>OY970820.1:25095872-26295872 GCA_963853835.1 Calendula officinalis
AGCTGCACACACACCACCCCCAACTTCTTCATCACTTTCTGAGTCATCAGCTGATGATAGATTGACTAGAAACCAAGTCAATCTTGAAGCTGTTCTTTCTGTTTCTCACAACGTTACCAGCTCAAACCAGCTGGTGATCGAGGAAACCACCACCGCCAATGAAGAGACAACTTTAGACCAAGTTGTTACTGAGGAAACTACCCAAGCTGCCAGTGATCGCGAACGTATTCGCCAACTGAGCTGTGAGGCAGCTGACCCACCACCCAGAGGAATTCTTCCTCCAGTCTCCATAACAGTTTCGCCGACTGTTGAGACCGAAGCACCAGATTCTCAAACAGCATTTCATTTGATGTTTGATTCTGATGATATCCCCATTCAGCAGTACACCTTTTCAGATGATGAAGAGATGCATGAATCTGGGCTTCAAACTGTTTTGACAACTGAAGTAGGCACTTCTGTTTTAACCCCAGAAGTTTCAGTTGGACCCAACTCACCCCCCATAGTTTCTGAGGAACCCATAGGAACTCTTCTTCCTACCTCGGGAACACCTTCTTCCACAGCTGAGGTTAACCCTCAAGCTGGAGACATGCCGGACCCCTTCCCCAAAAGCGTCCAAGTGTCCCATGCTGAATCCAGCAAAGCTGGAGGAAGCATTCCCGTCAGAGCCGCTGCTGCTCTGATGTCTAGAGTTGTTACATCCCAGATTCGACCTGGGATGGCCACGCTGAGGAAGCAGATGGACTCCCTTCGTAGGGATGTTCCAAAGAAGTTTGCCAAAACTGCTGAGAACCTCTCTTCCAGCATAACTTCTCTGCACGCTGAGGTCCACACTCAGACTCCTCGGCTCGCTCTTCTTTCTGATCAGATTCGCCTCAACACTAGCGGGTTCATCTCTCTCAACGACTACGTGCGTCAAGAGTTGAACTCCCTTCGCGATTCTGACAGAGTCGAAAGCGACAAACTTCTCTCCGAAGTTCGGGACAGCCTGGATCTTGCCCAATCAAAGCAAGAGTCTCTGCTGACAATCACTCATAGCCACCTTTCTAAGGCTATTGAGGAGTCAGCTTCTGCTGAGTCCACCAGGTTGGACAAAATGGAGACTGAAGTCAGCTCGCTGACTTCTCAAGTCGCTGGTCTCCAAGGCACCCTCGACCTCATTCTTGCCAAGCTTAATGAGGGTGCTGCTGATGTCCATCCTGCTTTAGCACCAGAGAGTACCCCTCTTCTTCGGGCACTCTCTGAGGAGGAGAAAGAGGTCACTTCAGCAGGTGAACAACATGGTGAACAAGAAAGTTCACAACTCATAATCACCTCTGCTGTTGGAGCCAATACTGAAGACATTCCAGCAGGTGACAAATCAAGAAATCCACCTATCACCTCTGCTGGAACATCAGAAGAAGAAGCTGAAACTTCAACTGGTTTTACTAAAATCGTTGATTCTTTTGAATCAGTTGAGGTCCCAAAAGTCCAAGCCCCGCAAATCCAAAACCCTCAGCCTATTTCACAGGAGATTCCTCATCCTGCTGAGGGGGAGCCTACATCTGCTGTGGTTGAAAACCTCATTTTAAATGAAGTTGGAACTGCTGCTGATCTTGATACAGCCTTAGCCCTTCAAAGAAAAACTCATGAAGAGCTGCATCGAAGAGCTGAAACACAAAGAGCTGAGAACATTAGGTTGTTCAACAAAGTTCTTGATCAGCGTAGGCAGGAAGCAAAGATCACCAGCGTAAGGGCCCCCAAATTCGATCCCAGCTGCCCTGATGAAATTGTAATAACAAGGGCTCGGAGTGCGATGCTCCATGAAAAGTTCTCTCTGAACAAGATCATCATCATTCTCAACTACGATGAATGGAAAGAGGCTGAAGCAGCTGCCAGAACTGCGAAACCATCGCGGATTATAACAGAACTGGTAAATGAGATTCAATTCGCAATCTACTCCTTGAAGACTCTATGCGATGAAATCAGGAAACATGCTCCTGAGTTGGTATATCGCATACCTCCTGAATTGTGTGAATCTCAAGCTGCTGTTGTCAGAAAGACTGCTGGTGAAAGCTCCTCAGCGAGAGGGGAGAAACGTAAGTCCGTTCTCCTTGAGCCTCTTGCTGACTCCAGACCACTGGATATTGGGTCGTCAATCATATTTGCTAAACGACCAAAACCCAATATCACAAAAGCCGTTCCCACGGGAGTTAACTTTGTCCCTGGGCTGATCGTGAAAGAACCAATTCACGGCTTTTGCTATCTGGAGAAGAAGGTGCAATGCTTCCAGCGGGCAGATGAGTTGGAAATGTGTGATGTGGATCAACTCATGACCTATCACAAGCTGCTGAGTTCCTCTACTGAAGAGGGAAGAGAAATGAAGAACCTAATAGACTCAGCCTTCCGCTCACTGTATCGCAATGTCGTTGGATAAACTATATCCAAGGCATTATATTTTTTTGATTTTCCTTGTATTTCAATTTACTTATCAATAGAAAATCAAAACTTTGTAATATACTTGTAAAAACTGTAAAAAGATAAACATATACAAAAGAACCCTAAGGGTCAAAGTACATAAGTATTCAGCTGACTTCTTTCAGCTGAATCATTACAGGGTTACACTTATACGGCTATTCGACTGCATCAAATAGGGGGAGATTGTTAGTCCCAAGACTAAGTAAATAAGATTTGATGCTCGATAGCCAAGAAGAATAAATAACAGCTGAAGTATGTATCTCAGCTGAAGCAAGTATATACAATAAACCTTCAGCTGAGTACGTACTTAGCTTTAGGATACAAGTCAAATCAGCGGCTATTAACGAGAGTTCATTCGAAGTCTATGACCAAAGGACAAAGACAAGAAGAAGACTATTCAGCTGATTGTGGAATCAGCTGATAGTACCTGCTGCAAATGAAGACTTAAAGGAAATGTTCATTGACACCTTGAACATTTCCCGTTCCCGCTCAAAGAAGAAGAAAACGATGAAGATCTTCTATTTTGGAATAGAAGATAATGTCAGTACAACTTCATCGTTTGTCCCTCAAGCATGTAAAGAGAAAGTCAACAACTTCTGTACTTATGTAGTACACCTTTCACTGTGCGTCAGAAAAGGTACCGGAAGAAGTGGACGCAAAGTACACTCGGGACAATAACTTGTGCAATAACATTTAATGATCCATGGCAAGTCTACATCGACGAATAATATGTTTACACGTCGTCAAACTTGTGGACTAAGGAACATGGATCTTGGGCTATAAATACAGACGTAAATGCTTGCATTTACAACACCTTTAGAACACCCTTAGAAATCATAAGCACAAGAACATTCTCTGAGAGTTAGTTATTGTCTAAGTATTAACTCCTCCATAGTTATTACTAAGGCATTAATATCAGCTGTTAGTATCAGCTGATATAACTCTCAGTGTATAGCCTTCTAGTTTGAGCGGTCTAAAGTGTCAACTCAAGTATAGAGTTTTAGGTAGTGTGTACTATCTATTTCCGCAAACTCTGTATTGTATTAAGCTGTTTTTAATAAAACTCTTAATCATTGAAATCTTGTTGTTATTTACTTATCGTATCTTCGTTACTCGGTCATAACACAACACGGTTGTGTTGTTGGGATCCAACACTAACAATGGTAAATGATAGCCCCTTTACTCATTGGTAGGGTAAAGCTTCCTTCAAATGTAACGAATACATCCAAGGTCCAAATACCGTTATCCAATAGTAACCGATGGCCCAGCAGAATTCACCCATTACTGACCTCAATCCACCAAAAAGCGCTTATAATAGTCAACTAGCACCTAACCAACTAATTAACTAACACCCAATTAAGAACCACATTGAAAAAGAAATTCTGCAGCAAAAAAAAAAAAAGAATTCGCACCACGAACTAAAGTTCGCGCCCTGCAAAAAAGATCCCGTCCGCTAATTTGATTTTCTGTTTGGTCTCGGTGTAAAGTTCGCGCCGCGAACTCCCTGCATCAGCTAAAATTATGCAATATTCTGCACAAGTCCAAGTAGAATCCAAAACCATTGTAAACAAAACTATAAGGCGAAATCCACTCACCTTAGCACCGCAACTTGATCAAAACTCAGTATTATAGTTACAAGTAGAATTGCAAGTATAAAATGAATACCGAATTAATAACTAAATTCCACCGAAAATGACAATAATATAAACTTATGATTATAGCATATATTGCACCATCTTTAAGACCATTTACTTGCAATTCTGTTTGTAACTAAACCAACTCAAAACTTTCATAGTCAAAAGTTTACAATAACATCTACACTAGATTGCACAAAACCATAATTGAACAATTTAGGCCCAAACGTGTCAAAACCGCACAATTAGCACATCACTTCCAATATCCAAACCAACATGTCATTGGACATGTAAATATCATTGAAACATAATTTTGACATACAAAACTAAACTAAATTCCTTGATTAGTCTAACACCTAGATTGTCATAAATTACTAGTTTTATGTCTAAAACCCCAATTTAGTCAAACATTATCAAAATTTAGTAGTTTCATCAATTAATCTTCATAATCAACATTTGTCATCTATTTCATGTTAATTTAACCTAACATATGCCAAACGTACACCAAAATCACATACTTCATTTTTTGGTTAAAAACTCATCTTCTTCATTTCACCAACAATGGTGATTTCTTTTAATCATCCTCAATTCAAGTTTTAAGTCAAGTCATTAACATGATATAAACACTTACTAAATATTAGAAGCATAAATGATTCATCAATTTCACAGATTTAACCAAAATCTCATAAACCTATAAAGTACAAGAACCCTACTCAAGAACACAACTAAGAGAAGATTAATTACCTATTGCATGTCCTAGAATCTGAAAATCAGTGAAAAGAAAGAAGGAGATTCAAGCAATTCTTCAAAAATACAAGTTTCTTCAATTTTTGGGTGATGAGTGAGCGTGTGTGTGAGTCACGAAGAGAGAAGGCAAAAGAAAAGGGTTTTGGGACACCTAACATATCACGTGTCATACAAAGAGGATTTCACAAATTTTTAATTTAAACACAGTATAAATAGCTGTTTATTTGATTCACAATCGATTTATTTAAAATGGCTAACTAACTCAGATTTTCACAATGAGAATATATTTGGAATTTAAATTTAAAAATAATTCCGAATATGCAAAAGTCATTAATATCTAAATAATTCAATTTTCACTAATTTTAACTCGTTAGCTAAAATATAATTAATTTCAATTAATTCAAATAAAATCCAATAAATATTAAACAATTAAACGTTACTTACCTAGAACACAACTCTCCTAGTATATCAATCCATTAGATTTACGTACCTTACGAAAATCTTAATATACATGTTACTAACCGACTTAGTTTATTTAATAAATCAAGTATAATGTTCAATTAACAAATATCCTAATTCAAAGCATCCAAATGTTGAAATACAGCATTGTTTTTTGTCCCCTTGTGTGTTGTGTAGACTGAAAATATAGTATTCACAACGGTTTCGATTTTTCTAAATGACATGACTTATTGACGATGCATGCACCTGAAATGTCGGAGTCCAGGGGTGTCTTTGAGGAGGTGCAACAGGTGTAGCCGTACATGGCCCCTATTTCGGAGGGGGCCCAATTTTTTATATAAATACTATGTATAATCTTAAAGTTTTAAGTTAACTTAATAAGTTAACATGAAAAAAAATTAGAAAGTCCAATTTTTTTTAATATATCTTGTATTTAGGGGCCCATTTTCTTATATTCGCACAGGGCCTTCGAAATCTCGGAGACGCCCCTGTCGGAGTCATTAGTACTTATTAACTTATATATACTTTAAAAATATAAATATTAAAATTTATTGATAGAAATTAACATTACAAATCTCTGATGATGATTATAGAATACTGAAAGTTTGAGCATAAATCAAAAGTATACTCGAACTCAAGGTTATATCAACATTAGTTGTGTTAATTAGTACTTAAAATACAACTTGAAGTAAATATCACTAATAATCTAATATAGTATACTTCCTCCGTTTCAAAATCAGCGAAACACTATAGGTTATACGTGTTTTGAAGTAAAATATCATAAATTATACTCACTCCGTCCCTTAATAAAGTTCCCATTTGTGTTGGGCACAACATTTTAGGAGATAGTTAGTGGTGGGGTATTTGGTATTACTTTTGATTAAAATATAAGGTTTGATTGGAGAGAGAAATTGTTTTAAGAGATAGTTAGTGGTGAAAGTATTGGTAATAATATTATTATATTAAGTGGGCCCCTTATGTTTTAGAAATGGGAACTTTATTTAGGGACAAAAATTCAAGGTGAAATGGGAACTTTATTTAGGGACGGAGGGAGTATTAAATTAGATAGTTAGTGGATGTTGGGTCCCACAAACTTTGATTAAAGAGAGTTTAATGATGTTTAAAAGTAAAAGTAAGAGTAAATGTGTCATTTCACTTTATTAAATGAGATAGTTAGTGTGTGAGTCATACTACTTTTTGGCCAAATAAGGAAAGTTTTTAAAGTGTATCACTTATTTTGAAACACCCTAAAATGAAATGTGTATCACTTATTTTGAAACAAAGGAAGTATTTTAAGTGCCAAAAGTAAAAAGATAAACAAGCCCATCAAAAATTTATAGTAAAAAGATAAAAATCTCTAATATAGTACTAAAAGTTTCAGGATGGACATAGATCTATCATGCCTACCCATTAGTACCGCATCATTATTAATACATAAATATATAAAAGTGTGTGTAAGACGCGATTTTCACTACAAGAAAAATCCGGTATAGCTAATGAAATTGCGACGGAACTCATTTGCGAGGAAGAAATTTGCTACGGAATTTTGCTGATTAGCTATGGAAAATCCTGATTAGCTACGGAAAATCAATTTTTGCTACAGAAAATCAGCTTTTTGCTACGGAATTTGTCCGTAGCTATTCAAGAATTTTTTTTGTAGTGTTTGGTGTTGATGTGAATGAGAAACAAACATGATGTTATACATTCTCTGATTCAAATTAAGTAATAGATTATTGGTTTCATGATTTTAAGTCAAAAGATTATAATAATTTGATTATGTTAAATTGGATATTTAATGGTAAATGAGTCTAAATACTTTTTGAATAAAATGAGGCTATTGATATTTTAAAGTGAAATAAGTGTAAATGTGTCATTTTACCATATTATTATTCGTATTTATTTATTTATTTATTTATTTTAAACGGCGCCTAAATATTGTGAAAATTACGATCGAAAATAGTCATCTATATTGACGAACAAACAAAATCAAGGATATGGAGAAGCACAAATTGGTCACGTATGTTGAAAGTATTTTACTTGACACATATTTTTGGGTGTTTCCAGCTAATTTCCCTAAAGTTAATATTAATGTTGCTTATTAGTTCTCTAATTATGAAAACGACAAAGGGAACCTTAATAGTTACTGAAACCAAGTTGAAAATATCTAATAAAAAATGTTCCCAAATCTTTAGTTTGAAAATAATGAGAGTTTTATTCATAAACTAATCAGCTACAGCAAAGGTTTATCAAGGAATCTTGGAATATTTAATTTTGGGATAATTTCTTTTTGCAAAAACCATATTGTCTAGTTTATCACAATATTATTACAATTATAAGCTTATAATTCTTTTAACCAATTGCTCTATATTAATTGGCCACTAAAGATATCTTGTGGTGTTTGCCTTCAAAAGGTCTTGGGTTCAAAACTTGTTGGAGACATTTATTAGGAGAAAAAAATATGGTGAGATTTATTCCCTAAAAAAGGAGATGTTTGAGATATGCATATTGTCCGCTGGAATGTCACTGCATAACTCAAAGCACTAACTTACTATTTTAGTTATTCATTTTTATGCACATAATCATAATTAGTGATTAGTTTATATATGTTGCTACATTTAATTCAACAATGTGCTGAAAACGATAGTAAATGTGTAAATAGAGAAGGGTCATGTTTAGATTACCTAGAGAAGTCCAGGTTTTGGCTCTTATATTTACACAACCTAACCTGACCAGTTGGCTCCGTGGCGGACCGGATACATGTTCGTGTTGGTTCCCTTCCTTTTAAATATCTTGGTCTTTTAATCGGTGCTTCTGTGAACAAAGCGGAACATTGGGAGGTTAACTTAAATAAATTTAAAAAAAAAACTTTCTAGATGGAAAGCTTCCTCTCTTTCTATTGGCGGGAGATTGACACTCGTAAAATCGGTTTTAGGTGCTCTCGGAATTTATTATTTCTCTTTATATAAGGCTCCCGGAAGTATTCTTAAAAAGCTTGAAACAATTAGAGCGAGTTTCTTTTGGGGAGAAATGGTGGTGCTCGTAATATTAGATGGGTAAGTTGGAAGTTAATCACGGCCGATAAAGATAAGGGGGGGTTTGGGCGTCAGGAGCTTAAAAGCTCAAAACATTGCTCTTCTTTGTAAGTGGTGGTGGATGTTTAAAAATGATACCAGATCATTATGGAACGAGGTTATAAGTGCTATCCATGGTGCTAACACTTCTCTTAACCCGGCGGCCAAATTTTCGGGCATTTGGAGTAACATTGGTAAGATCCGAACTCCCCTAAACAAGCTTAATATTGATATTGGCGCCTGGTTCCAACATCAGATCTCGAACATCTCTTTTGCGGGCTGTTAGAAATGGGCCATTGAGCCCAGCGGGCTTTTCTCGTCTGCTAGGAGGGCGATTGATAGACTTTTCTTGGGCCGAGAGCTGATTGGTCGATCCCCTTGGTTAAATCCATGCCAATTAAAATTAATATCTTTTTTTGGAGGTTGGGTCTTAAATTAGGCGCCTTCCCACTTGTTATAATTTATTAAAACGGGGGGTGTATCTAGATTGTGCTATTTGTAGCAGGTGCGGGAGGAGGTTTTTCGAAGATGAAGAGCACATTTTTTGGTCGTGTAATGTGACCCGAAGTGATTGGCTGGAATTTGAAGATTGGTGGAGTACTTCTATCACCAATGTGCAAGGTCTAAATCACATTTTTTAGTGGCCCGATGTCTTTGCTGGTTTCTCTAAAAGAAAGAGGTGGATTCTTCTTTCGGCTCTTTACTGGTTTTTATGGTGTATTTGGAACCGGAGAAATAAAATGGTTTTTATCAATATTATCTTAAACTTATAAAGTTGATATTACCACCATAAAAATCCACTACCACCAACAAGGCAACAACCATCACTACCGTCATCTCCATCCACCGACACAAAATAGTTACATACATGTTGTATTGCACGGTATCCTTCTTAATACATATTGTGCATGGCTTGTCAAACAATAGAAAGATACTGATAGAAGTACAGATATGCACAAAAGATTTTCATTATAAAGGAGCATGAAGAAAACGTGCAGAAAGATTTTGCAGCATAAAAATGGGTAAATTTAACTGAAAAATATGAACAACGTTTGAGAATAAAAGACACGATGCAATATATAATGTCGCTTCTAGCAGTCCGTGCGTATGGACAGAGGGGTCCTACAATATATGCATACTTTGATTATTTATTATTTTTGGGTTTTTTTTTTTCTTTTTCAGTTTCAATAAATTGAAAATTTTAAAAATATTACCCCATATTGATAATACATACTATTTTTCTAAAAAAATTGTAATACATGCGTTCTAGACTTCTAGTTTGTAATACCCAAATTTATAAATTTTAATAAAAAAATATATATAACGGACTCAAGTACTCTAGAGCAGGAAAAGAAACAAAAAAAAAAAAAAAAAAAAAAAAGTTGGTTCCTACGTGATTTATCCGCTACTCATAAAATAATTTATATATGAAATTCACCTTTAGTTTTTAGTTCCATTTTCTGATTTGGAAATCAAAATAGTAATAAAATTTAATAAGAAGTAATTTCTATACTTCTATCCATTTCAATCAAAGGTATATTATGTTGGAAAATATTGCATACCAAAATTGATATATTCTTTTTGTGGGTAAAACGTTTTTTAGAACACATATGTCATCCTAAAATTAAAAGTTTATGTTTGGGTTCTAATAAGGGATAGTACGAACCCATAGACGACCGGACACTCGGGGGCTCCGGATGACGGATAGACCCACGTGCTATCCGAAGCAGGAACCTAAGCATAGTCATCATTAGATTACAAGTTCCAAAGGTCTTGTCGAGGCGTACCCGGATTTTAGGGAAAAGCCATCCTCGAGCCATGCCAGCATTTAATGAAGATAAGGCCTGAAAATGACTGGTAACATTACCCAGCGGGCATAAGCTGGCTATTGATAAGGGACCGGAGGACAACGAAGGATATGGACCAAAGGTCGTATCCTATTTTTCCCGCCTCGAAGACTTACTCTCCTTTCCCGCTTAATCGGCTGGTCCATAAATAGGAGGTAAGTCTCAACGAAGAAGGCATTCAATACACTTATCATTTATTACTTTCACCTATAATTCTCTGATTCCGTTCATATAGACCTTACGTTGATCATATTAACTTACTTAAGCTTCGGATTGTCCTCCCGGAAACCCTTTCTGGAGGACTTCTGACTTAGGGTTGCTCGTGATTTCAGGTACCTAGTATAGCAAATCGTTCGGTCCGGGGCTCTCGAAATCAGGACGCAACATTTGGCGCCATCCGTGGAACCTAGAACAAAATGGTCTTAGAATCTACGTCGAAGGGGGGGGGGGGAATCGCTCGCCGGTTCTAACCCGAGCCGAGCAAACTCCTCTCTCCGCCTCGACTCTGATCGACACTACCGTATGTCCCCCTCCTTTTGGGGTCAGCGGAAGCGAGCCGACGAAGGAAGACTTGGAGGAATTCAGGCTCTTGTGTAAATTCAGAAAGTTAAGAGATGCGGAGAAGAGCCGAAAGAGAATGAGAGACGGAGAACGGGTAGGTGAGCGAAGTGGGGAGGACGTTAATTTATTCAAGCGAAGAGGAGTCCGCAGATCCTTCCACTGAAAGCGCTTCCAGGGAAGGAACCTCTTCTATTCGGACGCTGGAAAAAGGGGCCCCGGAGGAGGATAGAAACCAGAAGCCATGCTCGGGAGAGGAGTGAAACCCCACAATGCCACTCCTCCATTTCACGAAACTTCCGGTCCCCCTTCATTGACGACATCAACGAGATATCTATTCCTAAAGGCCTCAAAGGGCCACGAGTCAAATCCTACGATGGGACTGGGGATCTAGACGATCATGTGGCGAGCTTTCGATGGGCTGTGAATGGATCCTAGACTTTGGTGTCTATATTTCGCCGGAACGCTGGAAGGTTCTGCGCGATATGGCTGTCTAGTCTCCCCCAGAAGAGCATAGCCAGTTTTGAGGAACTGGTTACACAGTTTTGCCATAGTTTCATCCAGCAGAATAAGTACCAACAACGTTCTCAATCTATCATGGCTTGCAGACAGCGTGAAGGGGAGTCCAACAAATCCTACTTTAAAAGATTCAATGAGCAAAGCCAGAAAATGCCAGTACGAGAAGACTCGCTCATTATTGCCGCTTTCATGTACAGATTAAGAGAAGGAGAGCTATTTCGTGAGTTGTCCAAAAGAGATTTTGTTAAAGCAGATGACATGATCAATGCAGTGTACAAAGTACTGAAACAGGAAGAGGAGAGTGCGGAGAGACTACGATTCGAAGCACAAGAAAAAAAGGAACGACGGGCTCCAATTCTCACAAGAATGAAGTAAAAACAAAGGGGGGGTTCAGGTCCGGATACAGAGGGAAGCCTTCGTATCGAGGACGAATCCAGGAAGGAAGACCCCCACCGGAACGATACGGCTCGTCCAGACAAGAAACTTATTCCACCTATGAAGCTCGCAGGCCGGAGGCAAAAGGGACTTGATAACGATACCCTAAGGATCCTAACGCCTACTGCGAGTTCCATAAAATCATGGGGCACTCAACGGCCTCATGTGAAAGCTACAAGAGGGATAAAGAAGCACAAGGAGGAAAGGCGGAGGTTGCCACAGCTGACCCATCAACCAAGAAGGAGGCAGTAGCATACAATACGAAAATCTTTGCCCCGGAAGGACAATCGTCGGTCCTTTCCTTGGGAAAAAGGCATAGAAGGATAGTAGAGTTCGGGAGGGTGGAACCCGTTCCAGAAGGATATGTGGGAACGGAACCCCTAGTCATCTTCGGCGTAATAGCGAAGGCTATGGTCCGTCGGGTTTATGTTGACTCGGGAAGCTCGGCTAACATTATGTACAGTCATTGCTTTGATAAGTTTCCCTCAGATGTCAAATCTTTGCTGAAACCCGCCATGGGGACGGTCGTAGGTTTCGCAGGACAGTCGGTGTGGCCTAGAGGAAAGATACACCTTCCCTTCATGTTGGCCGATTGGGAGAGAAATGATTGCAAAACCATCCTGGCAGAGTTTGTTATTATCGAAGCACCTTCGAGGTACAATGCCATCCTGGGGAGAACAGGTCTGTGGCAGTTCCAGGCTGTTCCGTCTACAATCCATGGCTTGCTCAAATTCCCCTCGGAACACGGCGTAATCACCATCCGGAGCATGCCCATGCCCCCTTTGGAGTATAATAGCATTACGCACCAAGATAGTTGGACGGAGCAGAACGAAATTCAGTTGGTGGTTAACTCGAAATACCCGGATACCAAGGTCCGGATCGGAGAAAAGCTTCCTCGAGAACTACAAAAGGAGTTAGGAGATCTTTCGAGAAGATATAAGCATGTATTTGCATGGGAGCCGAAAGACATGATCGGAGTCTCGAGAGAAGTAACAGAACACCGTCTAGGCTTAAATCCGGCGTTTCCTCCGGTCAAGTAGTCGAAGAGGGTCATGGCTAAGCACCGAAATGAGGTAGTTAATAAGGAGGTAACCAATTTAGTGGCCGCAGGAGTCCTACGAAGCACTCAATATCCGAAATGGATAGCAAACCCGGTCCTGGTCAAAAAAGGGGACGGATCGATGCGCATGTGTGTAGATTTTAAAGATCTAAACAAAGCATGTCCGAAGGATAGCTATCCTCTTCCGAAAATCGAGCAGAAGGTGGAATCTTTGGGGGGATACCATTGGAAGTCGTTTTTAGATGCCTATAATGGGTACCACCAGGTTCAAATGGCCCGAGAAGACGAAGAAAAAACTTCCTTCTATACGGAGAAAGGCACCTTCTGCTAAATCAACGGAAAAATCTATCCCGTTCTTTAGAGCTCTGCACGGGTGTACGAAGAAGGGTATGGTGGAGTGGACGGATGAGGCCGAAAAGGCCTTCATCGGTTTAAAACAACATCTCCGAACCATTCCCGCCATGACCAGCCCAATAAACGGAGAGCCTTTGATCGTCTATTTATCGACAAGTGCGGAGGCAATCAGTTCCGTACTTATAGCCGAACGGGATAAGAAGCAAGTGCCCATTTACTTCGTTAGCCGCGCTTTGCAGAATGCATAGTTGAATTACTCGATGATCGAAGAATTGATATTGGCTTTGGTATACTCTGCCAGACGGTTGAAAAGATACTTCCAGGCTCACCCAATAACAATACTAACTAACCAACCCATCAAACGCATCCTGCTACGACCGGAACGCTTGGGCCGATTGACGAAGTGGGCGATAGAGTTGGGAGAACATGACATAACCTTTCGTCCTAGGCAAAGCATAAAGGGTCAGGCATTGGCAGACTTCTTAGTAGAAATGCCGGAGGAAGATAATGTGTCCTTGGCAGAAGATGCGGATCCCTCGCAAATAAACGGTCCGTTTGGTTTATTTTGGCACATGTACACGGACGGCGCATCGAGCGTGGAAGGTTGTGGAGCAGGGGTGGTGTTGGCAGGACCGAATGAGGAGAAAGTAACATACGCTCTGCATTTTGACTTCAGATGTTGGAACAACGAAGCTTAATACGAAGCATTGTTGGCCGACCTAGACCTAGCAAAAAGCCTAGGAGTCAGCAAGTTGAAGGCTTTCACAGATTCAATGCTGGTAGTGAACCAGATCAAGGGGTTGTACGAAGCTAAAGAAACCCACATGAAAAAGTATCTGGTGAAAGCCAAGGGGGTGATATCAGGGTTTAAAGAATTCGAGATCACTCAAGTTCCTAGAACAAGAAACAAAGAGGCAGATGCTTTGAGCAAATTAGCGTCTATGTTGTTTTTCCACTTAACAAAAAAGGTGCTGGTAGAGGTCCTGGCAGAAAGAAGTATCGAAAGGGTGCATAATGAGGTTATGCAGATAGGCCCGGAGGAAAACTGCTGAACCTATGGGACGTGGAAGTATCTTCCGGAGGGAACTCTCCAGGAAGTTAAGAAGGAGGCCAAGAAAATTGGAATCAATGCAGGAAGATACATGATCAAGGGGGGAACCTTATACATAAAAGGATATTCAACCCCATGGTTAAAATGTTTGAGTAAAACGGAAGGGGCCCTGGCCATGGAGGACATTCATGAAGGTTTATGTGGTTCACACTCCGGCTCTAGAGCACTCACGCAGAACCTCTTCCGGGCGGGGTACTTCTGGCCAAGCATGTCGGTAGATATGAAAGAATACGTCAAGAAGTGCAAGCGGTGCCAGATGTATTCGGATGTCCCCAGAACGCCCGTGGTAAACTTGACAAGTATCACGAGTCCATGGCCGTTCTGTCAATGGGGGATAGATATCGTGAAAGATTTATGTGCACAGTTAGTCAACCTATGATGATACATCCATGCCTACGAAACACTTAAGGGTCACACCGGTGAGTGCACGTAATACGAGCAAGATAAGCTATGAAACTATGAAGAGGAATGATTCATAATAGTCATTATGAATCAGTTAAGTATTAAGTTAAGTTTAAGTTATTACTAGATTAGTTTGACTAACTAATTAATACAAGTATTTGTGCATTTACTAGTTGAGTAAATATATAGTGTGTTAATTATAGATTATCCATGATATGATTTAAAGCTATTAAATCATATAGTAATTGGATGATGTTGTTGTATAAATCATACAAAGGTTATTATATAATCAATTATTAAAAGTATAAATACAAGTATATAATTCGTGTATATGGGTACCGAATTATTAGTGTATTAATACTAGACATTTAATAGTTAAGTGCAACAATAATAAACTAGTTAAACTATAAGGGATGGAAATGTTAAAAGGAAGTTTAATTAAAGATCTAATATTAATTAAACTAGAAGGGTTCTAAGCGCAACTTATTTGTATATAAATAAGAGGCTTAGGGTAACTCTAAAACCCCTTGTAGCACCTCACGAATTTCTCCCTCTCCTCCCCTTTGGCTTCGGCCGAAATTAGACACAACACAAGTCTTTGTGTTCTTCGTGTTCTTCAAGTATTGGAGAACAAGTTCATTGCTTAGATCAACTAGAAGATCGCTCGATTTGTTCATCATCAGTGGACTAATCTTAAGCAAACAACAAGGTATGTTTTGGGAAACATCTTTTTCCCTTCTCCCCTCTTGGACGAATTCGACCAAAGAACCCTAGGGTTCTTTGGTTGATGGTCGAACGAACCACACAAGCAATGTGTGTGTTCGGGTTCTTCGTACAAGGTTTCTTTCTTGTTAATCTAATCTAGATTTCCAACATCCCAATCCTTTAGGGTTTAAGTATTAGGTTTAATCCCAGTTCCGCATTTAGGGATTAAATCTGCTAGTTGGTTTAACCGGTCAAGAACAAGTTCATGTTCTTGGTCAGCAAGGTTCGAACCAAGCATGCTAGGCGGTCGGTCCTATGGGTCGATCGAGTACAATGAAACCCTACAGTGGTATGAGAGCGTTGGTTTAGAAATCTAGACTAGATTAACAGTTTCTTTTGTTTGTTTATTTTTTAATTACAAGTTTTTTTTTTGTTGCAAGCTTTTCCTTCTTCTTATTAAATTTCGAAAAGGGTAAGAACCCTAGGACCAAGAATATTAAACTAGTCTAGTTTAATTGGTCAAAAGGTTTCTAAGAACCCTAGAATTTTCGAAAATTCTAAAGAACCCTAGGATCAAGTATGTTAAACAAGATTTTTTTAATTGATCAAAAGGCTTCTTTTCCTAAGCCTAGTATTTTCAAAAAATTGGAAGAACCCTAGGATCAAGAACATCATAGTTCTTGATCAAGATGATTCTTTCCTTATTAGTTGATCTTCCAAATTTAGGATCAAGTATGTTAAACCAAGTTTTGGTTTAATTGATCAAAAAGGATCCCTTCCTTTTTCCCTCAAAGATTTCGAGATCAAAGAGGTTACTTGGACACCAAGTTTGTGAAACTAGCCTAGTTTAATTGATGGAAAAGCTTCCTAGGCTTTAAGGAAATTTCGAAACCCTAGATATAATCTAGGATTAAACTAGTTTAGTTTAATTAAAAGAATTAATTAGAATAATAACAATCTAAAACCTAGACAATTAAACAAGTTTATGTTCAATAGGTTTAATTATTATTTTAATAGATTTATTAAGACTAGTTCTTTAAACCTAGTAATTTAAACAAAGTTTTATTGTTTATAAGGTTTAAACTAAAAAGTTTAAATAAATTTATTAGGTTATAATATATCTTAGAATTTAAACAATGTTTATTGTTTAATAGGATTGATTGAAATTAATCTTTTAATAAAATAATGTCTTTGATCAACAAAGTCAAAACCCTAGTTTTGATTGATCAAGAACAAGATTAGGGTTTAACTAATTAATAAGAAGTGTTAATTTTTAAGTTCTAAAATTAACAAGATGTATTTATTTGTTTATTTATATTATTTCGGAAATTTTAAATATTGAAAGAAAATTTATTTTAAAAGGATATAATAAGTTTATATGTATTTTAATTAGATTAAGTTAAAATACATACGTATAAATTAGATGTAATATTCTTATTAGAATGTTAGAAGTTTACGATAAGTAATATATATATACGAATATATTAAATACAAGATAAAATGGAACAATTAAAAGGGTAATGTTATTTTGATATTAAAGGATAATAGTATAACTAGTTATTGTATAAAGTTGTTATATAATTAAAACTAGAAAGTATAAAGTTATATTTTCATTATAACTAGAAATTGTACAAGTTGAAATTATATAATTAACTAGAAATATACAAAGTTATATATTAAGGTGTATAAAGTTATAAGTTATTATAACTAGATAATTATACAAGTATAATATAAGTATTTTACAAGATATGTAATATACTAGATTAATGATCAAAGAATAAATAACAAAGAACATATATTTAACTAGTTCAAGTTAAATGTAAGGAAGGTTTAATCAAACTAAGAATTATTATATATAGTCTTTATATAATAATATATTAGTTTCACCAAGTATAAACCGGTGATTATGTTAGCTTAAGTTCCATCATGGTTGTTGGAGCTAGTGGGAGCTACACAAGAAAATCACAAAATTTATAAGTGTGTCGTTAAGACATAAGTTTTGGTCGAATCTAGTAAGTCAAAACAAATGTTTAATTTCATTATTAGACATATGAAAAACTAGGTGTGTTAAACTAGATTTATGATTCAAGTTTATGAATCATAATAGAATTAAAGGTTTAACATAAGGTTTTAAAGTTTTTCAAGAAAGATAAAACAAGTAAGTTTTATAATAAGATAAGGTTTTTTCACAAAACCTAGTGAAACGTTTGTACACCTCGTTTTAGGTATACATGTAAGTCACACGATTCTTGAAACTATAAGTTTTAAAGAAAACTTCTTGAGTTTTAGAAAGGTGTCATGTGGAATTCCACAATTCACAAGTCACACATTTTAAACAAGGATTAAGATTGGAATAAAAGTTTAAGTTTAGTTTAAGACTTAAACAAACCCAAGAAAATCTTAGATCGAAGTACTATCCACCTAATGGAACACCTCACTTGTTCAACGATATTCATATTGTAAGGATAAAGAACCTTAGATATGGATTCAAATCATTGCGAGTGTCAAGGTTCGTAAGGTTCTGTGATAACCGGGAGTCCCGGCGCAGAGCATCGCACTGTCTTAGATGGTCTGATCTACTTTGGTGATAATCGGGAGTCCCGGCCCAAAAAGTACTTGAGTAGAATAAACATACTAGACTTTGTTGATAACTTAGAAATGTACAATTAGATTGTACAAGGTTGTAATAAGTTATAAGTCTAAAGATTCTACGACCCCTAGGAATCGTGTCAAGTCTTGATATGATCGGTAAGGATGTTACCTACCAGAAACAGCATGTCTCGTCGGAAAGTGCCCAAACCTTGCGGCGAGAATGTGATATATGGGTCCTAAGCCTAAAATATTAATTATGGGTTTATAATATATTTTAGAATGTTTATTGATGATTACTAATTAAACTGGGTTTGATTTGTAGATGGCAGCATCAAACGCAATCGCGACGACAAGTACCAATAATATCTCACTTCGCTCAATCCTCGAAAAAGACAAGTTGACAGGGTCAAACTTTCTCAACTGGGAGCGCAATCTTCGTATTGTGCTCAGGCATGAGAGAAAGTGGTATGTCTTGGAGAGAGCAGTACCAAATGCCCCTGTCGTTAATGCTAGAGCTAAAACGAGGCAAGCTTATGATAAGCAAGTCAGTGATGCACTCGATGTGAGCTGTCTAATGCTCGCTACTATGAGTCATGAGTTACAAGTGGGACTTATGGATGTGCCTGCATTTGAGATGATCCAGCAACTTAGGGATTCATTTCAAGAGCAAGCTCGCACTGAGAGGTTCGACATCAATCGAGCCTTCAACTCTTGCAAAATGGTCAAAGGAACGCCGGTGAGTGCCCACGTCATGAAAATGAAGGGACACATGGATCACCTCGCTAGAATTGGTCACCCCATACCGTTGCAAATGGAAACAGATACTATACTCAACTCGTTGTCTGATGACTACAAGTCTTTTGTGGTCAACTACAACATGCATAATATGGAGAAATCCATTGCTGAGCTACATTCCATGCTTAAGAAAGCTGAGTTGAGTTTGGGGACCAAATCTAAGGATGTTCTTATGATCGGTAATGGCGGTGGCGGTGGGAAGAAGAGAAAAGGGCAAGGTGGTAAAGGAAAGGGTAAAACCTGTCCTAACCAAGGAGTGCCAAATGGTAAAGGTGTCAAACAAAAGGTCAAGAAGGTTAAGCTTAACACTGCGAGGACCGAGAACCGGTGCTTCAAGTGTGGTGAGGCTGGGCATTGGAAAAGGAATTGTCCAAAGGGTGTAAGTGGTAGTGGAGAAAACGCAAGTTCCTCAGGTAACACAACCACACTTCTTAATCACTTTAAGATACTTGTAAAGTACGTTACGAGTAATCTAACTTTTGCAATCGTTTATTGCAGGATGAGATGGAAAGTGATGACGACCAGCATGAGATAGTCCCACGAGCACCATGTTTTTGATTCAGTATTTTGTGGATTCGTTTTAAACAATTTTACTTTATTGTTTGGATAATTTTAATTTTTGTTAAAACAAGTTTTTCTTTAGTTTTAATAAATTTCGAATCCATGGTTGAATTATATTGTGTGCATGTGTGATAATTATGCTAGTCAAGTTTTATGACTAGATTGTAAGTCAAGTTTTGATTTACTTATATTTCATGTTTTATATTTGTTTGATTGTTGTTGTATGAATAATGTCTTGATAGCTCAAGGTACTTAGATACTAGTAATTAGAAAGTTTTTCTAATGAAAGTATTTAAGAGTTTTATGGAAGCATAAGGTTCAAAGACTATTAAACTTGGTTAAAACATCTTAAGTAATAGTCATTACTTATGATAGTAAGTTTTAATGTATTAGTATTAATATAGTATGATTATATTGGATATAATCACGATAGATTTTAAGAGTGTTATTACAAGTCTTTTATACTTGTAGTAAAGGATTTAATGAAGTCATAATTCCCTAATAGGAATAATTGGATATTCGTATAATCCAAGCAAAATGACTTAGACATTAAATGAACTCTTAAAAGGGACAAACTATATTAAGGTATTTAAGAATTAAAAGGTATTATTGCAAGTCTTTTATACTTGTAATAAATACAATATTTAATCAAGTCACAATTCCCTTATAGGAATAATGGATATTTGAGAAATAAAAGAAATGACTTTGCCATTAAATAAAATTCTTAAAGAGTACTAATACATTTAAGAATTTGAAGTATCGTTTCAAGTGTTTTATACTTGTTAGATACAGTAATCAATAAAGATCATGATTCCCTAAACATGAATGTTGGATATTCGCAAATCCAAAGGATGATCTTAACTATTCATAGAATTCTTAAAAGATTAAACTACAAGTTATTGACTAGGTCAAAGTAGTAGCTTAAGTGATGCTTGAGTTCCATAAAAGATAGTGGGACCTAAGACTAACATAATTCATTAAAGGCATTAATGGATTTAGTAAGTTAGTAAGACATTAACAACAAGGTTTTACCAAGTCGTTAGACAAAGAGTTAAGAGAAATAATAAATGATCGTTGATTAGATTATTGCATACCTAATAGCGTGATCACAAGTCTTGTGATTAATTATTGCGTATCTAATAGGTTGTTAACACTTCGGTGGATAACATAATCATTAAAGGAAATTTCTTTAACTAGTAAGAATATCTGCAAATCAAGTAACTAAAAGAGGCTTTAGTTACAAGGAGAATTTTATGAATTCAAGAAACTAAGGAGTTAATTTTCCAACCCTCCTATTTTTTCCGAATTACAGAAAAGGCAAGACTAGAATATGTTCTAAATGTTGCATGAACAATATTTAGCAAAGATAAAAGAAACAGTATTCCTAAATACTCGTCTTGTGTCTTTAGTTTAACAGAAATGATTGGTTTAGAGATAAAGTTACAATTAAAGTTGTAAGAATCATTAAGTAATCAACACGAACAAAAGGAATAAGTAATGATCCAATAATATTCAGTACCTATGTCCAGTGAGGAATAATACATGAGTTAGTATCATTGTTATTCACACTTTGTATGTTTTACAATATCCATGAATAAAAGTCCTTTTATTCAAAAAGGTATAAATCCGTGACTACTCGTCTTGGTGGGAACCTTGACGGGACGTTAACATCATCGCGGTAGGTGGTGATAGATTCGAAAGTTCTTCGAAGATAGCTACACAAGTTTTGTGTAAACCAAATATCGGTGATATTCTGTTGGAGCTCAACGAATATTGGATCGATCACCGTGACAATACTTCGTGGTTAAAAAGTTCGAAAGTATTGTTCACTAGGATTGTCCTTAAGCCTGAGGTATTTGGTTTAGGATACAATGACTAATGTGCTTTGGTTCGTCATAGATAATTCTGAAATATGTTTGTCATACGAGGCGATACTAGGTACAAAGGAAGTTGTTTTTGAATCGAAATATAACAAGATGGTAATTGCACCTCCTTTTAAGGAGAGATATTTTTAGGTCCTTTGACATGATGAGAAACTGACAAGTGCACGGCTGTGCCCAAACGAACTGATTTGTTCTTTGTCGTTTATCACATCATTTTGAATCAAGAAGTCATAAAATGATTTCGAATACAGGAGTTGATATTTTATACCATGCTCGTATTCGTTATCACAAATATCGTGCTGCAAGGGATAAGCCTAACATATTTGCCCAATAAGTAGAGACAGAGTGTTCTTTACTAGGAGACGCTATTAAAGAGTTTTTCATAAACTAAACATGGGTTACGTAAGCTGTTTTTATGGGGTTGGTTGCCTACATGCCCATCTAGAAGGCCACTATAGCTCGTATCATTAAGACAAAGGTTACGAAGTTGCACAAGTGGGAGTTTGAAGGACTTATATGCACAGTTAGTCAACCTATGATGATACATCCATGCCTACGAAACACTTAAGGGTCACACCAGTGAGTGCATGTAATACGAGCAATATAAGCAATGATACTACGAAGAGGAATGATTCATAATAGTCATTATGAATCAGTTAAGTATTAAGTTAAGTTTAACTTATTACTAGATTAGTTTGACTAACTAATTAATACAAGTAATTGTGCATTTACTAGTTGAGTAAATATACAGTGTGTTAATTATAGATTATCCATGATATGATTTAAAGCTATTAAATCATATAGTAATTGGATGATGTTGTTGTATAAATTATATAAAGGTTATTATATAATCAATTATTAAAAGTATAAATACAAGTATATAATTCGTGTATATGGGTACCGAATTATTAGTGTATTAATACTAGACATTTAATAGTTAAGTGCAACAATAATAAACTAGTTAAACTATAAGGGATGGAAATGTTAAAAGGAAGTTTAATTAAAGATCTAATATTAATTAAACTATAAGGGTTCTAAGCGCAACTTATTTGTATATAAATAAGAGGCTTATGGTAACCCTAAAACCCCTTGTAGCACCTCATGAATTTCTCCCTCTCCTCCCCTTTGGCTTGGGCCGAAATTACACACAACACAAGTCTGTGTGTTCTTCGTGTTCTTCAAGTATTGAAGAACAAGTTCATTGCTTAGATCAACTAGAAGATCGCTCGATTTTTTCATCATCGGTGGACTAATCTTAAGCAAAAAACAAGGTATGTTTTGGGAAACATCTTTCTCCCTTATCCCCTCTTGGACGAATTCGACCAAAGAACCCTAGGGTTCTTTGGTTGATGGTCGAACGAACCACACAAGCAATGTGTGTGTTCGAGTTCTTTGTACAAGGTTTCTTTCTTGTTAATCTAATCTAGATTTCCAACATCCCAATCCTTTAGGGTTTAAGGATTATGTTTAATCCCAGTTCCGCATTTAGGGATTAAATCAGCTAGTTGGTTTAACCGGTCAAGAACAAGTTCATGTTCTTGGTCAGCAAGGTTCGAACCAAGCATGCTAGGCGGTCGTTCCTATGGGTCGATCGAGTACAATGAAACCCTACACATTGTAGGACCTTTCCCAAAAGCAGTCGGGGGAGTTCAGTTTCTTGTCGTTGTGGTTGATTATTTCACAAAATGGGTAGAGGCGAAGGCGCTAGCGTGTATATCAGGCTCCAACATTGTGAAATTCGTATGGCAGCAAATCGTGTGCAGGTTCAGCCTCCCTCACACAATCATCACTGACAACGGAAAGCAATTTGCCAACAACCCTTTCAAAGAATGGTGTGCCAAGCTGTCCATCCGCCAAAATTTTACGTCCGTCGAACATCCTCAGGCAAACGGTCAGACGGAGGTCACGAATCAAACGATAGTCAAGGGGATCAAGAAGCGTTTGAACAGGACGGGAGGAAGTTGGGTAGATGAGCTGCAGAGTGTCTTATGGGCATACCGAACAACGGCTAGGAGCACCACAAGGGAAACCCCGTACAGTCTGGTGTACGGAACGGAGGCGATGATTCCGCTGGAAATAATGATAACCTCCCCGAGGGTAGACAATTTCCGATTAGAAGGTAATGAAGAAGCCCCCAGGCACAATTTGGATCTGGTGGATGAACGTCGGGAGAATGCATCCGTCCGGCAAGCAGCGTATAAGTTGTTAGCAGAAGGCCACTACAATAAGAAAGTCTGAGGATCGGCTTGTAAGGTTGGAGATTGGGTGTTGCGAAAGAATGAAGCGATCTTGCAAATGAAACCGGGCAAGTTATGCCCTAATTGGGAAGGCCAGTATCGTATCAAAGAGGGAAGAGGGAATGGTTCGTATGTGTTAAAGTCGGAGGGCGGAACGCTGATCCCGCAAACGTGGAACATAAGGAACCTACGAAAATTCTACTTCTAAGTAAATAATCAAATGTATTGAAAAACCCTGCCTATCGGTATAGGATTTCGAAGAGTCCATTTTGTAATGAACGAATCGAATGAATCCGTCAGGAATAGAACATTTTCTCATAAGTTTTTCTTCAAACAAACATTAGAATAGACAAACGAGTAAAATAACAAAATGAAAGGTTTATGCTGTTTACCGGAAGGTGGTCGTAAATCTGCGACCGGATGAAAAACCAGAACCATAACGAAGCGACCTAAAGTTTGAACGTTTGTAGCTTTCTTAATTAGGGACGCCTTTTTAAGCAAAGTAACAAAAAGAACTTACGGAACAACGATTAACCAATAAGCAAAGTAATAATAAGCGAAATACGAAACACATTTTGAGAAGAAAATAAAACATGATTCCATTACGAACGTCGAACTTACAAAAAATATCAGGCCTAAAAGGCACACACATAAGCCCAAAAGAAAATACAGTAAAACCACTAATCATCAAAACATCTGCCTACACAATACACACGCTAAGAAGGACGGGCGGAACTTTCCCCTACCCCTTCTGCTCCAGTAGGGAGTTTAGCAACCAGCCTCCTCATATCTTCTAAACTCACAACGCCTTCTTCAAAAGACCGAATAAGGTCATAATCAGGTGCCACCAGATCTTCAAAAAGGCTCATTATTTTTGCTTTTGCCTAAGGGTGGTCATGAACAAGCCCGAAGTTGCCAAGAAGGTCAGGATAAGCTTTTTGGGTGTCCACACACCCTTGATAACGGCCGTACTTCAAACTTTCCTCCTGAAGGGCAGTGTTTCGATTCACAAACTCATCAGAAGAAAGTAGCGACTCAAAAGCTCCGGGAATCCCTTTCTGAAGCATCCAACGCATTTCCTCGCGACCTTCAACTATCTCCCTTTTAAGCAGGTCAGTACCTACTTCCTACTCCGCTAGCAGACGTTGGGTCTCCGACAGTTGAAGGTCCTTCTCAACAAGA
This sequence comes from Calendula officinalis, assembly GCA_963853835.1. Classification (NCBI taxonomy): domain Eukaryota; kingdom Viridiplantae; phylum Streptophyta; class Magnoliopsida; order Asterales; family Asteraceae; genus Calendula; species Calendula officinalis. The sequence continues at coordinate 25,120,479 of OY970820.1, forward strand.
GAAGCTTCCAGTTCCGCGATACGAGCGGCAGAAGACTTAGCCTGGTTCTCCAGCTCCAGTAGTTGCACATCTTTAGCCTTCAAGGAGCGGCTCAGGTTTTCATTTTCTTCAGAAAGACGACCCACGGATCCCGAAAGCTGGTTCTTTTCAAAATGTTCCCGTTCAAAGAGATCCTTGGCAGTCTTCATCAGCTCAGATAATCGGGCAAACTCGGCGTGATGACTTTGAGAAACCTGCTCCTGTTGAGTCCTCTGGGCATGGAGGTCGGTTAACAGATCGATGGTACTCAACAACCCAACTTTATCCCTGAGGATAGCATCGTCAGGGGTGGGCTAAGTGTCATAACCACCTTCGTAAACGGTGCTCCAGACACCGAAGCCTTTGGTAGAGCAGGAGCGGTGGTAAATCCGAAAGGGACGGAGGCTTGAGTAGTTCGGGGATCTTGGTTTTCCGATTTTTCTTTCGCCCCTTCAAAAGGAAATGTGGTGACGACAATGGACGAGGAACCATCAAATGGGGCAAAACCTCATGTGAAAGTAAAAAAATGTAAGATCTATAGTAAAGAGAAAAGGGGTGTATAAAAGATAAGCTTTTTCTATACCTGAGAAAGCAGGGTCAGGAATATTCGATTGACTCCTCGCAAATTGTGGGGATAATGAGCCTTGATCCGGAGCTACAGATTGAGTAGAAGAACTAAATAAACGGCTGCTAAAATGGGCGACAGCTGAAGATGTTGGGCGAGCAGGAGGAATCCTACGCAAAATAACAGGCCCTCCGGAGGAAGATGATTGAGGGATCGTAGTGGTGGTTGCAGAGGGAACGATTGGTGTGGATGCTTTGAAAGACACTGAAGGAGGGGGAAGAGACACTTGTTTCGTCGTCATAGAAACTTCAGACACGAACGCTTGACATGCAGAACCTATATTAAGATAACGATATACTTTTAGCAAAACAATAAAAGGAAGAAATGCGCATAACAGCAAAGGCGAAACCGACATACCTTCTGGTAAAACCTTGGGTCGCTTCGAAGGAGGGGACGGGATATCTCCTTTTCTCCTCTTCTGACGAAGTCCCCTAGATGACTAAGTCAATGAAGGGTTTCACTTGACACTGATCGACCACTTGGGTCAACCTCCTAGTATACTTGGTTCGACCATACTGACCAAGAACATGAACTTGTTCTTGACCGGTTAAAACCAACTAGCTGATTTAATCCCTAAATGCGGAACTGGGATTAAACCTAATCCTTAAACCCTAAAGGATTGGGATGTTGGAGAACTAGATTAGGATAACAAGAAAGAAACCTTGTACGAAGAACTCGAACACACATATACTTGTGTGTTCGTCGACCATCAACCGGGTTCTTTGGCCGAAATTCGTCCAAGAGGGAGAAGGGAGAAAAGGGTTTCCCAAAACATACCTTGTTGATTGCTTAAGATAGATCCACTGATGATGAACAAGCCGAGCGATCTCCTAGTTGATCTAAGCAATAAACTTGGATCTTCAAGACTTGAAGAACACGAAGAACACGAAGAACGAAGAACGAAGAACACGAAGAACACAAACTTGTGTTCTTCCATTGTTACTTGTTCTCGGCCGAAACCAAGGAGAGGGAAGGGAGTGATTTCGTGAGGGTGTAAGGGGTTTAGGGTTACCCTAAGCCTCTTATTTATATACAAATAAGTTACGCTTAGAACCCTTCTAGTTTAATTAATATTAGAACTTTAATTAAACTTCCTTTTAACACTTCCATCCCTTATAGTTTAACTAGTTTATTATTGTTACACTTAACTACTAAATGTCTAGTGTTAACACACTAATAATTCGGTACCCATATACACGAATTATATACTTGTATTTATACTTTTAATAGTTAATTATATAATAACCTTTATATAATTTATACAACAATATTATCCAATCACTATATGATTTAATAGCTTTAAATCATATCATGGATAATTTATAATTAACACATTGTATATTTACTCAACTGGTAAATGTACAACTACTTGTATTAATTAGTTAGTTAAACTAATCTAGTAATAAGTTAAACTTAACTTAATACTTAACTGATTCATAATAACTATTATGAATCATTCCTCTTCGTAGTATCATTGCTTATGTAACACCTCAAATTTTAATACAAAACATTTGCCCAAAATAAATCATTTTTCATAAATAGAAGAACTATTCCAGAATATGGATTTACAAAAACCTTTGGTATGAAAATCAGAGTATAAAGTTTGGTGTTACAAAATAGATCAAAACCAAAGCTAAGCATAAATCCAATCTAATGTTCTTCTACTCTAGGCCCCGCATCTCTATCCATGCGTACCTAAACCTTCGATCCCGAACCTGAGTACATAGCAAAACAAACAAGGAGTACGTGAGATAAAAACGTCTCGTGAGCAACATGGGTTTAGACCCAATAATAAATATAATCGTATGACATATGAACAAACATGTAAGTAAAACATCCATCTAACTAGTCACCCTATTGTGACTCTAACACTTTGCTTCCCTAGCAATCATATCTAGTTATCGGGTTGCCCCCGAACTAAATAGGACCACCTTGACTTATTAACCGAAATCCATCGCCATTAATAAGCCTCAAAGTACCGGCAAGAGGGATTCTCCCAATCTACCAATACCTGCATTACTCACCTGACTACCTCCAGTTAGCAAGACTACTATCGTGCTGGAGTCGATGGCAATCCACCCAACTGCCCCTCGCACCACACCTCATGACCGGGGGTCCCCCGCATAATCACATCATCTCAACATATCATAACTCAATGGTTATGTCAATCTAGCTCTCGGCTATCACGTCTATCAACAAACAAGTTAGTTCAATACTATTATCGGTATAACTAACTACTAGGCTACACAATTAAGCAAGTAGACCATAACACAAGTAATAAAGGTATTTCATAGGCTATGTATTCAATAAATTTCCACACGTACTCACCTTAGCAATTAATGCTCCAACCGTGTTCTTGACACCAAAACTCATGCTTCCACAATTCGGTCAAACTTCCAAGACTTCACCAAAAGCCTAATACAACAATCACAAGATGTTCAACATCTCATACTATCAATAATGTATCCATTAACCACTAATTACCATTAACTAACATTTTCCCCAATTATGGTGATTTACCAAACCCTAGGTTTAACCAACCCTTAAGATTCTTACCAATCGAAATCATACACTTGTTCCCTTTGTTAATATACCATCTATTAAGTGTATACATCATTTATTCACCATAAACCATAACCCCCAATAACTAGGGTTTCAAACCCAACCATCAAAATACATAGATCTAAAGCTACAAAGATCAAGGAGTGAAGATATACCTTTAATCTTCACCTAGGAGTGAAATCTACCAAAGATTTGTGAAGAGATTAACCAAAACCTGCACTTGAGCTCCAAAATCGCCAAAGATGAAAACTAGGGTTTACTATTGCATTAAATGAGATAAAACCCGACTTTAATGCTGTCGACCAGAGTTCACGGCGCGAACTAAGTTCGCGTCGCTAACTCTGCGTTGCACGCCAACTTCGCGATCGCTAACTACTCGTGAACTACATCACGCTCAAAAGCCAAATCCGCTGGAGACAGTTCCCGATCGGGAACTGTAGTTCGCGGCGCTAACTTTCAAAGGCAGCAGGGCTGCATTTTTCGGTTGTTGTCTCGACCCGGTTTCGCCCATAACATTCTCATACGGTCTCCAAACGACACGAAACCAATTCCTACGTTCTTTAAACGATTTATCCTTATTTATCATATTTTTATACAATTTATTTATTTACAAATTTTGGGTCGTTACAACTATCTACCCCTTAAGAAGATTCCGTCCTCGGAATCTCATCATAGTTCACGAAATCCGGGTATCTTTTCCGAATCTCGTCTTTGACTTCCCAAGTCAAATTCGGCCCAAGTGAATGCTTCCACTTGACCAATACCAACTCGATCTCTTTATTCCGGAGCTTCTTTGTTTTCATTTATAATATCGCCTCGGGCTCCTCAATCAACCGGTTCGGGCCGTCAACCCGCAACTCTTGCAACGGAGTAATATTTTCAACTTCCCCGATGAACTTTTTCAAATAACTCACGTGAAAGGTGTCATGCACACCTTGAAGCTCGGGTGGAAGTTCCAACTTAAACGCTTGAAGCCCGACCCGTTTCAATATTTTAAACTGTCCAACATACCTTGGACTTAACTTTCCTTTCTTACCAAACCGCATCACACATTTCCAAGGTGACACTTTCAACATGACCATATCACCGACATCCAAGTCGTATGGCCTTTTCTTCAAACCCGAATAACTTCGTTGTCTATCTTGGGCGACTTTCATGTTGGTTTGGATAATACCGATGTTTTCATTCGTCACTCTCACGATCTCGGGACCCGTGAGTTTCGTTTCTCCCGCCTCCAACCAACAAGATGGAGTTCTACATTTTCTTCCATACAACGCCTCATAAGGCGGCATCTTGATAGTCGAGTGATAACTATTATTGTACGAAAACTCGACCAACGTTAAATGTTCATCCCATTTTCCCCCGAAGTCTAGCACACACGATCTCAACATATCTTCAACCGTTTGAATCGTTCTTTCACTTTGACCGTCGATTTGCGGATGATAAGCCGTGCTCAACCGCAACTTTGTACCCAACTCTTCTTGTAATGACCGCCAAAATCTCGAGGTAAACCTCGCGTCTCTATCGGAGACAATCGATAACGGAACCCCGTGGAGTCGAACCACCTCACCAACATACAACTTAGCCAACTTCTCAAGTGGCAACGTTTCCCAAATGGCTAAAAATAACGCACTCTTGGTCAACCGGTCAACTATGACCCATATGGCATCGTGACCCTTACTCGTCTTCGGTAAACCTACTATGAAATCCATAGTTATGTCTTCCCACTTCCCGGTCGGTACAACCAATGATTGAGCTACCCCATACGGTATTTGATGCTCGGCTTTCACTTGTGCACACGTGGCACACTTAGAGATATACTTGCCACTCTCGCCTTCATTCCGGGCCACCAATAAACCCATTTCATATCTTGGTACGTCTTTGTACTTCCCGGGTGAATCGAATACTTTGACTTGTGCACATCATACAACAACTCTTTCCGGATGCCACCGAACTTAGGAACCCAAATACGACCACCTACGGTCTTCAACCCTTGTGCATTTTCGAGAAAATGTTGGTTCTTGCCTAACCGCTCTTGTCTTAACTCTTCTTTTCCCCTAACTTCTCGTTGGGCATTCTTGATTCTTTCGACAATACTCGAGACGACTTCTATACGTGATAAAATTCCTCGGTTCGGGTTCTCATAAACTTTTCGGCTCAAGGCGTCGGCTACCACATTAGCCTTTCCCGCGTGATACACAATTTCAAAATCATAGTCGGCAATCAACTCGATCCATCTTCTTTGTCGCATATTAAGATCCTTTTGAGTAAACACGTACTGTAAACTTTTATGATCCGTGTACAACGTACACCGAGTGCCATCCAAATAACGTCTCCACAACTTCAAGGAAAATATAATCGCCGCCAACTCTAAGTCGTGTGTCGTGTACCTCAATTCCACATTTTTCAATTGTCGCGAGGCATACGCGATCACCTTTCCTCTTTGCATCAGCACACAACTGAGCCCTTGATAAGAAGCATCACTATAAACCACAAAGTCTTCCATACCATCCGGTAATGTAAGAATCGGCGCGTTACACAACTTTTCCTTCAACAATTTAAACGCCTCTTCTTGCTTCTTCTCCCACACGAACTTCTCACTTTTTCTCGTTAACTTCGTTAGTGGAATCGCGATTCTCGAGAAGTCTTGTATAAATCTTCGGTAATAACCGGCTAATCCAAGAAAGCTTCTAACCTCGGTAGGAGTCCTCGGTGGCTCCCAATTTGACACCGCTTCAATCTTTGAAGGATCAACTTTAATACCGTCACACGTCACCACGTGACCTAGGAATTGCACTTCCCGCAACCAAAATTCACACTTCGAGACTTTGCATACAACTTCTCCCGTTTCAACACGTCTAGAACAAGCCTCAAATGACCTTCGTGTTCTTCTTCGGTTTTCGAATATATCAAAATGTCGTCAATGAACACGATAAAAAACTTATCAAGGAACGGTTTACAAACCCGATTCATCAAATCCATAAAAATAGCCGGTGCGTTTGTAAGACCAAACGGCATCACTAGGAATTCATAATGACCATAACGTGTACGAAAAGCCGTCTTCTTGGTGTCGCCTTCTTTCACCCGAACTTGATGATAACCCGACCTCAAATCAATCTTCGAGAAATAACTAGCACCTTGCAATTGATCGAATAAGTCGTCAATTCTCGGCAACGGGTAACGGTTCTTAATAGTTACCTTATTCAACTCTCGGTAGTCGATACACATTCTCATCGAACCGTCTTTCTTTTTGACAAATAACACCGGTGCACCCCATGGTGACGAACTCGGACGAATAAAACCCTTGTCTAACAAATCTTGCAATTGAGTCATCAATTCCCGCATCTCTGTGGGAGCTAAACGGTAGGGAGCATGAGCAATCGGCGTCGCCCCCGGAACCAAATCAATTTTAAACTCGACTTGTCTCTCCGGTGGTAAACCGGGCAAGTCATCGGGAAATACCTCGGGGAAATCCCGAATAATTTTTACGTTATCCATCGTCTTCTTTTCTTTTCGGCCATCTAATACATATGCAATAATCGATGCACAACCTTTCGATATACTTTTCCTTGCCTTAATGGCGGTAATCACATTAGGCATGTGATGTCGTTTCTCCCCATACACATACACTTTCTCATTCTCGGGTGTCCTAATCGACACTATTTTCTTTCCACACAAAATCTTGGCTTGGTGCATACCCAACCAATCCATACCGATAACCACATCAAACGCCCTAATTCCCATGGGCAACAAATCTACCTTAAACTTTCTACCGTCTATTTCTATTTCACAATTTCTATAAATACATTCAACCATAGATGTTTTCCCGTTGGCTACTTCTATCTCATAAACCTCATCTAACATTTCGGACGGCACATTCAATTTACAACCGAACTCATAAGACACAAACGAATAATTGGAACCCGAATCAAACAAAATATGAGTTGGCAAGGAGTTAATGAATAAAGTACCTGACACCACGTCGTGTGCCTCCTTCGCCTCCTCCCGAGTGAGTTGGAAGGACCGCCCCTTCACCTTTGCCGGTTCCACTTTCTTTTGAGCCGTGGACACCATCGACTCTATTCCCTTCTTCGGGCATACATTGCTATAATGCCCCTTTTCATGGCATGAGTAGCACTCCACCTCGGCCGACAACTTGGCCTTACAATCCCGGGCTATATGCCCCATCTTGCCACAACTATAACAAGCCTTTGACTCTCCTCGACATATGCCGGTATGATTTTTCCCGCATTTCTTGCACGGGCCAACACTTCCTTGCTTGGAGAAGCTCGAAGTGAACTTCCCTTTCTTGAATGAACTAGAGCCGCTCTCGGCTTTTCTTTTCTCGCCCACATGGGCCCTCTATGAAACACGTGCCTCATTCACTTCCTCAACACCCCGGGCGGCACTAATGGCCTCATCAAGTGTGACCGCCCTCTTAACTTCCAATTGGTAGTCCCACGGTAACCCACTAGCATACCGGACCACCCTCAACCTCTCATCCGAGTAGATTTTAGCAACTAACGGGAGCAATCCCGTGAACTCTCTCGAGTACTCCTCGATTGACAAATCACCCTTTTTGAGGGTCACGAACTTCTCGTGCATCTTTTCCAAATCCCTTTCGGGACAAAATTTCTTTTTCAATCTCGTGGTGAATTCATCCCACTTCATTTTCTCAACCACCTCCCTTCCGAGGGTTTCATACACGATATCCCACCAAACCGTAGCATCTTCTTTTAACAATTATGACGCGTACGTCACCATATCGGCATCCTTACACTTGCTACTACCGATAACCCTCTCGGTCTCTCGGATCCACCTCATGGTTACTTTCGGGTCCGAACTACCCGTATACACATTTGGCTTACAAGCCATGAAGGATTTAAACGAACAACCTTCTTTCACAACGGGCTTTGCCCTAGCATCACTTTGGCCACCCGTGGAGGACTTCCCTTCACCGGTGCCACTACCCCCGGTTCTTTCATCCGATCTAGCCTCGGATTCACAGTCTCCTCCCGACCTCTCACGGTCCCCAATAATTCGGTGCACTTCCTCGGCCACCGTCCCTTTAATTTGATCAATGATAGTTTGGAGATCCGCCATAGTTAACGGAGTTCTATTAGCTCCAACCTCCGACTCACCCATTCGATGCATCGACGGTTGACTTTCTTGTTCAACCACAACCTCAACATGAGGTATCTCCTCCTCCCGGGCCTCCGGGGCTCTACCACTTCTACGCGTGGTCACCATTTCTTTCAATCAAGAATATACGAAAGACATTAAACATTTAGTTCCTGGTGTACAACCCATTAGTCGCATAAGACTCAATATCCATAATCATATCAAATTTCATCGGTCCCCCTTAGGTTCAAACCCTAAACTTAATATAAAGTCTCAAGGTCAACCTATGATCTTAAGGAATCTTATATTCCTAATGCTACAGTCTAAGACTAGGATGGTCATCCAACCTAATTCACATAAACAGTAGCTCTGATACCAAGTTGTAACACCTCAAATTTTAATACAAAACATTTGCCCAAAATAAATCATTTTTCATAAATAGAAGAACTATTCCAAAATATGGATTTACAAAAAACTTTGGTATGAAAATCAGAGTATAAAGTTTGGTGTTACAAAATAGATCAAAACGAAAGCTAAGCATAAATCCAATCTAATGTTCTTCTACTCTAGGCCCCGCATCTCTATCCATGCGTACCTAAACCTTCGATCCCGAACATGAGTACATAGCAAAACAAGCAAGGAGTACGTGAGACAAAAACGTCTCGTGACCTACATGGGTTTAGACCCAATAATAAATATAATCGTATGACATATGAACAAACATGTAAGTAAAACATCCATCTAACTAGTCACCCTATTGTGACTCTAACACTTTGCTTCCCTAGCAATCATATCTAGTTATCGGGTTGCCCCCGAACTAACTTGGACCACCTTGACTTATTAACTGAAATCCATCGCCATTAATAAGCCTCAAGGTACCGGCAAGAGGGATTCACCCAATCTACCAATACCTGCCTTACTCACTGGACTACCTCCAGTTAGCAAGACTACTATCGTGGTGGAGTCGATGGGAATCCACCCAACTGCCCCTCACACCACACCTCATGACCAGGGGTCCCCCGCATCATCACATCATCTCAACATATCATAACTCAATGGTTATGTCAATCTAGCTCTCGGCTATCACGTCTATCAACAAACAAGTTAGTTCAATACTATTATCGGTATTACTAACTACTAACTACTAGGCTACACAATTAAGCAAGTAGACCATAACACAAGTAATAAAGGTATTTCATAGGCTATGTACTCAGTAAATTTCCACACGTACTCACCTTAGCAATTATTGCTCCAACCGTGTTCTTGACACCAAAACTCTTGCTTCCACAATTCGGTCAAACTTCCAAGACTTCACCAAAAGCCTAATACAACAATCACAAGATGTTCAACATCTCATACTATCAATAATGTATCCATTAACCACTAATTACCGTTAACTAACATTTTCCCCAATTATGGTGATTTACCAAACCCTAGGTTTAACCAACCCTTAAGATTCTTACCAATCGAAATCATACACTTGTTCCCTTTGTTAATATACCATCTATTAAGTGTATACATCATTTATTCACCATAAACCATAACCCCCAATAACTAGGGTTTCAAACCCAACCATCAAAATACATAGATCTAAAGCTACAAAGATCAAGGAGTGAAGATATACCTTTAATCTTCACCTAGGAGTGAAATCTACCAAAGATTTGTGAAGAGATTAACCAAAACCTGCACTTGAGCTCCAAAATCGCCAAAGATGAAAACTAGGGTTTACTATTGTATTAAATGAGCTAAAACCCGACTTTAATGCTGTCGACCAGAGTTCACGGCGCGAACTAAGTTCGCGTCGCTAACTCTGCGTTGCACGCCAACTTCGTGATCGCTAACTACTCGTGAACTACATCACGCTCAAAAGCCAAATCCGCTGGAGACAGTTCCCGATCGGGAACTGTAGTTCGCGGCGCTAACTTTCAAAGGCAGCAGGGCTGCATTTTTCGGTTGTTGTCTCGACCCAGTTTCGCCCATAACTTTCTCATACGGTCTCCAAACGACACGAAACCAATTCCTACGTTCTTTAAACGATTTATCCTTATTTATCATATTTTTATACAATTTATTTATTTACAAATTTCGGGTCGTTACAGCTTATCTTGCTCGTATTACATGCACTCACCGGTGTGACCCTTAAGTGTTTCCTAGGCATGGATGTATCATCATAGGTTGACTGACTGTGCACATAATTCCTTCAGACTCCCACTTGTGCAAGTCTGTAACCTTTGTCTTAATTATACGAGCTACAGTGGCCTTCTAGATGAGCATGTAGGTAACCAACCCCATAAAAACAGCTTACGTAACCCAGGTATAGTTTATGAAAAACTCTTTAATAGCGTCTCCTAGTAAAGAACACTCTGTCTCTACTTCTTGGGCAAACTATGTTAGGTTTATCCCTTGTAGCACGATATTTGTGATAACGAATACGAGCATGGTAGAAATTATCAACTCCTGTTTTCAAAATCATTTTATGACTTCTTGATTCAAACTGCTGTGATAAACGACAAAGAACAGATCAGTTCGTTTGGGCATGGCCGTGCACTTGCCAGTTTCTTATCAAGTCAAAGGACCTATAAATATCTCTCCTAAAGAGGAGGTGCAATTGCCATCTTGTATATTTCAATTTAAAAATACAACTTCCTTTGTACCCAGTATCGCCTCGTATGACAAACGTATTTCAGAATTGTCTGAGTTGAACCAAAGCACATTAGTCATTGTATCCTAAACCAAATACCTCAGGCTTAAGGACAATCCTAGTGAACAATACTTTTGAACTTTTCAACCACGAAGTATTGTCACGGTGGTCAATCCAATATTCGTTGAGCCTCCAACAGAATATCACCGATATTTGGTTTACACAAAACTTGTGTAGCTATCTTCGAAGAACTTCGAATCTACCACCAAATATCGCGATGACGTTAACGTCCCATCAAGGTTCCCACCAAGACGAGTAGTCACGGATTTTGTGTATTCTTGAATAAATAGACTTTTATTCATGGATCTTGTAAAACATACAAAGTCTGAATAAAAATGATACTAACTCATGTATTATTCCTCCCTGGACATAGATACTGAATTATTACTGGATCATTACTTATTCCTTTTGTTTGTGTTGATTACTTAATGATTCTTACAAACTTAATTGTAACTTTATCACTAAACCAATCATTTCTATTAAACTAAAGACATAAGACGAGTATTTAGGAATATCATTACTTTTGCCTTTGCTAGATATTGTTCTTGCAACAATCTAGAACATATTCTAGTCTTGTCTTTTATGTAATTCGGTAAACATAGGAGGATTGGAAATTAACTCCTTAGTTTCTTGAATTCATAAAACCATCCTTGTAACTAAAGCTTCTTTTAGTTACTTGATTTGTAGATATTCTTACTAGTTAAAGAAATTTCCTTAAATGACTATGTTATCCACTGAAGGGTTAACAACCTATTAGATATGCAATAATTAATCACAAGACTTGTGATCACGCTATTAGGTTTGCAATAATCTAATCAACGATCATTTAATATTTCTCTTAACTCTTTGGCTAACGACTTGGTAAAACCTTGTTGTTGATGTCTTACTAACTTACTGGATTCATCAACATCTTTAATGAATTACGTTAGTCATAGCTCCCATTTACTTTTATGGATTTTAAGCATCTCTTAAACTACTAATTTGACCTAGTCAATAACTTGTAGTTTAATCTTTTAAGAATCCTATCAATAGTTAAGATCATCCTTTGGATTTGCGAATATCCAACATTCCTGTTTAGGGAATCATGATCTTCATTGATTCTGTATCTAACAAGTATAAAACACTTGAAATGATACTATCAATTCTTAAACACATTAGTATTCTTTTAAGAATTTTATTTAATGCCAAAGTCTTTACTTGGATTTGTCAAATATCCATTATTCCTATTAGGGAATTATGACTTGATTAAATATTGTATTTATTACAAGTATAAAAGACTTGCAATAATACCCTTTAATTCTTAAATACTTTATTATAGTTTGTCCCTTTTAAAAGTCGTTTAATGTCTAAGTCATTTTACTTGGATTATACGAATATCCAATTATTCCTACTAGGGAATTATGACTTCATTAAAACCTTTACTACAAGTGTAAAAGACTTGTAATAATACTCTTTAAAGTCTATCTTGATTATATCCAATATAATCATACTATATTAATACTAATACTTTAAAACTTTCTATCATAAGTATTGATTATTACTTAAGATGTTTTTAACTAAGTTCAATAACCTTTGAACCTTATGCTTCCATAAAACTCTTAAACACTTTCATTAGAAAAACTTTCTAATTACTAGCATCTAAATACCTTGAGCTATCAAGACATTATTTATACAACAATCAAACAAATATGTATATAAAACATGAAATATAAGTAAATCAAAACTTGACTTACATTCTAGTCATAAACCTTGACTAGTGTAATTATCACACATGCACACAATATAATTCAACCATGGATTCGAAATTTATTTAAAACCAAAATAAAACTTGTTTTAACATAAAATAAAATTATCCAAAAACAATAAACTAAAATTGTTTAAAACGAATACACAAAATACTGAATTATAAAAACTTGGTGCTCGTGGGATCATCACCATCTCATGCCGGTCACTATCACTTTCCATCTCCTCCTGCAATAAACGATTGCAAAAGTTAGATTACTCGTAATGTACTTTACAAGTATCTTAAAGTGATTAAGAAGTGTGGTTGTGTTACCTGGGGAACTTGCGTTTCCTCCACTACCACTTGCACCCTTTGGACAATTTATTTTCCAATGCCCAGCCTCACCACACTTGAAGCACCGGTTCTCGGTCCTCGCAGTGTTAGGCTTAACCTTCTTGACCTTTTGTTTGACACCTTTACCATTTGGCACTCCTTGGTTAGGATAGGTTTTACCCTTTCCTTTACCACCATGACCCTTTCTCTTCTTCCCACCGCCACCGCCATTACCGGTCAAGAGAACGTCCTTAGATTTGGTCCCCAAACTCAACTCAGCTGTCTTGAGCATGGAATGTAGCTCAGCAATGGATTTCTCCATATTATGCATGTTGTAGTTGACCACAAAAGACTTGTAGTCATCAGACAACGAGTTGAGTATAGTATCTGTTGCCATTTGCAACGGTATGGGGTGACCAAGTCTAGCGAGGTGATCCATGTGTCCCTTCATTTTCATGACGTGGGCACTCATCGGCGTTCCTTTGACCATCTTGCAAGAGTTGAAGGCTCGATTGATGTCAAACCTCTCAGTGCGAGCTTGCTCTTGAAATGAATCCCTAAGTTGCTGGATCATCTCAAGTGTAGGCACATCCATAAGTCCCGCTTGTAACTCAGGACTCATGGTGGCTAGCATCAGACAGCTCACATCGAGTGCATCACTGACATGCTTATCATAAGCTTGCCTCGTTTCAGCCCTGGCATTAACAGCAGGGGTGTTTGGTACTGCTCTCCCCAAGACATACCACTTTCTCTCATGCCTGAGCACAATACGAAGATTGCGCTCCCAGTTGAGAAAGTTTGACCCAGTCAACTTGTCTTTTTCGAGGATTGAGCGAAGTGAAAGATTGTTGGTACTTGTTGTCGCAATCACGTTTGTTGCTGCCATCTACAAATCAAACCCAGTTTAATTAGTAATCATCAATAAACATTCTCTAAAATATATTATAAACCCATAATTAATATTTTAGGCCTAGGACCCATATATCACATTCTCGTCGCAAGGTTTGGGCACTTCCCGACGAGACATGCTATTTCTGGTAGGTAACTTCCTTGCCGATCGTATCAAGACTTGACATGATTCCTAGGGGTCGTAGAATCTTTAGACTTATAACTTATTACAACTTTGTACAATCTAATTGTACATTTCTAAGTTAGTAATAAAGTCTAGTATGTTTATTCTGCTCAAGTACTTTTTGGGCCGGGACTCCCAATTATCACCAAAGTAGATCAGACCAACTAAGACAGTGCGATGCTCTGCGCCAGGACTCCCGATTATCACAGAACCTTACGCACCCTAAAACTCGCAATGATTTGAATCCATATCTAAGGTTCTTTATCCTTACAATATGAATATCGTTTAACAAGTGAGGTGTTCCATTAGGTGGATAGTACTTAGATCTAAGATTTTCTTGGGTTTGTTTAAGTCTTAAACTAAACTTAAACTTTTATTCCAATCTTAATCCTTGTTTAAAATGTGTGACTTGTGAATTGAAGAGTTTGACAAGACACCTTTTTAAAACTTAAGAACTATTCTTTAAAACTTATAGTTTCAAGAATTTACACGATTTTACATGTATACCTAAAACGAAGTGTACAAAACGTTTTACTAGGTTTTGTGAGAAACCTTATTTCTAATAAAACTTACTTGTTTTATATTACTTGAAAAACTTATAAAACTTATGTTAAACTTTTAAAACTTTTATGATTCATGAATCTTGAAACATAAACCTAGTTTAACACATCTAGTTTTTCATGTGTCTAATAATGAAATTAAACATTTGTTTTGACTTATTAGATTCGACCAAAACTTATGTCTTAACGGCACACTTATAAACTTTGTGATTTTCTTGCGTAGTTCCCACTAGCTTCAACAACCATGATGAAACTTAAGCTAACACAATCACCGGTTTATACTTGGTGAAAATAATAAACTTATTATATAAAGACTATATATAATAATTCTTAGTTTGTTTAAACCTTTCTTATATTTAACTTGAACTAGTTGAATATAGGTTTTGTTATTTTTACTTGATCATTAATCTAGTATATTACATGACTTATAAAATACTTACTTGTATAATTATCTAGTTATAATAACTTATAACTTTATACATCTTAATATATATAACTTTGTATATTTCTAGTTAATCATATAATTTCAACTTGTACAATTTCTAGTTATAATGAAATCATAACTTTGTACTTTCTAGTTTTAATTATATTATAACTTATACAATAACTAATTACAATATTATCCTTTAAAGATCAAAATAACATTACCCTTTTTAATTGTTCCATTTTATCTTGTATTTTAATGTATTCGTATATATGTATATTTTATAATAAACTTGTAACATTCTAATAAGAATATTACATCTAGTTTATACATGTGTATTTTAACTTAAACTAATTAAAATACGTATAAACTTATTATATCTTTTAAAATTCAATTTTACCTAATAAATAAAAAATTCCGAAAATTTAAATACATATATATAAATAATTAAATACACCTTGTTAATTTTAGAACTTAAAAATTAACATCTTCTTTATCAATTCCCTAAATTAATTAGATGAACCCTAATCTTGTTTTTGATCAATCAAAACTAGGGTTTTGACTTTCTTGATCAAAGACATCATTTTATTTAAAAGATTAATTTATTTTAATCAATCATATCTAAACAATAAACTTTGTTTAAATTCTAAGATACATTATAACCTTTAATAAATTTATTTAAACTTTTTAAATTAAACCTTATAGACAATAAAACCTTGTCTAAATTACTAGGTTTAAAGAACTAGCTTTAATAAATCTATCAAAATAATAATTAAACCTATTAGACATAAACTTGTCTAATTAACTAGGTTTTAGATTATTATCCTAATTAATACTTTTAAACTATTAAACTTAAACTATTAAACTTAAACTAGTTTAATGTTCTAGGGTTCTTTAGGGTTTTCGAAAACTTAAGGCTAGGAAACTTTTCCACCAATTAAACTAGGCTAGTTTAATAAACTTGGTGTCCAAGTAATCCTCTAGTATTTCGAAAATTCTAAGGCATTAGGAAAGAATCCTTTTGATCAATTAAACAAATCTTGTTTAACATACTTGATCCTAGGGTATTCCTAAGTCACGAAAATTTCAAGGGATTATGGAAAGAATCCTTTTGATCAATTAAACATATCTTGTTTAATATACTTGATCCTAGGGTTCTCTCTATGATTTTCAAAAATTGCTAGGGTTTTCTAGAAACCTTCTTGACCAATTAAACTTAGACTAGTTTAATGTTCTTGGTCCTAGGGTTCTTCCCTCTTTTTCGAAAATTATGAAGAAGAAAGAAGAAAACTTGAAACAAAAAAAACTTAAAATTAAAGTAAACAAACAATCTTTGTTAATCTAGTCTAGATCTCTTAACCAACGCTCTGATACCACTGAAGGGTTTCACTTGACACTGATCGACCACTTGGGTCAACCTCCTAGTATACTTGGTTCAACCATGCTGACCAAGAACATGAACTTGTTCTTGACCTGTTAAAACCAACTAGCTGATTTAATCCCTAAATGCGGAACTGGGATTAAACCTAAGCCTTAAACCCTAAAGGATTGGGATGTTGGAGAACTAGATTAGGTTAACAAGAAAGAAACCTTGTACGAAGAACTCGAACACACACATACTTGTGTGTTCGTCGACCATCAACCAAAGAACCCTAGGGTTCTTTGGCCGAAATTCGTCCAAGAGGGAGAAGGGAGAAAAGGGTTTCCCAAAACACACCTTGTTGATTGCTTAAGATAGATCCACTGATGATGAACAAGTCGAGCGATCTTCTAGTTGATCTAAGCAATGAACTTGGATCTTCAAGACTTGAAGAACACGAAGAACAAAGAACACGAAGAACGCAAACTTGTGTTCTTCCCTTGTTGCTTGTTCTCGGCCGAAACCAAGGAGAGGGAAGGGAGTGATTTCGTGAGGGTGTAAGGGGTTTAGGGTTACCCTAAGCCTCTTATTTATATACAAATAAGTTACGCTTAGAACCCTTCTAGTTTAATTAATATTAGAACTTTAATTAAACTTCCTTTTAACACTTCCATCCCTTATAGTTTAACTAGTTTATTATTGTTGCACTTAACTACTAAATGTCTAGTATTAACACACTAATAATTCGGTACCCATATACACGAATTATATACTTGTATTTATACTTTTAATAGTTAATTATATAATAACCTTTATATAATTTATACAACAATATTATCCAATCACTATATGATTTAATAGCTTTAAATCATGTCATGGATAATTTATAATTAACACATTGTATATTTACTCAACTAGTAAATGTACAACTACTTATATTAATTAGTTAGTTAAACTAATCTAGTAATAAGTTAAACTTAACTTAATACTTAACTGATTCATAATGACTATTATGAATCATTCCTCTTCGTAGTATCATTGCTTATCTTGCTCGTATTACATGCCCTCACCGGTGTAACCCTTAAGTGTTTCGTAGGCATGGATGTATCATCATAGGTTGACTGACTGTGCACATAATTCCTTCAGTCAACGCACTGATAGAGCGAACCCTGGGGGGAGCGGTGGTCTCGGTTTGAGAATCGGGTATCATCGTTCCCTCAGTGGTAAAGTCCGAACCGGGGGGGGGGGGGGGGGGGGGGGGGGGGGATCGAGACCAAGAGAAGTAATCGGAGAACTAACCTCCTACACGTTCAAACGAGCAGCAGCCTCCGTCTCAGTAGGGTCAAGACACATGGTTTCCTCAGAGCTAACATCTTCGACAATAGGAACATTAACAGGAACTAACCCTCCGTCATCCACAGACACGGCACTCTCCGCGTAGGAGCCTTTCGACATCCTTAGGCGGTGAAGAAGTGGGATGACCTCCCCATTCAATTTCCACAACGGGCGGATCCCTGGGGAAGCGTAAAATGGGCTCAAGCCGGCCATCCCAAGGAGCACCTCGTCAGGATCCTCCCAATCAACTTGAGCAGCGGTAAGACTCATGATGTACTCCGATTCTCGTTCAGAAAGTTCATGAAGGGGGTCAGAAGGGCGTACAATAACCTTTCCCCAGGATAGGGAGACGTCACGAAAGGCAGAACGATGCACATAGAGAAATTGAAACTTCCAATCGTGGATGGAATCTCTCAAACCTGAGATCCGCTCGCTTTGCCCAGGTCGAAGGGAAAATATGGCCCAATCACCACGACCTGTGACGATGTAGAAATAACGGAATAACTTGGCAGAAGGAGGGATGTTTAACCCACGACAAAGCATGATGAAGCCGATAATCTTGCGAAACGAGTTGGGAACAAGTTGGGCCATATGGATACCCATATCTTGAAGCAAAACCAAGACGAAATCGTCAGCAGGAAATCGTAACCCCCCGTGCAAGTACTGCAGATACACAGGCTCATAACCATCGGGAGCGGATCGTATAGTTTCCCCTGCGCCAGGAACACGAAGGTCGAAACGCGGATCGATGTGGTAATCACGAATAATCGCCGGGAGATCGCCGGGCGACAAATTGCAATAAGTGTTGGCGGTTCTTTTCTCTTTGGTGCTCTTATTAGGTTTCTCTCGAACGACTCTATCTTTCTTCATAATCGCGGCAAATTATGAACAAAGATAGGGGGAAAAGATGGAAGTAAAGAGGATGGTTTGGAAAAGCGAAAATAAGGATTAAGGAAAGTAGAAAAGGTAGTGAAAGGAAGCAAATGACTTACAACAGGTATAAGTAAGAAAGGGATACCAAAGGCCTCGAGAATGGAAGTGACGGGTAACGGTCATATCCTAGTCAGAAGGATAACGGTAACTATCCTCAAACGGTTAAAATTCCCTAAAACGAACGGAGCGACGCAAGACCAAATTAGTACCAGTTAACTTACGAATGTTTAACTTGCTTCTAATCTGAGGGACTTAATAAGGGATGGTACGAACTCATAGACGACCGGACACTCAGAGGCTCCGGATGACGGATAGACCCACTTCTATCCGAAGCACGAACCTAAGCATAGTCATCATTAGATTACAAGTTCCAAAGGTCTTGTCGAGGCGTGCCCGGATTTTAGGGAAAAGCCATCCTCGAGCCATGCCAGCATTTAATGAAGGTAAGGCCTGAAACTGACCGGTAACATTACCCGGCGGGCATAAGCTGGTTATTGATAAGGGACCGGAGGACAACGAAGGATACGGACCAAAGGTCGTATCCTATTTTTCCCGCCTCGAAGACTTACTCTCCTTTCCCGCTTAATCGGCTGGTCCATAAATAGGAGGTAAGTCTCAACGAAGAAGGCATTCAATATACTTATCATTTATTATTTTCACCTATAATTCTCTGCTTCCGTTCATATAGACCTTACGTCGATCATATTAACTTACTTAAGCTTCGGAGTGTTCTGCCGGAAACCCTTTCCGGAGGACTTCTGACTTAGGGTTGCTCGTTATTTCAGGTACCTAGTATAGCAAATCGTTCGGTTCGGAGCTCTCGAAATCAGGACGCAACAGGTTCCTTTCCACACTCAAACAAGATCTCAAGGATTTATGTTGATATTTCAGTTACTAAAATATGACAATCTAGACGTGATATGTCTCGACCATTCTCTTTTATAAAAATACACAGACACACATATATATAAGTGTGCTTTAAGTATATATTCCGACATTGTTGGTTTAGCGTTACATGTCCTTTCTATATATCGTCATATTGTTTTTACATGTTTCCCCATAATCACATCTTTTACTAGATAATTAAGCTCTTAAATAGTGTTATAATGGCTTTTTGAAAATTTTAGGTTACTCTACCAACTTTTAAAATAAAGATGATATTATACTGGTTTCTCTTAGTTCTAGTAATGATACGAAATGATGTAACATGATAAAATGAGATGACAAATGATAATATCTAAATAAAAATAGAGTAAATAGAGAGAAATTCATATTTAGATTATCCGGACTAAGTTAAGTCCTTAACTTTAATATTCATTGCCTATAGGTATTTCTGTGATCATGTTCAGACTTTTATCCTAATTACTTTAAAATATTATCAAGTGAGTTTTGAACTTTAATTTCTTGTGAAACATATGACTTTCTTTTCCAATGCCACGTTTTAGAATGATTTTGTATGATGTTATATTTTAATTAATTTGGATTGTGTGTTCGGCAATAATTTGTTTTGACCTAATTGATATCTCAACCTAAGTATAATAAGACTTGAATACTAGTAAATAAAGACCAACGAACACAACCGATTATGATATTTAAACCCAGGTCATTTTGTATAATCTTGATATTTATCCATAAAATGATTAATTGATTCGTCAAGCCATGACGTCATCACGCTAATGGTTCGTACATTCACCACGTGATTTATACTAATCTTTGTTTTTGCTTTTGTCGTCTCAACTTGCCCACCATACGAAATTTTACTCCACCCCTCCTCCCACATATCTAAATTTACACAATTACCCCTCCACTGTTCCACCTCATCCATCGGGTATATAATCCCACCATCCTCTTCCTTCTATCCAGAATTTTTTCTTTCAATTCTTACTCCCACTTCAAAATAATCAAAGACCCACCTTACAAAATGATGCAGATTCCTTCATACGGCGTGGAACCTTTTCCCATGACAAATCCCCGCGAAGTTCCGGTGTTTTGCCGGAGCACGAGCTTCAGCAGTCTTATCCCATGCTTGTCGGAAAATTGGGGTGATTTGCCGTTAAAGGTTGACGATTCAGAAGACATGGTGATTTACGGCATTTTACGTGACGCCGTTAGTGTTGGATGGACTCCGTTTACTTTCTCCGCTAAAGAGATTAAAGCCGAGCCGACTGAAATAAAGACGGCGCCGGCTACCGTGACAACGTTCCCTGTGGCACTTGCGAAGGTAGAAGAAACGGTTTCAGTTTCAACCTCCGTGGCGGCGGCATCGCCGAAGGGAAAACACTACCGGGGTGTACGGCAGAGACCGTGGGGGAAGTTTGCGGCGGAGATAAGAGACCCGGCTAAAAGCGGCGCGCGTGTGTGGCTTGGCACGTACGAGACGGCTGAGGAAGCCGCCACGGCTTACGATATAGCCGCATACAGGATGCGTGGCTCAAAGGCTTTGTTGAACTTCCCACATAGGATCGGCTTGAATGAGCCGGAGCCGGTCAGAGTGACATCCAAACGGCGGTCACCGGAGCCGTCACGTTCGGCTTCTTCGGCTTCCGTAAGTGGGTCGCCTAAGAGAAGAAATACAAAATCGGAGCAAGTGGAGCCAGAAGTGCAAAGCCGATCGTCAAATGCAATTGACGCCGTTAGTGATTGAGTGCATATTTAAGGAGTTGTTTACTGTTGCCAAATTGCAACTGTATTGGGCCAATGGGCATCGTAGAAAACATACGTCGGGTTCGAAACCCGGAATGTAATCGGGCTTGGATTGTTGAAATGTCAAAAGTGCCCTGCTCAGAGTATGATTATGTAAATAGATGTGAGGTCATAAATGGAAATTTGCTGTCATGCAACCAGGAGCCTTTTTTGGTTACACTATATTTTAAGATGGTGTGTCCTTTGGTGGGTGAAAGAGGTTTTAAGTTTATAAGACCCGTGCCAATCATTGCGTCGAGGGGTCGTCGTGGGGTATTTTTTGGCCGTCGCCCGCCGACGCCGTTGGCACGGAGGCGTCGTGCGGGGCGTCGTGGCGAATCCGTCGACGTGAGGACGGCGGAGCATGGCGTCGGCGAGCGTTTGTGGGACCGGAGGAGCGTCTGAATTGATTTCAAAAATCAATTTTTTTTTTAATACAAATAATTAATATTACACACAACCTCTATAAAAACTCACTATACTCTACCATTTTAAACACACAATCACATACTTCCTCTCTTCCTCTCACAATCACATACTTCCTCTCTTCCCAATTTCCATATTTTAAACACACAAACACACAATCACACACAATGGATCCAAACGATGACGCCGATGATTACTGGCAAGATTATGTTAATCTAACAGCCGTTTTCGATTTGAACCAAACTATTGAAAGGCTTGATTATCTGGATCAAGAAGAAGCTGAAAATTTCACCGTGCCAAGAGCACCACGAAGATATATACCAAGAGATCGCGTTGCGGCTGCTGAACGTTTATGGAATGATTACTTTGCCGACAATTCCGTTTTCCCCCTGGATTACTTTCGAAGACGGTTTCGCATGTCGAAACCTTTGTTCATCCGTATATGACAGGCTATACATTTTTATAACCCACTGGGTCAACTACCGTCGTATTTTGATTATTTTCGTCAAAAGAGTGACGCTACGGGTTACCCCAGTTTTAATGTATTTCAAAAGTGTACCTCTGCCATACGTCAATTGGCGTACGGTTGTGCCACTGATTTGTTTGATGAGTACCTACACATGGGTCAACAAACAGCGTACGATTGTTTGGACAAATTTTGTAAATGTATATTCCATCTATACTCGACTGAGTTTTTGCAAAAACCAACAACTCATGATGTCCAACGTTTACATGCCAAACATCAAGAGATACATGGTTTTCCTGGGATACTTGGTAGCATTGATTGTATGCATTGGCCTTGGAAAAATTGTCCAACAGCATGGCAAGGCCAATACACACGTGGTGATCAAGGATGTCCCACAATAATGCTTGAAGCTGTTGCGTCATACGATTTGTGGATATGGCATGCGTACTTTGGCCCGGCGGGTTCGAATAACGACATAAACGTCCTTAACGAATCAGATTTGTTTGATGAAATAAGGCAAGACAGGTCTCTCGTAGTTCCGTTTACTATTTCGGGTGAGCAATTTACGAAGGGTTATTATCTAGCTGATGGGATTTATCCGGAATGGGCAACGCTTGTCAAGTCATTTAACTGCCCAATTGAAGAAAAGAACATGAAGTTCAAGCGTTTCCAAGAATCCGCTAGGAATGATGTCGAACGAGCTTTCGGAGTGCTTCAAGGACGGTGGGCAATCATTAAAAACCCGGCACGACCATACAGTGTGAACAAAATACGACGGATCATGTACACTTGTGTGATATTACACAACATGATTACGGAAGATAACGGCCGCGCAATTTGTCCAATCGAAGAAGACTATACCGCTAACCCGGAAAATCACCCACAACGTACATGGCATGAACGGGTTGCAGCCCAATTGCATATTGAGAAGGAGATACGTGATCGAGTTGTGCATCATAAACTTCGCAATGCCTTAATCGAACACATTTGGACCCTCCCGCCAAACTTCCGTCAACGTTAATATTTTTTTTCCGTAATGTTTTTTTTTTTCCGTATTGTTTTTTTTCCCGTAATCGTGTTTTTTTTAATCGTAATGTTTTTATTTTTATTTTTATTATTAATGTAATGGTTTTTATTTAATGTAATGTGTCTTTTTATTAATTAAAATGATGATGTGGAAATGATGATGTGAAAAGGATGGGTTTAGTGGTGGGTTAGTGATGTGTAGGGTTGGCACGGCTGTGTCAGTAGCGTGTCAGTAAGGATGCGATGACGTGGCGCTAGTGATGGGTTTAGTGATGGGTTAGTGATGTGTAGGGTTGGGAGAGGCCTAATTTGCATGCTGAATTAATAATAATCTGAATGTTTATTAAATGTATTAAAAAATTTGTATTTTAGTTAATGAAGCGGTTGTAACCAAAATACAGGTATTAGTTGTTGATTAATGTAGATGTTCTAGGTACATGTTATCATTTACCAAAAGAAATATTATAAATTCATACTACTTATATTCTTAGTTAGCATATCAAATCAATTGTAAGGAAATAAGTTTAGTATATTATACATAAATTGTAGTATAAAGTAGACATAAATTGTAAAAACTAATAACATTATAATTTTTTATATATAAAATTGTTATGTAATTTAAATTATTATTTTTGAACACCAAAAGAGAAAAGAAAATGATAAAAAGAAACCTTGACATGTTTCTAACACTAGTATTATAAAATTATAATAAAACTCATTTATGTCTTTCAAAAAATAAAATAAACTTATAAATAACATTTACGATGAAAATAAATTTTTGAACATACTAATCATTGATAATTAAACTAATGTAACATTAGCTCTACATTAAAAAAACATTGATATAAAATAATATTTGAATAATTCGGTAATGAATCATGGTGGTTTATCAATAATACACAAATCCAACCACTTTTAAAGGATGAATCCAAAGCTATGGCCCTTTTGATTTCCCATATATTTTTCTTGTTGATTATGATATGATAATATCAACTTGTATACAAATAATATAATAATGAAATTAATTAAAGTCTAGCCATATTTTAAAAAATAAGATAATTCAAAATATGATTAATAATGGTCGATTTTAACTTACTTTGATATAATTATAGTTTACAACTTTAAAAACCATTATTACTAGTGGCGGTAACAGGAAAACTTTTAAAGGTGGGCAAAATTTTAGAGTAAAAATTAGGTTCTTAAGTAATATCTTTTTTAAGTTAAATTGTAAACAAAAATTAAATGATCAATTTTAGTTTGAAAAAAATTTAATTATAAATTAAATCAGTCAAAATCAATATTCGCTTGTTAGTCAATTCACAAATTAAATCAATATAATCATAAATTTTATTATAACGTTGAAATAAATTCTTTTAAAGTGTTTATATATGAATGATGTGTATTAATATGTCACTAGTTAAAATACATATGTAATTAAATACATTACAAACATAACATTTTTAAACTAAGAAAAAGGAGGCAAATTAGTCAAAAGAAAAGAAAATTTTAATGGAAAATACAGCAAAAAAACATTAAAATAGAAATAAGGGAAATTTTTTTTTTTAAAAAATATGTATATGAAAGGGACTTAAACTTAATGTTATATGTTTAAGATATATGAGTTAACCACTAAGCTAGTATACGGCGTGGATTAGTTATTGCTCATACATTATAAGCAAAAGCCGAAAATGAGTTTATACATAAAAAAAAGTTTTACTAATCGGAAAACTTTTGGAGTAGACATATGTCCACCCTCTAAAACCGCCCCTGATTATTACACAAATAAAATATCAAAATAATGTTATTATATGTAGACTATGTAGTATGTACGCTTAAAGACAATTCCATAGACAACTATCTTTTAGGACGCATCTCAACTTTTTATGCCCTTGTGCCCTTGCATTTTGTTTTCTTCCCAATTTAAACGTTTCCATCAAATTCGCAAGTTGTCTCACAATAATAAGTACTTCGTCCGTATCAAAATAAGTGACACACTTTTTATTTTTGAGTGTATCAAAATAAGTGACACACTTTGAAAAATTTTCTTATTTGGTAAAGATAGTGGGACCCATACTCACTAACTATCCACTTTAATAAAGTGAAATTACCCTTATACCCTTACTTTTACTTTTGGAACTTATTAATATCACTTTATTCAAGGAAAGTGGGACCCATTCTCCACTAACTATGTACTTTAATATATTTTAACCCATACTTTAGTCTTTTGCCTCAAAAAACGTGTAAGCCAATTTGTGTTACTTATTTTGATACGGAGGAAGTAATAACTTTTGGGGGTTGAAACTATACAAATAAAGTTTGTTAAGTCACCAAGTATGCTTTCATATTAAAACAAGGTTAATTAAAATTACATATAATGATGTAAAATTTGGGTGTAGAACTAACAATTACGGACAAGTTTACATTGTGTATATATGAAAAATCAAAACAAATTATATGTTTAAAATTCGCAAGTTGTCTCACAATAATAAGTAATAACTTTTGGGGGTTGAAACTATACAAATAAAGTTTGTTAAGTCACCAAGTATGCTTTCATATTAAAACAAGGTTAATTAAAATTACATATAATGATGTAAAATTTGGGTGTAGAACTAACAATTACGGACAAGTTTACATTGTGTATATATGAAAAATCAAAACAAATTATATGTTTAAAAATATCTTGTTCATATCTTGTCAAGTGTTACAAATTTACAAGTTACAACTACTTTTAGGCAAACTCGAAAGTTGACTAATAAGAAAGATAATAACGAGGGACACTTTGTTGAAAATGAAAACACCCCCGTGTGAAATGTAATTTCTGTAACTTTTATTGTCTTATGATGTTTTGTAGATAAAATAAATACTTCATCCGTATCAAAATAAGTGACACAAATTAGCTTATACGTTTTTCGATGTAAAAGATTAAAGTAGAGGTTAAAATATATTAAAGTACATAGTTAGTGGCAAATGAGTCCCACTTTTCTTGAATAAATTGATATTAATGAGTTTTAAAGGTAAAAGTAAGGGTATAAGAGTAATTTCACTTTATTAAAGTGGATAGTTAGTGGGTATGGGTCCCACTATTATTACCAAATAAGAAAAGTTTTCAAAGTGTATCACTTATTTTGATACACCTCAAAATGGAAAGTGTGTCACTTATTTTGATACGGAGAAAGTAATATTCTCAATTTTATATGATAAGATATTTGTAATTTTCTTGGAAGAAATGATATAATTACAATACATCCGTATGACCACTGCAAACTTTGCAATCGACTGTTTTTGGTAATCACCATTGGCATTGTGGCGTCTGTAATGTATCGAGCCTAAAAAACTAAAATGAATGGTAATTGTTGCATGAGAGTATCAATTGAGTATCAAAGTGTTACCTAATGTTAGTTTGACAAAAACTAAAGTATCTATGAAGATCACGAGAATTAGAGCTAAAGTAAGTGCGGGAAATGGCAATGTTTTAAAACCCAGATTTTTTAATCGGACCGGACAACGCTCTAAAAATGGTCGAAATAGGTCGGACCGGTTCAACCGGATTACAATGCTATTGAATATTTATGTTAAATCAGTTATTTAAAAGGTATATAAATGTAAAAAAAAATCCTAAAAAGTTACGAAACAAATATTATAAACATTTAAAAAATTACAAAAACTATTTTTCAAATAAAATTCAACACTTTGAGTTTGTAATCTATAATAAAAAAAGAGACATAACAATTAAAATTCAACTAGAAACTTTATGTTTTAAACTATAAAACATATAAGCTTCAAACGTATAAAAAATAATATACAAATATTCACTTTAATTTTAAGAAAATGAGAATAAAACTAAAAATACGGTTCGACCGGACGGTTCGACCGGGGTTCACAGTTAACTCGGCCGATTCGAAGCGGTTCATAAATCGACTTTGAACCGGTCGATTGGGCTCGGAAAATTTCTATTTCGCGGTCGAACCCGGGTTTTAAAACACTAAGAAATAGAACTAAGGTAAGTGGTAGACTGTTTTCAACTGAAAATAATAGAAGACAGCGTGTATGTTCCCATATTATTTATTTTACCTACTTTGAGAAACAAATAAACTCTAAAAGTTATTTTATACTTCCGAAGTTAAAAAAAAAAATATTGTTGGTGTTATGAATTTTTTTTAAGCAAAATATTGTATATAAAGTAGGGTTGGTGTTTAAGAGAAAAAATAAAGATAAATATATCAGTTCTTATTATATTAAAAAAAGATAGTTAGTAAGTCAAGCTCAACTACTATCAGAAAATGTAAATTAGTAAATTTTGTTCGGTTATATTGAAAGAGTCAAAAGTAAAGATGTACTTCCTCCGTTTCAAAATAAGTGATACATTTTATAGTTTATGGTTTTGAGGCAAAATATGATAATGTAGATTATTTAGATTAAATGGATAGTTAGTGGAGATTGGGTCCCACATATGTTGATTAAAGTGAATTTAATGATGTTTAAAAGTAAAAATAAGGGTAATGCGTCTTTTCACTATATTAAATGAGATTGTTAGGACCATATTAGGACTAGTTTTAACTTTTAACTTGTAATTAGGCTTAGTCAACTAGTTAAATGATGATTAGTGATAGGACGTATAAATACCTGATGTTAAGCATGATGATGTAAGCTTTCCCACTTTCTAATTGACAAACACTTTTGAAAGTTAATCCTTCCCTCCATCTTCTCTCAAGCTAACTAATAAAAACACACACAAACACACACTTGAATCTTCCAAACTTCACAAATCATCATCAATTGATGTAATTTTGATTGCATTAGCTCTCTCAATTGGTATTCATGATGATTTGATCCAGATCTGAATTTTTGAATTTTTTTTTCTTCGAGCTGTGAAATTAAGTGTCGAATTTTTTGTTTGGAATTGATGTTTTGATTGGATATTCATACTTCTCCATTGATTCTAATCACAATAGAATCAAATTTCGTTCCAATCCATCAATAATTGACCTCAATTTCGTTATTTTTGTGAAAAACTTGAAAACTCAAAAACTCAAAATTTCGACTGAAAATTCAAAATCGAGTGCTGAATTGTCACGTTTTGAGTTGTATGATCGGATCAAACTGTTAGAAATTGAATTTCTAACGTTTTTTGATTTAAATCATTGAATTTGGTTAAGAATTGAGCAAACTAGGATCAAAATTATTGAATTTTTGAAGCAATGTTACGTACAACGATGAACACGAACGATCTCGGCTTGATGGAGGTTCACGCCTCCAACAGAATTGATCTCGGCTTCGACTCGAAATAATCATTGTTCCCTGCTTCGACTCGAGCCGAAGATATTCAATTGATCTCGGCTCTTCCCGGCTTCGACTCGAATCGAACGAAGTGATCTTCTCGGCTTCGCTTATACCAGTACAAGACTTCGGCTCGGCTCTTGATTCCGTCAAACATTTTGATTTCGGCTTCCTTCAATCGAAATTGATTCCACATTGATTCAATCTCAGTTCCCTACTCGACAACATCTTCTTGATCTTGGCAATTGAAGATTCCGATCTTGCTCATCACCGATCTGGGATTGTTCTCGGTGTTTGTCTGATACCAGACCCAAACATTAGTTCTCGACCCTAAATCATCTTGGCCCAATTTATTGTTTTTGGCCCAATTGATCTCGCCACTTCCAAGTAATTCAAGCCACACTTAATATCAAGCTCAAACTTAAATTTTTGGCCCAAATCAATTAAACCCATTTAAATCAATTCAATTCAATCTTAGCCCAAAACTGTTAGAATTAGATTTTCTAACGTTTTGTGCTTTGAATCATTACATTTGGTTAAGAATTGAAGAAACTAGGATCAAATAAGTGTGATTTTGAAACATACGTAACAGTGTTCGTCAAGATGAATGTTCCCGGCTTCGACTCCAGAATTGATCTTGGCCTTGAAAGTTCCCGGCTCGAACAAAGTATTCGGCTCAAACAATTCAGCCATTAAAGAGTTCAGCTCGACTCTGAACAAAGTGTTCGGCTCAAACAGTTCGGAAATCTAACTTGGGTTACTTAATATTTTGGGCAAGTAGTTTGGGCTACGATATATATTGTGAGCCTATTACTATTTTCATTATAAAATCATAACCAGGTATAATCATCTTTCTTTCAAGTATTGTGAAAGTCACCTGAGGCCCAAATATGAAAATCCGAAAACAAAATATAAACAGAGAAAACAAAAACCACGTGCCTTAATTTAAACAGAAACTACGTGTCTTTACATTAAAGAATGCAACCGTCAAATTAACACTGAGCTCTTGGACACGTCATACCATTACGTGCCACCCCGTCACCACCTCCTCTCCTTTTTATAAACCCACCGGCCACCGCGAAACAAGCAATAACAATTTCAAAATGGCCGACGTTTACCGAGCAGAAGGACGAGGAAAGCAGCATTGGGTTGACAGTGACCGTGACCGTGATGGTGACCAACAACAGTACTACAAGCAGCGGCAGCAAGGAGGTCGACAATCATATGCCTACCAGTTGGCAAAAGGTGCCACCTCAGCGTTCGCCGGCGGCTCTCTCCTCGTTCTCTCAGGGTTGACGCTTGCAGGGACGGTAATTGCACTGACGGTGGCTACTCCAGCAATGGTGTTGTTTAGTCCGGTGCTGGTGCCGGCAGTGGCCGCCGTGTTTCTTTTAGCAACCGGGTTCTTTTCCGCCGGAGGATTTGCTGTTGCAGCGTTGACGGTGCTGACGTGGATGTTCAGGTACGTGACATCTAGTCAAAGAGGAGGGAACTCGTTTGACCAGGGGACACAGAAGCTGGGTGCGAAGGGTCGGGACTTTAGAGACAGGGGTGAGCACGCCGGAGGAGGAGGTCATTATGCTACCGGAGGGATTCATCATACAACCGGAGCCTGAGGAGAGGTGGACTCCGCTCATGATGTCTTTGAAGCTTACTACTATGTATTTCTGTTATTTTCTTTTCTAAAATTAAGAATAAGGAGTGTTAATTTAGTAGTTGGTGTAATAATAAAATGAATTCGTAGAAATTACTTGAAATGTTTCTGACGATAAATAAAAACAAGAATAGAGGACAATGTATAACTTTGACATATACACGATATGATGACCATTTATGAAAAAGAAAGTAGATTAGCTTGAAAGAAATTAGGGTTTCTTAGTTGCACATCACTACAAGAAATATACCCTTTCCCGATTACACCTATCCTGGCAACACGTGTCGGCATAGGTTAAATTTTTTTTGACAAAATCTGACATTTGACTTTACCTATACCGACGACACTTAGTCCCTATAAAGAAAAAAATTATAAATTTTGTCAGGATGTATACCGACGACATTTGATCGGTAAATATAAAAAATAATTTAATTTTGATATTTTCAAATTACGGTTAGCATAATTTAATTTTGTTTTTTTAATTATACCCTGTAGCGACGACATGTCGTCGCTATACATAAAATATAAATAATTTTTAATTTTCTATTAATCAAGTTGCCGGAGAGGAAAACGATGTCGTTCTGTTTTAACCTATCGCGACGATATCTCATCGTTATACATAAAATATAAATAATTTTTAATTTTCTATTAATCAACTTGCGGAGAGGAAAACGACGCCATTCTGTTTTAGCGTATCGCGACAACATGTCGTCCCTATAGGGTAAATATAATTATTTTTTGATTTTCTTTTAATCAAGTTGCAGGAGGGAAAAGATGTCGTTTGGTTAAACCCTATGGCGATGACATGTCGTCCCTATAGTATAAATAAATGGCACTTTTTAGCGACGAAATGTTGTCGGAGGGAAAAGATGTCGTTTTGTCACTACACCCTAACTTTACCATAACTAGCACTTTTTAACGACGAAATGTTGTCGTTATAGCTCTTAGAAATTACCATAAATCAAAACCTTTACCGACGACATGTTGTCGGTACATTGACGACATGTTCGTCAATGTTTATAGGCACGAAATGTCGTTGGTAAAGGTTTTGACCGAAAATAGTCTGGCCAACTCTATAGCGACAAACTGTTGTCGGAATAGGTTTATAATAAAACATTCTTTTAAATTGAAAAGTTTTTAGCGACATAAAATATAAATAATTTTTAATTTTCTATTAATCAAGTTGCCGGAGAGGAAAACGATGTCGTTCTGTTTTAACCTATCGCGACGACATCTCGTCGCTATACATAAAATATAAATAATTTTTAATTTTCTATTAATCAACTTGCCGGAGAGGAAAACGACGTCGTTCTGTTTTAGCGTATCGCGACAACATGTCGTCCCTATAGGGTAAATATAATTATTTTTTGATTTTCTTTTAATCAAGTTGCAGGAGGGAAAAGATGTCGTTTGGTTAAACCCTATGTCGACGACATGTCGTCCCTATAGGTCAAATAAATGGCACTTTTTAGCGACGAAATGATGTCGGAGGGAAAAGATGTCATTTTGTCACTACACCCTAAATTTACCATAACTAGCACTTTTTAGCGACGAAATGTTGTCGTTATAGCTCTTAGAAATTACTATAAATCAAAACCTTTACCGACGACATGTTGTCGGTACATTGACGACATGTTCGTCAATGTTTATAGGCACGAAATGTCGTCGGTAAAGGTTTTGACCGAAAATAGTCCGGCCAACTCTATAGCGACAAACTGTTGTCGGAATAGGTTTATAATAGAACATTCTTTTAAATTGAAAAGTTTTTAGCGGCAACCATTATGCCGACTAAGTGTCGTCGGTATTGCTCGACCTATGCCGACGACAATTGTGGCGACGAAAGTTTTAACCCATGGCGACGCAGCAATGGCGACGAAAAGTTACCGACGACATGTTGTCGGGATAGCCTGTGGCGACAACAAATCGTCGGTAAAGACTTTTTTTGTGTTGTCGGCATAAGATTGTTTTCTTGTAGTGCATGTTTATGATTATAATTTTTAAGTGGAAAATGCTATTACGGGTTATGGTTAATGGTGGGTTAGTTAGTGGTTTTTAATGTTACAGAAGCATGGCAGCTAACTTTGTATTTCTTGTAGCATGTTTTAGTTTCTCCAGGCCAACCTGCCTAACTCATTCCCTTGATAACCCCTTTCTGAAATAGAAACCGTATTACATAATGGTATACAAAACCAGTTTAAGTTTTGAAATTAATCAATAGAGTATTATTATTTTATTTTTGTAAGTGGATATATATCTTATATCTAGAGATACAAACGGGTACGGGTAGTAGCGGGTACTGCAAAACCCGTACCCGTACCCGACCCGCTATTCCCATACCCGTACCCGCCCCGTACCCGGTTAAATACCCGTCGGGCTCGGGTAGAAAAATCCCCGCCGGGTACAGGTAACCCGACGGGTACCCGTTCAATAAAAAAATTAAACAAAATAGTTAAATCATTTAATACTCTTAGTTCGTTTAGGCTTATTTCGTTCAATACGTAATGGAGTAACGGGAGACGAGCCAAATTTTAACCATTATTAAATTGGGCTAATGAGAGATTAAGAGTTGGGCTAAGTTTGAGTAGTGACTAGTGCGTTAAACCCATATTAAAAAAAAATTACACATTAATATATATGTTCGGGTCGGGTATAAACGGTGCGTGTATTATAAAACCCGTACCCGACCCGTACCCGCTATCGGGTATGAAATTTAAACCCATCCCCGACCCGTTACCCGTGTAGTCGGGTAATACCCGCCCCGTAAAACTCGGGTACCCGCGGATACCCATACCCGCGGGTTAAATTTGCATCCCTACTTATATCATATATCTATATGCAAATAACACATTGCATAGGCCACGTCGATGACGCGCTTGTAAGGCCCAATTGAAGATTGCCAGCTGCCAGTTGCTTCCTGCGGCTTCACATCTCTCTCTCTCTCCCTCTTATTCGCTATTTCTCTGTGAAGAAACCATTCATAACCTAATATCATCTAAAGGTTTTTTAATTTCTTTCCTTCTCAAACTACTGCCCTTCTCTCCTTCTCTGTGAAGAAAAAGAGTTCAAAAACCGATCCTAGGCATCACAACCTTCGCCGACATTCCATCCACCGCCTCAACAAAAACCACCATCTTTGAGCACATAAACCCTCACAAACCCTAACGTGATTTTTCAGCACACTTATTTGTTGGTTGTTCGGTGACAAGTTGCTTCCTTCTCCATAATCAGGTTTGTCTTCTTCTTCAAAGTGTTCAATTTCTTCAAAATAGAATTCGAACAGATAATCAAAAATTCAAAATTTTGCTTCCTTTAATAAAACCCGTGATTTTTCCTTCCAATTTGACGTTTAAAGTTCTAATTTTGACATCTATGATTCTAACCGACTGCTCTCTTTGATGAAGCCCGTGATTTTGCTTCTAATTTTGTCATCTAATACTCTAATCGACTGCTCATTTCCCAAATTGTTGGTTGTAACGACCCGAAATTTGAATAAAATAAATTATGGGAAAAATATGATAAATAAGGATAAATCGTTTAAAACACGTAGGAATTGGTTTCGTGTCATTTGGACATCGTACGAGGAAGTTGTGGGCGAAACCAGGTCGAGATAAAGTTGAAAAAGTGCAGCCTCGGACACCTGAGGAGTTCGCCGGTTGGCGATTCGCGAAGTCGAGGCAGGGAAAATGGTGGTCAGACGTGAAGAGTTCCCGAACAGTTAGCGATCGCGAAGGGCTCACGACACGGAAAGTTCGCGACGCGAACTTGTGTTCGCGAACGCGAACTATGGACGAGCTGGTTAAAATCGGGAAAAAGTTAGGGTTTGCTCATTTTTCACCCAAGTTGTGGTGCAGCCGATTTTAGAGAGAGAAGGGGCGATTTTGGTGATTCCTAGCTCAAATCTTCTTCAATCTTGTGGATCTTAACATCAAAGGTCAAGAAGACCTAAAGTTTGGTGACATTTCACGAGTTGGAAAGCAAGGATTCGTGTTATTAGACACGATTTGGAGTTAGCTTGGCTAAGGTGAGTACATGTGAACCTTCAAACTGGGTACATAGCTAGTAAATGTTTTTATGATTAAATGATTTTTTATCGAGTCTTTAAGTAATTTAGTCATTTATGTGATATATGATGAATTGCTTGTATGATGGTTACATGATTGATTGAATAAGAAAAGATGGAGTTATAAGCTCATAACGATAAAAGAAAAGAAATGATGATGATGATGATATCCCTAGGGCCGTAGTAGATTGGAGGCATTCCGGTTATTACGGTACCTTAAGGTTAGCGGTAGATTGGAGGCATTCCGATTACCCAATACCTATGAGTCCCGGTAGATTGGAGGCATTCCGATTATCGTGGAAATGATGGTCTTGATAGATTGGAGGCATTCCGATTATCTTGACATTGGCCAATGATGAAAGTGATAAAGTGACCCAAAACAAACTTAGTAATATTATTTTAAGATTAAATGATATTATTTGACTATTTGTTTATCGGGTCTAAAACCCATGTATCTCACGAGGCAATTTTGTCTTACGTACTATGTTTGTGTTTTTGCTATGTACTCAGGTTCATGATCGATGGATTAGAGGGTCGCGTTAGAAGTGGCCTAGTGTTGTTTAGCTCGGGAGCTCGTAGGTAGTTCTCGTTTATCCTATGGCTATGATATTGTTTTTGTAACACCGGCTTTAATACTCTGTTAAACTTTGATGATTTTTGTTAAATCGTATTTTGGGGAATATCGGAATTGTAATGTTTTTACTTAAAAATATGTTTTAAAAGGTGTTTTAAAAATTGAGGTGTTACAACTTGGTATCAGAGCTATAGTTTAAGTGAATTAGGTTGGATGTCCATTCTAGTCTTAGACTGTAGCAATAGGAATGTAAGATTCCTTGAGATCGATAGGTTGACCTTGAGACTTTATGTTAAGTTTAGGGTTGAACCTAGGGGACCTATAGAAGTTGTTATGCAGTGTGCAATGTGAGTCTTTTGAGACTGTAGGGCATTAGTATGATAGGGTCGACCCCTATGAGAAGTGCCATGTTTTGATCTAATTGTGTTGTTTTTAACTGTTGAGCTGACCGTTTGAATCTTGTTTGTTGAATACGTTGTTATGGCGAAAGAATGAATGTGAAAAGTGGACGAGCTCCACTAAATTGGGAAGGGTTATGGATGAGAATGTGAAATAGACTATTGATAACCGTATGTTTAAGGGTAGGAGGAATGATTCCAATACCCGTACGAAGGAAGAATCATCGAATGGCGAAGTCCGTAGTGAGAAGTAGCTACATAAAGAGGTGGCCAGACCTAGTCGGAAGAAATGGAAGGATGTTGTATAAGGTTGTCATAGCATGTAAAACCGTTGAGTAAATCGGAAGTTCTGAACCGGAGGTCACGATAGGTGGATTCGGTGGATTGAGAAAGTGCTAGAGAGTAGCAAGCGAAGAAAGAAAGATATGATGGGTTTGACATCCATATAATTAAAGGGTGAGGCGTTGACACGGTGGAACGTGTAGTATGAAACTTTTGGAAAGAGAGTGCGGTACAATATGTTGTGAAAGGAACTCACGAGTGAGTTGATAGGGGAAGTCTTCCCGGAAGGAAATCTAGAGGGGGGTTCATGATGCAGCCTCGGAGATCTTAGGTGAAGATTGATGTTATGTGATTATGGCTTAATTGTTTGGTTGTTGCACGAATTGGTGCTTTTAGAAATTGGAAACGAGTTGTACGACATGGGGATTTATTTTTGGGAATAGTCTTCCCGGTTAGTGATGTGTGTGGAAGCGTGTATTGGAAAGGGCTATAGACAAATGTGTCGCATATAGTAAGGATATAAGGGTTGATACTAATATGTAAAAAGGATGAGACACGAGATATGGTGAGTATTTCTAACAGAAATGTAGTAGTACAATGAAGTACTAAGTCTTGATAAGAATTATTACTATGGATGAAATTTTCCTTTTTGGAATAGGATCCTTGGAAATGGAATTTGGATATTCGGCGGGAATCCGAATAAACAATGTAATGATTGTTACACGTGAATGGTAAACAAAAGAATGACTAAGGTATAGTCATGTCTTAGAACTTATAAATGGGAAATATGTGGAAAAGAATAAGTGTCGGGAATGACGACTTTTGATTGTCGAAAGTGGTTGGGTAAAAAGGTGGCATATAGCCATGACAAACTTGGTGACAGTAATGATGAATCCAATATTAAGGGTAAGAAAATAATTGTTGGTTACATGTTATAGTAATGGTATGGCGGTATGTGGCATAGAGTAGCGTGAGACTACGGTTGGGAAAGGATTAATTCTAAGTCTCACGATGTATAAAGGTGGGAACATCGAGTGTTGAGCTTTTGGATGCCAAGTCATGGGTCACGAGTGAGACCGGAGTCGGTTGGTTGACTCAAAGATGACCGGGTTGGCCGGTGAAATATGGTTAACGAAATAGATTGGTGGTTACCCAGTGGTGACAAAAGATTTGGAAATTTGGTAATAAGGAAATGAATCGGTTAAGGGTGGTCAATGTGTAATTGAACGGTAAATAGGTAATCGGAAATTTTAATAGTTTACCCGCGGGGTACAATGCACGTGTATTATGCGATGGCCGTTGAAAGCATATGATAATGAAAAAGGTAATGTTATATGAAACGCGTTAAGTAGTATGCCCAATGGGGAATAGGTTAAAGATGGAAGAAAATGATAAGGTGTTGTTATGGGGAGTGTGCTAATTGCATGGTGAATAAATGACCGACTGAATGAGTGAGAAAGTGGTAAAGTTATGGGATGTGAAAAGATGTATACTAGAATGGTATGTGACGTAGGAGGGTTTAGAATGGAATCCCGTTTGATCGGAGGCTTTCCGATTAATGAGAATTGGTTGAATCTTGATGGATTGGAGGCTTTCCAGTCATCTTGATGTGATAGTTGAATTATGGATTGTTATGTCCGTATGATAATGTTTATGTATTAATGAGATGAATGTAGGACCATGTGGTTAATTTGTATTGTTATAATTTTACGTGTTAAATAAGAAGTTGGTTTGCTAGTGCGGGTTGCATTAGGACATGTATGGATAGGAGATGCCTACGGTTCATAGAATATGAGGAAAGAGAACTTCTAGAGACCAATTTATTATTTGGTAACCAAGATATGGTAAAATTTCGTGAAATTGTAGAATGTGTTGCGGTAGAGGATCTAATACCGATGTTTGAGAATAAAAAGTTATGAAATTGATCGGTGGGGTACAAAGATGGTTGAAGGAATACTAAGTGATAGTAAGAGTGACCAAATGAAGGTCAGGAAACGGTAAATGTGAGTGTGACCTTTAAGTAAAGGTGTGACTCTCGGATTAATTGGGAATGACCTTAAGTAAAAAGGAAACGGGAACAATTATTAAGGAAATAATGATGAGTAAAACCGGAAGTGATAAATTGCGGGTAGTACCTTGCGAGTAGAGAATTTGTTAGTTGGGAGAAGTATGGTTGACTTTATGCAAAAGTCAAGATTTATCAATTTGTGATTGGTTGACTCATGATGACCGGGTGGAAGAAAAGTTAGAAGTTTTAGTAATGATAGAATGGATCGAATAAGGTCGGTTGATAAATGAGTAGATTGGTGGGAAGCACTAGAAATGATTATGTGTATACCGTGTGGTATAATGTATAAGTAGGAAAATTGAAAGTAAATTGTGAAAGAAAATGATAGCATGATGCTAAGTGTAATGATGCATACATGAATTGTATGCAAGATGGAATGGTTTTGGATGAGTCACTTTGGATTGGAGGCTTTCCGATCATTGTGACAGTTTGGGCCCTGATGGATTGGAGGCTTTCCGATCATCTCGGTGGCGTAGTTAAAGTATGATTTGATGTATCAGGAATGTGAAGTTATATCTGTTGTATGTAGAACTTTATGGTTAAGTTATTGCTATAATAATGTGGCAAATGAGAATTTGTATTGAAAACACGGGTCCTGTTTAAGTAGAGGTATGAGTAGGGGATACCTACAAGTTAATGGTTCATGAAAAAGGAATGCTTTAGGAAGCAAAGTGGTTAGTAGCCAATGAATGGTGAAATATGTATATCGGGTGGTTAGGCCACAATTGGATACGATTGAGACTCTAGAGCCGGTAATCGGGAAATTCAAGTATGGTATAAAGATGTTTGAAGGAAATTGTAAAAGGTATAAGTAATTGGATGAAAGTTAAAATGTAATAGAGATTTGGTATTAATTTAAATGGAAGTTGTTAATCGATTGTGGAAATCGAAATCGAGGAAAAAGGGAACAATTGAGAAAGGAAATCTAAATAG
Organism: Calendula officinalis; assembly: GCA_963853835.1. Classification (NCBI taxonomy): domain Eukaryota; kingdom Viridiplantae; phylum Streptophyta; class Magnoliopsida; order Asterales; family Asteraceae; genus Calendula; species Calendula officinalis. The sequence continues at coordinate 25,159,092 of OY970820.1, forward strand.
GAAATCGGGAATGAAAAGCTTGGGAAGCGATGCCTTAGTTATAAAGAATATGTGGAATTTAGCAAGGTAAGTTGACCTTATTCATAAAGTCAAGGTTAGTCAACTAGTAGATTGTTGACTTTAGTCAAAATGGGGTTTTGACTTTCGTTTAAATTGGTTAGTCAAGGATAAGGGCATAATGTATCATCTTCATCCGTAAGATAGTGGGTAATGGATTAATGGAAATAATTGTAGTCAAAGGGTGCGACTTTGACCATTGGGTATTCCGAATGGAACCTAGAAATCGAGTATGATTGTTGTTGGACCATGAGTGTAAGATTGATGGTTAAGGAATTGATGATTAATGGAACCACTAATGGGTAAGGAAAGTTTCCAAGATATTGTTGACTTTGTGCTTAAGTCAAAGATGGGACAACGTTGACAACTTGGTCAAAGCGAGGGGTTGACTATCACTTTGATCAAATGGTTATTAGTAATGATTGGGTCATATCAGTCCAACGGGAGTAAGGAGTTTGGTTAAATGATGAGAAAGGTTAAGGTCAAATTGTGAAATTTTGACCCGTCCGGGTATTAGGAACTCAAGATTGGATCTTTGGCCCGTTTGGGTATAACGGGTCGAGTGGGCGATTAAATGCATAAGTATTATCGAATCATAATTTGGGAGTGGAATGAGGATTGGAAATCCTTGAGTTGATTCCGAGGATGGAATCCTTTTAAGGGGTGGATAGTTGTAACGACCCGAAATTTGAATAAAATAAATTATGGGAAAAATATGATAAATAAGGATAAATCGTTTAAAACACGTAGGAATTGGTTTCGTGTCATTTGGACATCGTACAAGGAAGTTGTGGGCGAAACCAGGTCGAGATAAAGTTGAAAAAGTGCAGCCTCGGACACCTGAGGAGTTCGCGACGCGAACTCCGGTTGGCGATTCGCGAAGTCGAGGCAGGGAAAATGGTGGTCAGACGTGAAGAGTTCCCGAACAGTTAGCAATCGCGAAGGGCTCACGACACGGAAAGTTCGCGACGCGAACTTGTGTTCGCGAACGCGAACTATGGACGAGCTGGTTAAAATCGGGAAAAAGTTAGGGTTTGCTCATTTTTCACCCAAGTTGTGGTGCAGCCGATATTAGAGAGAGAAGGGGCGATTTTGGTGATTCCTAGCTCAAATCTTCTTCAATCTTGTGGATCTTAACATCAAAGGTCAAGAAGACCTAAAGTTTGGTGACATTTCACGAGTTGGAAAGCAAGGATTCGTGTTATTAGACACGATTTGGAGTTAGCTTGGCTAAGGTGAGTACATGTGAACCTTCAAACTGGGTACATAGCTAGTAAATGTTTTTATGATTAAATGATTTTTTATCGAGTCTTTAAGTAATTTAGTCATTTATGTGATATATGATGAATTGCTTGTATGATGGTTACATGATTGATTGAATAAGAAAAGATGGAGTTATAAGCTCATAACGATAAAAGAAAAGAAATGATGATGATGATGATATCCCTAGGGCCGTAGTAGATTGGAGGCATTCCGGTTATTACGGTACCTTAAGGTTAGCGGTAGATTGGAGGCATTCCGATTACCCAATACCTATGAGTCCCGGTAGATTGGAGGCATTCCGATTATCGTGGAAATGATGGTCTTGATAGATTGGAGGCATTCCGATTATCTTGACATTGGCCAATGATGAAAGTGATAAAGTGACCCAAAACAAACTTAGTAATATTATTTTAAGATTAAATGATATTATTTGACTATTTGTTTATCGGGTCTAAAACCCATGTATCTCACGAGGCAATTTTGTCTTACGTACTATGTTTGTGTTTTTGCTATGTACTCAGGTTCAGGGTCGATGGATTAGAGGGTCGCGTTAGAAGTGGCCTAGTGTTGTTTAGCTCGGGAGCTCGTAGGTAGTTCTCGTTTATCCTATGGCTATGATATTGTTTTTGTAACACCGGCTTTAATACTCTGATAAACTTTGATGATTTTTGTTAAATCGTATTTTGGGGAATATCGGAATTGTAATGTTTTTACTTAAAAATATGTTTTAAAAGGTGTTTTAAAAATTGAGGTGTTACATTGGTGTTCCTGAACAACTCATACGCCGGTTAGTTTCAGAATTTGCTCTGAAATTTTTGGTTTTTAAATGTGATTTGAGAACTCTGTAGGGTTTATGGCTTTAATTATGCTTAATAAGAAAGGGCTAGGGTTGAGAAGAAGACCTTCGACGGGGCAAGTAATGATACTTAGAGGCATCAGTGAGTTGGACGAGGAGTCTGGTGACGAATTTGACGAACATCGTCGGAAACCTAATCGGGAGAGAACTACTGAAGTTCATTTAGGTTTCGCTTGAAGAACACAATATTTGAAAACCAATTTGGGTTCGACATGAAGGCATGCAAATTTTCTCAATTGATATACAACCTGGGGGCTTAGCGCTACTGATGGTGCTGATCACAAGGTAATTATTTTTGATTTCGTGTTTTCTTACTCTTGATTTTGGGGAGAAAATTGGTATTTTTGTTTGAATTGCTAGAGTTTGACAATAAATTGCAACTGTATGATGTTATTATAGTTAATTGAGTTATATTATATTATTCTAATGTTGTTATTAGAAGTTGAATCTAATCAAAATCCTACTCAAAGGGTCGACTTTAATTATATGAAAATAACTGTTGAGAATTTTAATCCCTAAATCAATGAACCACACTTTAGGGCACAAAATGTGAGAATACAAAACTAAGTATTTGGTGCGAGAAATAAGAACTACTCATCACATATGATATGATTTCCAGTCATACAAGTCAACAAATTCACATTATTAAACAGTTTTACATCTCCATTTAAGTTCTTGATGAAATTATGGAGCTTTAAAATCCAAGAATTTTTTATTGTGATTTGAGAACTAGGGTTTTGAATTATGTTAATCTGTATAAATGTATAATTATGTATATGTATGTGTAGTTGTTGTGTTGATGCTTATTAGAAAAGGGCTAGGGTTACCGGTAACTAATGATACTTAGGAGACATCGGTCAGTCCGATGAGGAGTCCGTCGAAAACCTAATAATAAAATATAGTTTTACCCCTGTAAAAGTTTGTGTCTTTTGAGTTAAATTTGATCATAAAGCTAACTAATGTCATTTTATAGGTGTTGACGTGTAACGTGCTGTTAATGTAATTAAAAGCAAGTGGTGTTGGATTAAATTTAACTGCAGCCTCTAATGATAACTTATGGTATGTTTTAATTTTGACTTTCATACTTTCATTTTGACTTTTTATTTAATTTATGCATTACTTAATTATCTTAAAAACTTATTTTATGGTGCTAATTTGTGTATGATCTAAGGTGGAATCCTGCGGTTGAGGAGCATGCAATTATGAGGATTCGTCGTATTGGTCAAAAGCAATTATGAGGATTCGTCGTATTGGTCAAAAGCGTACTGGTTGTGTTAGAAGATTTATTGTGAAGGTTAGACTTTCTTTAAAAAAAATTTAATTCAAATGAACCCTTAATTAATTTTCTAAAGTTTTGTTTCAAAATATCATTGAATTATTCTTAAACTCTAACAAAACATTCGGTCGGCTACTTTCAGCTTTTTTATTTGTAGATAAAGTCAAAGCAAACCTTTTGCAACCTAAATTTTTTTTCTTGGTCAAACGATTTTAATCACTAATTAAAATGCACCTGCTATAAAACTTTATATGTTAAAGAACTTTATTTTTCTGAACTTTAAGAAAAGAAAGTTCAAGATTTCTAAAGTTGACCAACTTTCAGTATATATACTTTTAGGATCTTTTAGTCTACTTGGCATTTATTTTTATTTCAAAGTTCTTCAAAGTTATTCAAATGTATATAGTATAAACTGATGGATTCTATAGGCAAAACCTTTTTTCATAGTTATAGAGCTATAATGACTTCTATTTATATTTAACGATTGAAGTATTCTTTTCTTTTTTTGAAAAAAAGACAGACTTTTTTATGTTGATTTAATTTTGATGTTTTTTTTAGATACCTTTGAGGAACTAATGCAACAAGTTCAAACAAGAAAACAATGAATCTGGAGCTCTTACTGATGAAAAAGGCCAATCAACTCAATTTGAAGGGAAAGACAGATTTTGGGAGTTTAAAGGCTTAGAATGGGTTTTGGATAAAATTTTGGAGTTGATGAAAATTTTAAAGAACCCAAATGATTTCTCAACCAAGAGAGAATTGCTGAAGGTGGGAAAGTTGATTTAGGCAATGCCATTTTAAGAGAGGTGGTTGGCTTTCATTGGGTTGGGATGATTCTGATGATGAAAATGAATGTGGAGAAAAGGAATATGATGATGACATAAATGATGAGTTTGACAATCCTTTTGAGTTCATGTCATCAATTTGCTTCACCATCTCGTAGATCACTGTAAGATTCTATTTTCGATAGCTAATTCCATGTTCCTTTTATTTTATATGGTAGTCTATAAATGTTGCTTTAACAAATGAATAAATGATTGTTCTATTTTGGAGTTTTTATGCATTAAAAAAACATTTGTTATGATCATAGGGACGGTCAAGCTGTCATTGTCAATACCGACACTGGAAAGTCATTCACATGCACTGCCCGTTTTGACAATAAGGTATGGTTAATTCTTCATCATTTAGTTAAATACTGGTTTTAATTTTTTTTATATAGTATAATAAGTAACGTGTTAATTATGATCGCAAAAACAATGTTATAACGAGAGACAATGTGCATAGGCCACCCAAGTATTTTGTTTTTTTCATCAAGGACGAATAGATTTCTTAATACCAGTTTTGACAAAAAAAAAAACGTACTAAATGACGAAAATGACCTCATGTCGGTTTACAAACACAAAATGAGTTGTGGGGATATTATATTAAAAAGTAATTATTGTAACTTTAAGAAACTTAATGGTATTTTCATCATTTGACACGGTTTTGGATGAAGTTGGTGTAAATGACCATATAATTAGTAGCCAACGTGGAAGTTTTAATAGGCTGGCAATCTTATTGAAAAAAGTTTGAACTTTGGTGGCCTGTACATACCACCTTTAATGACTAATGAACGCACAAGTTGTACTATTATCCGATTCATTATTGTGTTCGTAGAGTTTTTTCATGATTGTTTATGGTTTTTGCAGGTGGAATTAGGTATTTTAACCATGGTGGTATTCTTTCATATTTTATTCTGGATCACACAAAACTAACGATGGTCAACTACATTGTCATTGACCCTTCATCATAACATGTATGAAACCAAGAATCAAGAATCACAACCTGCATGAAACTTTTTTTTTTACACTTCTGTTGTAAAATTAGGACAATGATCGCCGAATAGTTAAAACTTAAAACCATTTCATTGAATGGAAGGAGTGGAACAGTTAAAACCATAGGGAAGGAAGATTATGTGAAGGACAGAATGGTTGAACAAGAAGTTGTAGAAGCTTTTGGTAATGCGAAAATTGCAAAGACACTAATACAGTACCACTAATCTTTTGAGTCGGTTTTTATGGGCAGTGATTATCACGGCCCTTGTAACTACCTAGTCTTACACCTATAAGAAATCAATTGAAACTTTAGGCCACGTCGATGACCAGCTTGCATCATCCAATCAGAACTAATCCACCTCCCAAGCTCACAAAAAAATCCACGATCTTCATCATTTTAATCTTCTTCAAATTAGGGCACATAAGAAAATCTACAGCAGAGAGATTGATTCATCAACCAATTGAAGATTGTCCGACGCCCCATGGCCATCGTCCACCACTTTGCCACAATGGGTGTTAGGTCATAACCGATTGGTAATTTAACAACTGAACGAGAATCATCAATTAAAAATTCCTTATAATTTGGTGAAAGATGTGGCGTTGATGCATGAAATCGATTGTAATATTACAAAGGTAAGCATGTCTATTCGAATCTATCTGTCAATTTATCCTAAATACCAATTCTGTTTTGCTTAAATACCTGCGAATGAGAACAATTCTATTTGCGGATTCGTGATGTATGTATTGCCTAAATACCAATTCTGTTTGGTCGTTTAATTATATATTATTTTGTACATAAATTTCATTTATACCTTCAGGCAACTCTAGATTCCCATACATTGAACGATTTTTCTTCACGCTCCAATTCAATTGATCTTTGTTGCTGCCAATCCTTTTGTTTCAAAGTTTTAGAATGAATTTGCTTTTGCTTAACTTTTTAATGATCACAGATAAGGCTTAATCGTGCAAGTTATTTTATGTAATTACTTGTGTTAATTGAATTTTTTTCAATTTTTTGGAGTGAACGAGCTCAAGTAATAGGCCAATTAAAGGTTTTAGCCGAAGAGAAAAATCATTTTAGTACAATTATAGATTAAAAAAGAAAAGAAATTGAGCCTTTGCAGCAAGTTGCGAGGCCCAACAAATTCTAATAGAGATAATAGAAGTTTCATATCTTCATCTCAGGAAAAGCTTAACGATGTTGTAAATAAAACAACTTGAAAGAACACGAGATACATTTATTGCTAATGCTGCTATGAGAGCTGAAGTTCAGAAACTGTAGGTGAAAAAGACGACATTTAAGCTCAAGTCAAAGTAAGATTTTTACCTTTTGCGAAAACGGGTCAACACACACATTTTTCCCATTTATATAGTCAATCCGTTAGATATGATTGCCAAAACTATGTTATTACAATTCAAACCCGTTTATATATTATGATTTGTGCTTTGTTGTATCTTATAGGTGTTGATCTTGATGGGTCTGCAATGATCAACAAGCTATTAAAGGAAAAGTTAAGACACTTGAAACCGAAAAAGAAACGATAAATATTGTGATTGCTTCTTCAGAGGAAGAACTGCATCTAATTGTTGATAAAAAAGGATGAGGTTTATGACAAGATTCATGAATTGAGGAATAAACTAGAAGAAGGGTATGACGGTAGTTTCACATGATAGATGTTTCAAACTCAAAATACTGTTTTAATCAAGCGTCTTTTTTCCGGAATACTTGTTTTTACCAGAATCATTCGCTCTTGAAGATGCTCCTAGCTGCTAATAAGGATGTTAACGCCCTTAAAGAGATTTCTACACCACAGGTTTGTTAAATAAGTATAATTACAGATTTACCTCTTTTTTAATCTAATTTCATTGATTTTATTACTATTTCATAAATTACATTTATTTACGAAAAAACTATTTCTTCAATAATAGTCTTAATCATAAAATTACAGTTTTTTATAAGCAACTATTTCACAATGTGAAATTGTGATATACCCATGAATGGAGAAACGGTAATTTAACCATGATTCTTTATTTTGATAATTATAAATGTTAGTGTCTTCTTTGATAATTATTATGTTAAAAAATTTAGAAATAATAAACCAAATAAGTCCACAAAATTTTCTTTATATATATAAATAAATGAGTTTAATTATCAAAACATAGTTCAAAATTTTTATAATTAACAAGCACGATTCTGTTTAAATTTATGGTAATAACTATTAAAAACAATTAAGCATTATCTTTTAATGTATTTGGTAATTATCAAGGTTGATTTTCTTGAATCTTGCTACTATCGGGCATCTGCACCCCCCTCTCCACATATGTAATTTCTAGCTGCTTGTAATTGTGCATATGTTGCTTGTGAATCTGCTACGCACCATTGCTCAAATTCCCCTTCTAAAAAATATGTTTGTTTATATATAAATATGATGACTATGTATATAACACCAAAAAGGGAGAAAAATATGAAGCTTTTTAGGTTACTTGCGAGATCTTTGTAGGTATATGATCACCACACTGGGAGCAAAATCTTGAGCAGAAAATGTGACATTGTTTATAAATTTTAGGGACAAATGTGTAAGGATTGTGGAAAGAGATGTGGTTTGTATATATGACAAAGGAAAATAAAGTTCACATGATATTAAGGAAAGAAGATCCAAATATGGTTGTAATTTGTATTGGAACATGTGGATGCTGTCTCATTTTAACTACAATGTGCATCATATCCACATGGGAATATTTCTCATTGATTTTATTACCTTTCACAAAAAGTTTTTCACCCGATTATAACATTGTGTTTTGAACTTCTTACGTTTATCATGTCATTCTTACGCTCGACATTTGTTATAGACGTGGGTCGTGCTAAGTGTTTTTATACCTTCTACCGATATCCTCCCCAGTAAGATATACAGCTACAAGGATGAGTTCTGCAACAACAAAAAAGTTAAACTTTGACCATTACCTTGACTTCTCCTCTTCAATTGTAGACCAATTTGATATTATCTGATAAAGCAGCCACTTCTAATTGAGTGAGTAATGCTTCATTTCTCACACCTTTAAGATAGCCTTTTTGAAGGATTTATGGACTGATTATGGATCTCAATTTATGTATCTTTTTGCTGCTTTTTTCTTTAGGAGTAAATGTTTCTGTTGTAAGAATCCACTCTTTTTCAAGCAAAGTCTTATGTAATAAAAGGAGTTATGGACTTTCACGCCCGTAAACATGTGTTTCATTTCTATCAATTACACAATTTAAAAAAATAAAAATAAGTAAGTGTATCCATATTCCCAATGTTTGGCCAATCTTACCTCTCAAAAACCAAACCAAAACATCAAATATCTGATACACAAGTAAAAAAAAGTATACAATATAGGCCAAAATATCGCTTGAAATTCAAAACCCTCAAAGGCTGGTCAATGACGCATAAGACTACACGATTGCCGACCGATGCGTTTCTTCCTTGTTTTCCGCTAAGTTTGGCCCGCAAAGCGACCGAATATTATGCGACAAAAAAGTTGTGGTTGCTTCTTCACTGTCCTTTTTTGGTTTGGTAAATGCATTTGGTTACTGATGACGTATCGTGCCTTCTTAGAAACGTATCGAGCTTCCGGAACGTGCATGGCCAAATCCACAAAGTGCGGGAAAACATAACACAAGATGACGAAGGAAGCAGATCGATGAGTCCCGAGGACTAATTGGCGTGAACGGGATTCAAGGGAAAGTGCATGTGCATTTAATGCGAGCGGCGCTGGAAGCCGCCCAAGACGGAACACCACCGTATTGACCGGCGGATTAAACAGGTTTCATCCCAAGCTTTTACCCGAAGGACCAGCGGGTGTCGCGTGTGAAGGAGGGAAATCTACTTCTCCCGCCTAAGAACTTTCGCTATAAATAAGCATCTTCAATAGATGGTAAGGTACGCAATAACACACTACAATCCATCTAACCTCCTCATTCAATACATACCTTGCATTAATATCATACTTCATTTATTACGATCGTCCAATCAATATCGCCCCGATTCGATCCTTAATATAAGTACTGAATTGAGCGTCGGAGTGCCTTCACGAGGCGACCCTCATGAGGCTCCTGGCTAGAGTTTTTTCGTGGTTGTACACAGGTTCTTAGACGAGACGGACAGTTTCGCCAGTCAGGAAGAATCAGGGTTCAACAGTTACCATTATGGATATTTGATCACATTTTAGTTTTAATTGTTAAAAATCGGAGATTTCTCTCCGGTGTTGATTGATTGGTGGAGAACCGCTTCTCTGGCGGTGCTCCGGCGAAGTAACAAAGCAGGGCAAGAACAAAAATAAAATAAACACTTTTTAATGATTCTGAAAATCACATTCGAATGATTACAAGAATGAAATCTAAATCTATTTATAGTAAACGAAATGGTGCGACTAAAAGTCACAACCCTTGGTTGTTGCAGTTACAGCGGCGGTTGGTGGTGGTGCCGGTTTGGGGTGGCAGTTGGTGGCGGCAGTTATAGGTTGTCGGCGATTACCCTTTGATGACACCTTTTCTTCTATCGTAAGTATTATAATACAAATACTGAAATACTTATATTGACCATTAATATTTAACATTAATGTGGCTCTGTGACTAAACTTGAATTTGATCATCATTACTACTAGTTTGCTATAAATTACGGAGTATAACATAAATATGATAATTAGGTTCCGATGACAGATACATATTTATCTAGATAAATGTATAAAATTGTGAACATATGTTTAATGAGCAAAGCTTTTAGTCATATACAATGTAAAAGACTTGCTTTGCACAAGCACGACAAGTCAAACAATGAAAAACTCGACTTGTTTATATTGAAGAGAATCCATACGCCTCATGTCCAAAAAGTCTTAAGCTGGAACCGAGCATACTGGATTACAACCATTTACCCATTAAATTTAAACAGCCAGCTGTGGATGATGATGCTGAGATTGGCAGTCATCTTCGTTAATTGAGCAATGATCTGCGCCTATGGTAGGAATTGGTGGAGTCGAGCACAGAGGAGGAAACCCCATCATCATCATCTCTGTTTGGAGATGCGAACAGTATTCACGGAATGTATCTGGTGTCACGTTTAATTGAAACCCCAATCCGAATAAGAAGTCGACCTCAAGTAGATTAATCTCAACCGTTGATATCCCTCCAACTTTAGCGTAGTAGGCATTGTTATAACATCTGAGATTTCCAAAAAGAAAAAAAATTTATTACATTTAAAAAAAGAGAAAGTGCAGCTCTTATAATAACAATCACACACGTTATTTGCCAACTCTAATATTAATAACTTTGATTGTAATTCACGGCATTTTAAATATTTAATCACAAACAAATTCATTGAATAACCTATTAAATCAAATGTTGCACTCTGTTATTGATGAATGAGGTACCTAAAATGAACCTATTAATATACTGAAATTTCTAAGCCCAAATTAATCTAATAAATAAATATCTTCTAGTTATTAATAATAGACAAAACAGACAAAACTTTAGCTCCATTTGAGATCATGACAACTAAAATGATTATAGCTCATTTGTATTTGATGCTTAGATTTGTGAATTTAATTCCTGTAATAAACAAAAGTAATGTAGATTTAGAATGTATATGTGTTAGATTTAGAATGTGTATGTTTTAGCTGTTAAAATAAAAACTGGCATCATGATAAGATATATCATGCATGCATTTATTTTGATAATTTGTCTAACTCTAAAATTATGGGGAAAACGGCACAAAGGTTTAATGCTAAATACAAATCAAAATTTTTATATGTTTAAATAATAAAGTTAAAGAGTTCAAAATGTGAACATTTAATTTCATTACACTTATCATCAAGTAAGATCCCTGCAGTTTACTACATGGATGCTTCATCTAAATTATTAAATTGTCACAAGACATTTTAGTAATGTAGAATGAATATATTTTTTTCTAAATTATATCAATGCAAAATTATAAATAAGATTTTAATCTACCAAAAGAAATTATTAAATATTGAAATACCAAAAACCCATAATTTACTTTTTCCTTAAACCTTTAAATTTAATGCATGTCGATATATCATTAACATAAAGTAACTGGAAAAGAAAAAAAGAAGGAATAAAAAGCTCACATATCATCCATGAATTTGATCGAAACAAGGACACTGGTAACAAGCAATCGATGAACATTAAAAGAATTAATCGGTAAACACGACTGTTTCTTTACGAATCGATCCAAATAAACATACGCCACTACATAACAAGAAGGACTGCAATTTGCGTATCTGAAGATCCGCTCCAAGTATTTGTCAATACTTATATTGGGTCGGATCAACCCGTAAAAAATCGACAACTTCTGAGAGTCCAATGGACGGTTGAGATCGTTCGATTCCGCAACTCTCTGGAGAAGAGACGATAGCAGGTTGATGAGGTTGGGCATCATCTGATCCGCCATTGATGAATTGAAGAAGGTTCAAGAACATACAGAACACTATGGAACTGTGTGTGATTATTTACAATTAATATGAAATGAAGAGATCGAGAGATTGTGTTGTGTGTGAGCTGTATGGCTTTTTTGGAAGAATTCATGAATCATGACATGCATGTCCTCAAGCTACAGGTAAGTCTTAGCTTGCTTTTTTGTTCTGTATTAATTAATTAATTTTGTGTTTTTCACATTTTTAGTTCTTTTTAAGTTTATAACATAGAAAGAAAAGAAAAGGAAATAAAATAAATTATTTCTATTACTCCAACAAATCATGGTTGCTGAATTTCTCTTAATGGTATATTCGATTTTAAAATACTCCCTCCGTCCCTTAATAAAGTTCTCATTTGTGTTGGGCACAACATTTTATGAGATAGTTAGTGGTGGGCAATGTTTTAAAATCCGGATTTTAAATCGGACCGGTCGATATCTTAAAAACGGTCAAACCGGTCGGACCGGTTGAGCCGGCCGGTTGAACCGGGTTACAATATTATCCAATATTTATAATAAGTTTGTTAAATAAATGTACAATACTGGCACAAACTAAACTAATTACTTGTGAAATTTCATTTTTTCTGTTTAACTATATAATTATCTACATTAGATGGAAAGGAAACGATAATATGTCTCTACAGTGGCAAAAATAATATTCAAGACCCTTACCCATTTGAAAGTTTTTGTCTAATTATTTTCAAGTTAATAGATTTTATGCAGTGTTCGCACTTCCCACATCGCCCAAGAGATATATACTTCACCTAAATCTGTTTCCTATAAGAAAATAGATATCAGCTCTTCAACTTTATCATAGAGCTAGCATCCCACATCGTTCCAAGAAAGATTCTTGGTTCATTAGCTCCACTATAAAGTGAAAATGGGCAATCCTTCACAAACAGACTTAAATCCGGGTCGCCGGTTGAATCCGAGTGTTGACCAAACTGGCCGAGTTTGACCAGTCAGGTTTTAAGGGTTAGACCGTCTAAGTTGAACCGGTGTGTGAATGATATTCCGGTTGAACCGGTTCGACCGGCCGGTTCAACCCGGTTTTTAAAACACTGGTGGTGGGGTATTTGGTATTACTTTTGATTAAAATATAAGGTTTGATTGGAGAGAGAAAGTGTTTTAAGAGATAGTTGGTGGTGAAAGTATTGGTAATAATATTATTATATTAAGTGGACCCCTTATGTTTGAAAAATGGGAACTTTATTTAGGAACAAAATTTGAAGGCAAAATAGGAACTTTATTTAGGGACGGAAGGAGTATATTTTAATAGCTTAAACATGTGACATTCTCACTTTTTGTGTATCGGTTTCATTATTAGCTAGATTAGTATTATTTTCTTTCTGGAAAAAAAAATATGAGTAATAATATTTAATCTTATCATTTGGTCCTACTTAATGCTTATAATTCTATACATAGCATCTCTAATGAAAGCTTTTTACAAAGTTTTTTACCATTTTATGTAGGTTATTTAGGGCTGTCAAAACCTGACACGACACGACAAAAATACACGAAACGAAACGAAATTGGCACGAAACTGAAATTTGAATTTGTGTTCGTGTTGTGTAAAACAAACACGAAGTCGTGTCGTGTCGTGTTCGTGTTCAGAGATTAAACGAAATTGACACGATACTTATAATTATGTCGTGTTTTTCATGTTTTTCGTGTTTGTCGTGTTTTTAGCATGTAATAAGTAAGAAATTTGTTATTTATTTTGTGTTGTCGTGTTTATCGTTTTTTAATCGTGTCGTGTTCGTGTTACCAAAATAAAACACGACTTCGTGTCGTGTTGTTTTCGTGTTAAACAAATTCGTGTCGTGTCGTGTCGTGTTATCCAAAAACACGAAATGATAACACGATTTGACAGCCCTAAGATTATTTGAGGGTTTATAACCTTCTAGCAAAAAAAAAAAAAAATTGCTACAAAAGCTTATTATTCTCTAAGTTATTTACTTGACACACAAAAAAGTTTTATCTTTTTTAAAAATTAATTTATCAAAATTGGGTGGAAAATCTAGGTGATTTCAACAAGTCTTTGCAAAGACTTAACAACTGAGGATGCTCTCATTAGATAAAGATATGTGTCAAAATCAATAGATAGTATTAAGAGAAAGAATTAGTTGATTACACATGTCATCCAATCAAGTGGGTAGCACTACGAGTATAATCAAATGATAAGACTAAATATCATTTCTCTAAACTAATTGTTATCAAAATTTTAGTAAGTTCTACCTTGCGTGATGTTATTAGAGATTTTCAAATAATGCCCCAAATACCATTTACATATAATATTGTTCTACCTTGCGTGATGTTATTAGAGATTTTCAAATAATGCCCCAAATACCATTTACATATAATATTGTTGATTAAAAACTATCAAATATTTAAGTTCTTAATTGTCAGTAGCAAAAAACATATTTCACGAAGTGTATCCATTATGAAATTTTAGAAGATAGTATTGTATAACTAAAGAAAAAAAAACGTCAACAAAGAAAATAGGCTGATAAAAAAGATCAAGAAAGATAGCATAAAGAAAAATAAAATAAGTTGTATGTCTGACACTATTTATCATGTCATATCAAGTTGTTAAATGTTATATATATAATAACTTAATTAAAATAAAAGTCACAAATTCTAACCAAGTTATAACTATACTAAGATTATGTATAGTGTACCGAGTACCGACAGGAACCACAAAATTGATCGGAGTGTACTAAACTGAGTTATATCATTTCGGTTTTCGGTTCAATTTTTCATGAAAAATTGGTTCTCAGTCTGGTCCGGTTAGTCCAAGACCGAGATAAAACCGAAAAAGTCGAAGAAATGTCCTCGGTTCTCGGCCCGGTTCAATTCCGGCCGGTTCTCCGTCTGGTCCGGTCCAATTTAGATATGAGTGTCATCAGTTTGATCCTCATTCCTCAGTCCGATTAAAATCATTTTTTCAATTTTTAATTCGGTTCCAAGCGGTTTAATTCGATTCTTAGACTATGAAGAAGCATAAACTAAAGCAATGAATAAAGATGTAAATTACATTAGAAACTCACTGAAGAGAGAAACATGCCATCTTATGTGACAGCCAACAAACATATTTGTTTACTTTTTTTAAAACAGAGAGATTAACTTTATTTAAGTCATTTTTATTTCTTATTATCAAGGAAACATTTTAAACATTAGAGTATTAGACTTTAGTTTTTTAGGTGAAATGCTTAAAAACACTAAATCAATCCATACTTGATGTTAGATGGTGATTTTAGATGGAAAAGTGAAGAACAATGGTTAGGGTTTTAGTGTGAGAAACTAGAGAGAGAGAGGATGAACAATTGCTGGAAAGTGTAAATGATTAATGTGCAAAAGTTAAGAATTAAGGTTTACATCTAGGCTTATATACCTTTACCTTAATTCTCTTAATTAAACATAATTAGCTTAAGTCTAATACTAACATTAACTAACACAATATGCAATGTTACACATTGCCCCCTAGACTATTCTTTACAACAATTTAGTACCTAACAATCTCCCCCTTTGTAATAATAGTCTAGGTTGCATATCTTTGAAGTCTTCTTTGTTTGTAAAGCTGGAGCTGAATGTTGAACCGTTGAGCAGTTTTGTTGAAAAATCAGCATCAGCTTTTGATCATCGGTGACAGACATACTTTTAATTGGCTTTTCAACCAATATAAAGTATTCCAGAAGACTTCATGCAAATCGACGGAATGTAGACCCATAGATAGAGCGGTTAGCAGCGGAAGTCCTTTCTTGAAGTTGTGGCGTTTGTCGATTTGCTGCTGATCCTTGGTTCCTGATGTTTGTTGAAGTCGTAGCGGTACGGAATATTGATATGATTTGGATTTTCTGACCGTTGTTGATAATGTTGGAGTACGGTCATAGAATCCCTTATCTGATGTATTGACTGTTGTTGATAAGATTGGAGCACAGTCATCAGATCCTCTATCAGACAGAGTGACCGTTGTTGATAAGAATGGAGTACGGTCGTCTGATCTTCGCTCGAGAAGGTATCAGGGTAACCCAGGATCACATAGATTGACTGTTAGCACAACAGTTACAGAAACTGTGTGACCTACGTTCAGTGTTGGCATTGATGTTAGCACTGGTAGAATTTCCATTCAATCATCGTGGAATACCAATATTTTTGGTATCACTATGAATGTTCCGGCAATATCCCAAAGATATGCTTGGTAGAGTGCCTGTGTCCTAGAGAGATTTAATTCGGTTCTAGACTCTATACGTGGACAAACGAAGGTCAGGACTGGAGGTGGGTCCTCTTTTCAATATCAACAATCTCCAAATGAGATGTCGATAGTGGATGTGGTTATCTCCGTGATTTTGAAACAAGTACTTTTTGTACTTGAGTGGTCAATGAGGGTTGTGCATTGCATCACTGGGTCCATGATGTCTTAATCAGAAAGCAACATATGCAATCCGATATAGATGAGGTTACCCGGTCTTTTGTTCGGTTTAGGGAGGGTTTTCCGTTTTCTTTAACCCTTTCACACACGCTCCTTTCTCAACTCACTTTTTCATTTTCAACCACACCCTCATTTTTGTTTATACCATGTGATAAGCTTATTTGCACCCCATACTTCATACCCCCTCTCAATTTTTACCTCAGCGCACCCCAATCAAGATCCCATGATACTTCATTCTGCTCACCTAGACCTAGGGACCCTCACTTTTTAGTTCCTATATTGTCGGTGGCTCCGGGGAAGATCATGATGGGTTTAGCAGATCATAGGAGTAATTTGAGAGTGGTCTATTACGTTCATGTGCATTTTAATCAGCTTTCAAAAGATGTTGTATTTTAGAAATTCACATGGATTTTTCTTCGGATTTTGATGTAATTCCGGTAAAAGTTGTTGCCTGAATGATTGTGGATTTTAAGGCACAACAAATGGTTCTTTTAAGGTAACACCGGACTCACATAGAGTATCCGTTAGCACACGCTATGAATCGGTAGTCGTTTGCACAACCGTTGATTCAAGTATGTGACATGCGTTTAGAGTTGGCGTGATTTTAGCTCTAGCATGATTTCCACTCGATCCTCGTGAAACATCAGATTGTGATGCCACTACGAGTGTTCCGATGGATTCACGGAGATCCATATTTGTAGTGCAAGTGTCCTATATTGGAAGGTTCTTGAGGGTGAGAACTAGACACACTGTGCATACAAAGAGACTTAACCCGGGGCAGGAGGTTATTATGATTCAATACTGACATACTCCAAATGAGTAGTCAGTAGCTTTTGTGCTACGTCCCCTAATGAAATGAAACAAATTCCTGTTGAGAGGAATTTGAGTAGTTGGTGGTGGCGTGCATTTGCTTTACTGGGCCAGTAAAGTCTAGTGAAACATCCAACTTATAAATGATCACCTATTTGTATGGTTGCCCGGTTTGTTGACGGTTTGGATTGCACTCAAAGGTGTGTTTTCTTAAATTTATCATGTTTTCACATCACCTTGCACTTACCTAGTTCTATACCCCAGACATATACCCTCACATTTACCAGTTGGCAGTCATATTTCCCTGGATAGGTTAGGCCGGATCTGGCAAACCATGGGAAGGTATTGTCTTTATGAAAAGATTTTTCGTTCGTTTATTCATGTTGGGTATTTTTTTTTGATTTTTCTAAATTTTCTCCCCCTAGAAATAATAATTCTCCCCCTAAAATTAATATTTCCCCCCCTCGATAAAACAAAAGTATGAAAAGTTTTGAGGTTTGAGGTTTGAGGACGTACCTTATACATCGTCGGAGGGTGGAAGGAGAGTATTTGCGGTGAAGGTTGATTGAGCTTTGTGCTTTCTGTTGATGATCGGGTTCTGAATCTGATGTGATCAGAAGCCATTGTCCGTTGAAGACCGAGTTATACACTGAAGTGTGTATAAGTCATTTAATGTTAATGAAATTTTAGATATATATATATATACATATATATATATATATATATATATAAATATATATATATATATATATATATATATATATATATATATATATATATATATTAATAGAATTTGAAAATTTAATTTTATTAATAATAAAAGAAAATTTAACAAATTAAATTATATATATATATATATATATATATATATATATATATATATATATATATATATATATATATATATATATATATATATATATGTATATATATAAATTAAATTAAAAAGATCCCTGGTCGAGACTGGTAACTATCCCCAAATATTTATCATGAGTGTTGAATAGGAGAGCTCTGTTTCCAGTCATGTGACTTGAACAGCCCAAGACAAGGTATCTCAGATTCTACATAAAACAATTAAAACATGTTTGGTACCCAATTATGTATGGGTCCTGAACGATTAGTGACTGATGTTTTATGTAGAATTATTTTATGATAAAATTAGAGGTTTGGAGAACTGCAAGGAGGCAGTTCAGAAGTTGTGGATTTAACGACCCATTTTAAAGATTTTTCAGAGGATTGAATAATCCAATGAGAGTTTTCATTTTTGATCCAGTTATATTTTACAAACGTTGATGATTTGGTGGGTGTTTTGTTGTCGCATTTTGAGGAACCTGGAGATTTTGGCTTAGGTGCGGAATTTCCTCGAGAAGATTTGCGACGAGAGAACGAGTGAGTATCAGAGGTTGGTGGGTTTTTGGAAAAGAATTTCGGTTGTTCGGAAACTGGAGATGATGAAATCTTTTGATTTGATTTTGCTGGTTTATTGACGTATGATTTGCATTGATATGGATAGCACGTTTTGCATGTGTTTATAAGTTTACCAGATTTATGATATACTATGTTCTTATGAGTACTGCAAGGTGCATCAAGTCTTACAAAAAAACGTTTATCAGTCTGAGTTATCTGTTTCTTTGTAATTTTATCAAAAAATCTTTTTGTTCCAGATTTGTCAGTTTTAACATACACATCACCAAAATCAGGAGAGTTTCGGACAGGGCGATGAACAATAGAATCATAATCAGTTCTAAAAGCTGTTAAAAGAGTTTTCACACAATTAGAGTTATTACTTTTATTTTGAACCGAAAAAGAAGAAACTACATGCAACGACCCGAAATTTGTAAATCAATAAATTTATAAAAATTATGATAAATAATGATAAATCGTTTAGAGAACGTAGGAATTGGTTTCGTGTCATTTGGACACCGTATGAGAAAGTTATGGGCGAAACCGGGTCGAGACAACAACCAAAAAATGCAGCCCTGCTGCACTTGGGAGTTCACACCGCGAAGGGAAGTTCTCGATTGGGAACTACCTACCGAAGGTTGGGCTTTTGTGCGTGAAGTAGTTCACGACCAGTTAGCGATCGCGAAGTTTGCGAGTAGGGAAAGTTAGCGACGCGAAGTAAAGTTCACGCCGTGAACTATGGTCGAGCAGCTTTAAGTCGGGTTTTGGCTCATTTGATGCCATATCAAAACCCTAGTTTCTCCTTTGGTGATTTTCGAGCTTGAGGACTGATTGAGGTCGAATCCTTCACAAATCTTTGGTAGATTTCACTCCTAGTTGAAGATTAAAGGTATATCTTCACTCTTTGATCTTCGTAGCTTAAGATCTATGTATTTTGATGTAAGGGTTTGAAACCCTAGTTCTTGGGGTGATGGGTTATGGTGATATAAGTGATGTATACACTTAATAGATGGTATATTATCAAAGGAAACAAGTGTATGATTATTATTTGTAAGAATCTTAAGGGTTGGTTAAACCTAGGATTTGGTAAATCACCATAATT
The DNA here is from genome assembly GCA_963853835.1 of Calendula officinalis. Classification (NCBI taxonomy): domain Eukaryota; kingdom Viridiplantae; phylum Streptophyta; class Magnoliopsida; order Asterales; family Asteraceae; genus Calendula; species Calendula officinalis. Next base: position 25,178,570 of record OY970820.1, read on the forward strand.
GGGGGAAATGTGTTAATAAGTGTTATCTAGAGATAGATGGATACCATAGTAGTAGTATGTGATGTTGATAATCTTGTGATTATTGTAATAGGCATTTGGTGAGGTCTTGGAAGGTTGACTGAATTGTGAAGCAAGGAAATTGACGAAAGGAATACGGTTGGAGCATTTTATTGCTAAGGTGAGTACGTGTGGACTTTACTGAGTACATAGCTATATGAAGTATTTTGATTACTTACGATCGGTCTATTTAATGTTTGTCTAGACTTATTATGTGTTGAGTTAGTATATATTATTGATAATATCTAACTAACTTGTTTGATGATTGATGTGATAGCCGAAGGCTTTGACTGGCATAACTGATAGAGTTATGATTAGAGATAGATGGTGGTGACGCGGGGGTGACCCTGGTCACTGAGACGGGTGTACATATGTTTGTACACTAAGCACACGGGTGCTACTAGTACGCATATGTTTACGTACTAGGCAACGTAGGGATCTATTGTATATATGTTTATGCATTAGGTTCGCTTGTGTTCCAATACATATATGTTTATGTATTGGATATGACTGTGTTCTGGTACATATATGTTTATGTACTAGATATGTATGCTAGGAAAGCAGGACCGATAGAGTCACCATAGAGTGACTAGGATGTGTTGGTAAAATATAAATATGTATTTATATACGATGTGATACTTGATACTATTGGGGTCTAAACCCATGTAGCTCACGAGACATTTTTGTGTCTCACGTACTCCTTGTTTGTTTTGCTATGTACTCATGTTCTGGATCGAGGATTTAGGTGCGCATGGATTGTGATATGCGGGGCCTAGAGTAGAAGATCATTAGAGTGGATTTATGCTTAACCTTGGTTTTGATATATTTTGTAACACCAAACCTCATACTCTGATTTTTACATCAAAGGTTTTTGTAAATCCTTGTTTTGGAACTGGTCTTCTATTTATGAAAATGATTTATTTTGGACAAATGTTTTGTATTAAAAATTGAGGTGTTACAACTTGGTATCAGAGCTACTGTTTAAGTGAATTAGGTTGGATGTCCATCCTAGTCTTAGACTGTAGCATTAGGAATGTAAGATTCCTTGAGATCGATAGGTTGACCTTGAGACTTTATGTTAAGTTTAGGGTTGAACCTAGGGGACCTATGAAAGTTGATGTGATTATGGATATAGAGTCTTATGAGACTAATGGATTGTACAAGAGGTACTAAATGTTTAATGTCTTTCGTATAGTCTCGATCGAAAGAAATGGTGAACACTCGTCGAAGTGGGAAAGCCCCGGAAAACCAGAAGGAAGAGATACATCATGTCGAGAGGGTTGAACAAGAAAGTCAACCATCGATGCATCGAGTGGATGAGTCGGAGGTTGGAGCTAATAAGACTCCGGTAACCATGGCGGATCTCCAAACTTTTATTGATCAAATCAAAGGGACGGTGGCCGATGAGGTGCACCGCATTATTGGAAACCGTGAGAGGTCGGGAGGAGATCGCGAATCCGAGGCTAAGTCGGATGAGAGAACCGGTGGTGGTGGCACCCGAGTGGAGAAATCCTCCACGGGTGGTTGTAGTGATGCTAGGGCACGACCCGATGAAAAAGATGGTTGTTCTTTTAAGACTTTCATGGCTTGTAAGCCAAATGTATACACGGGTAGTTCGGACCCGAAGGTGACTATGAGGTGGATCCGAGAGACCGAGCGGGTCATCAGAAGTAGCAAGTGCAAGAAAGCCGATACGGTGACGTACGCGTCACAATTGCTAAAAGAGGATGCTATGGTTTGGTGGGACATAGTCTATGAGACCCTCGGGAAGGAGGTGATAGAGAGAATGTCGTGGGAGGAGTTTACCACGAGATTGAGAAAGAAGTTTTGTCCCGAAAGGGATTTGGAGAAGATGCATGTCAAGTTTGTGACCCTAAAGAAGGGCGATATGACGGTCGAGGAGTACTCGAGGGAATTCACGGGATTACTCCCGTTTGTTGTTAAGACCTACTCCGAGGAGAGGTTGAGAGTGGTTAGGTATGCTAGTGGGCTACCTTGGGATTATCAATTGGAGGTGAAGAGGGCGGTCACGCTAGATGAGGCCATTAGTGCCGCCCGAGGTGTGGAAGAGGTGAACGAGGCAAGGGTTGCTAAGAGGGCCTATGTGGGCGAGAAGAAGAAAGCCGAGAGTGGCTCGAGTATTTTCAAGAAGGGGAAGTTCACATCGAGCTTCTCTAGGCAAGGAAGTGTAGCCTCGTGCAAGAGGTGTGGGAAGAATCATACCGGTGAATGTCGAGGGGAACCGAAGATTTGCCATGATTGTGGCAAGACGGGGCATTTGGCCCGGGATTGTAGATCCAAACCGGCGGCCGAGGTCGAGTGTTACTCGTGCCATGAAAAAGGGCATTATAGCCACGTGTTCCCGAAGAAGAAAACGGAATCACTTGTGTCCACGGCGCAAAAGAAGGTGGAGCCGGCGAAGGTGAAGGGGCGATCCTTCCAACTCACCCGAGAGGAAGCAAAGGAGGCGCACGATGGGGTGTCAGGTACTTTATCTGTTAACTTCTTGTCAACTCATATATATCGTGGAATCGAGTCCTACTTTTTGTTTGTGTCTCATGAGTTTGGTATAAAGCTAGATTGTGTCGACCGAGTGGTTAGATGAAAAATGTGAAACTAAGGTAAATGGGAAAAACCTTAACGGTCGAACGTGTTATTAGAAATTGGGAGTTAGAAATAGATGGGGAAAAGTTTAAAGGCAATTTATTGCCCATGGGGGTAAAGGAAACTTGACGTGGTTATCGTTAAGGATTGATTGGGTATGCACCAAGCCAAGATATTATGGGATCATAGCTTAATGGTTGGATTGCCGCATGATTTGGTGCTCATAGAAATTTGAGATAAGTTGTATGATGTGAATATTTATTTGGGAATAATCTTCCCGGTTAGTTATGTGTATAGAAAATTTATACTTCTGGGAAAGAATTATGGACCGGAGTGACGCATTGTGTAAGGAAATAAGGGGCGTTGTCAATGAGAAGTATAAAAGGTTGAACCGCGAGGTCGGTGAATGTCGGTAACAAGCGAAGGATAGTATAATGAAGTACTAAGCCTTGGTAAGGAATGTCATGATATTATTGGGTGTCCGACGGGAATCCGAATAAGTAGTGTAAAATTTCATATATTTATGGTGAGGGAAAGAACGGCTAAGATGTAGTGATGCCAGATAATTTATAAACGGAAACCATGTAGAAAAGAATGAGTGTCGGGAATGACAGATTTTGATCGTTGAAAACGGTTGAGTAAAAGTTGGCGCATAGCCATAGCAAGTTTCATGACAATATTGATAAATTCGATGTTAAGGGTGAAAGGATAACTGTTGGTAAAGTGTCATAGTGATAGTGTGACAATGTATGTCATAGTGTAGTGTAAGACTACGATTGGAAAAAGAATATTCCTAAGTCCCACGATGTGATGTGAAAAGGTAGAACATCGAGTCTTGGGCCATTGGTTTCTAAGTCATGGGTTGCAAGTGTGGGCCGGAGTCGAATGTTTGACTCAAGGATGATTGAATTGGCCGGTGATTTATGTCTAATGGAATGAAGTGGTAACTACTCCGGCGGTGTCAAGAGACTCGAAAATTGTTAAGGAAATGAACCGGTTAAGGGCGGTTAATGTGTAAGTGAAACGGTAAATAACAATTAGAGAATGTTATTAGTTACCCGCGGGGTACAATGCATGTGCATTATGTGATAGCCTTGGAAGGCATATAATAAGGGAAAAATAATATTATATGAAATGTGCCAAGTAGTATGTCCAATGGGAGACATGTGAATAGGAAAGAAAACGATAATGTGAATTTTGTGGGAGAGGTGCTAGAATGCATGATGAATGATTTGAGGATCGAATGGGTAAGATAGTAGCAAGGCTACACGATGCGAAAAGATGGATGTCAGATGACATTGGCGTGGCATATGCATATGTTTGTATATGTGCATGATGATGATGTTTATATGTTATTGGTGTGACATATACATATGTTTGTATATGTGCATGATGATGATGTTTAGATGGTATTGGTGTGGCATATGCATATGTTTGTATATGTGCACGATTGAGATGAATGGACGGCATATGTGTGCACGGTAGAGATGCTTAGATGGAACTAGCAGGATAAATATGTATACTCATGTATGTAGGTGCTCATGAGCAAGTATAACGAATGTAGAACATGTGGTTAATGATGTATTACTATTATGATTGGTGAATGAGGATCTGGTTCGAAATGCGGGTTGCATTTAGGTCATGTAAATGTAGGGGATGCCTACGATTTATAGAATAGAAGGAAAGAGAAACTCCTAGTGAGCAAATTATCATTTGATAACCAAAGTATGGTAAACTTGTATGAAATAGTGGAATATGTTGCGATAGGAGAACTAATTCCGGTAATTGAGAATAAGAGTTATGAAATTGATTGATGTGACGCAAAGATGGTTGAAAGAAAACTAAGTGATGGTGTGAGTGACCAAATGTTGGTCAAGAATCGGTAAAGGTCGATGTGGCCATATGTGAATGTACGACTCTCGGATAATTGGGGAGAAAATGAAAGTGTGGAAAAACGGGGACAATTGTTAAGGGGACAATAATGAGTAGAACCGGAAGTGATATATTAGTGATGGTGCCCGTGAGTATGAAATTGGTTAGTTGAAAGGGTATGGTTGACTTCACGTAAAAGTCAAGGTTGACCAATTGGTGATTGGTTGACTTAGTCAAAGATGGGCTTTGACTCTCGTTATGAACGATTAGTGAATATTGAGAGCATCATGTGTTGATGGTATGTGCAAAAAAAAAGGGGTTAATGGAATAACTAAAAGAGTTATAGTTGGATTGTGCGACTTTGACCCGTTGGGTGTTTAGGGTTGAACTTGGGAACCGAGTATGCGATTATTAATAAAATCATGAAATTAAAGACGATAGTAAAGGAATGGACGATTAATGAAACCTTTAACGAGAAGGGAAAATGTTAAAGTATAGTTGACTTTGTGCTTAAGTCAAAGGGTAGATAGTGTGGGGATATACCAATGTCGGGATATATCGGTTGGGACAAAGCTAGAGTTTGACATTAGTTTAAATCAACTAGTTAATGGTATGATTGTGTCATACCATTGTTATGAGAATGAAAAGATCGATCGAGAGAATGTCGGTGTTTTGGTCAAATTGTGAAATTTTGACCCGTTTGCGTATTATGAGTTTTTAAATATTGGGTCTTGACCGTTCGGACTTAACGGAGTTAAGTGAACGTTTGGATATGTAATGTTAATGGAACAGGAATGAGGAAAGTTTGATTGTAATGACCACAAGGGAATGAGAGCGGAATGATCGGTCGTATGTGGGTTGGAATTCTTAGCGATTCCGAGGACGGAATCCTTTTAAGGGGTAGATAGTTGTAACGACCCGAAATTTGTAAATAAATAAATTTATAAAAATTATGATAAATAAGGATAAATCGTTTAGAGAACGTAGGAATTGGTTTCGTGTCATTTGGACACCGTATGAGAAAGTTATGGGCGAAACCGGGTCGAGACAACAACCGAAAAATGCAGCCCTGCTGCACTTGGGGGTTCACGCCGCGAAGGGAAGTTCCCGATCAGGAACTGCCTACCGAAGGTTGTGCTTTTGTGCGTGAAGTAGTTCACGACCAGTTAGCGATCGCGAAGTTTGCGAGTAGGGAAAGTTAGCGACGCGAAGTAAAGTTCACGCCGTGAACTATGGTCGAGCAGCTTTAAGTCGGGTTTTGGCTCATTTGATGCCATATCAAAACCCTAGTTTCTCCTTTGGCGATTTTCGAGCTTGAGGACTGATTGAGGTCGAATCCTTCACAAATCTTTGGTAGATTTCACTCCTAGTTGAAGAGTAAAGGTATATCTTCACTCTTTGATCTTCGTAGCTTAAGATCTATGTATTTTGATGTAAGGGTTTGAAACCCTAGTTCTTGGGGTGATGGGTTATGGTGATATAAGTGATGTATACACTTAATAGATGGTATATTATCAAAGGAAACAAGTGTATGATTATGATTTGTAAGAATCTTAAGGGTTGGTTAAACCTAGGGTTTGGTAAATCACAATAATTGGGGGAAATGTGTTAATAAGTGTTATCTAGAGATAGATGGACACCATAGTAGTAGTATGTGATGTTGATAATCTTGTGATTATTGTAATAGGCATTTGGTGAGGTCTTGGAAGGTTGACTGAATTGTGAAGCAAGGAAATTGACGAAAGGAATACGGTTGGAGCATTTTATTGCTAAGGTGAGTACGTGTGGACTTTACTGAGTACATAGCTATATAAGTATTTTGATTACTTACGATCGGTCTGTTTAATGTTTGTCTAGACTTATTATGTGTTGAGTTAGTATATATTATTGATAATATCTAACTAACTTGTTTGATGATTGATGTGATAGCCGAAGGCTTTGACTGGCATAACTGATAGAGTTATGATTAGAGATAGATGGTGGTGACGCGGGGGTGACCCCGGTCACTGAGACGGGTGTACATATGTTTGTACACTAAGCACACGGGTGCTACTAGTACGCATATGTTTACGTACTAGGCAACGTAGGGATCTATTGTATATATGTTTATGCATTAGGTTCGCTTGTGTTCCAATACATATATGTTTATGTATTGGATATGACTGTGTTCTGGTACATATATGTTTATGTACTAGATATGTACGCTAGGAAAGCAGGACCGATAGAGTCACCATAGAGTGACTAGGATGTGTTGGTAAAATATAAATATGTATTTATATACGATGTGATACTTGATATTATTGGGGTCTAAACCCATGTAGCTCACGAGACATTTTTGTGTCTCACGTACTCCTTGTTTGTTTTGCTATGTACTCAGGTTCTGGATCGAGGATTTAGGTGCGCATGGGTTGTGATATGCGGGGCCTAGAGTAGAAGATCATTAGAGTGGATTTATGCTTAACCTTGGTTTTGATATATTTTGTAACACCAAACCTCATACTCTGATTTTCATATCAAAGGTTTTTGTAAATCATTGTTTTGGAACTGGTCTTCTATTTATGAAAATGATTTATTTTGGACAAATGTTTTGTATTAAAAATTGAGGTGTTACACTACAGACGTGCGAGGACTAGACTTCTTAAGCAGGCTTGGATTCTTAAGCATACTATGTCCAGTATGAATGTACTTATCGGACTTCTTGGCTCTTGTGACTCCATTGGGCTTCTTGAACTTCTCACTCTGAGACTCTAATTTACTATTGGAAGCAGTTAAGACGGGTGAATTAGAGTTTCTCCTCAAGATGATTAGAACTGGGTTTGTTGGTGCTGGTCCTAATAAAGAGGTTTTAGAATTTTGAGAAACAATATTGTTCGTTTTAGCCTTTAATTCTAAAATGGTGTCCTCTAAATTATGTATTTTGTTTTGAAGTTTTTCTTTTTCTCTATCAAAGGCCTTATGAGTTTCATCAATTTCAGTTTCTAATTGAACAATTTTCTTCTCTAAAACAAATGGTGGAACATATAGCTTTGGCTATTTGATTTGTTTTAAAATTTGGTCTTCATGAATGGAAAATTCAGCAGGTGTGATGATTGGAAAATATTCATTGTGTTCAAATTTCGCTTTCTTTTTTTCGTATGTTGAGTTTAAGGCATCATAATTGAAGCTAATTTGAGCATATTCTTCCTTTTCCCGGTTCAACTTTTCAACTTCTGCTTCTTCATCAGGCATATGAAGGAAGCTTTGCCAGATTTCCAAGTTCATGTAATCGTAGTTATATAACGTCGGAAGAACATCTGCAGCTTTTTCCAGAGGGCGGATGTTTTCTGCTCCAAGACCCACTTTTGACTTGAACGATCTGAACTCTTTTGGCTCGTTGAATTTTATCGTTTTTTCAGTATGACCAGCTTTCACAATCGTCTGTTCTAGTTTGGAGATGTGTTCATCAGTATTTTCTTTTCTGAAAGTGAGACTGTGTATAGTTGCTGATTGTTCATCGATTTCCTTTTTAAAATTGGTTGTTATGTTTTTGATTTGTTCATTCAGTTTTTGAATTTCGATGTCAGCTGTCTTCAACTGTTCTTGGTAGTCTTTCATCTTGATGTCTGCGGATTTCATCCATTTTTGCTCTCGACTTAGTTGATTCGCCAAGTCGTTTATCAGCTGCTTGGAGTCGTCTTTATCACTTGACACCGTCTTCATGGTTTTCAGGTTCGAAATTTCAAGGTTTTTTGTATTAATAATGTGATTTAGACGATTTTGTAATTCAGAAATTTGAAATTTATAAGCAGATTTTGACGAAGACAATTGATTTTGTAATTCCTTATTTACTTGAGTTATTTGAAGAGAACATTGACTTAAATCACTTAAATCATTTAAAAGTTGTTCCTTTTCGGATTCTAAAGAAGTAATTTGTTTTGTCAGTTGTGATTTCTCATCAATTTTAAGAAAAAGTTTTTCATTAAACAAGGAATTCTCTGATTTATCAGTGTCCGAGTCAGATAGAAAAGAGTCAAAAAAAGAAGAGTGCACCTCATTTTCATCATTTTGTGGAACAACCAGATCATCCCTCAGTTCAGTGGGATTATTAGAGTTTGATGAAAAAGTACTGATTATCTCAATTTCCTTGTTGGCTTCTTCATTGAATCTATCCGAACCCTCAGTATTCTCTCTTGGCATACTGCATAAATTTGCTATTTGTTCTTCATCTTTAGCTAACACTTTTTCAGTCTGAATTTGTTTATAATATTTGCTAGCATTTATCGGATCTGCAAGGTCTTTATCCATATTTTTACAATTAGGGGTAAAAGTCTTTGTGTTTAATAATGAGAAAATTTTCTTTTAAAACCTTACAAAAAAAATTTAAAAGTTTTGTGTTCGGGAAAAAAAATGTAAAATTTTAATTGCTTTGGGTTTAAATGGGTTTGATTTTATTGGGTTTAATTGATTTGAATTTGGGTTTAATTGATTTGAATTTGGGTTTAATTGTTTGGGGAAAAAAATTTTGGGCTTAGATGGTTTTGGGCCGAACTTGCTTTGGACCGAACTCAAGTTTTGGGTCGGGAACTATCTCTAGTCAAGAACGCCCCCAAACTAAACGAATAATTGCCGATCTTCAATGCAAAATCGATCTGCAATCAATTCCGACTTCCGACAATTTCAATCGTATCGATAATTAAAAAAGAAATTAAGAACAATTGATTCTGGAACACGGCTGAGATTGAAGAAATCGTTGGAATTGACTGAAGGCCGAACGTTTTCTGATTTTGTGAGAGCCGAACAGTTTGTGACGAACACTGAATCGAGGGTGATGAACAGATTTTGATTTTCGATTTGTTGAAGCCGAAGTGCTTGTTCGATTTGAAATCAATTTGATGGAGCCGAGCTCTTTGAAGCCGAAGATTTGGAGTCGAAAATTGTGAAGATCGTGCAGTGTTTAATCTTCAATTTGGCCGAACCCTGTGTCTTGAATCTGATTGAACGAGTGTTTAAATCCAGTGATTGAATCTGATTGAAGATTTAAATCGATTGCTTAAATCAATTGTTTAAAACGCTTGATTGAAATTGAAGACGAACACTATTGCCGTGACTGCACGAACTCTGGATTTTTCGAAGTTGGGCCGAACACAGAATATATTCTTCGGGCCGAACTGTTACTTGGGCCGAACACTTACTTGGGCCGAACACAGAATATATTCTTCGGGCCGAAGACTTGGAAGTTCGGGCCGAAGATGATTGGGCCGAACACTATGTTCGGGCCGAACACTATGTTCGGGCCGAAGACTTGGGCCAAACCGAAAACTCTGAAATGCCGAGCAATTTCAACAGACCGAACTCTTTCTTGAACGAACACGAACGGTAAGCTTCAAACTTTTCTTAACCAATTGAAATGCTTAATATCACTAATTTAATCGTATATTCTTCAATTCTTAACCAAAATCAATGATTCAAATCACAAAATGTTAGATATCACTTTTCTAACAGTTTGATGCAATCAAACAACTCAAAACGGATCAAAACAGCCATCGATTTTGATTTTACAGTCAATATTTTGAGTTTTCAAATTTTTCACAAAAATCTCCAAATTGAGATGAATACTTGATGGATTGCAACGAAATTTGATTCTAATATGCTTAGAATCAATGGAGAACACATGATTATCCAATAAAAACAACAATTTCTAAACAAAAATTTTGACTATTAATTTCACAGCTCTTTTTCCAAAAAAATTCAAAAACTTCAAATATGAATCAATTGAGCACGAATTTGGATCTATTCCGAGTGGATTGTGCTCTGATACCAATTGAAATGCTTAAAAACACTAAATCAATCCATACTTGATGTTAGATGATGATTTTAGATGGAAAAGTGAAGAACAATGGTTAGGGTTTTAGTGTGAGAAACTAGAGAGAGAGGATGAACAATTGGTGGAAAGTGTAAATGATTAATGTGCAAAAGTTGAGAATTAAAGTTTACATCTAGGCTTATATGCCTTTACCTTAATTCTCTTAATTAAACCTAATTAGCTTAAGTCTAATACTAAGATTAACTAACACAATATGCAATGTTACACATTGCCCCCTAGACTATTCTTTACAACAATTTAATACCTAACATTAGGTTATATAATAAACAAGCACGCTTTACCCCTGCGTTGCCGTATGATGTTAAACTCTACAATTTATTTGGATGCAGAGATAAAATTCTATTTCAACAAAATTTGATTTATCTAATATGTGTTTATTGTTGTATAATATATAATCATGCGTCGTTTAGCTATACTTATTGTTGTGCACTTTTGTGTGTAAGTCATTTTAACTCAAAATTATTATTGTAGATTATGAATTTGTGAAAGATATGCCAGTAAAATGGAAGATAATAATGATATTTGTAATTGTCAAATAAATATATATTCCTTTTCCATAATTGACGAAAGATTAAAGCTGGATTTGGGCTCTAGATCGGACTACTACTCATGGAGGAGCATCTTCTCAATGTGGACAGGAATTAAAAATTAAAATAAATACATTGTTAATTGAGTATTGAGGTACAGTGAATAGAGTTTGGTCAATTATTATTAGTTTTTAAAATTAATTAAACCTAGCTGAATTACCATACAGAAATTAAATATACTTTTATGTCCATAGTATTTTAGATAAAATACAAATATTTGTGCTAAAAAGACTTATTATTTTTCCATCAACATTCAACAGTTATTTTAATATTTTGATATTTGATAAACAAATAGAAAGTTGATGTAGAAATTACTGTTTCGTACAAAATTTAAATTTTTCATTAGAGTTTCAACAATATTCTTGTTATATTTGTTCCCCAAATTTTACATATCACGTAAACAAATTTTGCTCAAACAAGAGTTTCAACATTATATGTTTGTATTTTTAAGGATTGGTAATTTATGTCATATTTACTATTTAGACTAGTGTTAATGGCCCTTCTGTTAGTTGCTTTGATTCCTTCATTGTAGCCATTGGCACCATATTTTCGGTTTGACAGAGAGTATTGGTTCGTTTGGATCACCTAAGGGATTTCTTTTTTTGTGTGTGTTGGGGGTTGTCTTAATAGGGTATTAGACTATTAGTATTTCGTGTGTGTATATTTTATTAATGACGAGACACAATTGAAGACAATGGACAGGGATGGTATAAGCGTGTCAATTGGAGTGTCAGCTGACGTGCCGCCGATGTGATAAAAACTGAAAATGTCAGTTAATATCATAATTGGCGGTTGACACTTGACACGAGTCTTAGGTTAACGAGTTCATGTAATCATTGTTGTTGTCATGTTTTTTTTTCCCCAATGTATTCGTGTGATTTTGTGTTTTAATACAAATACATCATTCAATCTATTTTTCATTAGTGTACTCTCATTACAACTGTATAGTGTAAATATCTTAAGGTACTATTTTTCCTACACATTACTTATAATAATATTTGTTTTCTTTTAAAATTAGATTTATCAATTGTTTATAAATAGATTTTTATAAATTAAATATTATTATTATAAATATGTTAATTTATAAATATAAATATTATTATAAATTCATCACATAGTGCGAACACATTCTGTTACAAGTTTAGATGTAATATAAATACCCAGCTGATTTTTTTTCTCATACATCTTGATATAAAATTAACCATGTAATGGGAATGGAGTATACTTAGAGGGTGTTTGGGATTGTGTTTTAAAATAAATTATCTGCTTATTGCGATTTGAATACGCAAATAATCTAAAATTAGTGTTTGGCAAAAGGTCTGAAATAATCACTTATTTACGTTTTGGAGCTCTCAAAATTGAGTTTTGAAAAAGTAGGTTGTTAGCTACTTATTTGCGTTTTAAAAATGGAGTTTTTGAATATTACATATAACTAAACAAATAATCAGGTTTGTCAAATACTAAAAATCAGATTATCTGATTATTGCGATTTCAAACAGCATAATCAAATCCAAACACTAATTTTCAGAATCACATTTTGCGACCGTTGATTGTCTGATTATTTATTTTTAAAACACATAATATATTTTCTATAAGTAATCCTAAACACCCACTTATCCATTAAAATATTAACCATCGTCCATCTTATAAATTGAAAGATACTTTCAACTCCACAGTCCACCCATTGTTGGGTTTTGTATTGGAGTCCACATAAACTTTCCACCATGGGCCCCGATCAAGAAGTATGAAATATCCAATAATATATCTGTGTGAAGTGACAACTAATTCCATCTGATTATAGTTTCATCCCATGATTTTGTATATTTTGCAAAATTCACGTAAATACTTGTAACATGGATTTAGGGTACATGTAACTGAAAACAAGTAAAATGAAAACCTATAAAATCAAACTCAAAAATAAATGAGAAATCGCCGCCAAGTTAGCCTACTGGTAAGTAGGCATGTGCAAACTAAATTGAGTATGGTCGGATCACCAAACCGAATCGGACCACACCGAGTCAGACTGAAGTGAGCTAAATCAGTTCAGTTATCAGCTCTATTTTTCATGTAAAATCGGTTCTCGGTTCGGTTCAATTAAGTCCCGAGCGGTTCAATTCGGTCCACAACCTAATACACCCGAAAAAAGTCGAAGAAACTTTCTCGGTTCGATTTGATTCTAACCGTTTTTCAAGAGTCATCGGTTCGGTCCTCGGTCCAGTTGAAACCATATTATTGATTCTTTGTTCAATTCTAAGCGGTTTGGTTCAGTTCTTGACCGTGCACAAGCCTATTGGTAGGTATCCTGTTATTCTTACACGAAGGGTTCAACATTAAACTTCGGGGATATATTGGGATGGCGAGAAAATATGAATATCCAGGGTCTAGTTTGTCATTTTATAGGATTATAAGGTAGTTTGTGCAATTCACACACAAAAAAAGAAAACAATTAAAGAAAAGAAATAATGCCCACACACGTGGCAGTAACCTACCTTCTTCCATTGAAGATCCGGTGCTCGGCCTATGCTGCATAAGTTGTTCCACCCTCTCGATTCCCTGTTGTCGTCACCTGCATCCATCAGTACACACACTTCTGTGTGTGAGAGATAACAATAATTCACTTGCAGAGTTATACAATTGGAGAAACTGAACCTGAAGAAGGCGACTAGTCGGAGGATATGGTGTGTTCGGCTCGAATGCTGGATGTTTCCTATCCCCTAACGCCGTCGTTTTCTTCTTATATTCCGGCTGCATACTATAACTCGAGGCATCTTTGTAGAAACCTAAAATCAACTGCCAGATGGCGATCGATGTCAGCTTCTGATCCAGATGCTTCTATGTTTGCTGCTGCTGCATCGATTGATGCTGATTTAGCAGAAAAAAACGCGGCAGGGTAACCGATTGTCCTTTTATGCATTTTAGTTGTCCATTTCAGTGAAATTGCACACTTCTAATTGTTGATTTAGTAGTTGATTTTTCGAATTCGTTACATTTACTGATGTAATTAATGGAACTATATTGTGCACACTCTGTAAAATTGTTTTGAATCGACCTGGCTATTGGAATCCTTGAATGATATGAATTAGTTTTTGGTACAGGTTTTGTATAATTGAAGGACCTGAAACAGTTCAGGACTTCGATAAAATGGATATACAAGAAATTCAAGATAATATTAAGAGTCGTCGGAATAAAATATTTTTGCATATGGAGGAGGTGAGCAAACTTCTCAGAATTTGCATCTGTAATATTGATTAGATAGTCATCGGAATACAATTGTTTGTAGGAGGATACTTTTAGTTGTATTGTTTTCAGGTAGATAGGTTGATTTGTTACAATCTCAAGTGAAAATGTGTAATCCACTTTCTATTCTGTTATGTATTTATATGTTTTAACACATCCTTTTAGCAGAATATTTGCTAGCACTGTGTAATTTCATATTTTTCCAGGTTCGTCGGCTAAGGATACAACAAAGAATAAAAAGTGCAGAACTAGGAATATCAGAGGAAGAACAAGACGGCGAACTTCCAAATTTTCCTTCATTCATCCCCTTTTTGCCTCCTTTGGTATATAATTTAATGCAATTAGACTTATATTTAGCTCTGCTATCGAATTTTGTTTTCTTTATCATGCTTTTACTAAGATTTAACTATTTTTACAGTCATCAACAAATCTCAAACAATACTATGCTACCTGTTTTTCTCTTATTTCTGGGATTATCATTTTTGGAGGTCTCCTTGCACCTACAGTGAGTTCTTACTTATACATTTTTTAGTACACATATATGTAATTTATGTTGCTCTTTACCATAATTTTGATTTATGAATTTCTCATTCTCAGTTGGAGCTGAAATTGGGAATAGGAGGAACGTCATATGCAGATTTCATTTCTAGCATGCATCTTCCAATGCAGTTGAGGTATTACTACTCCAAATTATGAATTGTATTGCATTTTTTTTCTTTTATTTTATAATTAATCAAATTATGTGATTGCTTGTGATTTGGCTTAATTCGGTTTCGTTTTGACAAATTTAGTGATGTTGACCCGATTGTGGCGTCCTTCTCTGGGGGAGCAGTTGGTGTAATTTCAGCCTTGATGGTGGTTGAAATAAACAACGTTAAACAACAAGAGCATAAAAGATGCAAATATTGTCTAGGAACAGGTAAACTGATTAGATAGATATACATATACTATAAAATTGCAATATTTAGTGTAAAAAGACGAGCGTAATTATTTAAATGTTTTTTTAAATCTTATATAGGGTATCTAGCTTGTGCTCGATGTGCTAGCACAGGGGCAATTGTGCTTATTGACCCAATTGCATCTGCTAATGGTGGAAGTCAACCTCTTTCACCACCTAAAACTGAAAGATGTTCAAACTGTTCGGGTGCAGGAAAAGTAAGTCTTTGTTATTCTTCTGCATATGCACATCTTCTAATCCTTTTTTAGCATATTAAATCTTATATTATTATTTTTTTGAATTAATTTTGCAGGTTATGTGTCCTACTTGTCTTTGTACCGGAATGGCTATGGCAAGTGAGCACGATCCACGCATTGATCCCTTTGATTAATTCAACACTTATCCACCAACAGATCAATTCTTCTGGTCAGTTTGTACTGTTCACAATTTTCTAAACAGATTCTTAAAATAGTTAATATACGATATATAGTTTGTTTTGTTGTATAGCAGTTCCACGTGGCCATCATATTAGTGACTTATTTTAAATATGGCAGTTATATCTCAAAATTCTATTGAGTTACGTTATTTGAAAATATTATGCTATCTACTTGGTTGATAAGACACCTGCTTTGATTTCAGTAAAAAGTCAACTGAATGTTTTAGTAGTCAACAAAAGAACCGAGTTCGGTGTTCCCAAAGTTATGGGCTCTGGTTTTCATTAAACAAAGAACAATTAGAATAATATTGCAAATATTTATGAGAACACGTTTCTTGATAACCAAGAATCTGTATTCTGAGAAAAAAATGGAGATTTTTTTAGATTTTCTGAAGATTGGTTGCTGGGACACCAGCTTTGACTTTAGTAAAAGGTCAACTGAATGATTTCTATAGTTCGGAGCCTTCCCTTCCCATTTCTCTAGATTAAGGGCTCAGCCGACGTGGGATTTTTGAGGATGGTACTCTGTTTTCATTTGCAAACAGAAATACAAAAATGGTACAATATATTTTGGAAAAGAACACCAAAGAGTTAGAATTTTTTTAATTATATTTATATTCTTAAATACCAGTATATCATTAACTCATACAAATTTTTATCACCATGATAATTATTTGCAAAGATAAAGCTAACAACTTGATTTTTCTATTAAACTTTTATAGTAAGTTATATAAACACTCCTATGTCTGCCCGATAAACTATACCTTGGGCCGATGATTTGGACTCTACACAAACAACATTCATATATTGTCTGTTTTTGGTATGTCCAAGTTATGTTGCCCCATTGCATGGTCCAAAAACAGAATAAAAAACTATTGTTAGCTTAAAAAATATTTGGAGAGATAAATTAGTAGATTACACATGTCATCTTATCAAGTGTATAAGACTATGAGTAGGAAAAAATAATAGGACTAAATATCATTTTTCTAAAATATATCACACTAAATAATGAGTTCCCAACCTTATATGGTTCTAAAATCTACATGCATATATATTGTGATCATTTATATTATATATTGCGTGAAACCAGTAATACATTATAATTAAAGGTTGTTTGAACGGTTAAAATATCGGATTCTAGCCGATGTAGATCCAACATACGACAAAAGTTCATGGTCAGGGAGGCACATAAAGCGGTTTTATTAAGATGCACATTGGTCTCATTTTTTTCCTGAAGCACCACCACTCGAATCTTGTTTTTGACATGATGCTTGCCACTGTTTATCATAAAATGTAGCCTCGTCCGCTAGATTCTTTAGATCCTTTAGAGACTCGGTTTGCCTAAAAAGGACTACACCAATGACTGTAGCAAACAAACCGATTTTACATATGAAATTACCACTTTGCCCCACGACATCGAGCCCAGTCAAAAGGTCCACAAGATAAGCCATAAAGAAGCCAATCATTGCCGCTCGACCTACACCATGATAAACACGTCAAATAAATAAATATTAAATAATACAGTTATCTGTGTTTTAAATATTTTACATGTTTTCTGATGGGGTTTTCATTAATTTACACTCACCATTAAGCAACTCAGCCTTAGGAAGGTGAGAATGTGTAATCCAAGCCCACCAAGGTATAACGGAGCTTCTGAACAGCACAGGATCTTCATTTGTTGCTCCTTCTGGATGTAATTCAAGAAACTTTCTCCTTCTTGCTTCTGCAAAAAAAGTCAACGTTTGACCTTAAGTGCGAAACTACATTCTCCATCTTCTTACAAACCACAACGATGCAAAAAGTAAAAAAATACAGATAAATGACGGATAATTATTTACCAGCAACAATGAGAGCATCCCAATCCATTTTTCCAGATTTCACAAACATATTTAAATCCCATGTCCCCTGTTTCCATCGCTCATCAGTGAATTTGACACTACAAGTATCTGTCCCATCATAATTCTCGACTTTTTGTTCTTGAGGTGTGATTTGACCGTTTTGACCTTCGACATTCAGAGCTACAAATGTGGAGGCGTGTTTGGTTCCTAAAGAGCGTGTGGTTCCGAGCTGAGATGGTTCTTTGGTGGTTAGGTGAGGAGAGTTGCAAGCTCTGTGCATTGCAGCATTTATGCCAATAGAAGCCATAGTTGCTGTGTGTGTGTGTGTGTGTTTTGTTAAAACAAGATCTTAATTTTATGGTCTTATGTTCTGTTTATATGAATGCTTTTAGAAAGAGTCTTGATTGACACTATTAAGAAACATATGTATTGCAGCCCATAACTTGATGTTATGGGAGGCTTTTGTCATGGACTTTTTGTGATATTCAATTCCTCCACCTCTTTTATCTAAAAAAAAGGTATTCATAAGATAAGATATCAAACAACTTTATTAACGGATACCATTTTCATGACTTTTTTCCATTTAGATTGTTCTTTATTAAGCCTATTAAATCAAATGACATAATTATAGCTTTTGGAATAATTAAAAGGGTCATTATTAATTCGGGACCATCAAAAAAGTATGTCCAATACTCCAATCAACAAATAAGGATTCCTTCACCCACTTTCAATTCGGTTACCGATCTCATAGAATATGGTGTTGGTTAGGGAAATTACATAAAGAAGACAAAAGTCCTAACAAAACTAATTCAATGTATGCTTTGGTGTGTTTGGAAGGCAAGGAATGAGGCGGTATTCAATAATCTTCACAAGTCTTGTGCGGTTATTGCGGGCGATATTGTTTCAATTTCATATACTTCGTTGAAACATAGGAGTAAATTATGTTGTAATTTGGTTGATTGGGAAATTTCTCCCCTTGTTTCTTGTTTCTTGCTAGGTCCGGTCTTTTTTTATATAATTATTTGTCGTTTCCAAAAAAAAAAATAAGGAACCCGTTTCGGTTTAAACTGTATGTTTGTCTATCTATTATTATTTTATTTTTGTAGTATTTTGATATTACACGGTTTGCTTTAGACCTCGCTTTTACATAATTTAAATCTTAAAATGTGTTTGATCAACATGGGAGATAATATTTACACCACAAAAACTATTTTTTTCATCATATTGTAGAAGTCTTAAAGCAAACTATATACATATATCAAAAAATAATAGTATAAGCTAACTAAAACTAATGGATACGTTATTTTGGCCCAATTGACCTAGATTCGACATTCGAGTCCAAATACACGAATCGGCGTGTTGCATGCTCCTATTGAAGGACATGGCCCACCTTTTGTATCCATAATCTATGTATATGTTACAAAAGGTTAAAACCAGTAACCCCGACCGGCCTCATCGAACCCATGATGTACGTACAAGTCAAATGGTCAATGACCAGTTTAACCCATGATGTACGCACATGTCAACATGGGGATTAGTTATATTACAGTTCATTTTACTTTTTTATTTTTTTTATTGAGTTTATTGTTAAGAAGATCCAAGCTTTTAACTTTATTTAAGAAAGCAATTGATATCTTTCCATAGTAAACCTAAACTCTTTGAAGCTTTGAAGTTTGTTGCCCGCTCTAGCCCTATCTAGAGTGAAATTGTTGAAGCATCTTGGAATATTTCCTAATAAATTATTATTAGCAAGGTCCAAGATGTGAATAGCTGTAAGATAACAAAGCTCACGAGTTATATTGAGAAATCTTAAACTCGAGAGTTCTGTTCCAATCCATTTGGAATTCTTCCAACAAGTTTGTGATCATGTTTTTGGGCTACCGTTTATCATGTTCTAACTTCGAAGTGCTCATTACCAAACCATGTTTTCATGTTTTTGGGCTACCGTGTTGTGACTTTTTTGGTCTTGGGCCCATAATCTTGTAAATTTAGACCTTCTGGTGGTCTTGTTTACTGCGTCCAAATGTTAGCCCAAAACTTAATTGTTTAAATTAGTGTTCAACTTTGAAGACATTAAATTATTGTTAGATTAACTAGTGTTGGACTTTTGAAGTACGTGAGTGACCCGTCGCAATTATGTTTATCCAAGTAACTAGTTGGTGAAAACTAATAACCCCATATCAGAAAACAATAAACCAATAATTAAGAAAAGTTATTCAAATCCAAGTTAAAATCAAAGTGGGTCCCATAAATCATCAATTTTGCCTAGCTTTGTTTTAACGCTCCGCCATACCGATCGCCTCCAATAGTTGGTGCTGGTTTGGTGCCACCCTGGGTATGGGTTTGGCGCCACCAAATGTGTTTTAATAGAAATTTAACACCACACAGCGAGTGCTTTTAGGGCAATGAAAAAAAAACTTTAAATTACCGTATGTTATTCATTAAAAAACTACCTACTACATTTCACTAACCACCTCAAGATAGTTATATTTTAATACTTATATATTAATACTAGCTTCAAAGCCCGTCCGGATGGACGGGCTAGCTTTGAGACATAGAATGCATAACAATAAGAAAAACTTACGAAATCAAATAGTAAATTGTTATTGAGATGATGAATAATAACTTGAGAATGATCCATTACAGTGAGACATAATTTAAATGAAGTAGAACTGAGTTACACAATCTGCACAAAAATAGAAAGAGAAAATAGTAATTTAAAGAAAATTTAATAAAAAGGTTATTAATATAAATGAAATAAAAGAATCTTTAAGTTTATCAAACACTAAACAATGAGGATGTTACAAAATAGAGATTTCCACATGTTATAATATACCCTCACCTGAAATAATAAAACCTTTAAGTTTAAAGAGTGGTCAAATCAAAAAAATTATCTAAAAGAAGAATGGGCCAAACACGACAAACATATTCAGATTATTAGTGTAATAATATTAAAATTGCAATCGTAATTAACAAGTTAATATTATTTTATAGATAGGAAAAAAAAGAGTGGCCCTTTTCAACCCAACCAGTTTGAGCTAAAAGGGGAACGGGTCGAATGGGTCGAAACTCGAACATGTTGAAATGCGTTAATTGTTTATAAGAACTCAAAAAAGTGGACAAAATGTGACCATTTTAAACTCGACCCTTTTGGCCCGTTTCCAATATGTGGACCCACCCATTATGTAAGCATCCTTTTGTTTAAACATCACATCAGCAATGGACACAGCAATCGTAATGCCATGGATAATCTTGACGTATGATGTATACAATTGCTAAAACAATAACTTCCTTTACCTGATTAGTTATTTTGATAAAAATGTTTATTATAAGATTGAATAAAAAGAACTGGTTAAAAATAATACAAAATAAATATGATTTTTAACCTCATAAGGTACCAAAATTTCCGCTATGGTCAAAGTATACATAAACAGTCAAATAGTTGTGCACCCTATGGCCAAATATCATACACTCTAACCCTAAAACCAAACTGTAACTTTAACGCTAAAAAACCAAATCTCTAAGTCATTTCCTGTTTTAAAATATATGAAATTTTTTACAAAATATTAGAAATATGGTTTCTGCCTTGTACCTGATGCAGATTTTGTTTGCAGAAGCAACATGCAGTTCATTGGTAGCTGTGAGGTCAAACAGCTTACATATTATACTTTGTTAATTCCTATTCATGTTGATCAACAAACAACTACCATACTTTTAGTAATCAACATATCGCTTTAAAAATAATTAATTAATTAGAATTATTACTCACGTGTAGAAGAACGATACGTAGTATCCAAATCTGTTTGCACGTTTTAATAAGCCGGCCATCTACCCCCAATGAAAATCTCCAGAAATTCCAAGTATTCATATCATAATCAGACCATCTGCCCTCGTGTCAATGCAGTCACTGGTACACCACTTAAAGACTAATCACCCCCACTCTGTATTATAAAAAGTAAGATGACTCCAAATTATTTGATCCTTAAAATTTCCCCGTTGATTAATGATACAATTGGAGACTGGGGATGATGCATCCCAAAAGTTCATATTCAAACAACCGGAATTTCATTCATACAATACCCTACTTGTGGGGAAAAATCATTATCCTCTATACAATAAAAAAAACAAACTTGGAAAGAAAAATTTTAAAATTAAAATCATGAAAATGTGAATAAGCTAAAAGAAAGAAGACCTTTCATCACCTCAAGAACGTTGTAATTGTGGGAGGTGGTTTAGGTGCAGATTGATGGGTAAAAAAAAGCCATTTGGATTATGTACAAAATCACCTTTTCATTATACCATAACTATTTTTATATGACAACTATTGATTTCAAATACATAGTAATTTTTAATGTTAAAATAGCAAAAGAAAAAGAAATTACCCAAAAGTGTTGACTTGAGCTAAGAAAATGGGAAATTCCTTCATTGGAATTTGATGGGCTTGTGATTATGAACCTGTAGCTGAAGATCAGACAACAAATTAAGGGTTCAATATGACATCTGTTTATGTAAAATGGTTCAATATGACGAATTAAACACCTAAGCCTACGATTCATATCGCAATGGGTATTTACTCCTGCTAACATGCTAGATTCCATAAAACCTCAATGAAGCGTTCTATCAAACACATGGTATGCATTCCATGGGAACACTATTATCTATAATCAATGGTCACCCAACACCTTTTCATATTGAAAATAGATGAGATCGTGATAAAATATCAGATTTTTAAATCAAATGAAATTAACACCGAGCTCTCACAGGATAATTAAGAATAATTGAAACATGAAACACTTACCTCAAAAGTTGAATTAGTATCCGAGATGCTAGATACGGCGGTCGTTGTTGAATCGGATCTGGTGGTGGGATGGTGGCGGCGAGAGCTCGGTGATATATTTGTTGATTTGATTGGACGGTCGTGGCGTGGCAAGAGCAGAGTAGGGAGAAGCTGGGGAGAAAATGAGGAAGAAGAGATCAAACGTTCGGTTTGTAGAATGTAGGGGATGCATCGCAAATAGGCGAATTACACTTGGCATTGTCGACCAATGAGGTAGCTCCAAATTGAATAGTTGGCAAAATTCAATTAAATGTAGCCTCATATATAGGTTAAGATTACTAAGCATAGCCCTAAGAGCAACAATTAGTAAAGATCTTTAATAAATTCCTTCACTAGATTTGGTCAAGTCTTTTGGATTATACAACTATGATATTTCAACTATCTAGTATAGAACACTCTATCCCGTATTCGAAGCCTTTGATTGTGGTTGAAAATCACATTTAACATGATCATGAGCTCCGAGTAATACTAATAATATGTGTTCTTTTAACTAGTGAGTTTATATAAATTAAAAATACGGTTTGACCATATATATTAACTTTTCCAAAATGCAAAATTTAATTACTCAACATGTATTAATGCACATAATCCAAAAATGTCAAGTTGAAAGATTTAAATTAAGTTGATAGAGTTTCCCACATATTATATTAAATAGTTATAGTATATTATTAGAACATGAAAGAAAAACGTTACTTCATAGTAGGGTCGAATACTACTTGATTAACTTTCTTTGACTTTTACAAAAATTAAAAGGATTTTTTATTTTATAAAAATAAAAAATTATAACTAATGACATAATATTACACCTTACATGTTTCCAATGAAATATAAACTCACAGCCTCGCCTCTCGGTTCAGGAAATGATAACAAGAAAATTAACAAAAACAGTGATACTAATTTATTTGTTCACCCTTTGATACATTTGAAACATAAATATGGCATTTTTTTCCCCCTCTAGATGTGATATAAATACCAACGAACAATGAAAATTACAATATTTCAATACTTTGAAGTGAAATCTTCCTATGAAAGACATTTCAGTCTCATGAAATCCATGAATTTTGACAACCCAAGTGCCCCGACCATCTAAACCCCGTCGTTTTATTGCCAACGGGATCATTAAATCGCTTCCAATCATGGATTACCGAAGTCAAATCGATAACTTTCGCTTTAATACTTCGGCAACAATTCGCGTGAACAGTTGAAACACGGCCAGCATCTCTACTATCTTGACAAAACCCGCTGAAATAAATTGTGTCTAAAAACCTAACCCTAATTCCCAACCTTTTAAAAGCTCGATTCCTCATTAGCTCAATAAGGACATCTTGTTCTTTTTTACCAGTCGAATTGTTCCTTTTCCCATACCATTTATCAAACAAAGCAATTGTCTTGTTGTTGGATTTGATCATGTAGAAACCCGTGTTTATCAAGTGGTTTTCTGACCACTGATTGCCGTTAAACTTATCGACACTTATGTGAAAGTCGATGGTTTCATTTAGGATTAGCATTGGGAATGGATTCCTTAGCCATAATACATCTGTGTCCTGTAAATTAGTTCAACAAAATACAAGTCTATTAATAAATTTATTCGATAGTTTACAAATCTTATGGAAATTTATCTTTTATTTAATTATCAACTAATTATTAGGAGTTTTTAGAAGCTTATTTAAAGAAAAAAAGTGTTTAAACTCTGAAAAACTTTATTGTCCAAACATTTTTTTTAATCTAAAATATTGTAATAGTAATAAGCTTTAGAAAAAGCTACCATTGGAGATGCTCTAAGGGTATATGTGTCTTTTCACTTTATTAAAGGAGATAATTAGTGGGTGTGGTCCCCGCTACCTTTTACCAAATATGGTAAGTTTCAAAGTGTATCACTTATTTTAAAACATCCTAAAATGAAAACTGTATCACTTATTTTGAAACGGAGGAAGTAAATATTTTGACTTGTTTTATAATAAAAAATCCGTTATTTTGTCTCTAGTGAAAGAATTACAACTTATTTAAGTATCAAACTTGCAATATTCTAACCTCATTAGATTATTATAAGTATAAATAAACCAAATCCAAAGTACCTTACCATTTTAATAAAGTTGTATTAATCACATTGTCTGAACTTAACATAAATTAAAATATGTTAATTATAACTTTATTTAAAAATGCATTAGAAAAATTATTGAGCTAATATTTTTAGAATAAACAAACACCCTTTTAGAGTCTTAGTTGGGACTATAACGCACATATATATAGCCACTTTAACTAATGAGAGACATCTTAAATACACAAAGTCAATAAGCTCGAGTCTTGTTGGGGTTATTAAATTAAAACATGTTGTTATTATTATATGAATCTCCGTTCAAAAATTATTACTATATGATAACTTTCAGAGAAAATGGTCAAAAACTAAACCTACAAATATAATAGGTGCAATTAATACAAATATCGGAACTAATGTTTTTATGCTAAATTTAGAAAGTTACGATATATTATATCAATTAAGATTTGAATTCACAGTTTTTGGTTGATGGACACAATGATAAAGTTAGGTTATAAAGAGCTTTCATATACTTTTTTTAATTACAAGCAAATTAATAATATTAAGTCAAAGGACTCAAAATCTCTAGTAGCTTATAAGTCATATGTCTAAGACTTTTAATCCCGGACTTTTAGGTTATTACAAAAAAATCTCATATGCGCATTAACTAGGGATGATGTATCTATAAGTTGATTTAGCATCTAATAAATAATCTGCAATATTGTTAGTTCATGTAGAGATGATCTCAAAGTCACTCGTAAATATATATCATGAATTATAAGCTACTTAATACTCTCTCCGTTCCATAAAAACTTTTCATTTGGCTTTAAATTTTTATCTCACAAAAAAATTATCATTTCTAATATTTGATAGGCTCCACAAAATAAAAAATTATTACAGAGTATTACTTAAAACCCCACCACTATTATCTACTACTTACTATCTATCTCTCTACAACTCAACCTTATATTTTAACCAAAAATATTATCAATGACCCCACCATATATTATCACCTAAAAGCGTGCGCAAAAGGCAAATGAGATTTTTTTTGTGGGATGGAGGGAGTAATATTTAAAAAGCGAGACGTATGCATTCATCTTTTTTACTCTCTCCGTCCCTTAATAAAATTCTCATTTCTCTTAGGCACAAGTTTTAAGACAAAAGTTAGTGGTAAGGTCATTAATAATAATTTTGATTAAAATATAAATTTTAACCAAAAATATTATCAATGACCCCACCATATATTATCACCTAAAAGCGTGCGCAAAAGGCAAATGAGATTTTTTTTGTGGGATGGAGGGAGTAATATTTAAAAAGCGAGACGTATGCATTCATCTTTTTTACTCTCTCCGTCCCTTAATAAAATTCTCATTTCTCTTAGGCACAAGTTTTAAGACAAAAGTTAGTGGTAAGGTCATTAATAATAATTTTGATTAAAATATAAATTTGGTTTGGAGAGATAAAGATAGTTAGTGAATAGTTATTATGAAGTCTTTGATAGCTAGTTATATTATTTTATTATGTGGACTCCATCAACTTGAGAAATGAGAACTTCATTTAAGTATAAAAGTTTAGGGAGAAATAAGAACTTTATTTAGGGACGGAGGAAGTATAATATAAAGAATTTTATGTTTAGAAATGATATTGACATATTATTTATGTCCACTTCATGTTCTTACGCATCACAAGATAAAATGTGCAATCCACAAATTATTTTCTTTTCTTATATTATTTCTTGATTTTGATACTTGTTATCATCAAAAAATTGTATGCATACAAATATGCATAAATAGTAAGCATCAATTTTATTTCTTTATATTTGTAACCTAGTGGTAAAAGTAGAAAATTAAGATACTGCTCAGGACCAATTCATCCCAGGTGCAGTTAAAAAAAATACCAATTAGATGCACTTTAAAAGTCAAATCCTCGTCTCTACTAAAGATTAGCATTAAAAATACATGATCACATTTAAAACCGACTTACCGTAAAAACAAAGCTGTATCCACGCCGGAGAACATCCCGGAGAAACCGGGTTCTTTGCCACAACATCTTTATAAAGTCCTCCGACATGTAAATTTTCTCGCCGACGAAATCACCACCGTCCGCTTTTAGTTTATAACAGTGTAACCTAAGAAACTTACACCGTTCAAACGCAGTCTGGTCAACGGCAATGATCAAAAGATGGTTTGTCAACTGCCTTGTATTTTCACCTAGCCAGAATCCGTCTAAAAATATATCGAGCATTGGTTTATCGCCTTCGGTGTATGCTTTATTGACCATGGCTATGATCACCGTTTTGTTCTCCATCGAAGCTCCTTCTAATGCAGTTTCTAACTCGTCTTTATACATAGAAGTATCAAGCTGCAATCACGAGAGAAAAATAGGGTTTATATATATAAATCAAGAAAGTAGTGAACTGAAGCTTAATTAATTAATTACCATGGATAATGAGGGTTTGGAAGGATAAAGCTTTTGGGTTATGGCGGTTATGGATACGGTTTGGTTTTTTTCTGATAAAAGATAGATAAAAAGTGAGGATACAAGCAATAAAGTGCAAAGGGCAATAGGGATAATTCCGGCTTTATTTGGTTGATCCATTCCCGGTGGAGTGTGGTTGTTTGCGGTGGTCGGAAAGTAGTTTACCGGTAAGGTAATGAATGTATTAAGAGGGATTTGTGTTAAGTTTAATTCGGGTGTAATATATATAATGGTGAATTGTATTTGATTGGTCCATGTTAGACTTGACTCCATAATAGTCTTGGGTTGTTCATTTTGGTATTTATGGTTATGGTACGTACGTTTCTTATTACGAAAGTTAGGAAAATATTGTTGATTTTCTTTAAAATTATAAAAAGTACTTTCTATTTTGACAGCAATTGCAATTTCCTGCATTTACACTAAGAAAAAATTGAAAAAAACTGCTGAGTTTAGAATAACTCTTCATAACCGTAGATCTTTAGGCTCAAGAATAGTTAGTTCTTGATCTGGAATAAGCATATACAAATAACAAACTTGCGGAATTATATAAATATATTTGTATTGCTAAACAAGGTTTCATCATCATCTCTATGTACAATGATTACTAAAAGCCCCAATTCTACATATAAATATGTAGAACGGTTTTGGTTAACAGGATCATACGACCTTGAGGCTTAGAGTACACACACATACACGTTAAAACGTGGGTTTCAAGAACGACTAATTCTATACCTCTAGGTTTCTTTATATACTAGAAAACCTAGAGATTTACAAGGAAAAGATAATACTAAATCTTTTAAGCTAATAAAGATATACTATATCTTTTACATTTATGATTATCTCCTAAATCTTTATTCAAATATTAACTTCCATATCTTCAATTTAGGTCCTTGTACTTTATAAGTTTTGACACATCAAATCAATAATGAATATTATAGAAATATTCCTAACAATCTTCCCCTATTTGATTTGACAAAACTTATAGAATTAGCTTGGAATCTTCAAGTCTCTTCCCCTTTTTTGACATAATCAAATACATATCTGAAAAACTTGAACTTCCCCTTGAATGATCAACACTTTTTCTTCCCCTAAAAGTGTGATATCATTCCTGTGTTCTTCAAGGCTATATCAATTACATTGAAAACCAACTATCTTCTATTTGAAGTTGAAGTAGAAACTCAAACTAAGCATCACATTCCGTCTAAATATAGTAATCAGCAACGTCATAATCTTGTATGAGGGGCTTTCTTATCTTAGCCTTCAACAGATCTTTTCGTTAAGAGTGTTGAATTGCAGTTACAACAATACATAACATCTTATGTAGTAAGACTTTCAACTTCTTCTTCAAATAAAATATAATTTATTTTCTTCTGTAATCAACTGATAAAGATTAAATATGTAACAAATAAAATCATCTTCTTTTATCTTCATCAAGCCTTCAACATGTGTGTGTGAATAATGTGATTCGTTTCACATTGATATCACAAGTTATTTTTATTCTCTTTTTATCAAGAATAAAAATTAACAAGTGATTAACCAAATACAATCAATAAACCGTAATATGGAATGAACATGGTATGTGTCATGTTTTCCAAAATATGATGTATCGGTTATAAGGAAGAAATCAGTACTAAATTTGTACCCATGAGGATCAGTAGAAAAACTTTGATCAATCAGTAATAACGTTGTAGAATCCGGATCAGTAGTAACGTTGAATTTTATCTACTTTCCTCATTTACTACTGATCAGTAGTAAAAATTGAGAAGATCAGTAGTAAAAATTTACAGCATATGTTTCTACTACTGATCAGTAATAATTGATACAATCAGTAGTAATGTTGAACGATCAGCAGAAACGTTGTATCAGTAATAACTTATGCGAGGGGATCAGCAGAAACAATTTTATCAGTAATATAAACCCAAAAAATCTGTCTTTTCCTTCGAACGCTGCCTCAAAGACAACATTGCCATGCGCCTCTTTGTTTTTTATGTATTTATTGTTGCCTTCAAAGATATATATGTATGGACTTAATTAAAAATCCCCTTAGATGCACGTGATGCCTTTTTCTTAATTCTTCAAATATTTTCTTCTTGCCAATAAAATCCAATAATAAAAGCCAACCCCAACTTCAATTTAATTGTAAAAAGGATTAAAAAGGATTGTTACCTATCACGTTCACCAACCCCAATTTCCATTTAAGAGATTCTCATTGATTTAAATGCTAGTGCCAGCAACTTCTTCATCAAATTAAACGTGGGCTTCATCTTTTGTTTTAATTTCAGTCGTCTTTCTTTCGCCCTTCTTAAAATTTTTGGTATATTTTCTGCATCATATTTAGGAGAGTCATGTTGACTTTGTGCTGTGTGAAAACTTGTATCAATTGAGTCTGTAGTTTGATCATCATCAGAAGAATCACTTGATTCAGATGTTTCATTATTAGATTCAGTTTGATTTTCATTTTTTAATTCATTTATGATTCTTTCTGAACTATCTTTAAGTGGAGGAATGAATTTATATGGAGGTGGTACAGCATGATATCCCACTCCATGCACAACTTTTTCAGTGGTTTGATTACTTGTTAATTCATTAACAATTTGAGAACTTCTTTCAAACTTTTTAATGGTTAATTTGTTTTGTTCTAATTTCATTTGATATTCTTCTAGTTTGATTAAAGTTTCTTTTAATTTTAATTCAAGATGTTCTTTTTCATAAGTGGTTTGTAGCAATTCTTCTTTTATTTTTTGATCAGTTATTTTATAAATTTTAATTTGATTTTCAAGATCAGCTATACAACCATTATATTCAATTCTTCTGTTTCTATTTAGAATCATCTCTTCAAGTGTTTCTTTATTAAGTTTTTCTAAATCTTTATATGCTTTAATACATTCAGGAGTGCAAGATTTAGAATGTACCTTAGTAGGAGAATCAGTGAAAGCCATGAGAGCTTGATTCTGTGCATATTCCTCTGCTTGAAAGCTCCAATCATAACCATGTCCTTGTTGTGAAACAAGAGCAGTTGAGTTTGATCTTTTGTCTGGCTGAGGACATTCTTTAGCAAAGTGCCCCAGGTTGTTACAGTTGTAACATTTGACTTTAGTCTTGTCAAATCCAGCCTTGTCACCTTTGTTGTAGTTAAGGTTTGTTCTACCAGTCCTCTTTAAGAACCTTTTGGTTCTCAGGCTCAGCATAGCCATCTGCCATTTTAGATCCATCTCTTCAAGATCATCAGGATTCAATTGTTCCAAATCATCACTAATTAGTGCAGTATGCACATGACTAGTGAAGAAGGATTCTCTTGCAGTATCTTCACAATCCGCAGCCTTTGCAGTTTCCTGACCTGTTCCTGTACTAGACACAAAAGCAGCATTGTTTGAAGATAAATTAGGAGTTTTAGAGCTTACCTCAGATTCAAATACCCTTAGCTCATTGTACAATTCATCCAGCTCTTTTTCTTCCAGAGCATCACCTTGTCTATATATGACTGTGTACATAGACCATTCTTCTCCAAGAGATCTGAGAAACTTTCTGTTGACATCATCATTGTCTGGTTTCACACCAACTTGATTCAATTCACCGATGAGTTTGTTGAACCTATCAAAGATTTGAGATAGGGATTCATTCTTTTGGCCTTTAAAGTTTTCAAAGTCCTGTTTTAGTACAGACTTCATGTTTCTTTTGGTGCTTTTGGTTCCAACAAATCTCTTTTCCAGTGCCTGCCACAACATCTTTGCATCATCATATTCAACAAAGAGATGTTGATAATCATTAGGAATGGCCAGTAGAAGAGTGCTTAGAGCTTTGAGTTCAATTCCTCTGTCTTTCTTCTCCTTTTCACACTTGAGTTTGTCTGCTTCAGTTGCAGAATTTGTTGCTTGATTGTGAACGGTTTTGTTTCCTTCAACAACAACTTCCCACATGGAATAATCAGTAATAAGCATGTATTGCTTAATACGATTTTTCCACATTCCAAAGTTATTGGGAGTGAGTATAGGGATTTTATTTGCTTGAGTACTTTCATTGTTATCAGTCATGATTAACAATCTGTGTGTTTTAAAGATTAAAACTTTTTGTTGTTCTTAAAATTTGTAGATCTAGAACCAAAAAGCTCTGATACCACTTGTCGAGTTTAGAACAACTCTATATAAATCGATCTTTAGGCTCAAGAATAGTTAGTTCTTGATCTGGAATATACAACTACAAATCATAAATTTGCAGAATTAAACGAACAAATTAAAAAGGGCAGTAGTAAAACAAAACACCAGTACTAAACAGGTATGGGTACCAAAAATGTTTAAAATTAAATCTTCTACATTTTACTTCTCAAAGGATGAACCCAAGACATATAAAGCTTGAGTTCCCAAACTTAACTAATCTTTTACTTACTTGTGCAGAGCATTCAGATCCCTGAAGAAGGTAGAACATGGCACATTGATAGTGGATGCTCAAGGCACATGACTGGAAATCTGCAAATTCTTAAGGATTTCAAGTCATTTGATGGAGGATATGTGGCCTTTGGTGAGAACCCAAAGGGAGGTAAGATTACAGGCAAAGGTACAGTTACTAATGGTAAAATTACTTTTGATGATGTATTTTATGTAGCTGAGCTAAAATACAATCTTGTCAGTGTGTCTCAAGTATGTGATAAAAAGAACAAGATTCTTTTCACAGATATTGAGTGCATCATTCTTTCTCCTGACTTTGTTTTAGATGAAAAATATGTAGTTTTGAGAACTCCAAGGAGAAACAATGTGTATTGCCTGGATATAGGAAGAGAACTCATTTCTTCAAATGAGGTCAACTGTTTTATATCCAAGGCAAACACTACTGAATCAGAACTATGGCATAGAAGAATGTGTCACACAAACTTTAAAAACATGAACAATTTAGTAAGAAAGAATTTGATAATTGGATTACCACAAAAACAATTCATGTGTGATCATCACTGTGTTGCATGCCTAAAAGGTAAACAACATAAGTCTTCTCATAAGTCCAAAATTGTAAATTCTATTTCTGTTCCTTTACAACTCTTACATATGGACCTTTTTAGACCTACAAATGTAATGAGTATTGGAAAGAAACAATATTGTCTTGTTATTACTGATGACTTTTCCAGATATACATGGGTTTTCTTTCTCAGGACAAAAGATGAAATAAGTGAACTCATCAAGAACTTAATTGTTAAACTGGAGAACACATCTGATCAAAAAGTTAAAGCCATAAGATGTGATAATGGCACAGAATTTAAAAATGCTAACCTAATTAACTTTTGTGATCTTAAAGGTATTGACAGGCAATACAGCTCACCTAGAACTCCTCAACAAAATGGTGTAGCTGAAAGAAGAAATAGAACCATCATTGAAGCAGCAAGATCAATGTTAGCAGACTCAAAATTACCAATTACTTTTTGGGCTGAAGCTGTTAATACTGCCTGTTATGTACAAAACAGAGTATTAATAGTTAAGCCACATCATAAAACAACATATGAACTTTTTAACAAAAGAAAACCTTCCATAAGTTTCTTAAAATCATTTGGTTGTCCTTGTACTATTTTGATTACAAGAGAACAAATTGGTAATTTTGACTGCAAAGCTGATGATGGAATCTTTGTGGGATACTCTACTCAAAGCAAATCATACAGAGTGTTCAACAAAAGATTAAGGATTATTGAAGAAAGCATCAATGTATCCTTTAATGAGAATATACCTAATGAACAAGGAAATGGTCCAGATTGGCTATTTAACATAGACAATCTAACCAAATCCTTTAACACTAACTTGGACTTAAATGCAGGTGATTCAAATTGTCATACTCAAAAGGAAGAAACATCATCGTTCAATACTGCTCAAGAAGAGATGAGATACATAGTAGTTGATACTGTTCCCACAGTTAATACTGAGGACAGTAATAACTCAGATTCTGGAAGCAGTAGTGAATCAGATAATGAGGACAGTAGTAATTCAAATACTACTGGTACCAGTAATAGTACTCATAATACTACTGGTCCTAGCAATAACCTAAATTCTCAAAATACTACTGATCCCAGTAATAACTTAAATACTACTGATCCCAGTAGTAAATCTGAACCAGCAAATGATGATGAACCAAACATCAATGACAATGAAGAACCTCAAGAGGAACAAATCCCTGAGACAAATGAGTCAAATCTTGAAAATGAACTAGTGGTTGATAGAGCTACAAACTCAAGGACTCAAAAGAACCATCCATTAGACAATATTCTAAGTGATGTTAACTCACAACTACAAACAAGAAGCAAATTAAATAAAAGTCTAACTGCAAACATGTGCAACATAAGTTTAATTGCTAATGAATGTATGTTTGAATGTTTTCTGTCTCAAGATGAACCAAAGAAGATTCAACAAGCAATGAAGGATTCAAACTGGATTGAGGCAATGCAAGAAGAACTCCTTCAATTCAAATTACAAGCTGTTTGGAGACTTGTGCCTCTACCCAAAGGAAAAAGAGCCATTGGAACAAGATGGATCTTTAGAAACAAGAAAGATGAGAGAGGTATAGTGATCAAGAACAAAGCCAGACTTGTAGCCCAAGGATACACTCAAGAAGAAGGAATAGACTATGATGAAGTATATGCTCCTGTTGCTAGAATTGAAGCAATCAGAATATTCCTAGCATATGCTTCATACAAGAAGTTTAAAGTCTATCAAATGGATGTGAAGAGTGCATTCCTGTATGGGAAAATCGAAGAAGAGGTATATGTGTGTCATCCTCCAGGTTTTGAAGATCCAGAAAATGGTGACTATGTATTCAAACTAGACAAAGCTCTGTATGGCCTACATCAGGCACCAAGAGCATGGTATGATACATTATCATCATACTTGTTGAAGAATGATTTTAAAAGAGGAGTTATTGACAAGACTCTGTTCACAAGAAAGGTCAAAAATGATATACTACTAGTTCAAATCTATGTAGATGATATCATTTTTGGATCAACAAATGATTTATTGTGTAAAGAGTTTGAAGATCTCATGCAAACCAAATTCAAGATGAGCTCCATGGGTCCAATGAACTTCTTCCTGGGACTCCAAGTCAATCAAAGATCAGATGGTATTTTGATAAACCAATCAAAATATGTTAAAGACATCTTGGAGAAGTTTGCCATGAAAGACTGCAAGAGTGCAAGTACACCAATGGAAACACACAAACACCTACATCTTGATGCTGAGGGAGAGGATGTAGATGAACACTTATATAGATCAATGATAGGCTCTTTGATGTACTTAACTGCATCAAGACCTGACATTATGTACAGTGTTTGTGTGTGTGCAAGATATCAAGCAAGACCTAAAGAACTACACTTGCAGGCTGTCAAAAGAATAATCAGATACTTGAAAGGCAAACCATCACTTGGTCTATGGTATCCACATGACTCACCATTTGAACTCATAGCCTACACAGATAGTGACTATGGAGGTGAATGTCAAGATAGAAAGTCCACTACTGGTGGATGTCAATTCTTTGGATCAAGACTAGGGGTGTTCGTTTGGACGGTTTGGTTTTATCCGAACCAAATAGATGAAACCAAATAAAGTCCGGTTTTCAAAAGTTCAAACCGAACCGTCCAAACTGATTCGAAAACCAAACCGATCCGAACCAAATAACATTTTGGTTGGTTTGGTTTTATCCATTTGGTTTTTTCCTAAAATTTTCAAAATAGTACAAAAGTATATAACATAAATAATATTAAGTTCGATATGTAAAATTCCAAAATGATAAACTATTTTGTACATAAAAACAAGTCTAATTCATAGCTTGTGACATTTACAATCATATATGCAAAAATCTTGATATCAACTTTATCAAAAACTCCAAAAAGATTGGTACATCGCCAATTGATACAATATAAAATGGAACAAGTGTTAGTAAATAAATCAATTTACTATTTACTACAAGAAATGTAAATAAAAAGGAGTACCATAATTGCTTACAATGGAAACTAACAAGTTCTAGTATATAAATCAATTTACTATATATTACTATTCGGTTTATTTGGACAATCCGGTTTTCACAAGGGAAACCAAATCCAATCCGAAATCCAAACTATTAATTTGGTTCAAGTCCAAACTGATTCAAAAAACCGAATAACCAATCCAAATAGTCCGATCCAAAATGTCCAATTGGACAATCCGGTTATATCCGAATAGTGAACACCCCTAATCAAGACTGGTGTCATGGCAATGTAAGAAACAAACAAATGTATCCACATCAACTGCTGAAGCAGAGTATGTAGCTGCATCTGCTTGTTGTGCTCAAGTACTTTGGATTCAAAACCAGCTTCTAGACTTTGGTATCTCTATCCTTAAAACTCCTATTTTTATTGATAATCAAAGTGCTATTAGCATTGTGAACAATCCAGTAAAACACTCTAAAACTAAACACATTGAAATAAGATTTCATTTTATAAGAGATTGCAATGAAAAGAAGTTAATCAAAGTAGTTAAAATTCATACTGACAATCAATTAGCAGATCTTTTTACAAAAGCATTTGATGTAGGAAGATTCAGCTTCTTAGTTAGCAGTATTGGAATGATTTTAATAAATTAATTTCACAATCAAAATCATGTGTAAGAGTTTTTCTGTTGTAAAAAGTTATTTATTTTAATAAGTGTTTTACTACTGGTAGGTCAGTATGGCATGTAGTTGTGTGCACAAAATACTACTGGTATGTCATTACTACTGGTGTGTATTGAGTATGCACAAATACTACTGGTAAGACAATACTACTGGTAAACGATTGTACTCACATATACTACTGGTCTCTAAAAATGGTGGTTACTACTGCTAGGGTTGGTAAATTAGGTCAGTATTAAAATTCATGAGTTACTACTGATGTCTACAGTCACTACTGATGTCAAAATCCTTAGTTATTACTGACGTTCATAGATACTACTGACGTTTTCTACTGGTATCTAATTTACTACTGGTCTTTAAATTGTCAAAGTTACCAAACTAACCCCCACGAAAATAACCGTTGTGTTATGATTCGAAGGGCAATTTAGTCTTTTTGCAGATCAAATCGCAAGATATAAATAGCTGAAGTCGATTAGTTTAGCATTATCCTCACATCGATTTGCTAAATTCTCTCGATAAACCCTAAATCGCGATCATAAACCCTGCACCAGTAACAACATTCATACTTTTTCTCTCAAATCAAACGATCAAACACAAACATCGACGACAATGGCAACTCTACAATCTCTTGATGTTAACACAAATCTTAAATACTCAGAGTTTCACAACATGTGTGCTTATCTAAAGAATCCAGACGGAACAAAAGACTTTCATCCAATCGTCATGTTCTTGAAACAGTCTTATATAAAGTTTGCACTCACTGTAAACCCTAAAGCTTATCAACAACACTTGGTTGATTTCTGGACCAATGCTGAAAGAACCAAAGGTGCAACT
Source organism: Calendula officinalis (assembly GCA_963853835.1). Classification (NCBI taxonomy): domain Eukaryota; kingdom Viridiplantae; phylum Streptophyta; class Magnoliopsida; order Asterales; family Asteraceae; genus Calendula; species Calendula officinalis. The sequence continues at coordinate 25,214,792 of OY970820.1, forward strand.
ATGCCTATGATAAAATCAACTGTGGATGGAAAGAGTATCACCATAACTGAACAATCCATCAGACACCATCTACAACTGCACGACGATGAAGGTATGTTTTCTCTTCCTAAGGAATACATTGTTGACATTTTAAACAAAATGAGATATGAAGGAAGACTTGACATTGTCACTTTCCAAAAAGGTCTTCTCTCCCCACAATGGAAATTTCTTGTACATACTATTCAACACTGTATTTCTCCTAAAAGAAGTACATGGAATGAGTTTAATAAAGCAATAGCATCTGCTGTTGTTTGCTTAAGCACAGACCAAGTCTTTAATTTTTCAAATATGATTTTTGAGGGAATGTTGGGAAATCTTTCTACTTCAAAATTTTTAATGTACCCCAGATTTCTTCAACATTTAATAAATTGTGAATTACAAAACTTGTCAACTCCTAAAAACATTTTTATAACTCCTGAGTTGAACAAGAAAGTTTTCTCAAATATGAGAAAACAATTTAAATTTTCGGGAAAGGAAACCCCTCTGTTTCCTAACATGATCAAAGATCAACCAAATATTGGAGAAGGTTCAATCAAAGATACAACCCCAATTGAACCTCAACCCACTCCTTCACCCCCAAATACAGCCCAAACACAACCCCAAACAGTCACTCAATCATCCACCCAATTAGATGTCCTGAATGTGTCCCAGGAACATGAATTAAATCTGCAGAGTGCTACTCTTCACTCTGTAGAAGACCAGCCAATAGCCAAATCAGTCCAGAAAAGATATAAAAGGAAGAAATCTTCCTTAAAGGACACCAGGGGACCCATTGAGTCAAACCCCAGGCTCCAAGAGTTGTCCTCCAAGGAGGAGAGAGGGCATGAGGAAAGGGCTCTCACTACTGATGCCCCAGAGGTGGGTGCACAGGACAGTGAGAACATCAATAGGACCCAGACCTCGGCAACTCTTAGTGATGACTTTTTTGAGGAAGCACTAAGAGGACCCCGGTACCAAGAAACCAAAACGGGGGGGGGGGCACGACTGCTTCTTCTAGGAAGAAGAGAGTGTCCAAACAACCCATTTCATCACCAAGAAGTGATGAGGGTAGAACTGTAACTATTGATTTGACGGAAAGGATGGAAAACCTTAAAGCCAATGTACCTGTTAGTGAGCCCGATGATTTTGCTAGAAGGAGTGAGGGCAGTATTGAACAAAGACAATTGACGGATAGGATGGAAAACCTTGAAACCGCTGTACATGACTGTCTTACATATCTCACCAATCAAGGAAAAACCATGACCTACATGAAGAAGCATATCAACACAATCAACAAAAGAATGAAATTGTATGAACACAGGCTTCATCAACAAACAAAGATTATAAGGAGACTGAAAAAGAAGGTTGATAGTAGTGACGCTCCACCAGTTGAGCTCACTAAGGGGGAGAAGGACAACATACAAAGCATGATAGATGAATCTATTGCAGCAGCATCAACTTCTCTCCTCAATCTTAAAGAAACAAAGGTTGATGAAGGCCAGGTCAATGATGAAAGTCTAGAAAAGATGGATATTACTAATGAGGCTACTACTACTGCTCCTATGGAAGAACAAGCTCAAAAAGAAGCATCAGTAGTAACTCCTACTACTACTGATGTCATAGCAGTAGTAAATCAAGAAGAGGCAGCAAACACTACTGATGCCCTATCAGTAGTAATTCCTGAAGACATACCAGTAGTAACTACCTTGGCTACTACTGATGAGATTATTGAGCTGCCACCACTACTAGAGCCTGCAGTAATAATTCCACCATCACCAACAACAAGATCAACACAATTGGTGGTGAAAGACAATGATGATGATATCAACTGGTTAGAAGTTGATGAATGTACTCTACCTCCACATCCCAAAATAATTCCCATGTCACAAATACATACCTATGGTCATAAATTTAGAATTGAAGCTGCACCAGATAAAAAGAGTGACAATTACATAGGAAAGGGAAAGGAAATTGCTGATGAAGACCAACCTAACAGAGCACAAGGTCATGAAATGGTCAACAAAATCAATTATGCTAAATCAGCCAAGCAGGATAGGTGGAAAGTAAAAAGGGCAAATTATTTGAAGAAGGTTGAAGCTTCTCTAGCCATTGAGAACAGAAAATTAGCAGAAAGGGCTAGAATACTAAGACAACCCGTCACAGAAATAAAATTGGCAGATATTGCTGACATATCAAAACTGCCATAATTTTAACACAAGGTCAAAACCAAACAAGTTGCAGAAACCAGAAAAGAATTACAACGAAGAGAACTACAAAAAATAAGGCAACTTGAATCTGAAACAATAGAACTTCTTGAAGCACAAGTACAAGAATGCAAAGAGCAGAAGGCTGATATGCCAGAACAATTTGCAGACAAGAAGAAAGATATGGTCACATTCTTGAAGTCGAGAGGCCACAATACCAAGGCCTTTGGAAGAATGAAGTTGATCAATTTAATAGAGAAGTACTGTGTGGAGAAGAAGAAGGATCTTCTTGAACAAAAGATTAAAGAGAAGGACACCACAAAGCTTGAACAGATAAACGCCAAAGAAATGAAAGAAAGAAAAACTATAACTGGTGAAACATCTGGTGTACTCTCTTTATCTACAAGAAAAAGGAAGGCTGATCAATCTGAACTAGAACAACCAAAGAAGAAACTACAAATAGTTCAAGTTCATGATCTTCCTATTGCTCCCCTAGAAAGCAATCCAGTCATCAACTGGAGATGTATAGATGATGTGATTGAGATTGTTAGAGAAGATAAGGTCACTCAAAGATTTAGAGCTTGAAAACCATTAGTCATGTCCCTAACCAGAAGTGACATAATCAAGATGTTGATTATTGGTAAACCAAGAATGACCAAGAAGACCTGGAAGAATTCAGCTGCAGGTTACATTACAGAAATGATTAATGCTGCTTTCTATCCAGATGAATATCCAGAGAAGTTTACAAATCCAGAGAATATTCAAGCCTGGAATGTGCTACCAACAGTCAACATGTACTTCTTTGAATATACAAGTAAGAAGTGTGAATTATTCATATATGAAAAAGAGTATCCTCACTCTGAGAAAACTCTTTATCAACTTTGGTGCATGAACTTTATTAAACCTAATGATGATGTGATGTTCCAAAACAAGTTGAATGAATTTGTGAAAAAGATCAGCAAATATATTATTGCACAAAGGAATAAAAGAAACCAACAGACTTTAGAAGGAGATCAAAGAAGAGCAAAACTGTTAGAAGGAAAAGAAAAGAAGAAGAAGATGTGAAAAAGAAACTTGATTGATTGAAGGAGAATCAATAAGTTTAGGGGGAGATTGTTAGAACAAATCACAGTTCAACTTATTACTGATGCTGCAGTTAGTACTGATCATGGTTACTACTGGTAAAGACTATGGTTACTACTGATGGGGCAGAAACACTTACTACTGATGAGTTGATGCTGGTGAAGAGTATAACTAACTTACTACTGATCATGCACATATTGAAGATTACTACTGATCATTAGTAGTTACTACTGACGTTGGTTTTGGACTTACTACTGATTATCAGAGTTACTACTGATCATCACATTTACTACTGATGATGCATATTTACTACTGGTGATTGCAGTTACTACTGATACACGTATTTGGAAGCAAATCAAGTCCGAGATCTTCGCAGAGTTAGTTATAGAATGTTATTCAATGTATATCTTTTATAATTCGATGTAAATCAAGTCCTAGAATAACTAGGGTAAATAGTTAGGCTTCAAGGACTGTTATAAATAGTTCCTTACGAATTGTAAACGTACGTGTGTATTGTTAATCAATTATATACATTGAAGCTTTTTGTGAATCACTGTGTTCTTAATATTATTGTTCATTGTTCGTTCAATATACAATATTCCATTGTTCTTATTATATTAATACAAGTGTTGATCCGCTGCAACTTCTTGTTATTAGTAGATCTGGGTTGGCAATAACTTGTTTTGGTTATTCGATCCTGACAAAAACAAATACATGCAACAAATAAAAAGGATGCAGCAAAAAATCTAGAGTAAGCATACAATGATAAAGAATTGGATTAAAAACTAACAGTAGAATTGGAATAAATTTACTGTTTAGTTAATTGAATTAAACCATAAAACCTTTATGTGTGCTTGTTCTAGTAGGGGGTGTTTGGGAAAGTTAATTTAAAGGAACTTATGATTTATAAATTTATGAGTTAATTGCAAGATTAGTCCTTGTGGTTTGGTCAAATTGCACGTTTGGCGGGTCCTTGTTTCATTAAGTACAGGCGCGGTACCCATGGTATGTATTTTTGTGCACTCGTGATCCCTCCGCCCTAACGCTGTTAGCATCCGTCCGTTAACCCAGAGGTGTTCGCCGGAGACGACCACGGTGGAGCGGTAACGAGGAAGATGTTGGCTGGGAAAGAGGTGTTCGCCGGAGACGATGGCCGGTGGCTGGAGATTTCGACTGAGTCGAGGGAGGGTGGTGGTGGATAGATTGTCTCCACCTTAATCGCCCATCTGGATTTGGACCTCATCATCTCCGATGAACCTTCGGGGTATAACCTCCGGTTGTCATCCCCACCTTCATCTCCGGTGAACCACAAACACTAACACAGTCGCCTCCGATTATAACCTCCTCCGACTATCAATTATTTTTCTCTAATTTCCTTTTGTTATTCCGATTATCAATTATTTTTCCTTAATCGCACCAGCTGGATTTGGACCTCATCACTCAGTGATGAAATCATGATTCAAAGTGATGATAAAACAATATCTGGACTAATTTATAAGGTGCAATTTATACAGAGTAAAACAATCCCCATGTCGTCGATTTGCAGGTGATTTGTTCAGTTGAAGATTGTTTCAGAGGTATGAACTTAAGTAATTAAAAATTAATTTAAAAAGGATAATTTAACTCTAAAATGTTTGGTTGTGATTAGACCTGCAAAATGACTAAAATACCTTCTAACTAACGGATATTTTTAACGTTGTTAGAGGGAAGGGACCACGAGTGCACAAAAATGCATATCATGAGTACCGCGTCTGTACTTAATGAAATATATGGATCAAACATACAATTTAGCTAAACTAGAAAGACCATTCTTACAATTAACTCTAAACTTATACTAGTATAAGAGTTTATTGCTAATAAAATTCACTCCTTCAATTATTTGAATATAATACTTACAATAAGAAATATCGTTTAGTAAACTACAAAATAGATAACAGAGCAACGTACTCATGTTATCGGTGTATAATTATATACCAGAAAAAGGTAAATATTATCTCAAAAGTATCCTAAACTTAAATTAATTTCAAAACAAGTATTGTACGTATTATAGAAGTCGGACACGTTGCCTCTTTGATTTAGAAATTAAAGCTAATATTCTAATTTGACGACTAGAAGCTTCAATCATTATCTGTGTAGTCAATAATGTTTAATGACCATTTTGAGCAAATTTATTTTAGAGTAAATTACTTGGACTCGTCCACGTGGTTTGATCTGAGTTTTAAATTTGGTCCCTGATAACGTACTATGTCTTTTCGACGTTACGCATTGTAACACCGCAAAATTTAGAAACCATTTTTTTAAAAGGTGTCGAAGCATAAGATAATAACTAAGTCTTAAGTTTAGGTTTACAGTCCAAACATCCCAAATTAATTTCCAAAATAAACATTGTGTAAACGGTGTCACTTAAAGAAATGGCTCATACAAAACATATTTTACTGAGCTTGGTCAATCATCCCGTCCAAAGCACCGTCCAACCTGAAAAGGAGTCAACGAGCGAGGGATTGGCACAAAGCTAAGTGAATGTATAAAATCTACAAATTCTGTAAAGCACAACAAGCAAGTAATAGTATTTCCACAATCGAGAGGCCACATAACCACTGTTCCACATAATCACATAACCACTGTTCCACACAACCACTGATTTGTTTTGAGAAGATCGGTGGTCCTACCGGAGCCTAAAACCATCGTTGGCCTAACGACGGTACCCGATGGCCTGTACCCAACTCCCCGGTAAACCCCCTTACGTGTAACGCATACAGCTAAGGTCTGAATACCATATTAGTCGATACATTATGCCCAGCCGATAACCTCCATTGCTGACATCTCAAACCTCCTCAAATATGTGTACATATTCCATTTATCGTAATCCACATTGCAGCTAGATATGCATATCATTATCATATAATTATCATACCACAATTAATTATATAAACCACAAAGCATGATATAAAAAATTTGCGCCGAAGCACGGTTCAGACATCTTCGCGCTCAACGAGACGATCACATTCCAGTCCTGAATTAACGGAGCAGCACTAACGAAATCAGCACTAACGGGATCAACACTATCGGATCAGCACTAACGGATCGGCACTAACGGGATCAACACTAACTGATCAGCGCTAACAGAGTCAACACTAACATGGTCAACACTAACAGGATCAACACTAACTAAACAACATTAACGGATCAGCACTAACAGGGTCAGCACTAACTGATCAGCACTAATTGATCAGCACTAACGGGGTCACACTAACTGATCAGCACTAACGGGGTCAGCACTAACGGGGTCAGCACTAACTGATCAGCATTAACGGGGTCAGCACTAACTGATCAGCATTAAGGGGGTCAGCACTAACGGGGTCAACACTAACTGATCAGCATTAACGGGGTCAGCACTAACTGATTGCAACCAACCACAAGTTGGAGATTAAATCAACTCACCGTAACCTTCTCCTTACCACCAACTCAGTAGTCAAATGTCACTGAGTTGTCCTCCCGTTTCCTGTGAATCCAAAGGAATACCGAATTAGTACATACCAAATTATAAACAATTGTCAAGTAAGTTCATAAACTAACTTTTTACCCAAATGACATCTAAATACTTGCAATAATAACTACTCAAGTCATATTCACATCATACTTTCATAATTTAAGTCAATTAACCACATTATACATTTTACATCCAAACGGGTCAAAACCCAAATATAGTTCTAATACTACTAAATCTCGACTTTTAACCCATATAAACACCACATTTAGCAAGTCATGACTAACTACATAATTTAACCAAATCAACACATTTCTTGACCAAGTATTTTACCCGAAATCACTAGTTTATCTTTTTGGCCCAAATGATCCAAACACTAACTAGTTTATTTCACAAAATCCACCAATACTTGACAATCAACATAAGTTATTTACCAAACATGTTATCTTAACATAATAAAAAACAATAACCATCAAATCCTCAAGAAATCCAAGGTTTGACAAAACTCATCTTCTTCAAACCTCCATTAATGGAGCTTGAAGGTGAGTTTCATCAAAACTTAGTTTCTTCCCACAAATAACCACACAATACATGTAAAAGCTTGAATAAACATGTAATCTAACATCTAACACAAGATTCACCTTCGAAACTTAAAGAATCATAAACCCTAGTTTAACCAACTTGCATGAAATCAATAACAAACACATGTAGAATGAAGCTTACCTCAAGGCCTACTAAAAAATGAGTTTATAATTTAGATTGAGCAAGAAACAAGCCCTAGATCTTCAAAAGACACCAAGAACAAGCAAGAAGATGAAGAGGGTTTTTAGAGAGAAGTTAGAGAGAGAAAAGGCACATGCAATCTTGTTGTGTGTGGTGATATGTAACTGAGAGAAAAGAAGGAGGTTTTGACAGCTCCTTCAAAACGTGGCACAAGGGGAAAACAACAGGTGCACATATCATTTAATAATAGTATCAAAAGGGTATCCGGTCCACATTTAATTTATTTAAAATACCAAACAGACTCCATTTTTCAAAACGAATATATTTTCGGGATTGAAATTCAAAAGTTAATCTAACAATATAAAAACCACATAATCATTTAAACATTTCAGAAATCGGATATTTTAACCCCTTGATTAAAATATCACAAAAGACAAAACACTAAACAATTCATTTAATAATACTTTAAGGCCAAAAACTACTAGACCGGGTTTCAGGATGTTACACGCATGCATGCATGACCAGCTCAACATGCATGACTACGGAGCGCGGGAAAACAAGTTCAGAAACGACGAAAATGGTTGGCATTAAAGTCCCGAGGTCTGAATGGCGTAAATGGGGTTCAAGGAAAAGCATAAACGCATTTAATGCGAACGTCGTGGAGGCTGCCCAAGAAGAAACACCATCGCACAGACCAGCGGTCACTTGGTCTTATCGCAGGCTGTTATCCGAAGGGTCAAAGCATGCCGCAGGAGAAGGAGGGAAAACTCTTCTTCCCGCCCAAGGACTTCCGCTATAAATGAAGACTTCCGGCAAGCGGTAAACACATTCATTACACTCTTCTCATTAATTACCACCTCACTCTTTACGAGGTGACCCTCGTAAGGCTTCTGAATAGGGTTTCTTTCGTGGTTGTTTGCAGGTTCCACGTTGCGACGGACAATCCTCGTTAGTCCGGAAGAACCAGGATTCAACATTTGGCGCCATCCGTGGGACCTAGAACAAAATGGTCCTAGAATCGACGCCGAATGGAGGAAACCACTCCCCAGTACCGACGAGAAACGAGCTTACTCCCCCCCTTTTCCGCTTCGGCAGTAGTTAATACTCTAGCGTGCCCTCCCCCTTCTGGATCGGGGAAGAGTGAGCCGACGAAGGAAGAAATTGAAGAATTCAACCTTTTCTGCATGTTCAGAAAATTAAGAGACTTGGAAAAATGTCTAAGGAAGACGGCGAAGGGAACTAGTGGGGTTGGCAGGACTTTAACTTATTCAGATTGCGAAGAATGTACTCGGGACGAGTCCGAAGAAGAAGTCTCTAAGGAGAAAACCTCTTCTGTTCGGACACGCAGCCTGGAGCCCCGAAGGACAGAAGGAAGGGGACGAATCACTAGAAGAAGGAGGGAAGAACCCACTCAACATCACTCTTCAACACCCCGGAGTTTCCGGTCTCCGTTCACCGACGATATTAATGAAATGTCAATTCCTCTGGGCCTCAAGGGACCCGAGGTCAAATCTTATGACGGAACGGGAGACCCGCATGATCATGTGGCAAGTTTTCGGTTGGCCATAAGGATGATACCTATGGACCAGATGTTATGGTGCCTATTTTTGCGGGAACCTTAGAAGGTTCGGCTCGATACTGGTTGTCCAGTCTGCCGCAAAGAAGCATAGCCAGCTTCGAGGAGCTTGTTACTCAGTTCAGCCACAACTTTATACAGCAGAAGAAGTATCAACAAAAATCTCAATCCATCATGGCTTGCAGACAACGAGAAGGAGAGTCCAATAAATTATACTTCAAAAGGTTTAACGAGCAGAGCCGGAGGATGCCCGTAATAGCGGCTTTTACATACGGCCTCCAGGAAGGAGAGTTGTTCCGAGAACTGTCGAAAAGAGATTTTGTTAAGGCATATGATATGATCAATATGGTGAACAAGGTAATTAAACAAGAAGAAGAAAGCGCTGAGAAACTTTGATTTGAAGCTGAGGAGAAAAAAGGGACGGCAGGAACAACCTCGCATAAAGGTGGGGAGAAAGCTAGGGTTCCGTACAAGCAAGCGCCCAGAAGGTTTCCATATAAAGGAAGGATGCATGAAGGAAGATTCGACCGATATAGCCCTCACCGTCAGGAAGCTTTCCAAACCCAAGAGATGCGAAGAACCACTTATGGAAAAGCTATGAGGAAGCAGTACCCTAGAGACCCTAACGCATACTGTGATTTTCATAAAATCATGGGGCGTACCATGGCTTCCTGCGAAAGCTATAACCGAGAGAAGGAGGGGCAAGGGAAAGGAAAGGCGGAGGCAGTCATCGCAGAACCACCAGCGAGAAACGAATTGGCAGCCTACAACGCCAAAATCTTTACCCTTGAAGAAGAGAAAGCGTCATGGGGGTGTAGCAGGAACGGGGAGGCATCAGGCTCCCGAAATCAAAAAAGAAAGGGTATCATAGTGGAATTTTGAAGGGGGGACCCCGTCCCGGAAGGATATGCAGGCACGGAACCCCTTGTTATTTTCGGCCTGATAGCAAAGGTGATGGTTCGGCGTATATATGTAGATGGAGGAAGCTCAGCAAACATTATATACGAGCATTGCTTTTAGAAATTCCTGGATGATGTCAGAGCACTATTAAAACCTGCTAACGCTCTAGTAGTAGGCTTCTCGGGACAATCTGTTTCGCCCAAGGTAAAAATACACCTTCCCCTCAGGTTAACCGGTTGGGAAGGCCATCACTACAAAACAATTATGGCGGTGTTCATTGTGGTAGAAGCCCCTTCCAGATATAACGCTATTTTAGGGCGAACTGGAATGTGGCAGTTGCAAGCTGTCGCCTCCACTATCCATGGGCTCCTCAAGTTTCCTTCGGAGCAGGGGGTAGTCACCATATGGAGCACGCCCATGCCACCGTTAGAATGCCACATCATTACTCATCAAGATAGTTGGACGGAACAGGAGGAAGGAAGTCCAGATTATTGTTAATCCGGAGTACCCAGAAGCCAAAATCTGGATCGGAAGAGATCTTTCGAAGAAGTTGAGAGAAGAGCTTAAGGCCTTGTTGAAGAAGTACAAACGAGCTTTCGCTTGGGAACCTAAGGATATGACAGGTGTGTCCAGAGAAGTAGCAAAACACCGATTGAGCATTAATCCTGCATTTCCTCCAGTAAAACAGTCCAAGCGAGGTATGGCCGCTAACCGAAACGAAATTGTGAACAAAGAGGTAGAAGACTTAGTATCCGCGGGAGTCTTGCGAAGTGCCCAGCATCCGGAATGGATAGCCAATCCGGTGTTGGTCAAAAAAGCCGACGGATCAATGCGCATGTGTGTTGACTTCAAAGACTTGAATAAAGCATGTCCGAAAGATAGCTATCCTCTTCCAGAGATTGAGCAGAAAGTGGAAGCCTTGGGTGGGTTTAAATAGAAGTCTTTCCTGGATGCTTACAAAGGCTACCACCAAGTACAGATGGCGAAAGAGGATGAAGAAAAGACGGCCTTCCATACGGAGAAAGGAACATACTGCTACGTCAAAATGCCCTTCGGACTCCGGAACACCGGAGCAACTTACCAGCGGTTAGTCGATAGGGGATTTAGCGGGCAGATTGGTAGGAATTTGGAAGTTTATGTGGATGATATGGTCATCAAAAGCAAGAAGGATGGGGACCTAGTAAGAGACGTGGATGAAACGTTACTGCAACTTCTAAAATCAATATGAAGTTGAACCCGAAGAAGTGTTCTTTCGGAGTAAGCAAAGAAAGGTTCCTGGGTCACATAGTCACAACAGCAAGAATCCAGGCTAATCCAGAAAAAGTAGAAGGTTTCATCCGAATGAACACCCCGCGAACGGTGAAAGATGTCCAAAGTTTGAATGGAAAGCTTGCAGCGTTGCGTCGTTTCCTAGCAAAATCCACAGAAAAGTCGATCCCGTTCTTCAAAGCGCTCCACGGGTGCATAAAGAAGGGGAATGTAGAATGGACCTCCGAGGCTGAAGAGGCTTTCGCTCAGTTAAAAACCACCTCAGGGAGCTTCCTACCATGGCAAGTCCTATCGCAGGAGAACCTTTGATTATGTACCTTTCAACCAATACAGAAGCAATAAGCTCGGTTCTCATTGCGGGGAGAGAAAAAAATCAGGTACCCGTATATTTCATTAGCAGAGCACTACAAGGAGCGGAACTCAATTACGCCACAATTGAGAAGCTTATCTTAGCACTGATATAGTCGGTGAGACGATTAAGGAGATATTTCCAAGCACATAATATCACTGTTTTGACGAACCAACCGATCAAAAACATCCTGCTCCAACCGGAAAGGTCCGGAAGAATGACGAAATGGGCAATAGAGCTTGGAGAGTATGACATAGCCTTCAAGACAAGGTCGAGCATCAAAGGTCAGGCCTTAGCTGATTTCCTAGTTGAAATTCCCGATGAGGAAGCCGCACTAAGCATAGAGGAAAAATGTCCGGAGGGTCCGGAAAGCAATCGCGTACCCGACGAAACACTCTGGCAGATGCATACGGATGGTGCGGCGGGAGCAGATGGATGCGGGGCAGGGGTCGTAATGATTGGTCCTAATGAAGAAAAGGTTACGTACGCCCTTCGTTTCAATTTCAAATGTTCGAATAATGAATCGGAGTACGAAGCGCTTTTGGCAGGATTGAGCTTGGCAGAAAGCCTCCAGATACGGAACTTGGAAGTATTCACCAATTCCATGTTGGTAGTAAATCAAGTTAAGGGAACGTATGAGGCTAAAGAAGCTCATATGAAAACGTACCTGAATAAGGTCCGGAGGGCTATAACCAAATTCGAAAGGTTCAAAATTAGCCAAGTGCCTCGAACCAAGAATAAGGAGGCAGACGCCTTGAGTAAGATGGCGTCAATGTTGTATCGCCACCTAACGAGGGAAGTCTTGGTAGAGGTTCTGCCCCGGAGGAGCATCGAAGGAGAGGAAGACAGAGAGGAGCTGACGGTCATTGATGCGGGGGTCGAATGTTGGATGACACCAATCAGACGATACTTAGAGGATAGTAGCATCCCTGATAATGCAGGAGAAGCAAGGAAGGTAAGGATGAACGCCGAAAGATATACAGTCATGGGGGGAAAGTTATACCGAAAAGGGTTTCTCCACCCCATGGTATCGACCAAGCCTAATGCTCTCCTCTTACAAGCTAGCGTTACGATTTACAAACTCTGGTGAAGTCAAAAGCATTTGAGCCACATGAGGAACCCCTTTCCGAAGCAACCATTCGAGATCAAGGCAGCCTGCATCAACTAAACTCTTTTGCTCTTCAATCTGTTGCTTTAAGAAATTGCTTTCAGACACCACTTCTGCAAGGCGACGCTCGGTCTCTTGAAATTGGAGGTCCCTTTCAACAAATGAGGCTTCCAATTCAGAGGTTCTGGCAATAGAACGGTGATGTGTTTCCAACTCCTCATTCACCCTTCTCTGCTCCTGCAAATCAGAAGATAGATCTGAAACCTCTCTTTTCAAGTCGGAATTCTCGTTATTAACGGAAGTCAACGTTTGGGCCAATTTTCTCCGGTCTTCAGCTTCCTTTTGATAGAGAGATTTGCACCTTTCCATCAACTGATTAACCTGCTGGAACGCCTCATCACGCTCTAAAAAAAGTTGCTCGCATTGAGCACTTCAGTTCTGTAACTCATCTAACATCTCGAGTGCGCTCAACAAGTTTGATTTTGTTTTAACAAAGGTTTCTGAGTCGGAAAACTTGCCAAGGTCTGTCAAAGAGGGTGCAGGTGTTGATGTTACCGGAGGAGCAGAAATCGCCACAATCGAAGGAGTAGGCTTTGGAAGTTTTGAAAAAGGGGTTTGAGTTTGTGCTGTTGTTGTAGAGATTTGCCCTGTAAGACCAGTATGAGGAGCGATACGAAGGAAAGTTTTAAACAAACCTCGAACCGGAAGGTTCGACAATGATGATTGCGTTCTGGCTGACGAAGATGAAGGAGGGCTTTGCACAAAAGATGATGACCGGGCACCAGCGCCAAGCATCCTACTACCAAATAGAGCTATGGTAGAAGTGCTAGACGACACTATGGGAGTCCTCCAAGATGATGACGGTCCGGATCAAACAGGTGGTAAAGAGATGCTTGCAGTAACAACTGAAGGAATGGTAAGTGTAGAAGGAGTGAACGAGACCACAGTAGAGGGCTCCGGCATTGAAACAATAGTATCAGGAACCTCGGATACAATTACATCATCCGATAAATCTGCACATGAAAATAGGGGAGGCCGATTAAACGGCAGATAATGACAGTATGTTAACGTAACACAAGTGTACCTTCTAAAAAAACCCTTCGGCGTTTGGGTGAGGAGGACTGAGCATCTTCACGGCTCTTCCGTATTCGTACATATTTATCCCTTAAAAAGGAAGTTGTTCTGGTAGGGGCTCTACAGATCCTTTGTAAATCAACACGTGGGTCAGGAGTTTCGGTGTCTTCAGTCTCAACCTCGATGCCTGTAACAGGATCAAGCTCAACCCCTTGAACGATAACAATATCCTTGGCGGGCGAAGCTTTGGAACGATCAGGAGATATGGTAGCTTCAGAATTGACGCCTTCCTCCGGAGGTGGCAGGAATGGAACTATGGGACCATTCACAACAGATACTTCACCTTTAAGGGGCTCACTTTTCTTCATCTGCAGACGCTTCAAGAGCGGCACTTCTTGATCATCGATTCGCCAGGAGGGGCTAACGTTCTGGTTAAGGTAAAAAGGGCTAAGATCAGCCATACCTAGGAAAGTATTGCCTGGATCGGTCCACTCCAGTTTGACGGAAGAAATTCTTCTCACATGCTCTTTCTCCTCCGGAGTGAGTTCCGGAAGAGGGTCTGATGGTCTGCCGGTAACCTGCCCCCAGGACAATATAACGTTATTATAGGCGAATCGGTGAACATAGAAAAAAGCGAATTTCCAGTCGTGGATCGAATCCTTAAGACCCAGGACGCATTCTGCTTGCCCATGACAGTGTGCAAGGATGGCCCAATCCCCGCGACCAGTCACATGTAGAAATAACGGAAAAGCTTGACAGAGGGAAGAATGCCTAAAGATCGGCACAACATAACAAACCCTGTAATCTTGCGAAAGGCATTAGGGGAAAGTTGGGCGAGATGCAACCAAAGGTCTTGAAGAAGTCAAAGGATGAATTCGTTGATAGGGAAACGAAGTCCTCCGTGAAGAAACTGGAGATACACCGGCACAAATTCATCGGGCGCAGACATAATTGTGTCTGCGCTACCTAGAATTCGAAATTCAAAACGAGGATCGATAAGAAAATCAGAGGTTATTTGAAGAATATCGTCGGGTTTGAGGTTGCAGAACGTATTCATGGCAGACCATTTCGTTCGTGCGGCTTTGTCGGATTTTTCTTTGATTATTTTTTCTTTCCTCATGGTAGCAGAAATCGATAAAATCAGAAGAGGGGAGAAGAGAGAGGGAAATTAAAGAAGCGTTAATAAAAGGGAAGTAGAGTCGTTAAGGATATATATATATAACGAAGGAAGATCAAAAGACGGGGAAACTCTCCATACCAGAACCCAACGGTCGAATTCCGAAAAACTCTCAACGGTAACTTTAACACCACGGGGGAAGTTCGCGACGCGAGGTGTTCCCGATCGGAGTTCATGGCCCGTTCCCGATCGCGAGTTGTTCCCGACGGGGGAAGTTCGCGACGCGAACTCAATTTCGTGATCGCGAACTGTGTCAGGTGTATAAAATGACGGGTTTAGGCATCAACGACCCTACTCCTAGCTCAGCCGTTTTTGTGAAGAGAATAGGCGATTTTGCTGATCTTGAGCTCAAATCTTCACCATCTTTGAAGATTTAAACATCAAAGGTAAAGATTATTGATTCTTATCATCTTCTACCTTAGTTTCAAGCTTTTCATGGGCATCAGTGGTGGTTTTGGGAACCAACCATATCATCTTTGGGGAAGATGATCTATCATGAGTGAAAACACTCATGGTAAGCTTGTAATCAATATGTACAAGCTAGATTTGGGTTTTATGGATAGAAATCTTGAACTAGGGTTTGAGATTCCACCAAGTTGTATGAACTTGGTGGTTGGGAAGGTTTATTTGGGTTTATTAGTAGCTAGTTATGGATCGTAACTAGATCTTGTGATGATATTGATATTAGGTCAAGAAGACTTTGAGATTTGAAGTACTTCCTTGATTGGGAAGTAAGGGTTTGTGTTGATGAACACAAGTATTGGATAGCATTACTAAGGTGAGTACATGTGATCTTTTGTGAGTACATACAAAAAAGATTTTTATGGTTTAAATGATTAAACAAGTTTTTAGTAGTCTTTATTGAATAAATGTTTTGATAAAGAAAAAGATTGATGAGTTAGTACATGAATTGAATTGTTATTGATTTGCTTGGTTGCCACTAGTATGTAGAGATCTATGATTTGGAGCATTGGCTCAAGTTGTTGAATTGTTATGTGGTAGCTAAACAATTGGATCCTAGATAACCCACACAAGTTGGGGGAGTTAGTGACACCTACTTGGGGGCGGTACCATCCTGCGCAAGGGTAGTGTGTCGAGAAATAGATAACCCGGAAAGCGGGGGTGTTTGAGGTAACTCGATAATCGGGGGAGAAATAGATAACCCGGAAACGGGGGAGTTTACCTAGTTAACCCATATCGGGGGAGGTGTTTCGGGGAGGCCCGTTACGTATGTGTTGGGCTTATGGCAAGCCTTAGAGTATGATTGACTGTGAAATTTGATAATATTTTTAATTATTATTTTATTGCAAATTATTTATAACCGGGTCCAAAACCCATGTTTCTCACGAGACAATTTTGCTCACGTACTACGTTTATTTTGGCTATGTACTCAGGTTCGGGAGCTAAGGATTAGGCGGCCCGTAGTTAGCATTTGGAAGTGATTAGCTCGGTGTACTATTTTTAAAGACTTAGTTTTGATATTATTGTAACACCGATTTTTGGCACTTGTAATCATTTCATATGTTTTATTTAAACCGTATTTTTGGATGATTGGATTTTTAGTAGTTAAACTTGTTTATTTAAAAAGTTTAAATTGTTTTGAAAAATTTGTGTGTTACAGTAAACACATTCATTACACTCTTCTCATTAATTACCACCTCACTCTTCATTTACTACGAAAATCGTATTTAAGTCGTTTCGATTCGATCCCCGATATATATATACTGACTTAGGCATCGGAGTGTCTTTACGAGGTGACCATAATTCTTTCTCATATAGACAAAGAAAAAAAAATATTTTTTCTAGTGCATTCACGCGTTAGCTGGGCCCCTGATCCGCGTAGACCAAGGGCGAACACTCATCGTTTACGGCATGGACTACCAGGGTATCTAATCATGTTCGCTCCCCATGCTTTCGCACTCCAGCGTCGGTAGGGACCCAGAGAGCTGCCTTCGCTTTTGGCTCGTAAGGCTTCTGAATAGGGTTTCTTTCGTGGTTGTTTGTATGTTCCACGTTGCGACGGACGATCCTCGTTAGTCCGGAAGAACCAGGATTCAACAGTCCCTAAATTCCAAAAATTACAGTGATGGTCAATAAGTATCGGACTTCGTATCATTTTAGATCCCTAAAGCTAACTGCCGTTAAAAATGGTAGTTAAATATAGACATGTGCAAAGCACATGGGGGTAGATATGTCATTTTGCTGCCTGAACTTGGATTATATCCATTATCCATTTTTAAAATTGATTGAGGGTTCTTACAACTATCACCATGGATTATATTCTGGACCAAGCCCTGATCATGACCACCCGCTGTGGTGGCCAGAATTGCTACCTGAACAGCCGAACAAGAGGGTTGACTTCCCTCAGAGAGTTAATATTGAGGCTTTTAGGGGTCATCAACTTCAATTCAGAATCAATACAGACAATTGAGCCTTGGACATAATCCCTAATGTGTTTTCGAGCATGACCAACCTCCCCCTTACCCGTAATATCGCCGGCGACCACTGTTACGGCAGCTGTCTTGCCGGAAATATTATGGGTTTCCGCTTCCGGTATCTAACGGCCAGCAGGAGACATACTCAACCTTATTTCGATGTCCCGAATCGATTGCACATATTCCGGAGTCACAATTTTGGCCCGAGGACGGTTTGTCGCCAGAGTTGCAGAGACGGCCGGATTCGCGATTTTTAGATCCGGTGAACTAGAAGGCTGATCTTGTTGAATCAATAGTGGATCCCCACTAAGTTGAGCATTCCGAGCATGATGGTGTTGGTCCGCCGGCCCATAACTTCCGGCAACACGGCAAGTATCGCCGCCGCCGGGTTTTCCTTTTCCAGCCAAGAACCAGGAGGCTTCCGAACACGAGTGGACATTTAGACCTTCGGCCCTTCATCAATTTGTGGAAGGGACAATTCCGAGCAGAATGAGACTGGTGTCAGGGTGCTTCTCCGGCCAGATTGGCCGGAATCCGGCCACCACCACAAACACACACTAAATCGCACCTTTATGTGTATTTTTTTCTAACGTCCGTTGAAATTGCTAATGCATACGGTGGTTTTACAAGTTAGAGAAGGAATTAAGATGAAATGACATATTTACCCTCATGTGCAATGCACATGACCAGATTAAACAGTCAAATTTAACGGCTGTTAGGTTTAAGGACCAAAACCGATACGGAGTCCAATACTTAGTGACCATCAGTGTAATTTCTGGAATTTAAGGACTAAATCTAAAACTCAAGTCAAACCACAGGGACTATTCATGTAATTTACTCTTTATTTTAACATATATTGTGAGTGAAAGTATTCAAATACACTTATACAAAACATATCTATTGTAATAACTTGTCGGTTTGTTTTTCTTTCATCTAGAGTAAAGCAACTTAAGATAGAAGAGTATTTCACTTCAAATGTTAAGCAAATGTCACTATATAAAAGTTATTTTACGATATATATATATATATAGTACTAGCTTCAAAGCCCGTACGATTAGGCGGGCATACTTCGAGAGAGATGCAGGAAAATAACGGAATATTGATATTGTTTAAATAACATAGCAATTCATAATTGTAATAATGAGAAACAACTTTTGATACATCAATAAATGTTATATGTAGTTTATAGACGAAATAAAACTTCTTTGTAAACGACATTTGTTGTTAATTAGTGTAATTTCCATGTTTGTCGCAACAAATAACCTTCAATCATTTCTTGCTCTTAACTCTTGATACAAAGATATACAGTTGACCATGTGAGAATAATGGTTTTTGAAGCCACGTGTCCAACTTGCGATAAAGTCTGACCTTGACTTTAATTATTAATCATAGCAAAGCAAACTTGAACAGGATATTGACTCCGATTCAATTTGTAAGCCATCTTGATGTCGGAAGGACTAATAACTATGCAAGGGATAACGTAAATTGTACCAACTTTGCCGTCAGATATGATCTTACCTTCGATTATATTGACTCTCATTCGTAATAATCTGAAGTCGAGTTTCGTTGCATAATCCTGCTTCCTGATCAAAGTTTCACATACACATTACTGGAGCGCCGATCTTTAACTTCAACCTATGATGCGGGACAGCTGACATATTTATATTGTTCAAGAAATCGATGGTGTAAAGATCCAGGCTAAACATGGCATCATCTTCATCTGCAACAGAAACCAAGTCTGATGACTCGTATATCTTTTGGTCTATTGGAATTAAAGAAAGAATTCGTTTCATTGATCATGTCAACCATTTCATGCGTGAGAGCACTTGCAAATTCTTCAAATGTACGCATTATGTTTAAATATTAATGAACAAATATTATACATGTTATAATAACAAATAAAAAAAGATCTATATAGTTGTAGTTTTTATTTGACGTTTATTTATGAAAGTTAACAAAACCATCCTTTTTAGAAATTAATTTTTTTTCAAGAAATTAAAAATGAAAGGGATAAATGGGAGGGATTACTGATGGCTAAAAATGTGAACAAATACTTTTTAAATCTGTTAATATTATTGGGTAAATGGTTTGTTTTGTAAAAATGATTTGGGATTCTCCTTGTGATTGGGTGGGTTGTTATTAAGGGAAGTCAATAAAAAGTTATGTGATAAATGGAATTTACGTGTTATTTTGGTATTGGACAAGTGGCATTTTCAATCAGTTACACGTCATCGTTAAGGGCGAATGGGAAAATGACATGTGAACAAATATAAATTAAAATTAGGCTTTATTTATAAGAGAAGATTCCTTCAATCCCTTAAAAAATTCTCATTTGTTTTTTTATTAAAAACATAAGTTAGTTTAAGGGATAAAAAGTGGTAAAAACTTAAACTCGGGTCAAGAATATGGTACCCGGTGAGTTTAAAACTTAAATTCGGGTCAACTTACTTTCAACCACTCGGATAAGATACGGAAAACCAAACAAAGCTCACTCCGTTTGCAGGGGAGGATAACAAAGCGTTCTCTCAAATGGCGGTTTTCGCCACTCTATGCTTCGTTCCTCCGTTTACTTTCTCCACCAATCAAACCCACAATTCTGTAATCATCACTCACAATCGTCTTGTTAACAGAGGCGCGTGTACAACAAGAACAAAAAATTTTGCTTTGGGAAACGAATCACTGGGTGATTTCGGTGCTAGAGACCCTTTTCCGGCAGAGATAGAGACCAATTTCTCTGATAAAGTGGGTGTTTTCGACACCGAACACAAGATTCTAATCCCCAATGTTGCTGCTATGTCTCTTGCTCACCAAAATTGCACTCCAATTTCCCACCTGCAGTCTCCGATGTCAGAGGATGATGCCAAAAATCTACTAAGGAAGGTCAATTTCACAATACACTTTTCGTATTTTGGATATTTTAGTTATATTAATGCTTAATTTTCATTTCAGTAACTGACTGATGTGAAACTTGAAATACGGAATGAATTTGTTAATTTTGATGAAATTCTTTGTAACTGTAGAAACTATGCAACAAATGATACAATTAGAGTAAAAGTTGGTGTTGAGTTAATCAATGATTTTCTTAGTAATTAAAGAACTTGCAAGGTCCATAGTTTGATTTCAAAAGTGAAAGAAGCTATAGGGTGGTCAAATAATTTATCTCTACTTAAGGACTATCTGACTGATTGTTTTTTTTCTTTTATTTTCTAAGTATAATAAGAACAAAAGCTGAAACCTTTGTTCATTTTCCGACTACAGCCCAGATTGTTTTTTATCAATGAAAAACATCTGAATGCCTACAGTAACATTAGCATGCTATGCCATGATGCTAAGATCGTGAGGTAAACAATTTTAAATCTGTAAATCGTTATACCGAATCTAAAATTAAAAAAAAAAAAAAAATCACTATAACTAATGTCTTAATAATCTGTATCGAGCTGCGATAATGTCAACTGTTCAGGGAAGAACTCAGTCATTTGACATACAATTAAGTCAACTTTGAGAGTTATTAATTATATGTCGCGTGAGCATATATGCTAATTACGCAAGAGTTCTTCCTTATTTGCATATGTCGAAGCCAAGAATTAATAAAGTATATTTTTTTTAACAAACAAAAATTTCTCTATTGAGGAAATTTTGTATAATTAGATAATCTATACAACGTACGCCAAATGTAGTGAAAATGTTGTGATTCGGTTAATAAAGAATTGCACTGTAATTTAAAGCTTGCTAGGTCGTAGGTTTGACTTCAAAAGTCAAATTCTCCTCTTAAATTAGGTTTGTTCATTTGATGATTACTACTTGTAGAAAAGGGAAATTAAAAAGCTCAAGATTGACAAGTATAGATTGATTATCCATTTTATGGTCCGTGTATCAACCAACTTGACAAAACCTAGTTTTCGCGTATGGTGTTAGTGTCAACTACTCAATTTAAGTAAAACGAACGACATTTATATTATTTCGTTTTTTGGAAAAATTTAGCCGGAAAGCAATTATATCTTTAGTTCCGTATCTTTGTAAAATCGTACTCACGACAATTGGTGACTTGTTTATAATTCATTTTCATTTCTTGTTTACCATTAACTTGCAATATGAAATCGACAGCTCCATAACATTGTAATCTTGTCTCCAAAAGTTAGAAAAAATATAGAATTTGCATGCTATATGTGGAACTGGGTATCTAGTTTTTGTATCTTAACTGTTTCAAGAAAATGTTGTGTTTTTATTAGGTTATCGGTTGGAGACTAGTAAATGAAGATGGAAAACTAAAACTACAATGTTTGTGGAAGCTTAAAGATTTCGATTGTGCGGTTGAACTCAAAAACCGAATTTTTACAGCCGTTGGATCAACGGGCCATTATCCTAACATTCAGGTAGAACGGCCCAATCAAGTCAGAGCCGAGCTTTGGACTTCTTCAATCGGTAATCACCATTTTATTATAATATTTTCTTGCCTGTTTTATTAAAAAAAACAAAAAAGATAAATTTTTTACTTGAATTGTGTTGGTAATTGCAGGAGGCTTGAGCATGAATGATTTCATTGTAGCTGCAAAAATTGATGAGATAAAAACATCAGATCTTGTTCCCAGGAAAAGAGCTTGGGCATAATCTGCAGGAAATTCCTAGAAAATATACAACTTTCATTTGTATTCTTTATCTTTGTTGTTATAAAATTTTCCTTTTTAAAAAAAAAACATTTTAGCTTTGCCAGGTAACTCAATTGTATTATTTTCCTGCATCTAGCTTCTTGCTAAGAGTGATTATTAATTAGTCGTCCGAGAAAGAAAGTAATGGTGCTTTAATACCAAAGACTTGTTGGATCGTGTTTGTCGCAAAAAAGAGAAAGAATATCCAACAAGCGGGATCTTAGTATATCCACCAAAAACCCTATAGCCGTCGCAATCTTAAACATCAAAACCCTAGCCGCCAAATAATTAGCCGTGCGACGAGAGATTTTCTAAACCCTAAGTTCAAAACGCGCGTGCAAACTAATTAACAGTCTAACTAAACGAGGTCGACCGACTGTTTTGTTTACTATTTAGATTGAAGAGCACGTGCGCGAATCATTATGTTTCGGATATTGACGTGATATTATTAATACATTTGAAGGCGGATCGATCTTGGACTTCATTAATTAATCTATCGCTCTCTTTGTTAATCGTTTTCGATTATTTTCATCATACTGTTAACTATATACCATAGACGATTTCTCATAAAAGAAGTTAATGAAAAAAGAAGCATGTCATTGATCCAAAGGAAAAAAAACAGAAAATGAAGAAAACATAAATTGATTAAAGTTTGCTTAATTTCTTGAACAATTGATCATACAAATACTTGAAGTTTAATTATTTTTAAAGGTCCATTTCTTGCATCGATCTCACTCGTGAATTCCTACCTTCTTAGCTTGGTATCAATTAAGGAATTTGATCAAATGAGGCAAACTGTGCCATTACAGTCTGCACACGTGTACGCACTCAAATGTCGGCATGGCACCAAGTTACGTCCCGACTGTGAATCAAAATCTACGACTTCCGAATTGAAATTTGAATCCACTTCTTCCTCCCGACCACCGCCGGCAGCGGCACTGCTCCATCTCGCCAGCTCCAGCCGGTGGAGCTTCACCGTCCGATCATGGTAATATTCTCGGAGATTATTCAGCGCCATTTCTTTTTCTTTCAAATTAGCTTCAACAGCCTTTCTCTTATGTATTTCATGCTCTAGAACTCTCCGCATCCATCTGAAAACGTTCCATCTGCATGAACATGAAACCCTAATTATCAAAATTATGAATAAATTTAACTTCAAATATACTGTAAAGCATTACCATTTGAGAGTAAATTACATGATCGTTTTCGTTAGCAGACAGATAGTAAGGAGTTGGTGGTGAATTGAGATCGATGTTGTCGGCGCCGTTGTTGTTTGCCATCATTCTCACCGACCTCCTGAATGGTTCCATTTTTGTGAAACTTTGAAAGGAAACGGCGGTTGACGACGGGGAGGTGGTGGTGATCGGAGGAAAGACTCGTTGGTTATCAACTCACGGCTGTTGTTGTGTTGGGTGGATTCCATCAGTAGGGTTTTTATGCACAAAAAATCATTAAAGTTTGTCCGACAAACACAAGGGTTTCGACAGGGGTAATATCGTAAGGTGCTTTTTTGGGTCGTTTTCTCGGAGATAAGTGGTGTCTGGGGGTAAATCCGTAATTGCAAGTTTACCAAGTTCTGGTAGGTGGATTATTTCCTTGACCAAGATTTTTAGATATTAATTTTTGTATACATGGAAATTTCATCAAAACTTTAAAAAAGTGACACCTACTAATAAATTCTAACGGATATTTATCTATTAAATGAATACTTTCAAAATTAATCCAAGGATATGCTTGGTTAAAAATGAAAAAGAGAAAAGGAATGATAATGCTAATTAATAGAATACATTTTCTCATTTTAATGAGTAATAACTAATTACTTTTAAGTAATTATATTACCAATTCCTTATAATGCATTACCTCTCCAACAAGACTGAAAAACATAAAAACACTGAATCAATCCATACTAAGTGTTAGATGATGATTCTAGATGGAAAAATGATAAAGAACAATTAGGGTTTTAGAGAGAGAAAGGTAGAGAGAAGTAGAGAGAATAAATGCTGGAAATTCAGATTTGATTAATGGCAAAAGTTGGGAATTAAGCCTTACACTTGGGTTTATATACCATGGCTTAATTCCTTGATTAATTAGGACTAATCATAATCTTAACTAAACTATTATACAATGTTACCATTTAACCCCTAGACTATCTTTTACAATATTTAGTACCCAACAAAGACACACTTCTATAATTTAGAAAAATTTACAGCTAATATCTAATTATATAATATTAACATTGTTAAATCTGTTACATATTAACTATTAAAATAAATGTAAATACATGAATAAAGAAAAAAATCTATTTTTCAAAAGTTTTACTAATAACAACGATTGTCTTCAAGGTGTAAATAGTAAAGACATGCATTAATGATTGTTAGGTACTAAATATATTGTAAAAGATAGTCTAGGGGGTATATTGAAACATTGTATATAAGTTTAGAAAAGATTAGGATTAGTCCTAATTAACCAAAGAATTAAGCCATGGTATATAATCCCAAGTGTAAGGCTTAATTCCTAACTTTTGCACATTAATCAAATCTGAATTTCCAGCAAATTGTTCTCTCCCTTCTCTCTACCTTTCTCTCTCTAAAAGTCCTAATCATCTTCCTCATTTTTCTCTCTAAAATCATCATCAACACTTGAGTATGGATTGATTCTGTAACATCCTAAAACTGGCCTAGATGTTTTAGAATATATTTTGATATTTGAAAATATCTATTTGACCATATGTGGAATAAATTGATTAAGTGTTAAATGAATTGTTTGACCTTTTGTCCTTTTGTGATATTTTAATCAAGGGATTAAAATATCTGTTTTCTGAAATGTTTAAATGAAAATGTGATTTTTATATCTTTGGATTCTCCTTTTAATATCGTCTCCAGAAATGCTTTCGTTTTTAAAATTGGAGTCCGTTTGGTATTTTAAATAAATTATCTACGAAAGGGACTTTTGTGTTGTATTTGTTAAAAATGAAAAAAAAAGTGAAGTGGGCCCCACCCCCACCCTTGACCGGCCACATGAAGGGGGAAAGCCCCAATCTCTTTCATTTTGACCATCTCCTCTCTCTCTCTACGTCTCTCTCTCTCTCTCTAACCTCTCTCTAAAATAAAAACCCCATTAGTGTTCTTGAGCTTATCTTGAAGATCCATAGCTCGTTTCTTGTCCAATCTTTAATCCGAACACGTTTTTGGATAGCTCTTGAGGTAAGCTTCAACCTATATGTGTTCGTTTTTGATTTCATGATAGTTGATAAATTAGAGTTTATGTGTTCTTGAGATTTGGTTGGTGATTATGGTGTTATATGGTATGTTGGGTGTTTATACAAAGTTTGACATGTTTTGTTGTTTGGGTACAAGTATTTTAGCATAAGGTACAACCTTTTTAGCATAATGTACACATGTGTGAGTGTGTGTGTGTGTGTGTGTGTTCGTGTGTGTGTGTGTGTGTGTGTGTGTTCGTGTGTGTGTGTGTGTGTGTGTGTGTGTGTGTGTGTGTGTGTGTATCAATTGTGTGGTTTTGGATTATGCTTCTAACTAGATTTAATATGGGTTTTAATGTTAATGTGGGTTAAATTAAGATGTAAGAAGTATAAATCTTGTAGAGTTGGGTAACTAGTTATGACTTGCTAGTAAGTTTGTGATTTATGAAATTTAGGTCTAGTTATGATAAATGACATGTCAAATATGTTAGTTATGGATTATGTTAAGTTTTGGTGAGATTTGATAACTAGTGTTTGGATGATTTGGGTCAAAAGTTATAACTTATGATTTTGAAGTAAAATGGTTGGGTTGTGATAGTTATGAACTTGTTAGATTTGGTTAATTAGTTATGATTTGCTAAATGGTAGATTATAACATTTGTAGTTGTGTTTGGATGTTTTTAGTTAAAATGGTTAACTAGTAAATTGGAAGTAAAATGCATGGATTGTTGGTGACTTGAACTTGATGAATTGTTATATGATTATGAATTGCCAAATGTGGTTTAATGTCATGGTAAAGTTCATTGTAGGATTAAAGAGGTGATAATTGGGCATGTTGACAATTATGTGATTTTGACCCGTTTGGGCCATTTAGTGGTAAAATGATTTAAAATAACTTGGATTGTGAAAGTGTAAGTATTTTGTTAGGATTATGTGATTAGTAATGTTATTGGTAACATTTGGTGAATTGCAAGTTGATGTTATGTTTACAATTGTAGGATGTATTATTGTTTAATAACCCGGTTTGACCCGTTTGAATGTAAGATTTGCAAATGACTAGTTGACTTGCTATGAAAGTGTAGATGGTCATGACATGTTCGTATGATGGGTTAAAGGTTTGGTTATCTAGTTAGTGCAAGTGTTAATGTTAAATGTGTAGTTAACATTGTTTATGATTTGGTGGAATTAAACACTAATTCGGTATTCCTTTGGTGTACAGGAATCGGGATCGGGACTCAGAAACATTAGACCTCTGAGCTCGGCAAGTGGAAGGTTTCGGTGCGTGGATTTAACCTCCAACTTGTGTTTGGTTACAATTAGTTTGGTATATGCATGCTTGTTGAAAATGCAGGAATTGTGCCAGCTTCAGGTAGTTCGCGACGCGAACTAGAGTTCGCGAAACGCGAACTCGAGACAGAGAATTTTGGTGTTGGTCGTGAACACTTCGCGACTGAGTTCCCGAACGCGAACAGGAGTTAGCGACGCGAACTCGAGTTCGCGATGGGAACTCAGTTGCAATGATTTTTTCGATGTAAATTTCGTATCTTGCTTGCTAGTTTGGTACCTATTTGCTAGTGTTGAGTCAAATAGGTTATGTGCACAATGTGAAGTGACTTTGCTTGATTGCAAGCAACAACTCGGTGTGTGGTTATCCGAGGCTCGGTGTGTGGTTATCCGAGGTTTGAGAAGTCAGTGCGCTGGGCAATGGGTGTCGACTAAAGGGTATCCGACCTTAGCTGTATTTGTTGCATGGTCAAGGGGAGGGAGTTGCCCGGGTGTTGGTCACGAAACGCTATCGGTTACCGTGGTTTTGGCCGACCATGGTTTAAGGCTCCGGCAGGACCCCGATCTTCTTGAACAAACAGTGATACGTGATTATGTGGCTTTTAGATCGTAGAGATGTCTATGCTAGCTTGTTGGGCTTTACAGAACTTGTAGATTATATTCATTCACTTAGCTTTGTGCTAATCCCTCCCTCGTTGAATCTTTTCAGGTGATCGGTGCTTTGGACGGGATGACTGACCAAGCTCAGTTAATATGTTTTAAAAAGGAGCCATGTCGTTTAAGTGACACCGTTTAAATAATTAATGTTTTGAAGTTTATTTTGGGACATTTGGTTTGTAAACCTAAACCTAAACTTATTATTATCTTTATGCTTCCGCAAAACTAACCTAGGGGATAACCTAATCGCCTTCGGGCATTTAAAAAAAACGCTTCCTAAATTTTGCGGTGTTACAGATTCAGTGATTTTATGCTTTTCAATTGGTATCAGAGGACAATCCACTTGGAATAGATCCAAATTCGTGCTCAATTGATCCATATTTGAAGTTTTTGAATTTTTTTGGAAAAGAGCTGTAAAATTAATCTTCAAAATTTTTGTTAGAAATTGTTGTTTTTATTGGATAATCATGTTTCTCAATTGATTCTAAGCATATTAGAATCAAATTTCGTTGCATTCCATCAACTATTGACCTCAATTTTGTGCTTTTTGTGAAAAACATGAACACACAAAAAGTTGATTGAAAATCCGAAATCGAAGGCTGTTTTGATCCGTTTTGAGTTGTTTGATTGCATCAAACTGTTAGAAAAGTGTTTTCTAACATTTTGGGATTGGAATCACTGAATTTGGTTAAGAATTGAAGAATCTAGGATCAAAATTGAAGACTTTTTTTGAAGAAAATATGTACTGTGTTCGTCACTCAAGAACAGTTCGGCCCGAATAAGTTTTTCGGCCCATTTAAGAAGTTCGGCCCGAACAATTAATTCAACTTAAGCTCGGCCCGAACACAAGCCCAAGCTCGGCTAATTGAAACGTGTTCGGCTTATGGAAGTGTTCGGCTCAATACAAGAACAAGTTCGGCTTTTGAAGATATCGGCCATTCAACAATTGAAAACAAACCCAATAATCAAAATCGGTCCAAATTCCTTAATCCAAATTCAAATTCCGTACCTGGATCGTAAACCCAATCCAAATTCCTTATTCGTAAACTTGATTTCACCATCCAAATTCCGTAATCGTAATCGTAATCTGCATCCAAATTCCGTAACTTGCAAATCTTAATCGTAATCAAGTGAATCATCAATCGTAAAGTGATCTTCAATCCGGATACAGACTTTGTATTCGTAAAGTAAATATCAAATCGATTTTCTAAACTCAGATTTTGTTGATCGATCTTTAATCAATCGGCATATCTAGATTAAAAGTCGACTCCAATTTGTCGAACAATTGATTTCCGATCTCAACAAAGATTCAACACAGATTCGAATTGGATTTCAGAATCATAATCGATATGAATCTGATCTCAATCGATCTTGGCAATTGAAGATTCCGACCCTTGTTCTTCACCGATCTTGCTCATCTCAATTCTCGGCTCTTCTTTGATTCCAGACCCAAGAAAGTCCTCGGCCAGTAGAACTTCTTGGCCCAAACAGATGTTCTCAGCCCAGTGTTCACGTGGTCACGCCCATATACAAATTTATTTGACCCAAAATACAAGTCTCATTTAATACAAACAATTTTACGTCCAAATCCAAATACATATTAAATTCTGGCCCATTAAAGAAATGAGCAACTTTTAAAATGAAGACTTTTTAACCAAAATAAAAAAAATCGTAAGGTTTTCTTTATTTTAATTTTGGCCCATTAAATTTTTTTTAAATGTTAAACTTTTAAATTTTTACATTTTTCTTTTCATGATCTCGACCTTTTTAAAAAAAAATAAAAATGTTAAACTTTAAAATTTTTACATTTTCTTAAACACTTTCTAGTTTTACATTTTTTTAAGATCTTAATAGAAAAAATTTCAAATTTTGTTAAAACTCGAGAACTTTAACATTTTTAATTCTTACATTTTTTTTAAGGTTTTAAAAGAAGATTTTCACATTGTTGAACTCAAAGACTTTTACCCCTAATTGCAAAAATATGGATAAAGATCTTGCCAATGCGATAAAAGCTAGCAAATATTATAAACAAATGGAGATTAAGAAAGTGTTAGCTGAAGATGAAGAACAAATAGCAAAACAAATAAATTTCAATGAAGAAGCCAACAAGGAAATTGAGATAATCAGTACTTTTTCATCAAATTCTGATAATCCCACTGAACTGAGGGATGAGCTGGTTGTTCCACAAAATGATGAAAATGAGGTACACTCTTCTTCTTTTGACTCTTTATTACCTGACTCAGACACTGATGAATCAGAGAATTCCTTGTAGAAAAACTTTTTCTTAAAACTGATGAGAAATCACAACTGACAAAACAAATTACTCTTTTAGAATCCGAAAAGGAACAACTTTTAAATGATCTAAGTGATTTAAGTCAATGTTCTCTTCAAATAACTCAAGTAAACAAGGAATTACAAAATCAGTTGTCTACGTCAAAATCTGCTTATAAATTTCAAAATTCTGAATTACAAAATAGTCTACAAACACAAGTTAATACAACCAATGAATCAAATACACAAATCTCAAAATTAAAGGCAGAAAATTTAACCTTTCGTCGTCAACTTGAAACTCTTGTTCCTCAAGTCAATCAAAATAACCATTCAAATCAAAAAACACAAGAGTTACAACAACAGTTGTCATCGTTTCATGCTGCTCACACCATTGAGGTCAATCGTCTAAATCACATTATTAATACAAAAAACCTTGAAATTTCGAACCTGAAAACCATGAAAACGGTGTCAAGTGCTAAAGACGACTCCAAGCAGCTGATAAATGACTTGGCGAATCAACTAAATCGAGAGCAAACATGGATGAAGTCAGCAGACACCAAGATGAAAGACTACCAAGAACAATTGAAGAAGGCTGACATCGAAATTCAAAAATTGAATGAACAAATCAAAAACATAACAAACAATTTTAAAAAGGATATCGATGAACAATCAGCAATTATACACAGTTTCACTGTCAGAAAAGAAAATGCTGAAGAACACATCTCAAAACTGGAGCAAACGATTGTGAAAGCTGGTCATACTGAACAAACGATAAAATTCAACGAGCCAAAAGAGTTCAGATCATACATTTCAAAAGTGGGTCTTGGAGCAGAAAACACTCGCCCTCTTGAAAAAGCCGCAGATGTTCTCCCAACATTATACAACTATGATTACATGAACTTGGGAATCTGGCAAAGCTTTCTTCATATGCCGGACGAAGAAGCAGAAATCGAGAAGTTCAACAGAGAAAAGACGGAACACGCTCAAATCAGCTTGTCACTATACATATGAAAAGAATAAAGCAAAATTTGAAAACAATGAGTACTTCCCGATTGTCACTCCAGCTGAATTTTCCATTCCTGAAAATGAAGTGTTAAAACAAATCAAAGAACCAAAGCTTTATGTTCCTTCATTAATTTTAGAAAAGAAAATTGTACAATTAGAATCTGATATTGATGAAACACAAAAAGCCTTTGATAAAGAAAAGGAAAATCTTCAAATCAAAATACATAATTTAGAGGACACCATTTTAGAATTAAAACCTAAAACGAACAAATCTGTTTCTCAAAATTCTAAATCCTCTGTATTAGGACCGGCACCAGTTAATCCAGTTCCAATCATCTTGAGGAGAAATTCTAATTCACCAGTCTTAAATGCTTCCAATAGTAAATTAGAGTCTCAGAGTGAGAAGATCAAAAAGCCCAATGGATTCACAAGAGCCAAGAAGTCCGAGAAGTCTATTCAGACTGAACCTAGTATGCTTAAGCAGCCCAGCCTGCTTAAGAAGTCTAGTCCTTGTACGTCCGTAGTTTCTTCTTTTTTGGTTCAAAATAAAAGTAATAACTCTAATTGTGTGAAAACTCTTTTAACAGCTTTTAGAACTGATTATGATTCAACTGTTTATCGTCCCGTCCGATACTCTCCTGACTTTGGCGATGTGTATGTTAAAACTGACAATCTGGAACAAAAAGATTTTTTGATAAAATTACAAAGAAACAGATAAGTCAGACTGATAAACGTTTTTTTGTAAGACTTGATGCACCTTGCAGTATTCATAAGAACATAGTATATCATAAATCTGGTAAACTTATTAACACATGCAAAACGTGCTATCCATATCAATGCAAATCACACGTCACTAAACCAGCAAAATCAAATCAGAAGATTTCATCATCTCCAGTTTCCAAACAACCAAAATTCTTTTCCAAAAACCCACCAACCTCTGATACTCACTCGTTATCTCGTCGCAAATCTTCTCGAGGAAATTCCGCACCTAAGCCAAAATCTTCAGGTTCCTCAAAACGCGACAACAAAACACCCACCAAATCTTCAACGTTTGTAAAATATAACTGGATCAAAAATGAAAACTCTCATTGGATTATTCAATCCTCTGAAAAATCTTTAAAATGGGTCGTTAAATCCACAACTTCTGAACTGCCTTCTTACAGTTCTCTAAAGCTCTAATTTCATCATAAAATAATTATATATAAAACATCAGTCACTAATCGTTCAGGACCCATAAATAATTGGGTACCAAACATGTTTTTATTGTTTTATGTAGAATCTGAGGTACCTTGACTTGGGATGTTCAAGGCACATGACTGGAAACAGAGCTCTCCTATTCAACACTCATGATAAATATTTGGAGATAGTTACCAGCCTCGACCATGGATCATTTTAATTTTAATATCTTATATATATATATATATATATATATATATATATATATATATATATATATATATATATATATATATATATATATATATATATATATATATATAAATTTAATTTGTTAAATTTTCTTTTATTATTAATAAAATTAAATTTTCAAATTCTATTTATATATACATATATATCTAAAATTTTATTAACAAAATGACTTATACACAATTCAGTGTATAACTCGGTCCTCAACGGTCCATGACTCTTACACACTTCAGTGTATGACCCGAGCTTCAACGAAATGGCTTTCAAGTACCTTAGCTTGAAACCCGCTTCTCAATGAAAAATGGCTTCTGATCAAAATAGATTCAGAACCCGCACTCAAAAGAAAGCACAAAGCTCAATCAAGCTTAATCGCAAATACTCTCCTTCAACCCTCCGACGATGTATAAGGTACGTCCTCCAATCTCAAAACTTGTTCATACTTTTGTTTTGTCGAGGGGGAGAAATATTAATTCTAGGGGGAGAAAATTGAGAAAATAAAAACAAATTACCCAAATTAAAAAGTTTTATGTCTGTAACGTTAATTATAAGTAGTTGTAATATCCGTAAACGATCTCTTTACTAGTTCCCTAGTAAAGATAACATCTGTTTATTACAAATTCTTTTAATTCTCGTTACTTACTACTTCAAAAGACATACCTTCCCATGGTCTGCCAGATCCGGCCTAACCTATCCCAGGGAAATATCTCAGCCAACTGGTAAATGTGAGGGTATACGTCTAGGGTATAGAACTAGGTGAGTGCAAGGTGATGTGAAAACATGATAAATCTAAGAAAACACACCTCTGAGTGCATCCGAACCGCAAAATAAACCGGGCAACCACACAAAAAGGTGATCATTCATGCGTTGAATGTTTCACAAGACTTTACTCGCCCAGTAAAGCAAATGCACACCACCACCAACCACTCAAATTCCTCCCAACAGGAATTTATTTCATTTCATAAGGGGACGAAGCACATAATCTACTGACTGCTCATTTGGAGTTTGTCGGTATTGAAAATATAACATCCTGCCCCGGGTTACGTCTCATTTGTATGCACAGTGTGTCTAGTTCTCACCCTCAAGAACCTTCCAATATAGGACACTTGCACTACAAAAATGGATCTCAGTGAATCCATCGGAACACTTGTAGTGGCATCACAATCTGATGTTTCACGATGATCGAGTGGAAATCCTGCTAGAGCTAAAATCACGCCAACTCTAAACGCAGGTCACACATTTGAATCAATGGTTGTGCAAACGACTACAGATTCATACCGTGTGCTAACGGATACTCTATGTGAGTCCGGTGTTACCTTAAAAGAACAAGTTGTTGTGCCTTAAACTTCAAAATCATTCAGGCAACAACTTATACCGGAAACACATAAAATTCCGATGAAAAATCCATGTGATCCAAAATGCAACATCTTGAAAGCTGATTAAAATGCACATGAGCGTAATAGTCCACTCTCAAATTACTCCTATGATCTGCTAAACCCAGCATGATCTTCCCCGGAGCCACCGACAATATAGGAACTTAAAAGTGAGGGTCCCTAGGTCTAGGTGAGCAGAATCAAGTATCATGGGATCTTGATTGGGGAGCGCTGAGGTAAAAATTGAGAGGGGGTATGAAGTATGGGGTGCAAATCAGCTTATCACATGGTAAAAACAAAAACGAGGGTGTGGTTGAAAAATGAAAAGGTGAGTTGAGTGAGGAGCGTGTGTGAAAGGGTTAAAAGAAAACGGAAAAACCTTCCCTAAACCGAACAAATGACCGGGTAACCTCATCTATATCGGATTGCATATGTTGCTTTCTGATTAATACATCATGGACCCAGTGATGCAATGCACGACCCCCACTGACCACTCAAGTACAAAAAGTACCTGTTTCAAAAGCACGGAGATAACCACATCCACTATCGACATCTCATTTGGAGATTGTTGATATTGAAAAAGAGGACCCACCTCCAGTCCTCGCCTTCGTTTGTCCACGTATAGAGTCTAGAACCGAATTAAATTTCTCTAGGAAACAGGCACTCTACCAAGCATATCTTTGGGATATTGCCGGAACATTCATAGTGATACCAAAAATATTGGTATTCCACGATGATTGAATGGAAATCCTACCAGTGCTAACATCAATGCCAACACTGAACGTAGGTCACACATTTCTATAACTGTTGTGCTAACAGGCAATCTATGTGATCCTGGGTTACCCTGTTACATTCTCGTGCAAGATCAGACGACCGTACTCCATTCTTATCAACAACGGTCACTATGTCTGATAGAAAATCTGATGACTGTACTTCAATCTTATCAACAACAGTCAATACATCAGATAAGGGATTCTATGACCGTACTCCAACATTATCAACAATGGTCAGAAAATCCAAAACATATAAATATTCCGCACTGCTTCAACTTCAACAAACATCAGGAACCAAGGATCTGCCGCAAATCGACAAATGCCACAACTTCAAGAAAGGACTTCCGCTGCTAACCGCTCTATCTATGGGTCTACATTCAGTCGATTTGAATGAAGTCTTCTGGAATACTTTATATTGGTTGAAAAGCCAATTAAAAGTATGTCTGTCACCGATGATCAAAGGCTGATGCTGTTTTATCAACATAACTGCTCAACGGTTCAAATCTCAGCTCCAGCCTTACAAACACAGAAGTCTTCAAAGATATGCAACCTAGACTACTATTACAAAGGGGGAGATTGTTAGGTACTAAATATATTGTAAAAGATAGTCTAGGGGGTATATTGAAACATTGTATATAAGTTTAGAAAAGATTAGGATTAGTCCTAATTAACCAAGGAATTAAGCCATGATATATAATCCCAAGTGTAAGGCTTAATTCCTAACTTTTGCACATTAATCAAATCTGAATTTCCAGCAAATTGTTCTCTCCCTTCTCTCTACCTTTCTCTCTCTAAAAGCCGTAATCATCTTCTTCATTTTCCTCTCTAAAATCATCATCAACACTTGAGTATGGATTGATTCAGTGATTTTATGTTTTTCAATGATTACTTGCATATATTAAGTATAACAAGTTCAAATGGTTGACGGTTAAAGTAAAACAAGCAACATTTAGAATTGTCATTAGTAAAATCCGTATTTCAATAGTTATTAGGTCTCATTTGAATGTTTAACAATTTTTTCTTATAATCTGGTTGAACCAAAATTTAAGATTTTATTTCATACGTTAATTGAAAGGTAAAATTAAGGAAATTGGAGTTCAAAGTTATTTTATGATCAGAATTTCAATAACAGAGAAGAAAGTAAAGTCCTTTATTTGATTAATGATCGAAAGAATTGTTGATGTTCAAAATTTCTCTAATATATTAAAGATTTTGCTATAACTGTAACACCATAATCTTAGGTTGTGTTTGTTTGCAGCTTAATGGAACCATTCAGCGCTGAATGCTTAATCATTCAGCATTCAGTGCGTTTGTTTAGCGCATCTGAATCAAGTATATGCTGAATGAGACAGGAAAAAGCTGCTGAATCATTCTTCCTTAGAACATATGCTGAATCATTAAGCAGTCAGAATTTTTATAAAAAAGTTTCTCACATTCAAAACAAGTTTTATACAAAACCTCTTAATCATTCAGACCGTTGAATCATTCAGCACTTAATCATTTTGTTCATATCAAACAGCATCTTAGAGCTATTTTTGTTTTTTTTTAAAACATGACGGAAGCGATTAAAGCAAGACATAAGTCCTAATTATTACACATCATAAAACTTTTATTTAAAACATTTAACGGTGTTACTAAAACAAGGCTCGACCCAGTGCAACAAATTCATTGTTCAATCATTGCATCATTTCAGCCTTTTATTCATCTACCTTCATATCATCTTCACCGATTTGGTTTCCCATTGAAACGGTGATTTGGTTTCCCATTGAAACGGTGAAGATGATATGAAATGGAAAGTTACTGAAGACGTCTGGAGATGGCGGTGTGAGACGACAATTGATCGTGTTAGTTTGTAGAAGACGACGGTTGTTGAGCAGGGGAAGAGGTATGAAGAAGAAGATGTCACCTTTAAATTAATGTTATACCGAAAAATACCCCTAGCCCCTAAATATTTAATAAAGGAGTATATACTTCATCCGTATCAAAATAAGTGACACAAATTGACTTACACGTTTTTTGAGGTAAAAGATTAAAGTAGAGGTTAAAATATATTAAAGTACATCGTTAGTGGAGAATGGGTCCCACTTTTCTTGAATAAAGTGATATTAATGAGTTTTAAAAGTAAAAGTAAGGGTATAAGGGTAATTTCATTTTATTAAAGTGGATAGTTAGTAGGTATGGATCCCACTATTTTTACCAAATAAGGAAAGTTTTCAAAGCGTGTCATTTATTTTGATACACCCCAAAATAGAAAGTGTGTCACTTATTTTGATACAGATGAAGTATAAATGATTGAAATAAACACTTTTTTTTATTAAAAAATGTTTTTGTTTTGCTAATAACAATTCTTAAATCTATGGTTATACATAAGCATGTTTGAAATAAACACTTTTTTTTATTAAAAAATATTTTTTTGCTAAAAACAATTTTATAATTGTTATATCTACGTACTTTAGGTGTTATTTTCAAGAATCATATTTTAACGACTAAAATAAACTTTATAAGTGTTACATTTAGCATTAAAAAAGCAAAATGAAAGTAATTTTGGAACTATGACGGTTGTTTTCATATCTTTTTGCCAACCGTCTCTATGCCTTAAAACCACTTTCACCTTCTCCGATCACAAAAAGCACCAGACTACGCACCCCCGCCGGTAAAAAAAAGCTTACTCAACTCCAACGACGTGGTTATACGTACCCTTATGGAATCGACACAAATATTCAAGAACCGTCGTGATTTTATGATCCGTCGCGCCTCCTCCTCCAACAACCGCCACCGGTTCCCCCGTCGTTTGCCACCGTTTAACACCTTTATAAATAGAAAAACCACCGGCAGTTTCATCTCTCCATATAATTTTCTTCGAATCGCCATTCATGGCGCCACAGAAGAACAAGATCATCCATGCAGGCGAATCCTCCGCCGCCGCAAACAAGAGAAGACGGGTTGAAATTCTGAACGCCACGAATGGCGTCCCTTTTTCAAACCCTATGACACAATTTCCATCCTTTAACCTCCTCCATCAACACCGCAGTCCGCCACGAAACACCGCTGTCATCGGCACCGATCTGCAACTCTCTCCGCCGTCACTCCAAGAATCGCCGGCAGATGATGGTCTTGTTTCCTCTTTAATCCCACAACAAAATTTCATCATCGGCTATCATGTAAATATCATGTCTCTCTTCAAATAAATTTTCAGTTTTGAAAATTGCAAATACAAGACTCATAAAGTTTCAATTTTGATACAGGTTAACCTGATGCTGCAAAGTGTGGAAGAATTCTGGCGGAACAACCTCGCCGGAGAAGTTGAAAAGAAGAAGGAGTTGGAAATCCGGTTAAAAGACAAAGAGGAGCAGGCGGATCGGTTCAGGCAGATGTATCATTTCTATGAAGGAAGAACGTTTCTTCTGGAAGAAATGTTGCAGCGGAGGGCCGCCGGTGAGACCCCCGTTGCGCCGGAGGAAGAAGTACAATCGTGTTTTGTTGACCAGAGTGCACAGCGAATGGACATGGCGTGCAAGAACTGCCGGACTCGGCCGGCGACGATGCTGTGGCTGCCATGCCGCCATTTGTGTGTGTGTATGGTGTGTGAGAGGAGGGTTAAACTCTGCCCAATCTGCAGTGTAAAGAAAACCGAGAGTTTCAAGATCAATCTGCCATTTCACTAAAAGTCAATATTTATTGTAATATAATATGTTTTAATTAATTAAATCGTACTTGATTCATCTTTTAGTAATATTGCAATTATGTATATTTTTTAGAAGACGATAGTGTTAAGCACAAGAGAATGATTAGGGGTATTCAGCCTGTTACCGAGAAGATTAATGGGAAATATGAAAAGAATTTCAAAATTTTCAAGATTTACGTCACCTTAACGGCTTAACACCAAAAATACCCAAAATCTGGACTACCCATTATCAAATTTAATGCAAAAACCAAAATTTTATGTAACAAGAAACAAAAAGGTGGTATCTTTTTCGGAAATTCATAACAAAAACCTGTTCAAGTTTGCATAAAGTTGAAGCAAGAACCATGAAATACATAAGAAACAATGAAAATGAGTGAAATTGCAAGCGTTTAACCTAATACCAATATGAAAACTCCAAATTTATACTACCCATTAACAATATGAACATAAATGGCAAACTTGGAAGAAGCACAAACTCATACCAAAGTTGCACAGATGAATCTATTGATGAACAATAGAGAATTAAATAGACAAACACTGAAAGGCATTTGGTTGGGTACGTAATTGTTTTTTCAGTCAAAAGCTTGATCAAGATTCAAGATCCATCAAACTCCTGTTGGGTATCAAACGATCGCCCATTCGCCCTAAATTAACAAAACCCAGAAACCAAAAACAACTTATTGATAAGAAAAGAAAAATAAAATGATAAATGGATCTCAAATTAATTTCGATTTCATCTTTTTGAGTATGATGCATGAAAGATGAAATGAGGAAGACTCTGTTTTCTGCTCATTGAATAAGTTTTTCTAACATGTGTCCCAAGGCACAAGTTAGAGTGCATTAAATAACATAAAATTTCTTTATATATTGTTGTTAAACATTAATGAAGTCTATATGTTACATTTTAAGAGGACGTATTAAATGCATTTTTGAATTCTAATGGAATGTTGATGTTACTTAATGCACCATAACATGTGCCTTGGAGCACATGTTAGAAAAACTCATTTTGAATATTGAACTTTAAAAATTAAATATTAAACATTATTAAAAATTTGATTAGGACATTCATTTGAAATATGGGTTTTAAAGAATTGAGCATAAAATGTGAAAAAATTTTGATATCTTAATGTGCACATACAATTTCTTTACTTTATGCATCAAGGCATTTTGTCCATGTAGAGATCATTGTTGTATATAGTGGCAAAAAAATACTTCAATTAAACCACATATGTTTAAGTCAAAAACTCATCCTTACACTTACCAGTTAAGTAACATGGAAAACATGTCGGTTTAGAGACCATTAATTCATGAGGAAAAAAAAAAAACTGTCATGCATAGCTGTCCGGATTAAGAGTTATTAACGATAGAAATTGTGTTTTCACTGATATAATCAAAATGCACAATTTAACTACAAACTTGTTACACCAAATATGTTTTACATTGTAGAGTACAACACCCACAAACCACAACTTATGATATGAAAACTAAAATAAAATATAAAAATAATCACAGAAATGATATATAATGTGCAGTTGCTTTATACATTACTGGATACATCTTCCATCCCAAGTGAGGTGAATTAAGTTTCTGCCATATATTAGCCGTAGAAAGGAATTTACATGTGAGTATATATTTTTATTTTTTTGAAAAAATCCTTTCCTAGGATTTATTTATAAAATAAATGTTCACCTGATCTGTATAGGGGAAGGTAGAATGTATAATTTACAGTTGTCGATCTATTCTTTAATGACGAAGAAGCTTGCTCTCGTTTGTCTTGTCGCCCCTAAATGCCGAAAGAGAGAAGAATGACCTATTCGCTGGAAGAAAAAAAACAATAAATTATACATGTAGGGGTATTTTGATCATTTAACACTCATAATTTTTTATTTTAAATTTGTCTATACCTTTAGATTCATCATCATCATCATCTTGAGATAATGCAGACGGACTAGGCCAACTGGTTAAATGTGAGTCAGCTTTAGCTTTTCGTGCAAATTTCAAAAGCCGTTTTAATCCTCTGGGTGCATCTTTTTGGTACATCATAATGGGAGTCTGCGGGTGTTCAGCATTTCCCCACTCACCAGCATCCGTTTCGTGGCTGTCTTCTAGAAGCATCTGAGATAAAGAGTGACGAATGCGTGATGAAATCTTAATTGGACTTTGACTTTCCTTGTATGGAATAATCTCATCCTGTTGTTGTTCTTGTTCTTCACTAACTACCCATAAATCAGGAGAGATTTCATGCACTGATTCTGATTCAGTTACACTAACCGCCTCGGGTTCGGGTGTTTGATCACTTTCACATTCCTTCTTGGTCAAACCAGTATCTGCAACCGCCTTGATCTCCTTGGTTTTCCGGGCCACATGTTTTTTTTTCGTGATCGGGCCAACAACGAGCCCGACCCGAGACCCCTTACGAAGAAAAGGCTTTGTTTCTAGTGGAACCTTTTCATCGATGGGTTTTATTTTCTTGTTATCATCTGGTTTTGTTTGTTTTAAGGTCTTCAATCGGGCAGTTGAACAAATAGGTGATGAATTAGGGTTAGGTTTTCGGGTTGTTGGTGTAGATTTAGCAGGTGATGGTGTTGAGGGCCATGATTTGCGTGTAGCAGATGATTTTGGTGTAGTATTTGGTTTTGAGTTTATAATCATCTGAGTTGACTTCTTTTGACTTTTTTGTGCTTCATTATGTTTTCTACTAACAACCATCTTGGATTTTTTCTCATCAACCATCGGTTTCAATAAGGAATCTTTCTCGACTCTCTTTCCGATTTGGAGCTTTTCTTCCCTCTTTTTCTTATAAAGATCATAAAATCCACCTCTTTGCTCCTTTAAATTCTTATTTTTGCTATTATCATTTTGATGCCTAACCATCTTGCTTTCATTCAGTTTTGTGTCCATTTCGGCTCCCTTTTGTTGACTAAATTGACTTTCAGGTCCAACTGAGTCAACTTCCCCCTTTAACTCCTCAGATTCTCCCTTTTCAGTACTAGTTTCATTTTTATTAATATTAATATTACTATCAGGATCTGTTTTTTCATCTTGAACTAAATTTATGGGGCTGTTTGGAGAAGAAATCTCACCTTTTCCTGTACTCCATCTTTTAAGTAGAGTTTTTGTTGCACCAACTGTCGTTTTCTTCTTCTTAACATCAACTCCTTGATCTAACTGTTTGCTTTCAAATAAACTGATTCTATCTTGCACACTCACACTGTTTTTATTCGATATTTGTGAATCTTCCTCTTCACTACTGTTGCCAGATGTGTCTCTCTGGGAAGTTGACTTTTCGTTGACTGGAAAATAGTTGAGACTTTTAATACTTAGTGCAGCTGTTCTTCGGGAACCAGATTTTCCAATTGGGATTCTTCTCATTGGAGATGATGATCTTCTCGGTGTTGTAGATCTTGTAATTTCCAGACTTTTTTCAGCAGATTGTTGATCATTGTCACTTGAATCATCTGTTGACTTTTGTATTTCAGTCTTTGCAAATTTCTGCAATGAGTCCCTGAAACAAGTGCAGAGTTCAGAAATAGTGATCTTCATGTCCTTAATTTTGTCAAAAAAGAAAAATGGATTACAGTTGGAATAGCAGTTAAAACAATGATAGTATAACTAGTGTATAAGCTGATCCTAACTACTAATCTCTGATCTTCAACAACTTAACACAACAAAAAAGAAAAATAATCAGCAAGAAAATTTCCAGTCAAAGAGAAATAACCTGTTCTGGCTTGGAAATGTATGAAATTCAACATAATCAAGTGTTGCATCAGGATTAATTCCTCCCTGCATCTCTATCCACCTGAAACAATGTAGCGAAACCCTAATTAACTCATTTGCTTCCTTCAATTTGTTTAATATTCATTTCTAACAACACACTGTACTTTTCAACTTCTAGATAGTGAATATCACTCTCATACCAGAACTTGCCAACTAATTTACAACTATAACACAAGGCACCATCATACTCATCGTGAAAACCGCCACAATTTTACAAAAATCGTTGATAGAATAATGAGCTAACAAAATTCCAAAATAATAATGCAATAGACATACACCTACCGATGATGATAAGATCTAAACAAACAAGCTCCCTACACTTCAGCAACAAAAACCGCAGCTCACCGACAACTGAAAATGCAATTTCACCACAATTCACAGCAGCAACTCAAATCAATCAGCAGGTCATTTCAAATCACGAAATGAACTACTAAAACACACAGCGAAGGTGTATTATGTGTGTTCAGAATTGATGTAGAGACGATTAAAATTGGTCAATTGGAGTCGTTATCGGAGCTTAAATGCGAAAATGAATTGAATATTGTAGCCTTCTTCCAATTTTGGTATGTTGTTTTGAGAGAGCAGGAGCAGAGAGAACACGTCGGTTGGTTGAAGCGCGTTGGTTTCCGTTTACCCAATAAAATGAAGGGTAAATTACAGTTTTTCAAATTCTGGAAATTTGTCATTCCGTCTATTTTTGGCCGTTAAGTGACTAAAAATGCAAAAAAAATAAGGGTATTTTCGTCTTCTTTCCTCATTCTTCATGTTCTTCAAGAAACCCGGATCTGTCTCCCTTCATCTTCTTGAATCTGAAATCAGACACACCCACAAACCCTAAACCCCCAACACCACCACCTTCGTTAATCAATCCTTCTTCTTATTTTTTATCTGTGTTCTTCATCTATAACTATAATCCCCCAATTGATAAACCCTAATTCTAAATTATAGACACAAAAATATAAAATTGAATGTATGAACCTGCTATTGAACAATCAAACCTACAAAAAAGAAAATCAACAATTGAACTAACAACAACAAATTGTTCTTCCAGATTGTTCTCTCAATTATTCACAAATTAGTATATTTGTTCTTCCAAGCTCTAAAGCTATCGATGAAGCACTGAAGCTCTCGATGATTAACAAATTGTTCTTCCAAAAAGCACTGAAGCTCTCGATGATTCACAAATTGTTCTTCCAAGAACTCAATTTTAACCCTCAAATGCATCAACAACAACATATAGGGTTTTGATGAACATCAACAACACTAATAAAGAATTGGGTTTGATTATCCACCCAGTTCTCTAATCTCTATCATGAAACCAACAGGTGAACTCCGATCTAATTCGGGCGGCGCATCTAGCGGTGGATTAGGCGACCAGTGAAGGGTAAGATGTTCTAGTTGTCATTCTTCACCACAAAAAGGAAGGTACGATGGCGGTGAAGGTTCTAGCCGGAGAAGATCGGGGAGGTGCGGAGATGGCAGCGGCGGAAGGTGTGATGGCGGAAGGTGCGATGGCGGAAGGTGCGATGGCGGTGATAAGGTGTAGTGGTTGCGGCGCTTCCAGTGGCGGTAGGTGTGCGATGGTGGTGTTTCATCGTCTAATTGATGGAGTTTTGAGCAGAAGTTTTGAGATGGGTATTCTTTTTTAGGAAGAAGAAAGAGAAATTGATGAACTTAGACATGTGTGTAGGAAGAAAGCGGATATGAGGGATTTGTATGGATTTTGTGGGTTTTAATTTTGGGTTTCGATTTTGTGGTGTTGTTGATGAAGAACACAGGAAGGAATGAGTTGGGTGTTCTTGATGATGATGAAGATAACGAGGAAGATGAAGCAAGGGTAATTTGGGTAAATAGATAAAAAGATCGTCACTTAACGGCCAAAAATAGACGGAAGGATAAATTTCCAGAATTTGAAAAACTTAAGGGACAAAAAAACCGACAAAAAAACATTAGGGACAAAAACCTCGAATCAGCCATAGGTCAGGGACAAAAACTGTAATTTACCTTAAAATGAATGACACGTGACACAGTGACATGGTGCTATCAATGTCATTTATAGGAACTATAGCCACTACCACTAAGCCGCGTGTGCGATCACCTTACTTCGAATGAAATTCTTAACTCTCATCTATATTATGGATTTTTCATCTCTCTTGTGTCATATGGTCTACATATTAGCTACACTTTGTTTGTTCGTGATATATAGTTAGGCCCGTTAACGATCCGAGTCGAGTCGAATATTATCAGAAAATTTGGGCTCGAGCTTGAATAAGTTTTAAAAATTGTGCTCGAGTTCGAGTTCGAATATCTATATAGTGTTCAAGCTCGATATTCGATTATAGTTTCATATTTTTTTAAATGAACTAATTACAAACTCGTGAACACAATATGTATATATTCTTATACTTATTGCATCAACATTGTACTTATTGTATACAATACTTGTTCGGCTCGTTAAGATCGTCTGGCTCGTTCGGCTCGAGATTAAACGAGCTATCGAACGAGCCGAGTCGAGTATTAAATTATTAGGCTCGGCTCGTGAGATTAATCGAGTATTGTTTTTTGTTCGAGCTCGACTCGAGATCGAATTAGTATAGGCCCGAGCTCGATATAAAAGAGTCCGAGCTCAAGTAACTCGTTAAAAGCTCAACTCGTGAACACACCTAATATAGTTGTTTCTAAAAATTTTATGGGATAAAAATAAAGATGTTTTTTTTCGTTATCCATAATACGTGGAAGTATCAATATAATTTCATAAATTTAAACTATTATGATAGTGGTTTGTTCTAGGTAGTCCAAAAATTTTGTAAAGTCCTAAAGGACAATTAATGGCCCTTAGATCAGAAAAAAGTCAAAGGTCAAGATCAACATTCAAACCACCACCACCCTAAACCCTAACCTTAAACCCTAAACCCTAAACACCACCACTACCACGCGGACACCGGCAGCGACGGCGGCGATCGGCGGTGGTCGGCAACGACGGACGGCGCGGAGGTGATGGTCGGCGGCAGCGGCCGGCAGTGGTGGTGGTGTCCAGCGGTGGTGGTTGTGTATTCAATATTTTAGTGAATTACATGTGTTTCGTGACTTGAAACACATGTGATTCGAAGTAATATGTTCATCCGTATTTTGGAACCCTTGTTTTTAGTGAATCACATGTGTTTCACCTTTTGAAACACATGTTATTCGTGGTTCGTATGGTCCACTGTTTTTAGAAACTCCTGTTTTTAGTGAATCAAATGTGTTTCGTGACTTGAAACACATGTGATTCGAAGTAATATGCTCGTCTGTATTCTGGAACCCCTATTTTTAGTAAATCACTTGTGTTTCACCTTTTGAAACACATGTGATTCATAGTCCATATGTTTCCCTGTTTTTAAAAACTCCTGTTTTTAGTGAGTGTTTCATGGCATGAAACACATGTTATTCGAAGTAATATGCTCATCTGTATTTTAGAACCCCA
This sequence comes from Calendula officinalis, assembly GCA_963853835.1. Lineage (NCBI taxonomy): Eukaryota > Viridiplantae > Streptophyta > Magnoliopsida > Asterales > Asteraceae > Calendula > Calendula officinalis. The sequence continues at coordinate 25,259,750 of OY970820.1, forward strand.
GTTTTTGATGAATCACATGTGTTTCAATACATTAATACCACCACCAGCTCCATTACTAGCACCACCACTGTCAGCCACCACCACCGCCGTCACCGGTGGTGGTCAGCGGCGATCGGCGGAGGTATTAATGGCTAAAAGTTTTAATTTTGACCATTTTGATTCAATGACTAAGATCAATTCCTTAAAATATACAAAACACAACTCTATCATCATAACTAACTTTGAACTTTTTTTAGTCATGTGCTAATATATAAAAAGAACAAAAAATTAAATCTGTAAACTACAAAATATCATTTTGAACATTCTTATAGTTAGATATTACCATATAATCGTGTCATATAAACACAGAATATATTAAATCCTCAAAATCATTGTTTTATTATCAGTTTTTAATCATATTAACAGGTTAGTGATAATAACTCTCATTAAATACACTATGTAATAAAGCAAATTAGAAAACCCATTTTTTAAAAGATAGTCGTTAGACATCTTAAAAGATAATACTTCGTAATAAGTTTTGGTGGTTGTGAAAATGTATTCATTTTATAAAGGTTTTCTCATACAATCAATGTCGAGAATGGTACAAGAATACATAAAAACATTATAAGTAGACTAAATTGATTTATCAAATAATTTGATGTACTAGTTTGCTTTATTTACAAGTATCAAATAATTTAATGTACTAGTTTATGTTATTCTTTGACTGTATTCTAAAAAAACCCTTCAATATAAATAGAATTTAATTTATTTTTAAAATACTTTTTGTTTAATAAATGAAATTAGCATTATATAATATTTGAAAGACTTGATAAAACTACAAATTAATTCAAACATGACCTTTTTATCAGAGAAGCAGACAAAACTCCTATAATGCTAACAAGTGAATAAATAGTCTGTTATAACTTATAATCACATTATATATTATTCTACACTAATCCACATTCTTATTGTAAAAAAAAAAGAATAAATATTTTTTTGGAGTTAATTACATAAATGGTCATTTAAGTTGATATCCGATTTCAACTTTAGTCCTAATCTTTTAAAACTGACAAAGATAGCCCTTATGTTTGAAAATTTTGTCACATTTGGTTCTTTAGGTCAAACGGTATTAACTTTTTCTGTTAAGTCTCCTCATGCACAATGCACATGGGGTATTTTCGGCTATTTCCATTTACATATACAACAATCTCTACATTATTACACATCCACTTAAACATACACACTTCTTATTCTTCCCCTAAAATTAAAACCCTAATCGTCCACTACCACCTCCAAATTCTTCGAACCTTATCCCTCCGTACATTCCATACAAACTAAATCACTCAAATCTCCGGGCAATCTCCACCACATCGCTCCAAATCTCAAAACCAAAACATGTCACACCACCACAAAATCTGGAACCAATTTGTGGGTTTGTTTTTGGTTTGAAGATTTGTTAGACATAATCTGGAACGAATTTGTAGGTTTTAGTTTTGTCGTTTGGTTTGAAGATTTGAAGGGTAGAGATAGAGTGGGTAAAGAATTAAATTAAAAAAGATTTTTAATGTTCGTAGAAAATAAAATATGAAAAGAGAAAATTGTCCTCATGTAAATTACACGTGAGGGAAGTAACAGAAAAAACTTAATATCATTTGGCCTAAAGGACCAAACGCGTGACAAAAATTTCAAACATAATAACTATCTTTGTCATTTTTAAAAGATTAGAACCGAAGTTGAAATCGGTTATCAATTTAAAGGACCATTTGTGTAATTAACCCTTTTTTTTTTTACAATATAAAGTTATTCTTAAGAAATTATTAAATGCAATATTAATTTAATTTTCAACAATGGAAAGGTAATTCTCTAAATGCAGAAGACAACCATTAATTAATACACGACTTTTTATATATATCTGAATATCTTATTGATACCTGAATTATTGTTATTATCAAAACACTTGAATAAAAAGTCATGCACTATATATATCAAGTTCATCTATACTAATTTTGACATAATAATATTGTAAATGAATAAAATATTTCTTTTGTAATAACATTGGCAAGAACATTAAATGTGGTGTTACCGAGTTTTTGGAATTGTTCATCTTGTACCATTATTTGGATAATTATAATTGTCGCACCAACTCTTCTCTATCCTCAATAATGGTACAACATAGCATTCAACGTACCCATGTTTTCCATCCTAGCATGACTAAATGAGTTCACACAAAAATTGAATTGTCAATGATGAATAGAACATGATGGGTAGTTGGGTGCTAGTTTTGGCAAAATGGTCAAATAGAGTGAGGGCCACAAGCATCGACTTAGGCCACACACTTTGTCACACACCCATGTTGTTGCTTTGCTGTAAATCTGACAGTTTTTCATTCGGTACACTTTTTTTTAACACTACCTTTATTATCATGTTTCACTAATCTTAACTTACAAGCCCTATCACCACCACCTAACACCACAATGCTAGTGCCCCAATCTTAACCTTCAATTTGACATTTTTGATCAAACTAACCCCCTATGTCATTTTGCAAAAGAATCACCCATTAATAATTTCTAAGGCCTGTGTCAACGGCTTCTTCAGTTGCCTCATCGGTCTAGTCTTCAAACCGACATTGTGGTGAAGCAACAAGCAAGGGAAGAAAGGTTGGGCCCATGCATATTTGTATGTGTTTGTATAAATAAAGTGATGAAAGAAGTGAAACGTTGTTGGCATGAGTGTGTCCTTTAAGAAGTATTGATGTGACACTAAGTTTACCCAACTAATAAGAAAATGAATATTATATTATTGGGAGAGGACTAATGAACTCATCTACAAACAAACAAAAAACACTCATTATATTAACAAGGGTAGTGAAGCCCACATTCCAGTGCAAGGTTTTTTTTATGTATTTGATTGGTTACGATTAAATATTATATTACAGGAATTTATATTTTGAAATCCGTTAACACATTCAATTTCATTTCCAGTACATTTATTTAAAGAACAATTTACCAAGAAAAATTAATGTAATTTTTTAGCAATAAAAATTAATAAAATGTTTAAAATGAAACAACTTAATAAAGTTTAGGATTTAAACGTTTAAAATATAAAAAGAATATATAAAGTGAAGTGTATGTAGTAATTTAATGGTTCAACTTCGAGTAAGATAATGACATCCACAAAAAGCAGCATGTTTTCCCTTGAACCCTCTACTAATGGGCAATCCATCTTCTTCAATTTCAAACTCGTCCTCCACTACTATTACTAACACTATCACTGCAGAACGCAGATGCATTCATTTACGTAGAGATTGTTTTTTGCCGTTCTTTTAGCAATGCGTTTTCCTATTATATATCACAATATATAACTAATGAAACAATGAGATTTTCGTAATCATAATTTCTATAGTTTAGCTACTAATTATTTATACAAAGTTTAGAAGTTTTAGAAAAAAGTGTTCCGATCAATCAACCCATGACTCAACGCGTACCAACAAAATTACCTATTTTAACCTTGCTAACCCAATTAGCCCATTTTTTATTTTCTTCACATCTTTACACAAAGGCCCAACTTGTTCATTCTGAGGCCCAATTTGGAAATCCAGTTTAATTATAAAAGATGGGCCAGGCCATATATATGAGTCATTTTAAGTTTCACTAAAAGTGGTCATCCGATTCAAAATTTGGTGATTCAAAAAAGTAATATACTTTAAAAAAATTACTTTATCTGACAAAATATAATGAGACCACACCCATTAATTATCTACTTTAATATAGTGAAATAACATCTTTACCCTTACTTTTACTTTTAAACATTAGTAACTCAACTTTATTAAAAAAGTATGAAATTCATTCATCAATAACTATCCTACAATTAATCTAATTTAATTATCATTATAATCTTTTATCTAAAAAATCACGAAAACAACAATGTATCACTTATTTTGAATTGAAGGAAGTATTAAAGAATCGAAGGAAGTACTAAAGCATTATCTTTGCTGTTAAAAAATAAATTAAAGCATTATCTTATTCTTGATGATTTCTGCTTTTGCTTGAATATGATTTTCCTGCTAACCATATCATGCATGTTCTACATGATTCTTGGCAAACATTTAAATATACAAAATCAATTAATTTTAATGCAGCTACAAGAATCAAAATAAGTATGTAAAAAGATTAGGATCATAATATATAGTTAACAAATTACCTATCTTGTGCTAAGAACGTTATAATTAAGTACCTCTCTAAAAAGTAGGCCATTTCCAAGATTCTGATTCAAAAAGAGCAAAACCAACCTCTGGTTGACCTCTCTTTATGTACCTGCCACAATTATCATCGGCATTATAAAATTTCAATAAGAAAAAACTTATACAACTTAAAAATATGAAAATTTTCTATTGTTTCATACTAAATCTTCATATAATTTGATCCTCTTATCCATAAAATGATTAATTATGAATTCTACTAATTCTTTTTCTTAATCTCAAAGATAAATATGAATATATAATTGAAATCAATATCACTAAAATAATATAAAATAAATATCACAAAATCACATACCCATCCTTCCAGTCAGAAGCATAAACGTGAACTGTAATGAGGGAATCATTATCCTTATTGTAAAATAAGCTTCTTAATGGTAACTTTCATCAGGAGTACTGATCATTTTCAGAAAGCAGATCCTCTTGTTATGCTAGGGTTTTTATTTAATTTATATAATCTTCTCAGTTCCAAAAAAATGTAAGTTTATTTATATGTTTTTAATATACCTGGAATAAATGCTGCAGATACTCCAGACTGTACGTAGTATGTCTATTTCAAGTACAATTAATCAACCAAATACGTTAGTATTAATTATACATCTACTCTCTTATATTTTAATGTCATTTGCTCTATTATAGTTTCTATGTAAGTATAAAAAAAGATTGTATTGTCACATGTTAAAAGATTGTTAATTAGTCTAATCCTATCATTGGGAGTATTTAGTGCAGTTTTGGTCGTATGGGTACTTATGCACATGAAATTTAGTATTTAAAATTACCGACCAATGCAAGCCTAGGTTTCAATGAAGTGTACTTTCTTTAAGAATCTTTCCACTAAAATGCGTAGTAAAAGCACGAGTTTCTAGACATGTTACATAGGGAATAACCCAGAAATGGCTATTTAAGGTACTCAATCAATTTATATTGGGTGAGTCTAAATGGACCCAAAGTAAAAAAATATCATTACTAAATAATTGAAAAGTAAACACTTTTTTATTAATTAAACAAATGATTTAGACAAATGATTGCATAAGTAATTAAATGATTTAGACAAATGATTTAGACAAATGTTGATGTTACATTTTCTTAAAAATTAAAAATGACATATTTTCCCTCCTAAGTAGATATTCACTAATTTATAGTGATTTTACTTTATATTTAATAATAAGAACACGTTATAAATAAGTAAATATGACAAATTTTATTTAAAAAATTATATGAAAATTTCATTCAAAATCCAAAATATTGATACGACCATCATCATAAGGCATCTGCTGTCTATAAGATTCCAGGCGCGACATATACGTTGTTTCCCATCCAGCTGCACATGGGGCTCTACAGCGAGTCCAATAAGGCGAAATGGTAGGCATTGGAAAATCTCCGTTTAACTGCACTGCCACATAATGGTTACCATGCACATGCGCAAATGTAATATTTTGATGGTATGAGTACTCTTCCGGACCTTTCCAAAGAGGGAAAAAAGTGAGACAACCTCCCATAGTTAAAAATGTGAGGATCACACCGAATGTATTAGCAATTAGGATGCCTGTGTAAGGCATACTCATCCAGTGACCAGGTGGTGCGATGCCAGCTTGTAAGAAATTAATTCTATTATATAGTTCATTGATTCCGTTTTTATAAACTGCGGAATATCTATCGTATGAACTCGATAACTCTTGTAACAGTTGGTGTCGAACATTGAGCCATTGATCTTCAGGATACCCTAGGCAAAATGATATTGCTCGGAATCCACAATTTCCATCACCCAATACGTTTTCTATATGTGATACGTAAGGATAAAAAATAGATGGAATCTCATCCATTAATGGATGCATGTAGGGTGACAAAGACTCATGGTTGTACTCTGGAATTTCATTCAAGTCAGGAGTTTCGTTCAGGTCTGGAATTTCGGCTACGTATGAACTATGTCTTGCCGGTTTCTTGGTCAACCCTGCTGACTTTGACGCGACTGAATAACTTTGTCTTCTGGGAGAATAACTACTTTGACCAGGATCTGGAATTTTCAAATCAACACACTTCTTTTTCTTTTGTTTCTTCAAGCATGGTCGTCCACGGTTGTTTTGTTTAACAACAGGTTCTCTAATTAATTGTGATATCGGATTGATTATATCACGAAGCTTTTTTAAGAAACTTTTCTTTCCAGAGTTGGACTGATTGTTAAACTCTTCTTTGAAAATGTGTAGTTGATCCTCACATTGAATATCTTCTTGTTCCAATGGTGTTGACCACATATTATACTTGTTTGTCTTGTACGTAGCATCTATCAACAACACATATGGGAATGCCCGCCATATCTTAAATGATGTGTGATGAACAAAAAATAAAGCTTCTAACTTGTTCGTATCACTATTTGTACAAAAGTCATGAACATAACCATTAGAATGTAAAAGAGACATAAGAACCTACATACAAAATTTTCATAGTTAACATACTATTATCATTGAACTTAAAAAAAAAAGGTCAAAAGTTGTAGTGTTTTACCTCCATTGTAGACTTTCCAACTTTTAACGCCTTGCGAATTTTATATTGTGCGTTATATATGTCTTTAAGTGTTGCCACATTATTTTCATTTTGTGCCTTCAATATTGATAGAATATCACGTGGTGGCACATTTTTCTCTGTCAGATCTTCAACCAATCGATACTCATCTTTAGATAACCGCCTTGCATATGGATGTCCTTCCATATGTTGTGCAGGAAGATGATTATGTTCATCACATATTACACTTATCAACCAACCATTATATTCACTTGAATATTTCCCTTGCAGTTTGAATGGACAATCAATTTTTCTTGTAGCAGAATTTTTACTTGATTCTTTCATTGTATATTCACCACCAAGATCACATTTAAGCAAGACTTCATTCAAAAAACCACTTGTATTCGCTTTTGACCTTCTAATTACTATGACATAACCAAGAGAGCGTGCCTGGTTTTGCGCCCAATTTATTAAATCTTCGCGAGATTGAAAGATCTAGAATTAAACTTATTTTTAATTTATGACGATATTATCTTACAAAAAATTTATGATATTAAATTAAAATAAAATATGTTATCATTTTACCTAATTAGAGAAAAAAGGCGACGTCGAAGTGGAAAATTCAGCACCATTTGAGTTGTTTTCGTTAAAAAATGACATTTTTATTTGTCAAATCAGAAAAAAATTCCTGAAAAATAAATTTCGCAATATAATTATAAATTTAAATTTAAATAAAATGGTAAGAAATAAGTGGGCTCAAAAATAAAATTAAACTATTGATTTAATCCTTCATTTAATCCATTGGACTAGTCCATTAACCCTTTAAAGCCCAATACCCTATTTAAGCCCATTATCCCATTTAAATACCTCTAAAAACCCTAAATTTTCACAAATTGATTTCAACAAACAAAAACCCTACTCTCTCTACCACAGCCCCACCACAGCTCCACCGCCGCCCCATCGTCGCCCCACCGCCGAACCACCGCCGCCCCAAACCGTGCACCGCCGCCGCCAACCGTGGCACCGCCGCCTCCAACTGTCGCACCGCCGCCACTCTGTCGTCGCCAGTCCTTCAGATCTGAACACCACCACTGAACACCACCACCGACCGCCACTCTGCCGCCGCTGCTTCCTCAGATCTGAACACCCACACCACCACCGAACGCCACTCTGCGCCGCCGCACGCCTCAGATCTGAACACCAACACCACCACCACCGACCGCCACTCTGTGCCGCCGCACGCCTCAGATCTGAACACCAACACCACCACCACTGACCGCCACTCTGCCGCCGCCGCACGCCTCAGATCTGAACACCAACACCACCACCACCACCGACCGCCACTCTGCGCCGCCGCACGCCTCAGATCTGAACACCACCACCACCGACCGCCACCGTCTCTCTCTCTCTCATGTCTCTCTCCACCGTCTCTCTCTCCTGTCTCTCTCTCCTTTCTCTCTCTCATGTCTCTCTCTCTCTCTCATGTCTCTCTCTACCGTCTCTCTCTCCTGTCTCTCTCTACCGTCTCTCTCTCCCGTCTCTCTCTCTCAGATTCACTTCTTTGTTTAAGAGTGAAAATTAAAAAACATCTTTACAATTGTTTTAAATTTTGTTGAAACATTTGTGTTTGTATCTTTTGTTTGAGATACAATTGACAAGGATAAATTGTTTGAAATAAAAGTGAAGATCTTGGATTATAACATATTTGTAACAAATTGTGTAATGGTATCTGAGGTTAATAGTGTAATTGGAAAAGATTAAGAGTTCTAAATATAAATAAAAAAAATTAGTTGGGGGTTAATTTTTATTTAATAAGAGTAATTAAATGTGCATTGTTTGACTAAAATTCGTATTGAAACTTGGGCTGACACAGGTACAACTTTTCAGACATATTTTGGCAGAAAAATAAAATACATTCCTAATGTTTTGACTTTATATTAAATGGTCAAAAGGTATCTTAGAATGACATAATCATGTGATTCAACAGCCCACTTACTAGCTAGCCTCAGCTTATAGTATTAAAGTTGTGCTAACTAAAGGGTTTGTGGCCTAGTAGTATAAGATGTTAGAAAGTATTTCCCTTTGACTTGTGGTCAAAGGTTCGAGTCCTATCATGGGTAATGGTCTAGAATTAAAAGTAGTGTAGTCGTGTAGATGGTGTGTTTTTGCTGTAAAAAAGAAAAGAAAAAACATGCTAGACTTCAAAACTTTGATCTATATCTTGGGATAATATATATATATATATATATATGCTTGGAAAATGGACATTAATTAATCTTCTTTTGGCGACATTAGATTAGCTTCAATTCTAGCAAGACTCAGAAATATCATGGACATTATTAATGCCGCCCAAATTTGAGGTTCATGATGGATCCTATTTTCATGATGTGTGCATTAGATGACGTTAGGGTTAGGTTAATTAATGTTCCACATTGGACAAATAATGAATTTGTAATATGTTTATAAGGGTTATGATACGCTAATCCTATTACAACTAATTCATATTTACTTACATGATATCAGATCAAGGTTCACCCGTGGTTGATCAAATGCCACACAGACTCCACGTAGTCCATAAATATCCACGTGTCAAGCGCGAAAAAAGGAAACGAGTGCTGAGTAATGTCCCACATTGGAAAATGTGGATCTAGTAGAAAAGAAGGAGGGAGCTCCCTTCAGTCCAAGCATAGATTAGCAAGGGATGAAAACTGTCTCCCGCATCATTCACTCAATCAAAGTAGCATAAAATGAGTCCTTTTCTACTGTGTGGTTAAATGAATGAGTCGGCAGCTAATTCAATTCCTTAATCACGTCCATGAGTGGGCTGAAGGGAGCTCCCTTCATTGTAATTAGCTCCATTCCGTTAGCTAAAAAAGATTGTTTAACTATCAAGTAAAAACAAATTAGTTGATCATAATAATCTTCATGTTTTGAACATCAAGAAAAGGTTCAACCAATAACTAGCTAGTCACACCAAAATTAAATAAATTATTAGGGTTTTAATTACCGGCCGGCATCAACATACTAAAGAGATACAATACAAACATCAATAATCTCTTTCACACATCACAGTTGGCGTATATAAGTGGCTACTAAATTTTTATCAGGCTATTTCTAACAGATGTAGAATTATCAATTACGAACAAAAATAATAAGATTAATTTTCAGTAATCACAAACCGAAAGTTAACTTGAAGCGAACAAAAAAGGGAAATAAATAGTTAGGCACTAACCCTAATTTTGAAAATGGCCATATATATATATATATATCAAATCATCCAAGTTAGATCAGTCATGCAAATATCCTAAGAAATCTTAAAATTGCCTCTCTCAAGTGTGTGTGTGTTAAAGGGAGAAAGAGCTTAACTGTGTGTTCTAGAGAGAGCGCTTAACTGGGTATATATATATCTATGAATCCAATATTGATCCATATATATACGCGCAGTTGATTGAAATGGGAATTCATGACCGGATATTTGAAACAAATGAACGGCAACAGTGAGCTTTTGTGGGTGGCAAAATTTACGGAAGGAATCGATGAGGTTCAGGTGAGTTTGTAATTATGGAAAAGGAGACAAGCAGCTGATGGGTCGCTTTTATCATGAGAGTCAGACTCAGATTTTTTATTTTATTTTTTAAGTAAAAAAAGGCAAACTAAATCTCCCTCATATCTTTCACTCCACCACAACTATATTTATTGAAACAAATCACAGTTCAACTTATTACTGATGCTGCAGTTAGTACTGATCATAGTTATTACTGATGAATACTATGATTACTACTGATGGGGCAGAAACACTTGTTACTGATGAGTTGATACTGGTGAAGTTTATAACTAAGTTACTACTGATCATGCACATATTGAAGATACTACTGATCATTAGTAGTTACTACTGACGTTGGTTTTGGACTTACTACTGATTACCAGAGTTACTACTGACGATGCATATTTACTACTGGTGATTGCAGTTACTACTGGTACGCGTTTTGGAAGCATATCAAGTCCGAGATCGTCGCAGAGATAGTTATAGAATGTTATTCAATGTATATCTTTATTATTCGATGTAAATCAAGTCCTAGAATAACTAGGGTAAATAGTTAGGCTTCAAGGACTATTATATATAGTTCCTTACGAATTGTAAACGTACGTGTGTATTGTTAATCAATAATATACATTGAAGTTTTTTGTGAAACTGTGTTCTTAATATTATTGCATATTGTTCTTACAGTTCATTGTTCTTAATCATATTGATATAGTGTTAATCCGCTGTAACTTCTATACACTACTACAGAATAGGTTTGTTGATGCGGTTGGTTATTTTTATTTGGTGCGGTTGTAACAAATAACCGCATCATAAAAGATAATTCGCACAAAAAAATATAAAACCGCACTATTTAATCTATTTGTTAATGCGGTTAAGAAAAAACCGCACTATTTAATCTATTTGTTAATGCGGTTAAGAAAAAACCGCACTATTTAATCTATTTGTTAATGCGGTTAAGAAAAATCGCACTAATAAATCACATTTGCACCCAAAAAGCACATTTTGCCATGTCATCAATCTGCACCACTATCATGTGATCTTAGTCGTTCATTGTTCATTATCACTTATCAATGGTCAAAATTGATTCAGCTTACACCACGTATCCCCATGAATATATATTCAAATACTCCCACAATCCTTAATCATTTTACTCATATTTTATTTCTTTCATCATTTACAAGTTTCATATGAGTAATTCTCTCAATTTTTTTTCAATATATATTCAAATATCCCAAACATCATTAATCATCTTACTCATATTCCATTTCTTTCATCATTCAAAAGTTTCAGGTTAGTAATTTTCTTAATTTTTCTTCGGTAATTGTTCTATCATCTTTAATTTTTGTTTGTTTCCATTAATTTAACTCGGTTCAAACAATTTTGTTGTGCAGATTTGAATTAAGCAAAAAATGTCAAGACGTGTAAAATTTGGAAAATGATTAGGAAAGTTAAAAAGTAGTCTGGACGTTCAAAATGACTAGGAATTAAGTTGAATAATTATTGCATAAATATTTAATATTTAATCATTAATAAATATTTAATAATTACTAATTAAGTCAAAATATTGCGCCGAACAAAATTTCACAAACATTTAACATTTAATAATTAATTAATAAAAAATATAAATACCTTTTATGGCGCGGTTCTGATTTTTTGGTGCGATCATTTAATGGTGCGGTTTTATATTTTTTGATGCGATCATTTAATGGTGCGGTTGTAATGATTTAATGGTGCGATATTTATTAGTGCGGTCTTTTAACCGCACCAATTAACCATTTTAACCGCATCAACAAACCTATTCTGTAGTAGTGATAATCAATTAGATCTAAAGGTGTTTATAAACTATCCAGAACTGTTTACAAATCCAAAGATTCTTCCAGAGAATGAACTTAGATTATTTTCTCCATCAATAATAATCAGAGGTGTTCCTGATATGAAATATATTCCACCTCCACCTTCAGCTTGTATTGGAAAGGGAAAAGAAATTTATGATGAAGATTACCCTAACAGAGCACTAGGTCACTACATGGTGAACAAAATCAATCTTGTCAGAGCTGACAAACAATCAAGATGGAAGGTGAAACACAAGAGATACTTAGAGAAAGTAGCTATGTATCAAGCTCTTGAAGAAAAGAAAAAGAAGACTAAAAATGAAAGATCCAAAACTCAAAAATCTCAAGAAGCTGAAGTACCTGTTCAAATAACAGATATGCAGTTAGAAGCTCAAAAAGCAGAATTTAAAAGACTTAGAAAAGTTGAAGAAGAACATCTAAAGTGTCTTGAAGATCTGGTATCTGAATGCAAAAGAACAAAAAGTGAATTAACAGATGATGTATTTGAACAGAAGACAAATATGATTGAATTTCTAAAAACAAAAGGGCACAGTGCAAAGTCCTTTGGCAGAATGAAGATGATCACAATCATAGAGAAATATTGTACTACAAAGAAGAAAGAATTGGCTGAACAAGAAGCTGAAAAAGAAAAGAAATCAAAAGCCTTAATTCCAATCAGTCCAAGATTAATTCAAGCTGGTAGTATATCAACTACTGGTGAATCCTCAACTCCCCGATCAAAGAAAAGGAAGGTTCTTACTCAAGAACAGATTACTCAAAAGAAATCAAAAACAGAACAAATTATTCCTGTTCTTGAAGTACCTGTTGCTCCCATTCAAAACAATCCAATCATCAATTGGAGAGTTATGCCAAATAATGTAATAGAAATTATAAGGGAAGACAAAGCTGTTCAAAGATTTACTGGATGATTACCATGTAACGCCCTGAAATTTTAATAATTAAATAATATTACTTTAATTGTCATATTTAAAGTTAAATGGATAATTATTAAACTAATTATACTGGAGTTGGACGTTCCGTTAGTTAGTCAATTAAATTTGACGGTTCATATTATTTAGACGACCTATAGTTAGACGGTTCGTTTTATTAGACGTTATTTGTATGTGACGTGTTGTGTTAATTACTTACATGTGATAATTAAATATTTGGACGTTTTAAATTACCAAGCCGTGAGTGTGTAGCGGGTGAGGCCGGCCGGATGGCCAAGACTGAACCCCCCCCCCCCCCCCCCTCATTGTCATTTATTTTGTAGCTCGAGTTAGTGTTAATCTCTTTTAGCCCAAGTGTTTATTTTCTAGCCCAACCGAATTAATGAGCCTATGGTCTAATTGTGAGGTACTTAAGCCTAATTAAACCCTAAAACCCCTAAGCCCCATCCTTTTCCCTAAAACCGTTCGAAGAGAAACAATCCCCCACTCTCATATAATTTTTGATCGGAGGCGGCAACAAGGAAAACACTGGATAATTATTTTTGGGAGTAGTAGATTTGCACATGGATTGGTTTTTGTCCACGAGATATCAAGCAGGCAAGCTGCTTCAATTCTATTCCTCCCCACATTTGACTCACGTGTGGAGCTTTTGTTTGTGGGGCATCCATGCCATCGAGCAGGTGGTGGTCCGTATGTTTTCTTTTTGGCGTCCGTTTTCAGCAAGCAGGAGGCTAAGTGCTGTAGCATATTGATTATTATTTTTACGTCAATAAGAGGGTAGCAAGCATGAGCCGTCGTCCAGGTGGTGGTGATAATGAGCGGACCAAGGGAATCAGGAGGGATAGTAGAGCAGATTGATCGAGCGGATGATTCTTGTGGATATCGGTAATTTTATTGCCTTTCCTATTCTATTGACGTTTCCTTAGGCTCATGTGATTTAATCTTATGTGCGTGTAACTTACGGGACTGAGCTTTAGAGTTCGGGTTTTTGAATTTTGGTTATTAATGATGTCGGGTCTGGGTTGAGCTTGTTGATTGTTTCATTTTGTGATGTTGGGTTTTCTATAGGGTTGTAGTGCCATGTTTCCGTGGGTTGACTTCTAAAATCGTCAAAACGTTTTGTCTAATTTTCCATGAACTGCGGCGCGGGTTTTGATCGCTGAAATTTAAGAGTGTCGGGTTGGTTTGAGTTAACGTCTTTTGGTTAAATCATCTATACGTTTTATTAATCGAAAACCGGAAACCGAACCTTTAAGGTTCTTGGTTTCCTAAACCAAAAGAGTTTCAAAAAGAAAAGAGTTAAATGATGTTAATCTGTTTTCTAAGTTAAAATGAGTCTCGGGGCTGTCGGGTGCCTCGGGAATAAATGGGTTGATGTCGGGATTCAAAACGGGTTTTAAATTACATGCTGTATTTTGGGCAGTTTCTGTTAGTAATGTTCGGGTCTATTTTTACCACACTTAAAATACGTTTTTGGATTTTTGGCCCGTGCTGGTCACTTGTTTTCTGAGTTAGCTTTCCAACGCCGCAACCCTCTCGTCAATCCGAATTACGGTTTAAAAGTTATAGTCAATTTAGTATGCTGCTGTTAGGAAGATGACCTGTGCAGCAGGTCTGTCTTGCAATGCTGTTTTGAGACACTTAGAGTCTGTTTTGGCCAATGGCCGTCTCACAGAGATGTGTAGTTCTGATTGTCTACTTTTCATGGTTAAAATATGAGATTAATCTACTGCACAGTTTAAGAGTTATAGCAGTTTCCGTGAGACCGACGGGTGCTGCCAGTTTTCTAAATTGAGTCCTTAGAACGGATTGTAATTCGGGTTTCATTTTTATGCTTTTAGGATCATCTAGGAATAACCGAGCAGCGCTTTAGAGTATTGAGGAATTCTTCGGAGCTTACGTTTCTCGAGGTGAGTATTCTCACCGTGTAATCAGTTTTAACGTTGTACATGCATGACTTATGTGTTACATTTCTTGCACCATAATTGTTATCTGAGCTTGAGCTGTTATCTGAGTTTGATCCGCTATCTGAGTTTAATTTGTTATCTGAGTTTGACATGCTATCTGAGTATCTGAGCAGCTGTTGATTTATTTTAATCTGAGACATTGTGCCTGGGTAACCGAGCTCGGCACAGGGTCATTCTGTGCTACTACTTGCTAGGGCATCTGAGATAATTGTGTTAAAGAAATAATAAAACATAATAACACACATCTGAGTTTTGGGATCACCTCCCGTCTGAGTTTTTGGAATTATTCCCGTCTGAGTTTTTGGGATTATTCTCGTCTGAGTTTTTGGGATTATTCCAGTCTGAGTTTTGGGATCACTCCCGTCTGAGTTTTGGCTTACGCCTATCTGAGGTGTGAGGAGGGGCGAGGTTGATCTCTCGTCCCAAATCACACAAGCGCGCTATATAAATTAAAATCTGAGTAATAAAATCCGAGAAATAAATCTGAGTAATAAAATCCGAGAAATAAATCTGAGTAATAAAATCCGAGAAATAAATCTGAGTAATAAAATCCGAGAAATAAATCTGAGTAATAAAATCCGAGAAATAAATCTGAGTAATAAAATCCGAGAAATAAATCTGAGTAATAAAATCCGAGAAATAAATCTGAGTAATAAAATCCGAGAAATAAATCTGAGTAATAAAATCCGAGAAATAAATCTGAGTAATTAATCGAGTAGATTCTGAGTAGGAGTACACCGATGTGCCCTCATGTGTTGTATGTTATGATTGTATGCATTTTGAGATATTCACTCAGCTTCTCCAGCTGACCCCTATTTTCCCCCACATTGTTTCAGGTACCAGCAGAGGAAAGGAGAAGGTGGACGGTTGACCGCTGTATCTTTCATTACCGATGTGGACGGCATTTAATATTTTAAAAACACTTAATTTTAACTATTTCCGCATTAAATATATTTTTAAATGAAAATACTATTATTGGGATTTAATTATTCGAGTTATTGGGACCTTTTGATTAAAAGTTTGTTTTCAAAAATTTTAAAAATCTTGTAAATTTTAGGGTGTTACAAGTTGGTATCAGAGCTCTGACTTGAGGGATTTGAGTTCGCAAGGGGCGAATTCAAACTCAAGTTTGAGTGTCGAGTTTTAAAATGAGAAAAGAGTGAAATATTTTCTGAGAAAAGTTTCCACATCAAGCATACATCATGTCACGTCGACCTCTCGCTTCCTATTGCCGGTAATATTTAAGAGTATTATTATTTGAGATTTTGCTATATTCTGAGTATAGACGAGTAGTGTATTCTGAGAATTTTCGGTTTATTCCCTGAGAGAATTAACAGTGAATTGTATGGCTAAACATATCTCTATCTGTATAAAGATATACTATTACGAGATTCTATAATTCTAAGTATAAGTTAGAGCTTAATTTGAGTATAAATTTGATTTTAATTCTTAGAGTTCTATATATTTATGCATATACAAATACGCAAACTAGAGGAATTATAAATTTTAATGAGAATAATAAAAGTTTCCAATTTAGAGGAACACCTAATAAAGTTGAAATGAGATTTTATAAGTTCTGAGAAATTTTAACCAAAAGTGTGATAAATGAATATCAATTTGTAATATAAAATTCATAAATTATCAAATGAGAAACATGCTTGAGTAAATGAGAAACGGAGAAGTTCCTAATATTAAAGAGAAGTAATAAATTTTGAAACTCGGAGAATATTAAGAGTCTTCATTTCGAAGAAAAACACTTTATAGAAAGAGTTATTGAAGCTAGTAAATCAGAGATTAATAAATATTTAAATGAGGGTTACCAAGTTGTGTAAGGAGAAATTATTAATTCAAGAAAATGAAAAATAATTACATTCGAGCTAAACGAGGAGATATCGAGCTAAATTTTTTTTTTTTTGAGAAATACGTTTAATGAGATAGGATACATTAATATGGAATTCCAAATTTGTGTAAGAAGCTATAGAATGTATTAAAGAGAATTATTAAACAGTGTTAAAAGAGAAGTGATTATATTAAACTTATTAAATGAGAAATTAAAATTCGTGAATGCCATGAGTTGTAATAATTGAGAAAATTTCAGGTTAAAAAGTCAACAAATTTATATTTATTTAAGAATCATTAAATTGAAATAAAATGAGAAAACATTATGAGTAAGTGGTTTAAATAGTTGAATGCAAGACGTCATGTGAATAACGAGTTCAGTGAGAGATTGTTAAGTTAACGCAGAGCTAATAAACGAGCTATATAAGCTTATTAGAATAATTAACCGAGAATGTTGAACTAGAAAATATTAATTGTCGCTCGAGACGACAATAAATCGGATAAAATTTTGAGAAAGAGTAAATGATATTCATGGGAAATGACAAATGAGATAACTAAGAGTAGAAGATAAAAAGGTATTCGTATTGTGAAAGTAACAAAGTGGAAATATCTCTATGAATCTGAGTTATCCGAGTATCGCGTATGAGACTAAATATACGCATGATTTCTGAGTAATGTTTATGAGGTTTTGAGTAACCACAGCTGAGTGCATATCTATATTTATCAGATATTGAAAGTAAACTTTTCTTTCTCCTGAGTGGGATTTGTTTGTGGATTATTTTTATGTGTGGGAAGTTGTGAACTTTGGGATTGACCTGTGACCAAACAAATGTAGGTGTCGAAAGTAATAGAAGGGCCCCTATTATCGTACACACCGAACTTTTGGTTGGTTATGGGGAGATTTTGAGGGGAACGATGGACCAATGCTTGTTATTGTAAATTTATTTTATGCATGTTATTTGTTTGAGTGAGTATATGTTGTTTATGTTATCATAATAGAGAATTCTAGTGCCAAACTCGAGGACGAGTTTTCTCCAAGTGGAGTTGAGTAGGGGTAAAAAGGAAAATTGTCAAGAAATAATTATCATTAATTATTATTTATAAATATTATGAGCATGATGCTTATGCAGAGAGATTTTGTTGGTATGAATTTAAAGTGCGAAATCTAAATACATATAATTGAGCAAATAAAATATAAGAGTAACTATCAAAACAAGCAGTTGAGAATAATTAAATTTATTCTATGGGTAATTATAGAGTTTACAACAAAATGATAGATCGGGTTTACTGGAGAAATTAACAAATCAAGTTAATTGGGTTGAATGTATATCGTGCAAAAAGGGAAGTAGTAATACTACAATTATATACAAAATAAGAAAGTATACTTATTCTTGGGTGGTTATAAATGTGATAATGAGAAATCATTAAATTAAAGTGATGAGAACTTACTAATGAGTCGAATATGAGAAAACTGCTACAATGAAATTTTGAGGAAAATGAGTTAAAATGAGATCGGTAATTTGCTGGTAATGAGTTATTATTAAAACGAGCTAAATGATAAAATTTTATTTGGATTAATTATGGAATAATTTTGAGTTATAAGAAATTTACAAACCGAGTTACATAAGCAAATTAATAAAATGAGTCAAAAGAGAAAAGTATTAAATTAACGGAAAGTTTTATTCAAATTTTTGAAGTATTATAAAGTGTTATGAGTTTTGAGGTATTATAAAATTATATGAGAAAACTCTATCTATGAATAATTATTAAACTTGAGATGAGAACAACTATTCAATGAATTTATATTGAACTTAGGAGAAATTTCGAAAAGACGAGAATGTACTGAATTGATGAACCATGAGTAAACCGTAAAATTTAGAATAAGTGTAACTGTGAATTGAGTAAATGAGAACTAAAGAATTAATTCGTAATTTGAGTAAACGAGAAATCATTATAAATAAGAGTATGAAATTTAATCGGAATTTTTAGTGGGTAACATGTAATTAATGAGTAGATATGGTCAAAATAATTAAGGGACATTTTAAATTGTGTAAATCAGTGAAACGGTCTATTAAAGGATCGTTAAACTAGATGAATGAGAAAACATCTATTAAAATATATTCGAGAAACCACTAAATGTAATAGAATGAGAACCTATTAAAGGGAATTAAATGTCAAGATCGTTAATTTGAGCTATTTAAAGGGTTATCAACATCGGTAATATGCAAACCTAATAGAGTAAGGTAACATTATAATGTTAAAGAAGAGTCATTTTGAGAACCAATAACACGGTTGAGAGAGAGTATATCATTCCAAGTATTATAAGATGGTAAATTGGAACACGCGAGTAGTAATAAGAATGAGTAAAAAGGTGATTTATACCTAATGTTATTACTTGTAAATATTATTATCTTATGAGTTGTTACTGAGTTGGATTTTTGGGTTTGCTTCTGAGTTAAGATTTACAAGTTTGCTCCTGAGTTAAACATTTTTGAGTTATACTCCTGAGATATGTTTTGAGTTTATTTCTGAGTGGGACTTCTGAGTTATATTTCCAGATCATATTTTGGAGTTATATAACTGAGTATATGAGGATTCTGTGTGATATGTATATTCCTTGTGAATAATTTACCTGTTTTTGTATTAGTTGATAGCGGTGTAAACCACTAAATTGTTTTTATACCTTAGGGAAACTATTGTCCCATATTGTAGAGAACCTTGCTGAGCCATTCTGATAAAGAATTGTCAATAATGAGATTTTTTTTATGTTGCTAAAATGTATAATTACCAATTAATAGAGTTGTACGAGAAGAAATTCCCCGTAAAAACTTATTGTTATCGCCATGAGAGAACCGTGTGTGGTAATGAGTATGATTGCGAGCATGGGTTGGATGACCGAGTACCACGCCGAGATCTTCTGCCGCCATAAACCAAACCGTAACAAATCTCCAAGTGGAGTTGAATCGGAGATTCAACACTACGTTAACCGTTGGGTGCAACAACTGTGTTCGACTACGAGATCAAGAAGACATCTTCATCAGAGTAACGAGAGTTATTGTGCGTCATCTTTGACATCCTTTTATCGTTACATCGAGATCCTCAGAGAGCATTCCGTTTACCTCTTTTACATTATCCTCTTACGATGCTAAAGACGGAAGACTTGTGTGAGCAAGAGCCGGAGATCATGCTGATCGAGTGGGTCGCCGTGAAGGGTTTCATTCTATTCTTAACCTCTAACGAGTTTCCTCACTTCATAACCTTATCGTTTCTTCTTTTGTGGACGTGTGGTGTTGCCGGGCCTGAGCCTGAGGTGCGAGATCGCCACACTGAGCATTTTTTGAGCGATGACTTCGGGGACGAAGTCTATTTCAAGTGGAGTTGAGTTGTAACGCCCTGAAATTTTAATAATTAAATAATATTACTTTAATTGTCATATTTAAAGTTAAATGGATAATTATTAAACTAATTATACTGGAGTTGGACGTTCCGTTAGTTAGTCAATTAAATTTGACGGTTCATATTATTTAGACGACCTATAGTTAGACGGTTCGTTTTATTAGACGTTATTTGTATGTGACGTGTTGTGTTAATTACTTACATGTGATAATTAAATATTTGGACGTTTTAAATTACCAAGCCGTGAGTGTGTAGCGGGTGAGGCCGGCCGGATGGCCAAGACTGAACCCCCCCCCCCTCATTGTCATTTATTTTGTAGCTCGAGTTAGTGTTAATCTCTTTTAGCCCAAGTGTTTATTTTCTAGCCCAACCGAATTAATGAGCCTATGGTCTAATTGTGAGGTACTTAAGCCTAATTAAACCCTAAAACCCCTAAGCCCCATCCTTTTCCCTAAAACCGTTCGAAGAGAAACAATCCCCCACTCTCATATAATTTTTGATCGGAGGCGGCAACAAGGAAAACACTGGATAATTATTTTTGGGAGTAGTAGATTTGCACATGGATTGGTTTTTGTCCACGAGATATCAAGCAGGCAAGCTGCTTCAATTCTATTCCTCCCCACATTTGACTCACGTGTGGAGCTTTTGTTTGTGGGGCATCCATCGAGCAGGTGGTGGTCCGTATGTTTTCTTTTTGGCGTCCGTTTTCAGCAAGCAGGAGGCTAAGTGCTGTAGCATATTGATTATTATTTTTACGTCAATAAGAGGGTAGCAAGCATGAGCCGTCGTCCAGGTGGTGGTGATAATGAGCGGACCAAGGGAATCAGGAGGGATAGTAGAGCAGATTGATCGAGCGGATGATTCATGTGGATATCGGTAATTTTATTGCCTTTCCTATTCTATTGACGTTTCCTTAGGCTCATGTGATTTAATCTTATGTGCGTGTAACTTACGGGACTGAGCTTTAGAGTTCGGGTTTTTGAATTTTGGTTATTAATGATGTCGGGTCTGGGTTGAGCTTGTTGATTGTTTCATTTTGTGATGTTGGGTTTTCTATAGGGTTGTAGTGCCATGTTTCCGTGGGTTGACTTCTAAAATCGTCAAAACGTTTTGTCTAATTTTCCATGAACTGCGGCGCGGGTTTTGATCGCTGAAATTTAAGAGTGTCGGGTTGGTTTGAGTTAACGTCTTTTGGTTAAATCATCTATACGTTTTATTAATCGAAAACCGGAAACCGAACCTTTAAGGTTCTTGGTTTCCTAAACCAAAAGAGTTTCAAAAAGAAAAGAGTTAAATGATGTTAATCTGTTTTCTAAGTTAAAATGAGTCTCGGGGCTGTCGGGTGCCTCGGGAATAAATGGGTTGATGTCGGGATTCAAAACGGGTTTTAAATTACATGCTGTATTTTGGGCAGTTTCTGTTAGTAATGTTCGGGTCTATTTTTACCACACTTAAAATACGTTTTTGGATTTTTGGCCCGTGCTGGTCACTTGTTTTCTGAGTTAGCTTTCCAACGCCGCAACCCTCTCGTCAATCCGAATTACGGTTTAAAAGTTATAGTCAATTTAGTATGCTGCTGTTAGGAAGATGACCTGTGCAGCAGGTCTGTCTTGCAATGCTGTTTTGAGACACTTAGAGTCTGTTTTGGCCAATGGCCGTCTCACAGAGATGTGTAGTTCTGATTGTCTACTTTTCATGGTTAAAATATGAGATTAATCTACTGCACATTTTAAGAGTTATAGCAGTTTCCGTGAGACCGACGGGTGCTGCCAGTTTTCTAAATTGAGTCCTTAGAACGGATTGTAATTCGGGTTTCATTTTTATGCTTTTAGGATCATCTAGGAATAACCGAGCAGCGCTTTAGAGTATTGAGGAATTCTTCGGAGCTTACGTTTCTCGAGGTGAGTATTCTCACCGTGTAATCAGTTTTAACGTTGTACATGCATGACTTATGTGTTACATTTCTTGCACCATAATTGTTATCTGAGCTTGAGCTGTTATCTGAGTTTGATCCGCTATCTGAGTTTAATTTGTTATCTGAGTTTGACATGCTATCTGAGTATCTGAGCAGCTGTTGATTTATTTTAATCTGAGACATTGTGCCTGGGTAACCGAGCTCGGCACAGGGTCATTCTGTGCTACTACTTGCTAGGGCATCTGAGATAATTGTGTTAAAGAAATAATAAAACATAATAACACACATCTGAGTTTTGGGATCACCTCCCGTCTGAGTTTTTGGAATTATTCCCGTCTGAGTTTTTGGGATTATTCTCGTCTGAGTTTTTGGGATTATTCCAGTCTGAGTTTTGGGATCACTCCCATCTGAGTTTTGGCTTACGCCTATCTGAGGTGTGAGGAGGGGCGAGGTTGATCTCTCGTCCCAAATCACACAAGCGCGCTATATAAATTAAAATCTGAGTAATAAAATCCGAGAAATAAATCTGAGTAATAAAATCCGAGAAATAAATCTGAGTAATAAAATCCGAGAAATAAATCTGAGTAATAAAATCCGAGAAATAAATCTGAGTAATAAAATCCGAGAAATAAATCTGAGTAATAAAATCCGAGAAATAAATCTGAGTAATAAAATCCGAGAAATAAATCTGAGTAATAAAATCCGAAAAATAAATCTGAGTAATAAAATCCGAGAAATAAATCTGAGTAATTAATCGAGTAGATTCTGAGTAGGAGTACACCGATGTGCCCTCATGTGTTGTATGTTATGATTGTATGCATTTTGAGATATTCACTCAGCTTCTCCAGCTGACCCCTATTTTCCCCCACATTGTTTCAGGTACCAGCAGAGGAAAGGAGAAGGTGGACGGTTGACCGCTGTATCTTTCATTACCGATGTGGACGGCATTTAATATTTTAAAAACACTTAATTTTAACTATTTCCGCATTAAATATATTTTTAAATGAAAATACTATTATTGGGATTTAATTATTCGAGTTATTGGGACCTTTTGATTAAAAGTTTGTTTTCAAAAATTTTAAAAATCTTGTAAATTTTAGGGTGTTACAAGTTGGTATCAGAGCTCTGACTTGAGGGATTTGAGTTCGCAAGGGGCGAATTCAAACTCAAGTTTGAGTGTCGAGTTTTAAAATGAGAAAAGAGTGAAATATTTTCTGAGAAAAGTTTCCACATCAAGCATACAGCATGTCACGTCGACCTCTCGCTTCCTATTGCCGGTAATATTTAAGAGTATTATTATTTGAGATTTTGCTATATTCTGAGTATAGACGAGTAGTGTATTCTGAGAATTTTCGGTTTATTCCCTGAGAGAATTAACAGTGAATTGTATGGCTAAACATATCTCTATCTGTATAAAGATATACTATTACGAGATTCTATAATTCTAAGTATAAGTTAGAGCTTAATTTGAGTATAAATTTGATTTTAATTCTTAGAGTTCTATATATTTATGCATATACAAATACGCAAACTAGAGGAATTATAAATTTTAATGAGAATAATAAAAGTTTCCAATTTAGAGGAACACCTAATAAAGTTGAAATGAGATTTTATAAGTTCTGAGAAATTTTAACCAAAAGTGTGATAAATGAATATCAATTTGTAATATAAAATTCATAAATTATCAAATGAGAAACATGCTTGAGTAAATGAGAAACGGAGAAGTTCCTAATATTAAAGAGAAGTAATAAATTTTGAAACTCGGAGAATATTAAGAGTCTTCATTTCGAAGAAAAACACTTTATAGAAAGAGTTATTGAAGCTAGTAAATCAGAGATTAATAAATATTTAAATGAGGGTTACCAAGTTGTGTAAGGAGAAATTATTAATTCAAGAAAATGAAAAATAATTACATTCGAGCTAAACGAGGAGATATCGAGCTAAATTTTTTTTTTTTTGAGAAATACGTTTAATGAGATAGGATACATTAATATGGAATTCCAAATTTGTGTAAGAAGCTATAGAATGTATTAAAGAGAATTATTAAACAGTGTTAAAAGAGAAGTGATTATATTAAACTTATTAAATGAGAAATTAAAATTCGTGAATGCCATGAGTTGTAATAATTGAGAAAATTTCAGGTTAAAAAGTCAACAAATTTATATTTATTTAAGAATCATTAAATTGAAATAAAATGAGAAAACATTATGAGTAAGTGGTTTAAATAGTTGAATGCAAGACGTCATGTGAATAACGAGTTCAGTGAGAGATTGTTAAGTTAACGCAGAGCTAATAAACGAGCTATATAAGCTTATTAGAATAATTAACCGAGAATGTTGAACTAGAAAATATTAATTGTCGCTCGAGACGACAATAAATCGGATAAAATTTTGAGAAAGAGTAAATGATATTCATGGGAAATGACAAATGAGATAACTAAGAGTAGAAGATAAAAAGGTATTCGTATTGTGAAAGTAACAAAGTGGAAATATCTCTATGAATCTGAGTTATCCGAGTATCGCGTATGAGACTAAATATACGCATGATTTCTGAGTAATGTTTATGAGGTTTTGAGTAACCACAGCTGAGTGCATATCTATATTTATCAGATATTGAAAGTAAACTTTTCTTTCTCCTGAGTGAGATTTGTTTGTGGATTATTTTTATGTGTGGGAAGTTGTGAACTTTGGGATTGACCTGTGACCAAACATATGTAGGTGTCGAAAGTAATAGAAGGGCCCCTATTATCGTACACACCGAACTTTTGGTTGGTTATGGGGAGATTTTGAGGGGAACGATGGACCAATGCTTGTTATTGTAAATTTATTTTATGCATGTTATTTGTTTGAGTGAGTATATGTTGTTTATGTTATCATAATAGAGAATTCTAGTGCCAAACTCGAGGACGAGTTTTCTCCAAGTGGAGTTGAGTAGGGGTAAAAAGGAAAATTGTCAAGAAATAATTATCATTAATTATTATTTATAAATATTATGAGCATGATGCTTATGCAGAGAGATTTTGTTGGTATGAATTTAAAGTGCGAAATCTAAATACATATAATTGAGCAAATAAAATATAAGAGTAACTATCAAAACAAGCAGTTGAGAATAATTAAATTTATTCTATGGGTAATTATAGAGTTTACAACAAAATGATAGATCGGGTTTACTGGAGAAATTAACAAATCAAGTTAATTGGGTTGAATGTATATCGTGCAAAAAGGGAAGTAGTAATACTACAATTATATACAAAATAAGAAAGTATACTTATTCTTGGGTGGTTATAAATGTGATAATGAGAAATCATTAAATTAAAGTGATGAGAACTTACTAATGAGTCGAATATGAGAAAACTGCTACAATGAAATTTTGAGGAAAATGAGTTAAAATGAGATCGGTAATTTGCTGGTAATGAGTTATTATTAAAACGAGCTAAATGATAAAATTTTATTTGGATTAATTATGGAATAATTTTGAGTTATAAGAAATTTACAAACCGAGTTACATAAGCAAATTAATAAAATGAGTCAAAAGAGAAAAGTATTAAATTAACGGAAAGTTTTATTCAAATTTTTGAAGTATTATAAAGTGTTATGAGTTTTGAGGTATTATAAAATTATATGAGAAAACTCTATCTATGAATAATTATTAAACTTGAGATGAGAACAACTATTCAATGAATTTATATTGAACTTAGGAGAAATTTCGAAAAGACGAGAATGTACTGAATTGATGAACCATGAGTAAACCGTAAAATTTAGAATAAGTGTAACTGTGAATTGAGTAAATGAGAACTAAAGAATTAATTCGTAATTTTGAGTAAACGAGAAATCATTATAAATAAGAGTATGAAATTTAATCGGAATTTTTAGTGGGTAACATGTAATTAATGAGTAGATATGGTCAAAATAATTAAGGGACATTTTAAATTGTGTAAATCAGTGAAACGGTCTATTAAAGGATCGTTAAACTAGATGAATGAGAAAACATCTATTAAAATATTATCGAGAAACCACTAAATGTAATAGAATGAGAACCTATTAAAGGGAATTAAATGTCAAGATCGTTAATTTGAGCTATTTAAAGGGTTATCAACATCGGTAATATGCAAACCTAATAGAGTAAGGTAACATTATAATGTTAAAGAAGAGTCATTTTGAGAACCAATAACACGGTTGAGAGAGAGTATATCATTCCAAGTATTATAAGATGGTAAATTGGAACACGCGAGTAGTAATAAGAATGAGTAAAAAGGTGATTTATACCTAATGTTATTACTTGTAAATATTATTATCTTATGAGTTGTTACTGAGTTGGATTTTTGGGTTTGCTTCTGAGTTAAGATTTACAAGTTTGCTCCTGAGTTAAACATTTTTGAGTTATACTCCTGAGATATGTTTTGAGTTTATTTCTGAGTGGGACTTCTGAGTTATATTTCCAGATCATATTTTGGAGTTATATAACTGAGTATATGAGGATTCTGTGTGATATGTATATTCCTTGTGAATAATTTACCTGTTTTTGTATTAGTTGATAGCGGTGTAAACCACTAAATTGTTTTTATACCTTAGGGAAACTATTGTCCCATATTGTAGAGAACCTTGCTGAGCCATTCTGATAAAGAATTGTCAATAATGAGATTTTTTTTATGTTGCTAAAATGTATAATTACCAATTAATAGAGTTGTACGAGAAGAAATTCCCCGTAAAAACTTATTGTTATCGCCATGAGAGAACCGTGTGTGGTAATGAGTATGATTGCGAGCATGGGTTGGATGACCGAGTACCACGCCGAGATCTTCTGCCGCCATAAACCAAACCGTAACAAATCTCCAAGTGGAGTTGAATCGGAGATTCAACACTACGTTAACCGTTGGGTGCAACAACTGTGTTCGACTACGAGATCAAGAAGACATCTTCATCAGAGTAACGAGAGTTATTGTGCGTCATCTTTGACATCCTTTTATCGTTACATCGAGATCCTCAGAGAGCATTCCGTTTACCTCTTTTACATTATCCTCTTACGATGCTAAAGACGGAAGACTTGTGTGAGCAAGAGCCGGAGATCATGCTGATCGAGTGGGTCGCCGTGAAGGGTTTCATTCTATTCTTAACCTCTAACGAGTTTCCTCACTTCATAACCTTATCGTTTCTTCTTTTGTGGACGTGTGGTGTTGCCGGGCCTGAGCCTGAGGTGCGAGATCGCCACACTGAGCATTTTTTGAGCGATGACTTCGGGGACGAAGTCTATTTCAAGTGGAGTTGAGTTGTAACGCCCTGAAATTTTAATAATTAAATAATATTACTTTAATTGTCATATTTAAAGTTAAATGGATAATTATTAAACTAATTATACTGGAGTTGGACATTCCGTTAGTTAGTCAATTAAATTTGACGGTTCATATTATTTAGACGACCTATAGTTAGACGGTTCGTTTTATTAGACGTTATTTGTATGTGACGTGTTGTGTTAATTACTTACATGTGATAATTAAATATTTGGACGTTTTAAATTACCAAGCCGTGAGTGTGTAGCGGGTGAGGCCGGCCGGATGGCCAAGACTGAACCCCCCCCCCCCCCTCATTGTCATTTATTTTGTAGCTCGAGTTAGTGTTAATCTCTTTTAGCCCAAGTGTTTATTTTCTAGCCCAACCGAATTAATGAGCCTATGGTCTAATTGTGAGGTACTTAAGCCTAATTAAACCCTAAAACCCCTAAGCCCCATCCTTTTCCCTAAAACCGTTCGAAGAGAAACAATCCCCCACTCTCATATAATTTTTGATCGGAGGCGGCAACAAGGAAAACACTGGATAATTATTTTTGGGAGTAGTAGATTTGCACATGGATTGGTTTTTGTCCACGAGATATCAAGCAGGCAAGCTGCTTCAATTCTATTCCTCCCCACATTTGACTCACGTGTGGAGCTTTTGTTTGTGGGGCATCCATCGAGCAGGTGGTGGTCCGTATGTTTTCTTTTTGGCGTCCGTTTTCAGCAAGCAGGAGGCTAAGTGCTGTAGCATATTGATTATTATTTTTACGTCAATAAGAGGGTAGCAAGCATGAGCCGTCGTCCAGGTGGTGGTGATAATGAGCGGACCAAGGGAATCAGGAGGGATAGTAGAGCAGATTGATCGAGCGGATGATTCATGTGGATATCGGTAATTTTATTGCCTTTCCTATTCTATTGACGTTTCCTTAGGCTCATGTGATTTAATCTTATGTGCGTGTAACTTACGGGACTGAGCTTTAGAGTTCGGGTTTTTGAATTTTGGTTATTAATGATGTCGGGTCTGGGTTGAGCTTGTTGATTGTTTCATTTTGTGATGTTGGGTTTTCTATAGGGTTGTAGTGCCATGTTTCCGTGGGTTGACTTCTAAAATCGTCAAAACGTTTTGTCTAATTTTCCATGAACTGCGGCGCGGGTTTTGATCGCTGAAATTTAAGAGTGTCGGGTTGGTTTGAGTTAACGTCTTTTGGTTAAATCATCTATACGTTTTATTAATCGAAAACCGGAAACCGAACCTTTAAGGTTCTTGGTTTCCTAAACCAAAAGAGTTTCAAAAAGAAAAGAGTTAAATGATGTTAATCTGTTTTCTAAGTTAAAATGAGTCTCGGGGCTGTCGGGTGCCTCGGGAATAAATGGGTTGATGTCGGGATTCAAAACGGGTTTTAAATTACATGCTGTATTTTGGGCAGTTTCTGTTAGTAATGTTCGGGTCTATTTTTACCACACTTAAAATACGTTTTTGGATTTTTGGCCCGTGCTGGTCACTTGTTTTCTGAGTTAGCTTTCCAACGCCGCAACCCTCTCGTCAATCCGAATTACGGTTTAAAAGTTATAGTCAATTTAGTATGCTGCTGTTAGGAAGATGACCTGTGCAGCAGGTCTGTCTTGCAATGCTGTTTTGAGACACTTAGAGTCTGTTTTGGCCAATGGCCGTCTCACAGAGATGTGTAGTTCTGATTGTCTACTTTTCATGGTTAAAATATGAGATTAATCTACTGCACATTTTAAGAGTTATAGCAGTTTCCGTGAGACCGACGGGTGCTGCCAGTTTTCTAAATTGAGTCCTTAGAACGGATTGTAATTCGGGTTTCATTTTTATGCTTTTAGGATCATCTAGGAATAACCGAGCAGCGCTTTAGAGTATTGAGGAATTCTTCGGAGCTTACGTTTCTCGAGGTGAGTATTCTCACCGTGTAATCAGTTTTAACGTTGTACATGCATGACTTATGTGTTACATTTCTTGCACCATAATTGTTATCTGAGCTTGAGCTGTTATCTGAGTTTGATCCGCTATCTGAGTTTAATTTGTTATCTGAGTTTGACATGCTATCTGAGTATCTGAGCAGCTGTTGATTTATTTTAATCTGAGACATTGTGCCTGGGTAACCGAGCTCGGCACAGGGTCATTCTGTGCTACTACTTGCTAGGGCATCTGAGATAATTGTGTTAAAGAAATAATAAAACATAATAACACACATCTGAGTTTTGGGATCACCTCCCGTCTGAGTTTTTGGAATTATTCCCGTCTGAGTTTTTGGGATTATTCTCGTCTGAGTTTTTGGGATTATTCCAGTCTGAGTTTTGGGATCACTCCCATCTGAGTTTTGGCTTACGCCTATCTGAGGTGTGAGGAGGGGCGAGGTTGATCTCTCGTCCCAAATCACACAAGCGCGCTATATAAATTAAAATCTGAGTAATAAAATCCGAGAAATAAATCTGAGTAATAAAATCCGAGAAATAAATCTGAGTAATAAAATCCGAGAAATAAATCTGAGTAATAAAATCCGAGAAATAAATCTGAGTAATAAAATCCGAGAAATAAATCTGAGTAATAAAATCCGAGAAATAAATCTGAGTAATAAAATCCGAGAAATAAATCTGAGTAATAAAATCCGAGAAATAAATCTGAGTAATAAAATCCGAAAAATAAATCTGAGTAATAAAATCCGAGAAATAAATCTGAGTAATTAATCGAGTAGATTCTGAGTAGGAGTACACCGATGTGCCCTCATGTGTTGTATGTTATGATTGTATGCATTTTGAGATATTCACTCAGCTTCTCCAGCTGACCCCTATTTTCCCCCACATTGTTTCAGGTACCAGCAGAGGAAAGGAGAAGGTGGACGGTTGACCGCTGTATCTTTCATTACCGATGTGGACGGCATTTAATATTTTAAAAACACTTAATTTTAACTATTTCCGCATTAAATATATTTTTAAATGAAAATACTATTATTGGGATTTAATTATTCGAGTTATTGGGACCTTTTGATTAAAAGTTTGTTTTCAAAAATTTTAAAAATCTTGTAAATTTTAGGGTGTTACATACCATTGATTAGATCCTGTTCAAGAAGTGATGTAATAAAACTTCTGATCATTGGAAAACCAAGGATGACAAAGAAATTATGGAAAGAATCTGGTGCTGGATATTTAACAAGAATGATTGATGCTGCATTTTATCCAGATAACTATCCAGAACTGTTTACAAATCCAGAAAATGTATATGCTTGGAATGTACTCCCAACTGCAAATATGTACTTCTTTGAAAGATCAAGCAAGAGATGTGAGCTATACTTGTATGAAAAAGAATATCCACATTCTGAAAAGATCATGTATCAGATATTCACAAACACAATGATGAAACCATATGATGCTGTAATGTTCCAGAATAAATTGAACTATTTTACAAAGAAAAACAGCAAATACATCATTGAACAAAGAAAGCAACAGAATCAAAGAACCCTAGAGAAAAGAAAGAGGGAAGAAGAAGAACAAAAGAAACTTAATTGATTGAAAGAGAATCAATAAGTTTAGGGGGAGATTGTTGGAACAAATCACAGTTCAACTTATTACTGATGCTGCAGTTAGTACTGATCATAGTTATTACTGATGAAGACTATGATTACTACTGATGGGGCAGAAACACTTGTTACTGATGAGTTGATACTGATGAAGTTTATAACTAAGTTACTACTGATCATGCACATATTGAAGATACTACTGATCATTAGTAGTTACTACTGACGTTGGTTTTGGACTTACTACTGATTACCAGAGTTACTACTGACGATGCATATTTACTACTGGTGATTGCAGTTACTACTGGTACGCGTTTTGGAAGCATATCAAGTCCGAGATCGTCGCAGAGATAGTTATAGAATGTTATTCAATGTATATCTTTTATTATTCGATGTAAATCAAGTCCTAGAATAACTAGGGTAAATAGTTAGGCTTCAAGGACTATTATATATAGTTCCTTACGAATTGTAAACGTACGTGTGTATTGTTAATCAATAATATACATTGAAGCTTTTTGTGAAACTGTGTTCTTAATATTATTGCATATTGTTCTTACAGTTCATTGTTCTTAATCATATTGATATAGTGTTAATCCGCTGTAACTTCTATAATCAATTAGATTTAAAGGTGTTTATTAACTGTTCATAGTTAATCGATCCTGACAATATTGTCTGTGTAGAGAGAGAGAGATCTAGAGAGAGAGAGAAAGTGAATAATTCCAGTGGCTGGAGTGTGAGATGTAATATAGAGATCTTTGAAGAGGATGGCAATGTCAGTGTTACTGTGTCTGGACGCTTTCTTTACCATTTGACCATTATTTTACTCCTAACTACTTTTCTCCATTTATTCCAATTATAAATGCCTCATTTATACGTAAACGTACCCTTAACAATCTTTCAACATAGAAAATCACAAGTTTTATATCATAAATCATACAATATAATTTTGTAGTCCTCTTGCTGTTAAAAAAAAACTATAAAATTATATTAAGCTAGAGTTATAGTAGATATATTAAAAGTTATATAAAAATCACAGCCTATAATTCTGATCATATTTCAATGGTATATGAATGTTTTTTACGTCATATAAATTATTTTATAACCACAATCTTTATCTATTACTCCGTATAATAAATTATGTATTATATTAATATAATAATTGTGGTATGAGAAGTTATATAGATGAGGTAAAAATGAATTTTGTTTCTTAATAGGTTGCTAATTAATAGTAAGAGCAATACATTTACAGATCGATTAAAATATTAAGACATGAGTATGTACTGTGAAAAATACTGTAATTTGTGCAACGTGACCAATGCCACATGAGTTGATAGTGTTAAAGATGCGGGGTCTTTTATGGACCAATATGTTTTCTTGTTCGAGTGGCTAGCTGTCAATTTGTCAAACGTTAATTGTCCGGCCACCTCAACTAGTAACAAAATGATTCTAGGATCCCTAGTTGGTTATGTTTTTTTTTTTTTAACGACTTGTTTTTTTTTAACGGCTAGTTATTAAACTAATGGTTCAAGTTTAGGTAGTGACATCCACAAGGGACAGTATATAAGCTAAATTTAATATAAAAAAAGAGTATATGATTTAGCCTTATATGTACTTGAGATTTTTGTTCTTTGTACATCATCATCAATAAAAATAAGATAAACGAAAAAGTGATGATTGCGCACAAATCAGTTTTTACGTAAAACGGAAAAATAGAAAAAAGATAGAAAAGAACATCTCAATTCTCAATGGGCTCACATTTTGTAGTCACAACCCATAAAAATCGAGTTTTTAAATTTTTATGATTTTTTTTCTATTTGACAACACATATTTGAAAATGTTATACGATATTGTGTTTTTTGCAAAAAAAAATAAAATAAAAATGAAAAAAACATCTGAAGTTGTAAATACATGCATCGATCCTAAGTTCCTAACCATATGTTCACGCTTTAAATGTATAGATATATAGTACGTGCACAAGACACACTGTAAATTTTACGTTGGAAGATTTTTAATAGTATATCATCACACAACTTTCATGTTAAGTTAAAGAGTAAATTACTGTTTTTGTCCCTGTGGTTTGGCCGTTTCTGCGTTTTTGTCCTTGTGCTTTTTTTTTCTGTTTTTTTGTCCCCGAGGTTTGCAAAATTCCGTTTTTTTGTCCTTCCGTCCATTTTTGCCGTTAACAAACGAGAAATGCTAAAAAAAGTGAGGGTATTTTCGTCTTTTCTTCATGTTCTTCATGTTCTTCATATGTGTTCTTCAAATTGATGAACCCTAATCCCCAAATCCCAATTTCTTGAACAAATTGATGAACCCTAATCCCCAAATCCCAATTTCTTGAACCATACTTGTTTTAAACAAAAAGAAAGCACTCCCAAAAACTCATTTCTGCCAAAAACACAATATCCAAATATTTATTATTTTTAACAAAACCCATAACAGTTTTAAACAAAATCCACACACTCCAGAAAATCAATTTCCTCTACTCACGCGTTTAAACACAGGGTTATGGCAAAAGACTACTACCGACACACTTGCTCGAGCTGCTTCCATGTCAAAACTTCGGCTGAATGATTGCCTCTTCGAATCCACCGCTGCTCAAGGCATTGTCATCTTCTTTTACGGATTACACGCTACAACAGTGAACGAAAACGGTTGTTGATTAAACCGAACCAACAGATTTAAAACGGAAACAAGGAATCCGATGACTCGCCGGAAGAATAGCTCCGAATTTACGGCGGCGGCGCTCAGACTGTACGACGGTCAAGAAGCTGCGATGGTGGAAACAAACGGCGGTGGTGGATTTCCGATCAAATCGAAGCTAGAATGGTGATGATGGTGGCAAGAATGAACGGCGGTGACAGAACCTAGCCGGAAACAGAAACATGTACGGCGGTGGTGTTGCAAACAGAAAAACGGAAGCGGAGGTGATTGAACAATTATCAACCAACATGTTTAAGAAATTGTTCAAGAAATTGAGATTTGGGGATTAGGGTTCATCAATTTGTTCAAGAAATTAGGATTTGGGGATTAGGGTTCATTAATTTTATGAAGAACATGAAGAACATGAAGAAAAGACGAAAATACCCTCACTTTTTTTAGCATTTCTCGTTTGTTAACGGCAAAAATGGACGGAAGGACAAAAAAACGGAATTTTGCAAACCTCGGGGACAAAAAAAAAGAAAAAAAAAGCACAAGGACAAAAATGCAGAAACGGCCAAACCACAGGGACAAAAACAGTAATTTACTCTAAGTTAAATGTAACTACATAATACATATTCGTAAATATAAAAGGAAAAAAAAAACCAGATATTGTACATTCTTGTAAAATAGTTAAAAAAATGAATGATTGGTGGTATGGGGAAAAGAACCAAAACAAGACCTGTCGATGGGTTCTCTGAGTCTTCGATGTGTGTGCTCTCTGAGCCAACTCCACTACCTTCTGTTTTCTACTACTCCTCATTGCTCTTCTTTCTTCATTTCTTCCTTTTCTTTACACAAAATACGCACAAATATATTTTTATACTATCAAATATTTACATCAAATTTTTAACAAATAACTTAAATATTACTGGGCCGGTCCAATAACTTTTATGCCCTAGGCCAAGTCATATCACATACACAACTGCATATAAATGCACAAAACTTCATATTTGCATCTCGGTTTTTCTTGTTTGAGAGTTGTAATTTTTAATTTTATTTTAAAAAATCAAGAAATTTCAAAATGAAAATCTATTTGAAGTATCTTATAAAAAGAAGTTCAAATTTTATAAAGCAGGCTTACCGCAAGTCCGCAACACCTTTAAATAATCATATTATTCTCACATGTAGCCATCTTATATGTTGTTTTATTTTATTTAGATTTTCGATCTCTGGTTTCTGACAAATTTACGAATATTTTTATATAAATAAAAGTTGTTTATATCTCTTTCAACTAATTTTACATAATGCATACGAAAAATAAACAATATAAATTAAACAATGTTGAATTATCATTACCTCTTATTTTTTTTCTTAATATATCGTCACCAACTTAATGGGTTGGTGATTCTTGATTACACCAAGATATGCCACTTCGAGCACCATAATTTCATCTCATTTCTTGAGTGTCTACGTTATCATCATTTTTCATTTTTAATGTTTTCCTCATGTGGATCTATGAATGGTTTGAAGGCACCATTTGTTGGATTTTGAATTTAGTCAACTTAGTTTTTTATTACAAAAATAAAAGTCAACTTAGGAGAATCAATCGATTTTGGTTTGGGTGGGATACATGGGATATCCTTCGACACTAATGGGGCTTCGTGGCAGACACAAGAGTGTCAATGTGTCATGGAGGACAGCTCTCACGTTTCTATATTTCAATGGTTTTTGTTGTCCAATTTTTATTTTTAAAAAGTCGACTGCAGTCAACAAACGAATTAAAAAAAAAGGTAATAATAAATGTCTCAATGCACAAGGAAGAGGGTCCGATTTTATAATTTTATTATAATTTTAAGTAAGTGAATAAACAAGGGCATGATTACTATGGTTAAATGTCGAAGAATTTGTGCCATTGAATTTCACATATGCATACAGGGGTGGCCCAAGCCCTGTGCAGCTTGTGCGACGGCCCAGGGCAGCATTGGGTTTTGGGGCATCACATGTTGAGTCCAATGTATATATACCTAGGCCCATTGGTATAAAAAATATTATAACTAAAACTAAAAGAAGGCAACTATTTGATTTACGAGAAAGAGGGCATAACTGTGATTTACGAGAGAGAGAGAGAGAGAGAGAGAGAGAGTGCTGTAATTTACGAGAAATATGGCAACACATATTTTCTGATCTTGGACGCTTTCATCTTCATTTTCCCAATTGCATTCTTATTTGTTATTCTTCACATATGGCACCAAGACATTCTTACAATTTCAACCCAATTACTATTTTTAAATTTTTCAATGCTTTTTTCCTATCATCGATTTGATATTAGTTTATGGTGATTTTTAAAGTTTGAAATTGATAAAGTTTCACAGAATATTTCATAATATTAAGCATACACTGTATACTTTGCAATTAATTGTATTTAAAACAGTGTTGACTTATTACATTTTCATCATCAGCCGTTTCTTCATCTGATTGTTTACCTTAAAACACAACCGTATGTATTTCCTTTAAATACAACCATTATGGCCATGGTTGTGATATACTTTTGCATTTCGTATCTCTACTACTTATAAAGCATTTAAGACTTTCCCTAAATATCACTTTGAAATTTCAGCCAAATTCTTTCCATCTTCAGACTTGTCAACTTTTGCTCAAAAAAATCAACCAGCTGGGATTCGAACCCAGCTCCAACAGATCAGATGCCAACACACAAACCAGTTGCGCTAGCTAAGTCTGCTTTTTATAGTCAAAACACAATTTCTTTATAGCTTCGCGTACACCAAAATTTTTCAGCCTTTTCAAAATTGAAATTCAAAAACGAAAATTGCATAGAAATCCGTTCTGTTCTTGGGCATTTGAACGGTTGGTAGTCGGGAAATGGACCACCTTGGATATCACACCTATCATTCATTGCCCATAATCTTTACTATATCAAACGAAGGAACACGTTAATGCCCTAATTCCCTAAAATCTAAAGCTGTGTCTCTCAAGTCTCAATGTTCACACAGTCACTCACCGCTCACATATTTCTTGGATATATTGGTTTATAAATTTCCGAAGCTAATGGTTTCTCTTTTGATTTCTTGGTTTCTAAATCTGCGAAGCTAATGGCTTTCGTTTCGATTTCTCTGCAACTTCGTACAATCTTCCTCGTGAAACCCTATTCTATGCATCAGGTACTTGTACGAATTACTATACATCGTATGCATTTCCTGTAAATTCGATAGTTGTAATTGATTTGTTTTTCATTCAATTTCGTTAAAAATTTTGTAATAGAATATGTTATTAAGTACAATCAATAATGTTAATGATTTACGTTATCTAAGCTTAAAACTTAGTGTTAAAATGAAATGAAATTTATGAAGCATAATTGTTAATGATTTAGGTTATTTAAAATGACATTTCGTTCTTGAAATGAAATTTATGATTGAAAATTTTTCAGGTCATCGAAGAGTATCTGCCAAAGATGATTACTATGTTGAAGCACTTGGTAGGTTTCATTACACATTTGATTATCAAATTTCGATTGTGTTGATAAATTTACATATGATCTCAGATTCAGCCTCCTTAACAAGAACATGAAAAGGTTGTTGAGGTTGCATGATTTGATTAGAGACATGTGAACAATGCAGCACCGAGGTATGTGCGGTTGCAAATGTAGTTATGTTTAGATGCTAAATTTACTAGTGAAATACTTTAATCTTTACTGCATAAAAGGATTTGCTTCTACAGAATGTTGTTTTATTAAATATGCCACACAAGAAGAAGTTGAGAAATTAATACAATTCTTACATAGTCGGTACATATAACCTTGGGTCAGTACTCCTTACATTTATGAGATTGGTGATATTTTTTCGAACGTAATAATAATTATCTGTGATTTTTCTATAGGAGATGTGTCTAGAAAAAAGTTATAGCCATTTAAACAAATCAAGTCATTTAAACATTGACTCTTGACCCATCAAAGGTATGACTTTTTTTTGATAAGCGAACTTCAATATACAGTTGATGATATAAGGTATTTTCATTAATCATCTCTCTATATTTGCTAATGATGTTTTATCTGAATGCTAATTGTAAATAAGGGCAGAGTCAAGTTTACTTAAAGAACATGTTGAAATTAAATCCAAGGAACTTTTGACAAGGAAAGAACAATTAGAGGAACTTGAAGAAAACAGAGAGTAGCAAATGTAAATGTAAGTTATTTTCCATGCAGTCAATTTTGAGGTATGATGATTTTATAAAATATTTATTGGATTAGATATGACTAAATACCATATTATTAATACATGTGTACTTTATTCTCTTTTATTAAAGAGTGTTTAAGATGGTATAAGCATTCAAATACGCTCAATCACGTCGACCTGTTTACCCATATGACCCGTCCAGTTCAACGTGTTAACTTGGGACCCAGTGAAGAGAGCAGGTCAAAATTATTCAGGTTTTGTTAAATTAAGCAAAAGTCATTCAAAACTATGCTCACTGATGGTCATGCATCTTTTAAAATTAACCGGTAATTTTAACATTATTGAAAAATCTTAAATGACCATTTACCATTTTAACTTTCAGGTAAATAGTGCTGGAAGCTTGGGCCTTTTGGTTAACTGATGGTGGACTTCAACTGCAATTTCACTTCAATATCCTGTACCAGAATATCGGTTGCATCAAGAACCGGGTTGTAGTAATACTTGAACTCCAATGATACTTAAATATTATGAATTTAAAAGTTTTTATGTATATATCCATTAATTTTTATGGCCACTAATTTATATTTCAATCTGAATTTGGTCACTACAGAGAACAATCATATTTCAGTGCATGATTTTGAGTTTGTATAAATCTGGTGACACAGGGAACAATCAAACTCATTGCGGTTACGTTCGGTGAACTCTTGTCTTTATATGAACTTAGATTTGAGAATGTGGCCTTTATACATTTTATTGTTGCTTGCACATGCATCCACAACAGTTAGCACCAATTAATTTACCAAAATCATTTTACAATAATCATAATCTTTCATTTTTTAACTAATTTCCCTTGTAAAGGTCGATGATGCACATGAGTTTTTGGCGGGAGAGAATGAATATTATGCAACTAAAGTCAACTCTGTTTTTGAGCTTGGACTGTTGCTTGGATAAATGGGCAAATTGCTGGCAAATTGGACAAGTAATTATTCTGGCTTTCTGCTTTGTGGCTTGATGATGGATTCAATTTTGTGTCTTGCATCAACTGTCCGTTCTGATTTGTTTGATGAATCAACCGGTGTAACACCTCAAAATTTGAACCATTTTTTGTTTCAACACATGCAGAAGCATTTCAAAATTACATATATATAACTTGTTATTCACAAGTTATAAAAAAACATAAGATATATGATTTTACAAAAGTTAACTTTCCAAAACAGTGTTACTTAACATTACGGCTCGACATCATAATCATTTCTTTAAGTCTTGGTCAATCATTCCTAAACTTAATCTCCAAAAGACCCGTCCAACTACAACCTGTAAAAGATTCAACATAGTGGGGGATTAGCACAAAGCTAAGTGAATGAAAATATAACATTTTATATTGTCTAAGTACAAAAATCTCGTTTCCCAACCTTCACAGATTCACAATCTTTACGGATTCACAATCTTTACAGATTCACAATCTTTACAGATTCACAAATAACGAGAGGTACGGCGGTTTTGCAGAACCTTACAACTGTTGTGGGCCTAACAACAGCTTACCGATAGCCCTTTACTCATTAGCAATGGTAAAGCTTCCTTAAGACACAACGAATATGCCAAGGTACAATTACCGTTATCTAACAGTAAACGAAAGCCCAGCCACCCAGTCAAGCTACCTCTATACTTTTTCATGTGCACATATCGATTAATTAACACATAGCCAGTTAATTATCATATACCATTAATACCGGTCCTGAAATAACAAAGCAGTACTAATGAATCAGCACTAACTGATCAGCACTAACTGATCAGCACTAACTGATCAGCACTAACTGAATCAGCACTAACGGGGTCAACACTAACTGATCAACACTAATGGGATCAACACTAACCACTTTCAATTGAAACCAAAACCATTGCAACTTAAACAATACAAAGGTTATAAATCAACTCACCTTTGCCAAGTCTCTTTCCACTCAGTTGTCTAATATCACTGAGCCTCTTTTCCTTTTCCTAATAATCAAAACAATACCCAAACTAGTAACCAAACTATACCAAATCGATAATTGATACAAAGTTCATATTAATTTGAATTAGCTGTGCAACTATTATGACCAAATATAACTAAATCCTTTCCAAAGACTTTCATGGTCAAATTACACAAAGCAAGTATAATTGATCCAATTATAACATAATTTCTACATTTTGATTTTTTTACCCAAAATATCAACTAACTATCTATGACCTTAACAGCAACTTTTATACCACTACTTTGCAACAATTACTACATAACTTTACCACTTGACATTTCAAGTCAAATTTAAGAAGTATTTATACAAAGTTGATCTAATTAACCTATAACATCCAAATGGGTCACATCTCTCTTCGTTAAAATACTTATAACACCAACTAGTTAGTATCTTATTACATTAAACATTTATAAGTGCTAAACAATTTACAATATAACTATAACTCACTATAGTGTATAAGAACCAACTTGATCGAAACCACATAGATACTAAGTCATATGATTAACAACATATACTCTACCTAGTCCAAAAGATCATGTTATAGAAGATATAATATATACGCATGTAGCTTCCCAAAGACAAAACCATTTACAATTTCAAAACTATATATTTGTTTCTATTCTTCGTAGTAACAGTAGGCAACAACAAAAGCAATTTCCATTTATTATTTTCTTTGTTAAATGCAGCCACAAAGAAGTCTACACATACAAACCATATTTTAATTTAGTCTTTTTATTTATTTATTTATTTATTTATACGGCAACATCAATCACTACAAAACCAAAACCATAATACCCCTTTTTTTATTTCTTTTTTTTTTGTTCTTCACAGATTCTGAAACAAGAAACAACAATCTTTCTTTCAAATCATGTATTTATTCATTATTAAATTGTCTAATAAACATGCCTAAACTCAAGTATTCAACCAATTTTGCATTTTAAATCAAATAGTCATAAACCCTAACAAACCATCTTATTGTTCTTGCAAGAGTTTATGAAAATACAATAAGGATTCAAGTTAGTTACCTTCAAGAAGCTTTAATTTGCAAGAAATCTACACAACTACAACTGATTTTGGAACTGAATTTAAGTCGTGTACTTGAAGTTTGTTATATAAAAAAAGATGGTGTCTTTTCTCAAAATATCAAGAAGCAGGAAGTATAAGTCAAGAAGTATAAGTCGGTTCTTGTATTCCTTTTTCTTTTACACGTGTACATTCCACACAAAAGAAGCTTTTAACTTTTTTTTAACATACAATGTACTTATTTGTTATCTAACTCACAATTGATTAACACTCTAACCAACTAATTTTTAAGCAACCGGGTATGATTTATAACCCTTGTCTAAAAATATATTTATATAAACTATTAAATTATAAACATCTAAATATTTATTTTCTACTTTTAACCCCATTATTAAAATAATAAATCATTTAAATTCAATTATAGTTACTTTTAAATTATAAAACTCCTAAACCCTGATTGAGTGTGTTACAAATCTACCCTCCTTAAAAAGATTCCGTCCTCGAAATCTCAACACGCTTAAACTAACAACGAAACAATTTTCATCTTGTTCTTAATTTGTCACATCGAAGTAATACCCCAATGTTCACATACCCTCTCGAGAACTACAATTGTTTCAACTTACCCAAATAACGTTCGATAATCTCGTTTAACCGGAGCACGATCATGATCTCGTCCAACAATTTTTATCGCATCTATTTATTTTTTCTTCTTCATCAACATCCTCGAAATTGTCGATTTAATTATCTTTGTCTCAATTTCATTATCCACTAACTCGACAACTATGTCAAATTGTCAATTATATACTGTCATTAGTTCTCTTTCAATCCAAAGCATAGGCATTAACAACTTAGTTTCCACCATTTATAATCCTC
Organism: Calendula officinalis; assembly: GCA_963853835.1. Taxonomy (NCBI): domain Eukaryota; kingdom Viridiplantae; phylum Streptophyta; class Magnoliopsida; order Asterales; family Asteraceae; genus Calendula; species Calendula officinalis. Next base: position 25,301,472 of record OY970820.1, read on the forward strand.
TAATACACCATAATCATCTCTTTTATCACATTGTACACATAAAGTCTTCATACTTTAAAGGCAAAACAATGATTGTAAATCCCAAGTTACGGTTTAGGTAATCTTTCACATGTCTTTTAAGAATCCAAAAGCATAGGCATTTAGAAATTTTCTTCAAGTTAACTATTAGTTTTATAATTCATAATCCTCTCGTACATCCTAACCAACTCCTTCGGAACAGTATACATTCTTTTATTGTCCGCATAAACGATGCGTCTCATATTATACAATTAAATCTCCATAGTTTAAGGCAAAATAAAGATCGCAGCTCCAAGTTAATGGTTTGTTAATTCCTCTCGAGAGATTTAATGGTCTAAAAGCATAGGCTCTTACATAATTTCCTTGCATGTAGTCATAATATTTGATTCAAAATCTATAATGTTACGTCCCGTTCATCACTCCATCGAAATTACTTACACCTTCACGGTTTAACCTTGCATTGAAACTCATAAATCATGAATAATTTGTAACAATTTACGGTTATATCGACTATATCCAACAGCATCCACCTTTGTAATCCAAATTTACATCCATTATAACATATAACTGCGTCCTATCTCGCCTTATCCGATACTCATCTAATATACGCTTCTTCATCAAATCCAATTTTATAACATGTTACAGATATCACCAATCAATCATTCACAAAACACCTCGAAATAATCGCCAATCTAGTTCAATAAGTCAATTGTTCATATTCCAATTCTAACTCGGGAGACATTTTAGGCAAATTATTTCATATATCCTTTTAGATCATTCAGATATCTATTTTTCATATTTTACACTCATAACAAAGGTAATAATAGATTCACATTTATTGAACCTACATTCAGTCTTCACTATACAAGTCACTACATGTGACACAACATGTCATAATAAAAAATTTCCTCTTTTTTTATACCAACCGCTAGTCTTACTTAAACTATCCAGCCAACGTCTATAATTACATCAGTTTTAACTATAAGCTTTACATTTCAGGAGTTTACACTAATTACTATTATACTTAAATTGATCTGCAGTCACATATATTGTGACTGAAGCTGACATACAACTTATCATCTTCACTCCTCGAGAGGCAAAGGAAAAACCCAAAAAGTTAATTTCAACTTAAAACCAATTTAGACAAGACATAATGAGCTATCTGCTCCAACACTGAGTAACACGAGCACTTAATGAGCAACTCACACCCTGCAAGTCACTATGTGTGACCCGACAGACCACAATAATTATTACCTATCCCATTACTCTAAACACTAGTCCCACCCGGACCACACAGTATATATTTATGATTACATCAATTTCAGTTATAAACATTTCATTCAGGAATTTTGCAATATTTATTTTCAAAATCAAATTCAACTTCAATCTCAGATATTATGACCGAAATCAGAATACCATCAAGCATCTTCACTTCTTCATGAAGTAAAGGAACAACAAAACAAATAATTTCAACATATCACATATTCGCACATACATACATACGCAATTTGCTCCAATATTACATGACATAATTAAGGTATTGAGTTTATCGAAAACATACCCGTAATATCATCAACAGTGACGGTAGCATCATCCGCCGTCATCCTGTAAGCTCCACTCCCAAGTGAAATAGCATTTTTTTTTCTTTTAGCCCGAAAATGACAATCTCCCGACCGCCCCATTCCTTGACCTAGTCTTCTTCTTCATTTTTTTTTTCCTCGTGTCTGATCGTTCCATATCTAACACATCATAGATTCTACACGCTACAAGATCCCGAATGAGAAATTCTACAGTTATTGCACCATCAAACTCTTTAACTCAGCACTATATGTTTGTTTCCGATTCTGATTCCATTGTCTATTATTTTCCTGCCCTTTTCTATTTTGTCAAAATCCAAAATATTTATATTTTGCTTTCTTTAATGACACGTTTTCCTTATACATTACATTTCAAGTTTTAACATCACTCTCAACTGATTTGGCCGTCATAAAAGCCCGAGATGAGGTACTGACTAACCTAATTGTGCCCATATACTCCAATAAGTTGTCGTACCTGTGAAGTCTCATCGTGTACCCGTCATTGTATAAATTTCAACTTTTCATTAAATGGTTTTATCAACTCAGCAACTGTCATTCCCTCGGTCATCTTTAAGTCAATAAACTTTTTTTAAACATGTTTTGTTCTGCATTATCACCTGATGCACCAGCAATTCCTGAGGTCAAGGGGGTCGGGTTCTCTTTATCTGTCATACCTGTAAACTCAATCACAACATCTCACAAATTTTTAGTTTAAACCGTTAGTACCTAACATACTAACCTCTCACATACTAATCACACTTTCCTAATCCCCACGCACTAGGAATGTTTGACCAAACTTGAGCCAAGATTTGGGAATGCTACACCTAACTGTGTACACACCGCCAAATCAAGGCTCTGATACCAAATTGTAACACCTCAAAATTTGAACCATTTTTTTTTTCAACACATGCGGAAGCGTTTCAAAATTACATATATATAACTTGTTATTCACAAGTTATAAAAAAACATAAGATATATGATTTTACAAAAGTTAACTTTCCAAAACAGTGTTACTTAACATTACGGCTCGACATCATAATCATTTCTTTAAGTCTTGGTCAATCATTCCTAAACTTAATCTCCAAAAGACCCGTCCAACTACAACCTGTAAAAGATTCAACATAGTGGGGGATTAGCACAAAGCTAAGTGAATGAAAATATAACATTTTATATTGTCTAAGTACAACAATCTCGTTTCCCAACCTTCACAGATTCACAATCTTTACGGTTTCACAATCTTTACAGATTCACAATCTTTACAGATTCACAAATAATGAGAGGTACGGCGGTTTTGCAGAACCTTACAACTGTTGTGGGCCTAACAACAGCTTACCGATAGCCCTTTACTCATTAGCAATGGTAAAGCTTCCTTAAGACACAACGAATATGCCAAGGTACAATTACCGTTATCTAACAGTAAACGAAAGCCCAGCCACCCAGTCAAGCTACCTCTATACTTTTTCATGTGCACATATCGATTAATTAACACATAGCCAGTTAATTATCATATACCATTAATACCGGTCCTGAAATAACGAAGCAGTACTAATGAATCAGCACTAACTGATCAGCACTAACTGATCAAACTAACTGATCAGCACTAACTGATCAGCACTAACTGAATCAGCACTAACGGAATCAGCACTAACGGGGTCAACACTAACTGATCAACACTAATGGGATCAACACTAACCACTTTCAATTGAAACCAAAACCATTGCAACTTAAACAATACAAAGGTTATAAATCCACTCACCTTTGCCAAGTCTCTTTCCACTCAGTTGTCTAATATCACTGAGCCTTTTTTCCTTTTCCTGATAATCAAAACAATACCCAAATTAGTAACCAAACTATACCAAATCGATAATTGATACAAAGTTCATATTAATTTGAATTAGCTGCGCAACTATTATGACCAAATATAACTAAATCCTTTCCAAAGACTTTCATGGTCAAATTACACAAAGCAAGTATAATTGATCCAATTATAACATAATTTCTACATTTTGATTTTTTTACCCAAAATATCAACTACCTATCTATGACCTTAACAGCAACTTTTATACCACTACTTTGCAACAATTACTACATAACTTTACCACTTGACATTTCAAGTCAAATTTAAGAAGTATTTATACAAAGTTGATCTAATTAACCTATAACATCCAAATGGGTCACATCTCTCTTCGTTAAAATACTTATAACACCAACTAGTTAGTATCTTATTACATTAAACATTTATAAGTGCTAAACAATTTACAATATAACTATAACTCACTATAGTGTATAAGAACCAACTTGATCGAAACCACATAGATACTAAGTCATATGATTAACAACATATACTCTACCTAGTCCAAAAGATCATGTTATAGAAGATATAATATATACGCATGTAGCTTCCCAAAGACAAAACCATTTACAATTTCAAAACTATATATTTGTTTCTATTCTTCGTAGTAACAGTAGGCAACAACAAAAGCAATTTCCATTTATTATTTTCTTTGTTAAATGCAGACACAAAGAAGTCTACACATACAAACCATATTTTAATTTAGTCTTTTTATTTATTTATTTATTTATTTATTTATACGGCAACATCAATCACTACAAAACCAAAACCATAATACCCCTTTTTTTATTTCTTTTTTTTTGTTCTTCACAGATTCTGAAACAAGAAACAACAATCTTTCTTTCAAATCATGTATTTATTCATTATTAAATTGTCTAATAAACATGCCTAAACTCAATTATTCAACCATTATTGCATTTTAAATCAAATAGTCATAAACCCTAACAAACCATCTTATTGTTCTTGCAAGAGTTTATGAAAATACAATAAGGATTCAAGTTAGTTACCTTCAAGAAGCTTTAATTTGCAAGAAATCTACACAACTATAACTGATTTTGGAACTGAATTTAAGTCGTGTACTTGAAGTTTGTTATATAAAAAAAGATGGTGTCTTTTCTCAAAATATCAAGAAGCAGGAAGTATAAGTCAAGAAGTATAAGTCGGTTCTTGTATTCCTTTTTCTTTTACACGTGTACATTCCACACAAAAGAAGCTTTTAACTTCTTTTTTTTTTAACATACAATGTACTTATTTGTTATCTAACTCACAATTGATTAACACTCTAACCAACTAATTTTTAAGCAACCGGGTATGATTTATAACCCTTGTCTAAAAATATATTTATATAAACTATTAAATTATAAACATCTAAATATTTACTTTCTACTTTTAACCCCATTATTAAAATAATAAATCATTTAAATTCAATTATAGTTACTTTTAAATTATAAAACTCCTAAACCCTGATTGAGTGTGTTACAACCGGCCACCATTTGTTTGCTGCTCAGATTCATTCTTCGTATGTGTGCTTTCAGTCCCAAGAGAATTTATAGTCTTTTTGTCTTCGTCTTCATTTTTTTGAGATTTTACAATCTTTCAGACCCAAGAGAATTTATAGTATTTTTGTCTTCGTCTTCGTCTTCATTTTCTTGAGGATTTATAGTCTTTATGACCCAAGATTTACATGATTTCGATCAAAAAAGGTCATTGGATTGTTTGATTTTGATCTATTCGTCATTCAGTTAAACACTGGTTATGTGTTTAATTACATGCCTTGGAGAAACCAGGTAATATATTCATCAATTTCATCAATTTGACCATAGTAAAGGTGAGTAGTTCTATTTGGTTATGCATAATTGAACTTAATTTTGATTTTAAAATCCTTAAAGTTTAGGTTTTTATTAAGTAAATTTAGCTCAACTGAAATGGGTATCTAAGTTTGGTACCAAATTTGGATATTAAATGCATTCATCATCAAAATTGAAACGTTTGAGATTCTTGAAGTTGCATGTGAATTCTTTGACTTTCCTGTGTGTTCTTGCCTGTAATGGCTTTGATCATTAAAACAATTTTACTCCCCAATTCGTTTGGAATTCGTGTGTTTAAAAAAGACCAATCCAAGTTCTTGAAATCGGGGAATGTAATAATGAACTACACAGAGGTACCTCAATTTGTTTGGGGATTGAACAATCAAAAAATCATTTTTGCAACAGCTTGTTTAATCGCAAGAATGTTGAATACATATTCAAAGTCAAAATGTAGCTCCGATTCAGACTTTTTAGAAAATCATAGATAAAAGATTGACCCAATGGTAACAAATTGGATAAGATATTTTTTTCTTTCTGTTATCTCATGAGATTGAAGATTGGGAAGTCTTGATCTCCCGTGTTAATTTTGACCAATTTTGTTTGTCGAAAACGATATGACAATCAAACTTACGTATCGAATACAACTTGTTGCTCAACAACACAGTTTTTTCACTTTACAAGGTTACCCAACTAGATCAATCGATGCAAGGCATGACGGGATGAGATTCTCTTTCGGTGGAAAAATGTGTAATCGAACACCATTTGCTCGCCGGAAAATATAGTTGTAAGGTACTCTTGTGATGCAGGGTACCCGCCGCCGCATTGCGCGGGTACCCGGCTAGTTGTATTTAAGTGTTCAATTCACCCTATGTGTCAATTTTAAATGTTATTTACTGGACTTATGTATTAGTAACATTTGTCGACTTCTGTTTATATATGATGATTTTGTTTTAATAACTAATCTAATAATAACATTATTGATGAATTTGCATAAAAAATAAAAGCAAGCATCTTTTTAGGCAATTTGTAAGTTTTGAGTAACATTTTAAACTGTTTAGTAAAAAAAGTTATCTTTTTTTCTTATACATTTAGGCTACATATTCTGTTTGTGCGCCACTAAGTTTATATTTAAGGGCATTAATAGATCATTTCGCATAGGGCATAAAAACTCAATGAACCAGTCCTGTATGCATAGAAAAGGATATTGAATTGTAGTAAAAGTTGCATTGAACCTTTTTAGGTATATTTCGCAAGAAGTTTTTTCGGAGCTTTTAGATTTTTGTTTTGAAAAACAAGCTCTTATTAAAGCAAAAATTTTGTTTGGATGTAAGACATTTTAGGATTTATTTTAATCAAAGAACTTCAAAACAAAAGCTAATTGATAATTGAAGTAGCTTTTAGAAAGAGCTTAAGTTTTTCTGATTTTTTATTTTTTTTACCAGAATACCTTATAATAATTACATTTCTACCACATTTATCCCTTTAATTAAAATGCTATTTTACAAACAATTTCTAAGGGTGTGCTATGCGTACATAAAATTGCATTTTGGGCCAACGGTAGGGGTGGTGGTTGGATTGGAGTAGTTATACTATCTATGAAGTCTTATTGTACAAGTAATTAATACACAGATAAGTTTGGTGTCTATACAATCACTCGTTCAGAATGCACACAGTCCAATAACCGTACCATTCAGAACCAAACCAAAAACTGAGAAGACGGTTCCTTCTCAGACAGACTGAGGACTGACCCAATGAAGTCCTGGACTAGACCGAGAACCGGTGTTCTTTGACTTTTTTCAATTTTGGACTAGACCAAATAAAACCAGTTTTGCATGAAAATTGGAACCGAGAACCAGACAGTTTGTTTGGCTGGCTCGATGTGTATCAAGATTGTATGAAAGATTCCACCCTCATGTGTAATATTGTATGTATATGTAATGTGTATGGATATATACATATATGTATATATAGAGGCACAAACAAAGCTCAAGTGTACAATTTGAGGGGGGAAGTGAAGTGTACAGTCAGCATGTGAAGTCTAGAATAACTGAAAAAACAAACTGGTTGAACCATCCCCAAAAGATCTTATATCAGCTGGTCTCACTAAAGCTCTGCATAATGGACAAGTTCTTTCTCTTTCAAACCTGAAAATAATTTAATTCTGTGAATATTAATATGTAAAATAAATATACTAATATCAGAAAACTAACCATTCTGAAACACAGTCCTCACAGAATATATGTTTACATCGTAACAAAATTGGAGCTTGCATCTTTTCCTGGCAAATAGCACATAAGTCCCCTGCCTCACTCACCTGTTTGTGTAAAATTAAATTAAATTAAATTAAAACTGTAACATTTGACTACGATTACAAAAGTCAAACTTCTGTCACTGTACCTGTTCTGGTGTTGCATATGAGCCATAATTCACTTCCTTTCGTGATAGAGCTTTTAATGCAGCATAGAACGATCCGATCTGAGAAATAGCACAACAGAAGAGTATATATTATATTAATTAATTTACCATTAATTAATTTAAAGGAAATTTATACCTTTTCAACAACTGATGTGAGTTTTAAGGTTAGATACAAGCCTGTTGTCAGAGACGAAAAAAGGCTTCCATATTCTTTGTTCAAAAAGAATCGGTACCAAACAGGGGCAGGTAAGAATGTACGGTACAATAGAAGTGTGTACTCAACCAAAGTCAACATTTGACCCTGAAAAGTCAAAAGCTTCATCAGAAAATTATGAAAATATGTTTAAATTTTGAAACTCAATTATTACCTGTCTACGAAAGCTATGGCCCCTGCCATTTTTATAGTACATTAGCAATACCAATTTAAAAGCCATTGCTGCTTGCCGTACCATCGTATCTGCAAAAAAATAGAAATTAAATACTAAAATAAGTAATTAAAAAACATATATACATACCATTTACAATGATGGTGAATATAGCATGCCAAAATGGTGGTATTGCTTTTGGGGGAACCATGAATAAGGGATAACAAAGATCGTCATTTTGGTACCACCAGTAAACGCCAATCACATGAAGCATGAAAAGTATGCAATATCCAGCAAGAACAGATGATTTTCTCTCCCCCTGCAAACATTTTCTTTAATCTTTAAACTAAACAAGATCTTCATGTGTTTGACAACGAAATAAGACATTTAACATGGCATGATACCTTTAAAGCTGTCTGCTTTTTTAGAATATCATTTGACTTGTACATGAAAGCAGTTATATAGACTGTAACAAAGAGACCTGCAAAATAGACAATTAAGATGATATATTATGCTACATTACTGATTCATAATCTGCCTACATTGAAAGCAAATTCCTTGAGTTGTGTATAACAATTTAATTAGTTCTTGTAGCAATCATCATCATCATCATCATAAAATAATAAATTAAAACCAAAGTACCTTGTAAGTGCTGACGAATGAAAACAATCAACAGCAGCAAGGAAAATGGAAGAATTTGTTCAATCCACCTTGAAACCAGCTGCAAATCATACCTCTGTTGATATGCTGAATCAACGTTATTGTTATTGCTACTATTACTCGCACCATTTACATCACCGGAATCAACCGTCTCACTCTCTCCTCCACCATCTACACGGTTCGCCGGTGCCGGTTCACCACGTTCCTCTTCCTGGTCTCCGCCGCTCATTATCCGAATCGAAACCTCACCGTTACTATTATCACCGTTGCTACTGCTATTACTAGCCGTACTCGAGTTATGATCATGACGGTGATTATTAGGAATCAAATTCTCTGATTCGTGATAATCGTTGTTTGACCTAAGTCGAAGGACACCGGAATATTCAATTAAAGTAGTTACAGGTGCCTGTAGGAATTGAATTATAGGAAACGGAGAAGACGGCGTCGTTCTCGGCGACGAACTGCTAGTGCTTGTTCTCCTCATCGTCGGAGATAAAGGATTTGATGAATTTGGATGATTACTCGCATGATTATCAGAACTCGTGGAATCAACGCTAACACCTGTTGTTTCCATTAATCGACGCATACAAATACCCCTCTGATTCTACCTTTTACGTGTTCAATTAACAAAATCCCCAAATTATTTTTTGAAAAAAATCACGATGATGAAGAAGAACAAAAACATAAAAGGTCAAATGTGCCGGAGGTAACAAGGGTTAGATTAATTTGACATGTATATTGGTGAATTCATGCATATTATGATTCTAAAAATGGCTTCCACATTTCTGTAGACAGAATTACATAATCAAATTCTAGGGTTTATATGAAGTTTTCAATTCGATTCACGGATGAAGAAAGAAATGGAAAATAGTATTATTGGGAAAAAGGATTGAATTTGCATTAAAAATGGATTAACGTGTGATGGCTGCAAATTTGGAAGAAATTTCTTGGAAATAAATATTTAAATATGAATTTTGGTAATTATTGTTTTAGGGTTATGAGAAATAATATTTAGTCATATCATTATGTCCTACTTATAGTTCTACGCATTTGATATGATAATATGTATATTTTACTAATTCTCTCTCTTAATATTATCTCTTGATTTTGACACATGTTTTCATCCAATGGGTACGACTATGAGTATGACTAATTAATATGACTAAATATCATTACTCTAGGGTTATAGTTAAGTATAATAATGTACAAGTTGGAATGAATAACTACTTTAATGTGGTTAGAGGCTTAGAGCATCTCAAATCATACACTATCTTCAACTTTATCTCTATATTTAGAGTTTTTTCATTTGCAATTCACTTCAAATATAAAGTTTTTCAAAAATCACTCTATATTTGAAATGAAATGGTATTAACTCTATCTATGGACCCAATTATTAGTTGAATGTGGGTCTTATTAGGTTTTGAAATGTTTTAAAGAGAAGAATAGAGTTGATGGTTGGATTTGGGATGTTGTTTAGAGAGAATTGTCCTACAATTTATAGAGATGAAGTTAATTTTATAAAGATTATGGTTGGAAATGCTCAGTGATTGCTTTTTTTTTTTTACGGTTAATGTACATTAAGTTTAGCCTTAATTTTTTCTTAGTTATTGATATAAGGACATTTGTTACTATTTCCTTTAAAATATAAATTATTTAAGAAAAACGTGAAAAATAAAATTCAATCGCTCGAGAAATAGTGAAGTCGCATATAGACTTGACAATGGATCAGCTTTAACCTAATTTCATAAAAGTTAGTATAAGTTTAATAATAGTTTATAATTTATTTACTCGTTAACAATCGGTATATGTTAATTTTTTTAATAAAAGAGATGGGTATGAATTACACATCTATTTTATTGGTCATTGATATATAAGTTTTAATATCTATAGAACTATTACCTAATTAATTTGTTTAAGTAGATTGCCTAAAATGTCACTCTTCATATTTGATTTAAGTTCAAATCATACACTTTGCCATTATGAAGATTCCTAATCGTGACATATTAGATACCTACAAGTTTGTGAAATGTTACTTTCTTCATGTTACATACAACTGTACTATATTTTCTTTTTATCAATGTTATACAACTATCTTAAAACTAAAAAACATATTGTCAATTTTCCAGAAAAACATCTTAAACCTATATAAAGTTAATGATAACATAGTGATAATGGTATTTAAAATGATCTGTTAGGGAATACGAGTTTTATCTCTTCCTTATGTAAACATTTATTAGATTGTCAGATGAATGTTTAGAAACGACACCATTAAATGTACGTCTCAAGCAGAATTTAAGCATTCCAGATAACCCGTTATAAATAGCCCTGCCTTTTAAATTTTTTTACAACAGAGTCGTATTATACTTCCTCCATATCAAAATAAGTGACACACTTTTCATTTTGGGGTGTATCAAAATAAGAGACACACTTTAAAATTTTTCCTTATTTGGTAAAAGTAGTGGGACCCATACCCATTAACTATCCACTTTAATACAATGAAATTACCATTATACCCTTAGTTTTACTTTTAAAACTCATTAATATCACTTTATTCAAGAAAAGTGGGACCCCTTCTCCAATAATTATGTACTTTAATTTATTTTAACCTCTAATTTAATCTTTTACCTCAAAAAACGTATAAGCCAATTTGTGTCACTTATTTTGATACGAGGAAGTAGTTTTTATAATACACATTTTTTTTACTGTTATTCATTACCAAATGGGCAACTCTATTGTTTGGTATTATCGTTAATTTTGTACGGGGAACAAGTGCTTTTAGAATTTGCTAATGGATACTATGTCATACGAAAATTTTGTATAACAAAAGAAAGCCTAATTTCTAACTAACATTTGTTTATTAGTTATGCTTTATTTACAATGATTGAAAATGTTCCGATTCCTCTTCTTTATATATTAATTAAATTAAATGATTAAATATTTAATAATGTCGCATTGATTAAAAAACAAAAGCTAATGCGTCTGTGAAAAAGATCCAACGTATAGCAAATGGATACATTATAGGAAAAAGGATGGCTTTCTATTTGGTATTAAATAAGGCATGGATGAGAAAGGATAACAAGTCTTTCTAGTAGAAGTAGCCAGAAATCGACATATAACTTTCGATATGGAAAGGTGTCTTTTCTCTCTCAATGTCGAACTGTTAGATACGTGGAAGGAATCAATGTGCCAAAAAAGAAATATTAAACGACAACGGTTCAAACATACATGAAATTTGATGCCCAACTTAGATACATTTCGATGCCCAATATTTTGTTTGTGTATCGAGTCATTTCCACAATGAAAAAGGCCATTTAAAAAAAGAAAAAACATTTAGCAATGTATTCTTAGCTTACATGGATGGATCCGAGCTAATTTGGTAAATACAAACCGTTCAACCTAGAGGTGAACTTCAAAACCGGTTCGCGAACCGGGACGGTTTCAAAACAGTTCTGGACCTGTTTATATCTCGCCGGATCAGAATCAGGTCGTAGTTCGGGCGACGGCCGGTTTGAAAAACGGTTTTTTTACAAAGCTAAACCGGTTTAAACAATCCGAACCGATTTCGTCCGGATACACACTTCACTCCCCAAAACAAGTTTAAAACCGAACCGGTTTCACTCAAACCAGTATTGACCTTGACCGAAACCGAACCGGTTTTTAAACCAGTTCGGTTTAAAATGAAATCCGGTTTGTGCTCCTCTAGTTCAACCTCACTTTCGACTCGTTTAAAGAAACACGTATACAAGAAGCTAACTCAAGGGTGATATTAATACCTTGTTAAAGATGGTTATTTTTCGACCATAACGGTCTTGGATTCTGAATGGTATCAACTCGATTTAAGTCGACCTTAAACTCAAAGACTCTCTAAGTCTTATCAAGCTTATATCAATTAAATTTGTCATTTGCATATACGCATACTTAATTGAAGCACAAGTTAACATATTCAAGTCAAGCCACACTTGTAAGTATCGATTAATATTAAGCTGAAATTGGAAGTATCAATTTTTCAAGCTCAAACTTGAGGTTGGTAATTAAGGCTCCGTGAAGCTTGAGTTTGGTTTTAAGCTTTAAATTTTATAATTGAGCTTGAGCTCGAACTTGTTCAGAATTAGAATTTTGACTTTTGATTTTCAAAAGTCGATTATTGACAAATGAAATACATGCATTTAATTAACTACAAGTTTTGATAATGACAACTTTAAGGGTTGTCTCTAAGTGCATTAAAAAATGGTACAAATGAGTAATTCCAAAAATCTAGGAGTCAGTTATAGATGGATGTACAACTTTTTTATGCATGTCTTATATTAGCCCTTAGGGCTATCATTATCAAAACTCACTATAACACAATCCCCGAATTCATATGATCATACAGATGAAGCATTAAATTGTTTTTTTTTTTTTTTTTCTTTTGAACGGCAAAGGGGACTTTGAGAGATTCGGCAATGCCATCACCCACAAAGGACCTCCAAATATATTAAAGTCTAGCAAGGAACTAGCAACCAAAATACAACCAAGTTATTACAACCTAAAGGAAAAGGAGAAACAACCAATTTTCAAATTGCTTTAATTCAACCCTGAAAAAGATATAGACAGCCTTTAAACTCACATCAAGCAAGTATAAATCAAGAGAATCTAACATCTTTATGATTCTTTTTACACACACCCATTTCTCTAAAACCCTAATTTCCAATTTGGCTCATTTAGGGTTTATAAGAATGCTTTCCTATATTCACTATAAAATCCATTCCTCATTACCAACCACCATTTAGCAAGGGCAGTATTATATCCAATTAAAGGCGTTGATTATAAATCCTATTGATCATCGAAAAAATAGGATCAGAAAACGGAAAAAAAAGAAGAAAATGAGATGGAATTTTCCAAAACAGGAATTTTTTGACATTTATGTGACAAAGTATTATCAACAAGCAGATGGCTTCTGATGGTACACATTATTAAAAACAATGTACATATAAAACATGCACGAAAATGTGAAGGAAAATCAGAAAGTAGATTAATTGGTAATTACCCTCTCCAATTATCCTTTCGCTGCCTTATCTCCTGCATTGCTTCAACAGCAGACTCACATCCAACCTTTGCCTGCATTGTGATTAACAACATATTATAGTTAATTAATGATGTCATTTATGATTTTAGGGAAATTTAGACCTGAATTTCGGGTAGATCAGCTCGCATGAATGGATTAATTTGTAATTCCTCTTCAATGGTGGATGGGATAGTTGGAAGGCCTGATTCCCTCTGCTGCTGAGCCCATGATAACTTTTCTGATATCTTTGCATTATCTGGTTCAACTGTTTGAGCAAACTGCAAATTCTTCACCGTATACTGAAAAAACCCATAAAAGTTAGTTTACAGAAATTTAGTTATAAAACTGGGAAAAAAGATTCTCATTCTATAATTTTCCACCTTACAAGTCCAATTTGAACCTGTTTTCAAATTTTCCTTGAGATTTTCCAGGTTTTAACAACTAAACAGCCCCTTAGTTTATTACAAATACGCAAACTAATAAATACGAAAAGAATATAAGCAGAATTAAATATATATATATGTGTGTATATATATATATATATATATATATATATATATATATATATATATATATATATATATATAAAATCATGATGTATATATATACCTCATGGCCACAGTAAACTCGAGTGGGTTTTGGCAAAGAAGCCAATGTCACACATAATGACTCATACATTTGCTCTGCAGTGCCCTCAAAAAACTTTCCACAACCAGCAACAAACTAAAAAAAAACAAGAAAATATTTTTTAGGTCGATTAATGAAGGATAACGGGGACCAAAAACATAAGAAACATTCCATACTATGAATAACCGACCACTAGTTAATACTTAATAGAGAGAAATACACTAACCAGTGTGTCACCCGTGAATACAGCAGGATCCTCTTCTTCGTTCCCAGTCAAATAGTAACTTATGTGTCCTTTTGTGTGACTGCAAAAGTTAAAAACCATCAAACCCTTATTAATTGTTAATTGCATAATGATAACATGTAAATTAATAGATATATCTTCTTAACTGCTATGGTTGCTACATAGGTCCAAAAACAACATTTAAACATACCATGGTGTGTGGAGAGCGAGTATATTAATATTATCCCCAAGTGATAGCTTATCGCCATTTTCTACCTTATTGGTACATCCCTTCACATTATCAACAGAACCTCCATACACTTTAATCCCTGGTACCAACTCTTTTATCTTCTCATTGCCACCAGCATGATCCCTATCATCAATTTATAGATACATCAGAAAATCAATCAGTCAATCATAATAACATTTAGGGTAAGTTTTCTCAGATTATCTATATCTAACTAGGCGATCCTAATTAATCAATACCTTAGAATCATATTCAGTTTCCAAAATACTCATAGTGATGATTGTGACTTCAAATCGAACTAAACAGGCAGGCAAAAACCTAATCGTTACTATAACTGTGGAGCAAACGGGAGTATATATTTAAAATCAAAATTGTTGACTGATTTCACTCGATATATTTCATATAGCTCTACAAATTGCTTACGCAGATTGACCGAAACTAATTGCTAGACTACCAAAGTCAAAGTTCTACTAATCTTCGTTTATGCAGCACCAACAAGGAAATAATCAGCCGATGACCTAATTGAGCTCAATCAATAGCAGAAAGCTGAACTTCCAGATAAACTTAGTAATCATCAATAGGAATTTGGATGAAACGTGAACAAACCAGTGGTGATGAGTGGTGAGGACAAGCTTAAGTTCGACACCATTTTCTTTAGCAACTCCGATAACCTTCTCAGGTTCAACTGGATCCACTACTGCTCCTTGTTTCGTTTTCTCATCAATCACCCTGCAAAATCACCAAACAAAATAGAACCGGAAACCGTAGATTATATAGTCAGCTAGTAACCTAAATCGGAAACGATTAACTAATTGAACTTAAAAAGGAAATTAAGATCGATGTACATACAGGTAAGAATAGTTGTCATCCAAGCAAGGGATGTGAATCACCTTCATCTTCAAGATGTGATCGATTGTTCTAATCAGCAGAATGGTCTCGACGAATCGAAATCGATAGGCATCATAAACCGCACAGGCTTTGGGCCGATAGCCGATAACATTAAAATATTGGGCTTTGTAGTTCTATAAGTGGACTCTTCAGAATTAAGCCCGTTTAAAATCACTTCATCTAAAAAAAATTGTTTAGCAGCATCTAGATGATTAATAAGTATTTGAATGATAAAGAGATGTAAAAGATATGGGAAGTGATTTTGTGACCATATAAATTACTTTAAACACTACAATTATTACTTAACAGTATTTGTACAATATGGTTTAAATGTTATACAGTATAGTAGGTAAAGTAATTTGTGTGGTCCAAATCACTGCCTAAAAGATATAGAGACTCTGTATATATATGTTTCTGAATGAAAAGTTAATATTTGGTTATGCATATGAATGCTTACCTCCGGATAATGAAAATGACCAATTTAGCCTTCTAATAATCACAAGCATTTTTGTGATGTTTGAATAGACACCTGAATTGTTGTGCTGAACGATTATAAATAAATATAAAAAGGTTATAAATTCCAATAATTAAACATCCAAATAACATACATTATACATCCAAATTAAACACAACACTTTGCATACAAATTAAACACAATATTTTACTATTATGTCTGTATGAAAAAGAGGTTCCACTCTCCATTCAGATGTGAGAAAAAGAATTACCAAACACCATTAATCTGTCCGATTAAGATTACCTCTTAATGACACCTTTAAGAAGCTTTCCAAACAACCATTTATTCTTTATCTATCAACTTTTTATTAAGAAATCCTGTCTAGTGACATTCGATCATAGAATCCATTGACAGATCCACTATAGTTGGGCTGAGAGAGATGATAGGCTTGTAAAGGCATGAAGTGAGCCTCTAGAGGGACTGTTAAGCAGCTTTCATCGATCCTAATACTAACTACAATTTTTTATGTGAAAAATGTGACTTAACAATATATTAAATATAAATTACTCGTAAACTATCCAAATTGGGCCGTTTATAGTAAAGGACAAAAGCCTATCAAAAGGTGATAAGTTCGAAGCCCAACATTGTTCTCGGCCCAAAAAATCTCAATTCCGATCCTTGAAGAAATCACATTACAGATTTACAGTGACAGTCGTATGCCTCTACAGTATGTATGTATACCTTCATCTCTCAAATCACAGTTGCATCATATATAAGCTACCAAACGTCATCTTCGTGGACTAAGGTCAAGCAATCGATCACCCAGATTTTGATTTGATTTGATTTGATTTGATTTCGTTTGATCTCTTCGAGTTTGTGCACTTCGTGAATCTAAATCCCATAAAAATGTCAAAACCCTCATCGTCCAGATCAATTTTCCTTAGGTATCTTCACCATCACCATTCGAAAGCTTTGTCACCACCCAAACCCCCAATTTCTTCTCAAATTATCTCTCGGAACCCTAAACCAAACCCATGGATTCCATCATCTCACAGACCTAGCTTATCACCTTCAGTATCGAGGATTATTCAAAATCCGTCTCAAAAACTATCCATGGATACCAATTTGACCAGGAGTTTCATCGGATTTAGATACATTTCGACTGGAGGTTCAAAATTGGCGGGTAAAGTAGACGTGAATTCGTTCAAGAGTAAGATTAAAGTGCCTGCAACTGCAGTTACGAATGCGTTTTCTAGGTATAAACAAGCTGTTGGATTGCAAATGGATGCGTTCTGGAGGAGGAACAGTATGGTGTTGGTGGGTGCAGCTGGTGTTTTTGTGTGTATTTTGCTTTGGCGAATTATGTTTGGGATCGCTAATACCTTCATCGGGTTTTCTGAGGGTATGGCTAAGTATGGTTTTCTTGCTCTTTCTTCAGCTATCGTCGCATTTGCTGTGAGTTTCTTCTTTAGATTCATGTTGTTGATTGCTGATGTCATTTTGTAATACTGTTTTCACTTTAGCTTGGCTAAACATAATGATCCGATTAGACTGTTAAACATTTACGCTATTCATGTTGTGCTTTCTATGGTGTGAGGATCTGATTGTGAGAGATATAAGCAAGGGTGACAATTTCTAATCCCTCATCTAAAACTGACACTAAAATAAACATGTTAGGGTCGAGATAATGAAGTTTTGGATTAGTCTTGGGTCGACTCAACTAACCCGTTTATTAAACAGGTCCATAATAATTTAAAATTTAAATTGGGTCAGACCTACCAATTCGTTTAATTTTTAAAACATATTAAAAAATATATATATTTATACATGTTTATAATTTACCAGCTCAAAAGTAACTAATAATTATATAAAAACTAAAAGGTCTACTTAGTAAATTTGGTGTTTTGTTAAGAATTTGTGGAATAACAACATCTTCGACCTAGTTTAACCCTTTTGACCCACTAACTTGTATAACCCGTTTAGTTAAATGGGTTATATGGGCCGTGTCCGGTTTTAAGGTTAGCATGTTGACCCGTTAATCCGCGAACCCGAACCCAACCTGAATTGCCACCCTAGATATAAGTATATATATATCATATATGTAATTTTTAGAGTATTTTACAAGGATTGTCTCTAATGTTTACACCATATTTTTACCAATGCTCCTTTACTTTAAAAAATTATATTGGTAGTCTGTTTTTTGGATACTTTTTGCACCTATAGTCCTTTAGCTAAACGTCTGTTAAAAAATTAGTAAACTACACGGGTAGTCTTTAAAATTACACCCATGGTCCTTTTTTTTGTTAATATATTGAATTGATGTTATTTGTAAAACGTTTCCAGAAAAGGACTGCGAATATAATATTTTGATAGGATCTTGCTTCCTATCTTTGAAATCATACATAAAACTCATTGTAACAGTGATTTCCTTTCAATTCGAGAAGAAAGGGTTTCTCCCAAAAGTGTTAAAACTTTGAATTCATAATTTCATAGATAATGCATTTCTTACAAGACAAGGAGTTTAAATACTACTAGCCATTTGGGGGTGACTGCCACAGGGCAAAACAACATGTCCTTCCCACCAATAGCATACTACTGACACAAGTAGTGCTCACACCACCTATGTAATAAAACAGAAATTAAACATAATTAAACTAAAGACAAAACAATTTCTTCTAGCCAAAGTTACCGCTTGTTACTGCCTTTCTTTTTCCTCTTTTGATAAACTAGGATTGGGCGGGTCTTATCATTACCGGCGTCCCAAACTTCCACCTTGCCCTCAAGGTGGAATTCTGGGAATTGCAAATTGACTATGGTGAAGTCTTCCCATGTGGCCTTTGATATGGTCAGCCCGTGCCATCCAATGATCACCTCCAGCTCGTCTTGGTTTGCGCCAGTTTTCTTCCTCACCCTTAGCAACAATTCGGGTTGGACTAGTAGTTTGAGATCTGCTTTCAACATAGGGAATGCATTGACATCTTGACCTTGTAATTCTGGAACAATAACTGATCTGAAAAAACTTTCAACATCTACAAGATCAGTTGAAACTGAAGCAGCACCTGCCTTTTTTGTGGCAAGTGAAACAACCAAGTAAATAGCACAATCTTTGTACTTCCAATTAGCAGCTGGATTTTCAGCAAACAATGCCAGACAATTGTTAATCTGAGCTGAAACCCTTTCGGTAATTTTTTGTTTGTAATTTCCAGAGAGACCCTTAAGAAGTTCACAAGCGATTCTCCTTCGTGTGTCAATATCACCCCCTTCCATATCTCTTCGTATAAATTCAACATAATTCATCTCAAACAGTTCTTCATCCTCATCTCTTAAAATCACATTTGGAATTACCATACTCTGAGTAATCTGCTGCTGTATTTCGTCCCCTGAAAACAACGCATGGTGTACACTTGTGCTCACAATGGTCAGAAATTTGATAGCAGTTACAGTCAACCGCTCACGGCTTGGAGATGCTGATACAACTACAAGAAGACTCCAAACAGCTTCCACAAATCCACTCAAATACTTTTGGAACAACTCCTCTTCATGTTCCATGTAATGACTTATATTATCACAAACAGCAGCACGCAGTGCATCAACCAGTGCTAGACCATCATCACCACTATCTTCAACAATGGGATACCTCACTGTAAGATAATTTTTGAACTCGTTCATCCACTTATCAGCATTATCTTCAAAAAATTCAGGTAAATCCATTTTATTCAGAGAATAAAATATCCTACAGCATAGCCTCTGTGCTTCGATTAGCTGACAGAGAACTGGAGCAGATCCAGCTGCAGCATTTATCTTCCCCGAAATACTCTCAACCGTACTCAGTAATGGTGCAGCAAAGTTATCCAAACAGTATTTCAAATCAAGCAAAATAGGGTCACTCTTATACTCATACCTAAATTTCTTAAACAATGAATTAACGGTAGCAAGAATACCATTAACAGAAGCAAAATCATTTGCATTGATAGCTTTCTCGAGATTTGACCTAAGTTCAGGAAGCAGAGCCGGCCCCAACTTTGGGAAATCGTGCTTCCCAATCACAGCTAGGGCTTCACTAAGTTGTGCCTGGATTTTAGGAGTGGATGATAGCATGAGAGGAACAATTAGTTGCTTAATTTGTTCTTTTTCAGCATCAGGAATAGGATTAGCTGATGATGGAATCCACCGGGTTTTTAGATGATTTTTGAAGTTAACAGCTGCGCATTGACGGATCTGTTCGTCAACGGCCGGTTCAGCGAGGAGGCGGAGAACGGTGAGGCCGTAGTTCTGGTTATCGGCGGCGTCGGAAAGGTTTTTCTCGGCACGGCGGCGGGGTTCGGTTTGAGGTGAAAGTGTATCGAGAAAACATTGCGATAGAAACTGCAGGGTTTGTGGATTCCATTCCATGTGTATCAGCGTAGGAATGAAAGAAGTATCGATCGATTGACTGAAACGCGGCAGAACGGTGAATGAAAATGGAGATGCCGATGGTGATGATGATGAAGAATTCGTGGATTTCGAGGGAGCACTTAATTTCAGCAGCTTATTCATTGTTGATGAAAGCTCATCCATCTTATGCTTCATATAAACCAGATCTGTGCCTTGATTCTGAACCTGAGTGTTCATAACTTGCAATTGGTCTTGTATAAGACCTAATTTTTCTTCCACAGCCTCAATTCTTTTGCCAGCATCAGTGTCTTGGTTTGTAGCTCCCATGATGTTTGTGCTCTGATACCATTTGATAGGATCTTGCTTCCTATCTTTGAAATCATACATAAAACTCATTGTAACAGTGATTTCCTTTCAATTCGAGAAGAAAGGGTTTCTCCCAAAAGTGTTAAAACTTTTAATTCATAATTTCATAGATAATGCATTTCTTACAAGACAAGGAGTTTAAATACTACTAGCCATTTGGGGGTGACTGCCACAGGGCAAAACAACATGTCCTTCCCACCAATAGCATACTACTGACACAAGTAGTGCTCACACCACCTATGTAATAAAATAGAAATTAAACATAATTAAACTAAAGACAAAACAATTTCTTCTAGCCAAAGTTACCGCTTGTTACTGCCTTTCTTTTTCCTCTTTTGATAAACTAGGATTGGGCGGGTCTTATCATATTTTAAACTAAAATACCATACAATCTCAGGGGCCATCCTTGTAATTTACTCCGATTTTTTAGTATTACAATGAAGACTTGTGTTTGAACTTTACCTCATTTTATGTTATTAAGGGATTATATCTCCGGTCAAGATTCACAATCAATCCAGACAAAGTTTACCGGATGGCAATGAGAAAACTGAACACCTCAGCCGACATTCTTGAAATCATGGGAGCTCCACTCACGGGAACAGATTTAAGAGCATATGTTATGTCAGGTGGCGGTTTAACCTTAAAAAACTTCAAAGCAGGACTCAGAAGCAAACGATGTTTTCTCATTTTCCCGATACGCGGTGCTGAAATGAAGGGATTAGTTAGTGTTGAAGTCAAGAACAAAAAAGGCCAGGTTACTGTTGTTTCAGCTTTACGATTTTTAATACTTTAATTCATTTTTGTTATCTGTCCTCGGATGCTTTAAGTATTTATGTTAAGTTCAACCTTTTACTCCTTCTACGTGTGAGTTTGTTTGAACCCTAAAAGCAACAGGATTGCAGTTAAAAGTATAAGTGCGAGTCCAAGGGCTTGTTTCTTTTTACTCATTAAGTTTTGTCTGGTTAAAGTGTCTATTTGAATATATTATGTCTGTCTGGATAAATTTTGTATTACATGTTGAATGAATAGTCCTTAATAATAAAATTTTACAATTTTTTAAGAACTCATTATTGTAAAAAATACATAATTAATTGATATATATAATTTTGAATTGAAGTTTTTAATGTTAAATAATGTTGATATATTACTAATAAAGTTGAAATTTAAAAATCATCACGTCATAAATTAAACACTTTTTTAACCGGACCCTATAAAAACACGTAGTTATAATTAATATAAATTGCATATATATAAAAAAGAAAAAAAAATGTGACTGAATGAGGAAAGCATCATCCAATGACTTTCTCGGTTAAGTCATGTTGTATGGATTAATTAAGACATAAACAGAAAGACTCATTATGACTTTCCCCATATAATTATTATTATCTGGCGTTTGTTGCAGTATGATATGAAGCTGTTATCAGTTGACATTCCAATGGCAGCGGGACCCGATCAGAGAATATATCTGATTGGAGATGAAGCAGAGTATAAAGTGGGTGGTGGATTAATTTCAGAACTCAGAGATCCTGTTGTCAAAGCAATGGCTGCTGCTAAAGAATTTGAAGATCGAGACATAAAAGAGGATAAAGAAGATGCTGAGAAAGAACTTGAAGAAGCTGAGAGAAAACATCGTGAAGAAGTTGAAAAGATTCAACGAGAGGCTTCGTAGTTGTTGTTTTTTTCCTTTATTTTAGTTTTATAATGAGGTGTTCATATATGCTGCCTGCTGACTCAGCATCCAGTCAAGAATGATGGATACAATTTGAAAAGGGATTTGGGAAAATAAGTTTGAAGGTGGCTGTTTGTTTGTCTGAGAACATGAACAAGTTTTTGGCAAGAATTAAGTGGCTTTTCACTCATGTATTTGACTTAATTTTGGATTTTGCTACATGAATGTAATAATACAAGGAATTTTATGAGTGGATCTGATGTTTTTGTAATATGGGTCAAAAGGGACTATACGGACTGCTACACCCAGCTATGCTGCGGGTTGGGTTGATCGACAACCATTTTTGTCCATTTTAAAGTTTTAATAGGTATTTCGTTAATATTTTTTTATCTTTAAAAGGGTATTTTGTTAATAATGGTTCTCCAGGGTGGTCGAACTTTACTAATGATGTATGTGATCTAATTATAATTATTGTCGTGACTGTTTCTAAATCTTTCTCGTTTCATGTTAAATCTTCCTCATTATATCACAACCAATATCATCTAAATCTTGAATAAAACTGATGTGTTACAAATAAATTAGGGTCACTTTCAATGACACGTTGGACTTTCAATGATCGCTGATTTACGGTCACTGGGTTCTCGGGGATATCGGGCTTATTCGGGTGTTAATGTGCAGACTCCATAAATTTTGTTATGGAGTTGTAAATTGAAGTCAAATGGTTTATGTTATTGTTAGAATTTTTGGTTTTGTGGTTGTATTTCCAAATTTATATTGTATTATATCCATCTTCCTTTATATTATTGTGTGTAGCGCGGTCAAGATCGACTACGAAATCCAAGCAATGATAGCAGAAAAGGCCAAGCATATCTTCTTCTTTATGACATTGTTTGATGATCTTTCTCCAACGAGATATATAAAGAAGGCGTGTGCTCTCGTAAGGTTCTTAGTCCCTGCCCAAACCACTTTCACTCGATCCAAAAGATACTTGCCAAATTAAAGCGCTTGTCATTCCTGCCAGCATAGAAAAACAAAAATATCTAGCTAAAGTACAGAATAAGCAAATGAGAATTACGAAGCCTCGTGACCCCATGGCCGATTGTGTGTTAATCCAGAGTAATTCACTAATTTGTAATCTGGTTGTGGAGGCAATTTTGATTCGGGTGAAAAGGGGAAAAAAATTTTGGCCCATGCAAGTCTCGAACCTGCAACCTTCGCGTTATTAGCACGACGCTCTAACCAGCTGAGCTAATAGGCCGCTTGTGTCCTAAATTCAAATTGATATTAGTTATCCTCTGCTTCTTAATAGTAGAACAATTTTGTGAAGAAAATTGAGTTACATCTTATCGTGTTATGGTTACGTCATTATATGTTTACCCCTTTCGGCACCACATCTGTTTGATA
This sequence comes from Calendula officinalis, assembly GCA_963853835.1. Taxonomy (NCBI): domain Eukaryota; kingdom Viridiplantae; phylum Streptophyta; class Magnoliopsida; order Asterales; family Asteraceae; genus Calendula; species Calendula officinalis. Next base: position 25,325,463 of record OY970820.1, read on the forward strand.
CACTTACGTTTTCTTAGTGTCATGTTTTTCGTATGAGGATAGGACTTTTTTTAGCCTTTCGTTTTGGCGTTTATTTATTGCATAGCTATAATTGATATTTACCAGGTAATTATATCTTTTTAAGGTCTATTTGTGTGGTGCTTAGTAGTTAGGGACCTCGGTTTTTCACGTGTGATAATGTGCCATTAGACTTCTTCTTTTAGGTGTTTTCGCTTTGTGGTTTATAATTGTTTTATGTACTCTCTAGCGTCTTGCTAGTATTTTATTTAAAAAAAATGGGTGTTTAGGACTTAGGAGGCTTATTTATAAGGCTTATGAGTTTTAAAACTTATTTAAGGCTAATAAACGTTTCTAAATATTTGGGAAAGCTTATAAGCTTGTGCTTATAAGCTAATTTAGACGTTTTAAATAACTTGTTTTAAAGGGACTATAAGCTTAATTAGGGATTTTACATCCTTACCTTCACAATAAGCTTAACACTCAAGTTTATTAGCTTATAAATAATGTGATTTTTTTATCATTATATAATAGGCTTATAAAACCTTTTAAACTCTTTATTTAATAAAAACTTATTAATTTAAATAAGCTCATTAATTAATAAGCATACATTTTTAAATAAATTTTCCCAAACGCCCCTTAAAAGGACCCGTGATACCCAATGACTTACCGTATTAATGTTCACAAAATAAAGATTATAATAATTACTAGTGATGTTTGTCTTATAAAAGATACTATTTTCTTCGTTTCAAAATAATTGATATACTTTGAAAACATACCATATTTGATAAAAGGTAGTGGATACTACACCCACTAACTATCTTCTTTAATAAAGTGAAAAGACACATTTACTATTACTTTTACTTTTAAACATCATTAAATTTATTTTAATCAATATAGTTGGACCATCCTCCACTAACTATCAAATTTAATCTAATTAATCTTCATTATCATATTTTACCTTAAAAATCGTAAACTCTAATCTTTACTACTTATTTTGAAACGGAGGAAGTATATGTTTGTCTTATAATAAATTTTTCTTTTTCAACAGAACACACTAATATAACAAGTGACCCATGACTTTACTTTGGTTGACTTTTATTGAGTAACTATTAGAGCATTGACTTCTTTAAAATTGTTGACATACTTTAATAGATTAGTGCTCCCTAGGAAAATTCATCTTTATACGTCATTAAAAAGAAAACGTAGTAACTAAAGGTCTTTGTGATATTGAAAATAAATTATATATTTTGAGAATTAGTAATCAGATAATTAGCAGCTATAAAATATAATTTTAATAAACAGTGTTTGAATTCGATTATGTTGTTTGAAATCTTAATAATTAAACATTTAACTTTTTTAGTGTTTGGAAAACTTAATTAATTGTTTAGTTAATAGGTAAAATGCAAATAACAGCTTTCAAAACAAAATAAGCATTTTCTCATCTGTTTTTCCAATTCTTTTTTGGTGCCAAAAAATGCAAATAATTAATTTTTCGGACATTTTACGAAAAGCTTATTTTAATATTTCGGACTTTTTAATTGATTTCAAACATTCCTGATTATATATAAATGGGAAAAGTGAGTATGTGGTTGTCATGTATATAACCTTGGGTGTGGAACTTATCAAAACTACATAATTTTGCTTAAGAAACTTAAAAGCCCATCTAAACCAACATTAGTCGTTCAAAACCCAAAACCTGTCTTCTTATTCCTTTCAGGCGCTTAAGAACGTCGGTTGAATTCCCAATTAGGGTTCGTTGTTGTTCAATCCCCTATTATTACTGTCTTTAATTCTCGTCTAAACACCAGTTTCAATTCCGAATTAGATCATCTTTTCCCACTTGTTCCCACACGATCATCAAGTCTCTGTTCTTGCCATGGTAAGTTTAATATATCATAGACAATTCAATTACTATTGTTCAATTACATAATGTCAATTCCATTAAGTAATGACAATTCAATTCAATGCTGAGTTTAATATATCATAATGGATATGTTGATTGTATTATACATGTAGAATTTAAATTGACATGCTTTTCTATTAATTCCGTTACATATGTCAATTCAATTTTTAATGCCTTTCAAGTTGATGTTCATAAATGGATGTTCAAAATTACCTTAATTATGTTTTTTCTTTTGAAATGTTGTTTCAAGTTTTACAATTTTGAAATGATGTGAAATGGTGATATTAATTGTCTAAGTGTTTTAAGATGATGAGAAATTGGTAAGATTTTTATTAAAAATAAGTTTTTAAGCAAAACTACGTAGTTTTAAGGAGTTCCACGCCTAAAATTATATACATGACAGTCACACACTAACAATTCCCTCTATAAATTTAATCTTACCACCTTCTTTCGTTACTTGGCAACTCGTTGAGGCTAGGTGGCAACACTTTAGCACACTCCCATGGACACTCCCCGTTTCCAAAACCTACATACTTCCACACCAACATTATATACTGACATGCTTCAGCAACTAGTACCTTGGGCTCTAATTATAGATTTATAGTACATCATATATATATAAATGGATAGAAAGGTTGAATATTATGTGGCTTACAGTGTTGGACATATAATGTTTTCTTTTTTACTTTTAAAACAAGAACGTATGTATAAAAACAATATTTGACAATCGTTAACTATTGGTGTAATCAAAATTTGTCTACACGCATAAATAAATACTAAGTATATCTCGTAATATGTATCTTTAAGCCACGCTGAAGTCTGATAGTGAAATTATTAAGAAAAAACTATAAAATACAAAAAATTTATACCTCTCTCCCTATCTCTCTGCCTTTTTTTTCTTTCTCTACATTTCTCGTCTCTAACTCTTCGGTTAACCAATGACAATGGCAAAATACCCAAACAGAAGAGGTAATGAAACGTTGGTACCAATCGTGTTAGTTTGGGAAAGAGAAGTGACAAGAAAACTTACAAACCGTTGGAAGGGTCTTACAAGCTTGGTAATCTAAAAATTAAATATATGTAAATAACGTGATCATAACATAAAATAGAGTTTATTCTATAATTCCAACTTATCTTATTGGCTTGAACCAAACGTATCCAAAACGATAACTTCTAGGTATGAGTACGATTGATGGATATATAAGCCATGACTAATATACCACACAAGACAAACGGACTAGAGAAATTTGGGCTATGGTCACTTTCTAAAACATATACATCTGAAGGTGGCCATTTTGCGATCATATTGTCTTGTTGCTCGGGTTTTATAACTCTATCATACAACGTTTTGATGTATACCCTCGGCACGTTTTCGACACCTTCGTTTCCTTCTTTAAATTGAACATTTTGTATTGCATAAACAGGTGCTGGTCTTAGCAACATTGTAGCTAATGTGAAATCCTAAAAGCAAAACATAAGTGAAAGATTACTTATTGTGTAACATTTCATATGGAGTGTTTTCCTATGTAGTGTTCATCTACAGTACATGAATATGATTAGTTTTTTTTAAATAATAATGTATGAATATTTTAGTTTGTAAATACGTTGTGTATATTTACAAATCTGTCGCGAAACGCACATACATTCTTGATTCTTCTCGTTTAACACTTTAACTACATATAAATGTAACAAAATAGCTAGTTGATAATGCATACCTCTAGAGGGCTCATATGATAGATAATTTTTTGTTGCAATTCTTTTTTAACGATTGCACTTGTAGGTGGTTGATCGGAGCCTAATCCAAATTCCAAATCAAAAACATCGCCAAATTCTGATAATTCAGGAACACCCTAACAAAATTACAAAAAGATAAAGAGTATTTAATTATGTATTTAGAAAAAGATATAAATACATTAATCCATCCATTTCAAGATCAACCATCTGATAATGAGTTGACTTTCATGATTCATACGTGGTGTTCCTTTGACTTTTTTGAACGATGGCGTTTCTTTGACTTAACATAGGTTGACTTTCATGATTAAACATTTTGACTTGTATATTGAGCATTGATATCTTTAATAGCGATCCTAAATAAAATAATGACATGTCTTATCGAAAAGATTCTTTTAATTCCGTTCTGGCCGAGCTTTGCTCAATGATATTTTATCCAGTGAAAGATTGAACCCGTGATCTTTAGGAAGTTATTCAGAAATCTCTACCACTATGTAATCATCACTTTCTGTTGAAAAGCATAAATTAATACAAAGAGACGCAACTTACATCTTTGATATCTTGCTCGGTTACAAATCCGCCTTTTAGCATGGTGGCGGCAATATAAACCGCGAGGATTATTTTATTTGGAAACTTACGGCTCGCATCCGTCACGCTTAATCCTCCGGCACTATGTCCTACCAAAATCACCTGCAATTACCACAAGTATTTTTCATTTCATTAACATTTGTACTTTATGCTTTTACGATAGTACCTTTTCATTGTTGGGCAATGATTCCAAGAAGTCGATAAGAGGCTTGTTGTAATCATCAAAAGATAGGATCTTTTTGGGATCAGAGGGATCGATACCTGCGCCTTTGAGGTCTAAACAAGTGGCGGTGTAGCCGGAGTTGTACATCAAGCATTTAATCTTGTACCAACACCAGCCTCCACCTCCTACACCATGGATGAACACAAAATGTGGCTTCTTTAATTGCATATGATCTTCCGTACTCTTTTGAATGTTTGCCATCATCTTGGACTTGTGTGAAAACTTTTTTATATTTTGGGTGTTTTTATAGATATTTTTACATACCCCCAAGTGGACCATGTCACCACTGAATTGCTATCAAAAAGACAAACTTCTGAAATCCACCTCCTTTTTCTGACTATTGTTATTTTTATAGTTTTTTATTTTATTTTATTAAGGTTGTTTACTAGACTTAGGGCTGTCAAATCGTGTTATCGTTTCGTGTTCCTAGATAACACGACACGACATTAATTCGTTCAACACGAAAACGACACGACACGAAGTCGTGTTTTATATTACTAACACGAACACGACACAATTAAAAAACGATAAACACGATAAACACGACAAACACGACAACACAAGATAAATAACAAAATTTTTACTTATTACATGTTAAAAACACGACAAACACGACAAAACTATAACTATCGTATCAATTTCGTGTTAATCTCTGAACACGAACACGACACGACACGAACACGAATTCAAATTTCAGTTTCGTCCCAATTTCGTTTCGTTTCGTGTATTTTTGTCGTGTCATGTCAAGTTTTGACAGCCCTAACTAGACTACTCCTAAATAGGTGGTGATTTTTACACCACATATTTTAATGCATCTACCATAATAATTGCATTATTTATTTGTACAGTATGCAGAAATACTTGTACAGTATGATATAACCATTAAAAAGTGTGGTGGCAAAAGTAATTCCCCTCCTATATATATAACCCATATTAGTACTTTCATTATTTTGCAAAATTAATATCATATTAACTTTTAGAGAAATGATATATGTGTCTATCATTTGTATCTATTCATATGTCTACACACTTCTAAATTTGACATGTGTCATCTACTAATTCTCTCTCTTCATATCATCCATTGATTTTAACATTTGTGATAATAAAATTTACAGGCACATGAGTAGATGCAAATAGTAGGCTAAAATACCACACTCTAACTGATATTCCAAGTGAGACTCATTTGACACACTTATTCCAATGATAATAAATCTTTCAAAAACTTATTAAAATTGTAATAAGTTTTAAGAAAAGATACCATTGGAGATGCCCTTATGTCAAAAATACATCTCCACTTTATATTCACGGATCCCAAATATTATAAAATAAAATATACACATAAAATACTCATTTTTTTATTTATATACCCACCCCACCTGTCGTTTGCTTCTTTCCAAACCGAAGAAGAAAACTAAGACGAGTTACCGAAGGAGTATGCCAACGGTTTCGATAAACTGACGACTGTCGTAGGCTACCGAGTTGGCACTAGTCTAATTGGCTTATTTAAATGATACTCCACCCGTCTCATTTTTATTGTCTAGTATAGTATTTTAGTTTGTCCCATAAAGACTGTTTTTCCTAAATTTCAACAAATCAAAAAACATTTAATTAGGAAAGAGAAAATTTGATTGGTGACATAATGTAATTAATGTACTTTTCTTAAACTGTATGTTTTTTTTTTGTAGTGAACAATAAATTTGGGAAGGAGAGAGTATATTTTATGTTTTTATAAACTATTAAAAATGATCTTATATGCTCTCTTAGTATATGTTTATTTCTTTATTTTATTTGAAATATTTATTTAAAATAAGTTATTTGATATGGAGGTGGTAAAATATAAAATTCGTTTGGGTTTAAATTTGGGATGTTAAGTCATGTTATCGTTTCATGATTTTGGGTAACACGACACGACACGAATTCATTCGATACGAAAATAACACAATATGAATGTAACGACCCGAAATTTGTAAATAAATAAATTGTATAAAAATACGATAAATAAGGATAACTCGTTTAATGAACGTAGGAATTGGTTTCGTGTCGTTTGGAGACCGTACGAGAAAGTTATGGGCGAAACCGGGGCGAGACAAAGGTGAAAAAGTGCAGCCTTGGCTGCATACGAAGTTCACGACGCGAACATAGTTCGCGTTCGTGAAGTCGGGCCAGGGAGTTTGGCTAAGAAGCGTGATGTAGTTCGCGATGGGTTAACGATCGCTAAGTCTGCGTGCAAGGCTTGGAGTTAGCGACGCGAACTTAGTTCGCGCCGTGAACTCTGGACGACAGCATTAAAGTCGGGTTTTAGCTCATTAAATGCAAAACCAAAACCCTAGTTTTCTCCTTGGCGATTTTCGAGCATAGTGGCTGATCTTTGGTGATTCCTTCTCAAAACTTTGGTTGATTTCACTCCTAAGTGAAGATTAAAGGTATATCTTCACCCCTTGATCTTTGTAGCTTTAGATCTATGTATTTTGATGGTTGGGTTGAAACCCTAGTTATTGGGGGTTATGGTTTATGGTGAATAAGTGATGTATACACTTAATAGATGGTATATTAACAAAGGAAACAAGTGTATGATTATGATTTGTAAGAATCTTAAGGGTTGGTTAAACCTAGGGTTTGGTAAATCACCATAATTGGGGGAAAATATTAGTTGATGGTATCTAGTGATAAATGGATACATTATTAGTAGATTGTGATGTTGAACATTGTATGATCATTGTATTAGGCTTTCGGTGACATCTTGGAAAGTCGGTGAAATTGTGGAAGCAAGAGTTTTGGTGTCAAGAACACGGTTGGAGCATTAATTGCTAAGGTGAGTACGTGTGGAAATTTACTGAGGACACAACCTATGAAATCCCTTTATTACTTGTGTTATGGTCTATTTGCTTAATTGTCTAGACTAGTAGTTAGTAGTTAGTTATACCGATAATAGTATTGAACTAACTTGTTTGTTGATAGACGTGATAGCCGAGAGCTAGATTGACATAACTATTGAGTTATGATATGTTGAGATGATGTGATGATGCGTGGGACCCCCGGTCATGAGGTGTGGTGTGAGGGGCAGTTGGGTGGATTCCTATCGAATCCACCACGATAGTAGTCTTGCTAACTGGAGGTAGTCCGGTGAGTAAGGCAGGTATTGGTAGATTGGGCGAATCCCTCTTGACTGTACCTTGAGGCTTATTAATGGCGATGGATTTCGGTTAATAAGTCAAGGTGGTTCTAGTTAGTTCGAGGGCAACCCGATAACTAGATATGCTTGCTAGGAAAGCAAAGTATTAGAGTCACAATAGGGTGGCTAGTTAGATGGATGAGTATTTACATGTTTGTCTATATGCCATACGATTATTATTATTATTGGGTCTAAACCCATGTAGCTCACGAGACGTTTTGTCTCACGTACTCCTTGTTTGTTTTGCTATGTACTCAGGTTCGGGATCGAAGGTTTAGGTACGCATGGATAGAGATGCGGGGCCTAGAGTAGAAGAACATTAGATTGCATTTATGCTTAGCTTTGGTTATGATCTATTTTGTAACACCAAATTTATACTATGATTTTCATACCAAAGGTTTTTGTAAATCCATATTTTTGGAATAGTTCTTCTATTTATGAAAAATGATTTATTTTGGGCAAATGTTTTGTATTAAAATTTGAGGTGTTACAACTTGGTATCAGAGCTACTGTTTAAGTGAATTAGGTTGAATGACCATCCTAGTCTTAGACTGTAGCATTAGGAATATAAGATTCCTTAAGATCATAGGTTGACCTTGAGACTTTATATTAAGTTTAGGGTTGAACCTAGGGGACCGATGAAATTTGATATGATTATGGATATTGAGTCTTATACGACTAATGAGTTGTACACAAGGTACTAAATGTTTAATGTCTTTCGTATAGTCTTGATTGAAATAAATGGTGACCACGCGTAGAAGTGGTAGAGCCCCGGAGTGCCGAGAGGAGGAAATACCTCATGTTGAGGTTGTGGTTGAACAAGAAAGTCAACCGTCGATGCATCGAATGGGTGAGTCGGAGGTCGGAGCTAATAGAACTCCGGTAACCATGGCGGACCTCCAAACTATTATTGATCAAATCAAAGGAACGGTGGCCGAGGAAGTGCACCGAATTATTGGAGACCGTGAGAGGTCGGGTGGAGACCGTGAATCCGAGGCTAGATCGGAGTAGAGAACCGGGGGAAGTGGCACCGGTGAAGGGAAGTCCTCCACGGGTGGCCAAAGTGATGCTAGGGCAAAGCCCGAAGTGAAAGAAGGTTGTTCGTTTAAATCCTTCATGGCTTGTAAGCCAAATGTGTATACGGGTAGTTCGGACCCGAAAGTAACCATGAGGTGGATCCGAGAGACCGAGAGGGTTATCGGTAGTAGCAAGTGCAAGGATGCCGATATGGTGACGTATGCGTCACAATTGTTAAAAGAAGATGCGATGGTTTGGTGGGATATTGTGTATGGGACCCTCGGGAGGGAGGTGATTGAGAAGATGTCGTGGGACGAATTCACCACGAGGTTGAAAAAGAAATTTTGTCCCGAAAGGGATTTGGAAAGGATGCACGAGAAATTCGTGACCCTTAAGAAGGGTGATATGTCAATTGAAGAGTACTCGAGGGAGTTCACGGGATTGCTCCCGTTTGTTGCTAAAACCTACTCGGATGAGAGGTTGAGGGTGGTCCGGTATGCTAGTGGGTTACCGTGGGACTATCAATTGGAAGTTAAGAGGGCGGTTTCACTTGATGAGGCCATTAGTGCCGCCCGGTGTGTGGAGGAAGTGAATGAGGCACGTGTTGCCGAGAGGGCCCATGTGGGCGAGAAAAGGAAAGCTGATAGCGGCTCTAGTTCGTTCAAAAAGGGAAGTTCACTTCGAGCTTCTCTAAACAAGGAAGTGTTGGCCCGTGCAAGAAATGCGGGAAAAATCATACCGGCATATGCCGAGGAGAGTCAAAGGCTTGTTATAGTTGTGGCAAGATGGGACACATAGCCCGGGATTGTAAGGCCAAGTTGTCGGCCGATGTGGAGTGCTACTCATGCCATGAAAAGGGGCATTATAGCAATGTATGCCCGAAGAAGGGAATTGAGTCGATGGTGTCCACGGCTCAAAAGAAGGTGGAACCGGCAAAGGTGAAGGGTCGGTCCTTCCAACTCACTCGGGAGGAGGCGAAGGAGGCACACGATGTGGTGTCAGGTACTTTATTCATTAACTCCTTGCCAACTCTTATTTTGTTTGATTCGGGTTCCAATTATTCGTTTGTGTCTTATGAGTTCGGTTGTAAATTGAATGTGCCGTCCGAGATGTTAGATGAGGTGTATGAGATAGAAGTAGCCGACGGGAAAACGTCTATGGTTGAATGTATTTATAGAAATTGTGAAATAGAAATAGACGGTAGAAAGTTTAAGGTAGACTTGTTGCCCATGCGAATTAGGGCGTTTGATGTGGTTATCGGTATGGATTGGTTGGGTATGCACCAAGCCAAGATTTTGTGTGGAAAGAAAATAGTGTCGATTAGGACACCCGAGAATGAGAAAGTGTATGTGTATGGGGAGAAACGACATCACATGCCTAATGTGATTACCGCCATTAAGGCAAGGAAAAGTATATCGTGTCAATTCTGAAAATAAATAAATAAAATAACAAATTTCTTACTTATAAGTATATGCTAAAACCCCGACAAACACGACAAAAATATAACATTAATTTCTAGATGTTCCCAAATTCATAACTATCGTGTCAATTTTGTGTTAATATCTGAACACGACTTCGTGTTTGTTTTACACAACACGAACACGACACGAACATGATTTCAAATTTCAGTTTATCCCAATTTCGTTACATTTCATGTTTTTTTATCGTGTTCTGTCTGGTTTTGAAGTTTAAATGTTATTTTTGGACCGTTTAAATGGAGTGTTGTGATTACGTTGATACGTCAATATTTTTTCTTCTTAGTTTTATTTTGGGTTTTTCTAACGTTTGCCTTAGGGGCATACGATAACGTGCATTTAATGAGGCAATAATTTTCATTTAAACATTATGTTGAATTTAATGTATCTTTTAAAATGGTAGCTTTTAAGTGCATTAATGTTATTCAATACATATTTAGAAAATTATTGGTTCATTAAATGCATGTTATCATATGTTCCAGGAACATATGTTAGAAAAACACTTTTATTTTAAATGATTTAAGGGAAATGGTAGGTGCATCTAAATGTACCCTATCATTATGATTATGCGCTGCTTAAATAAAAAAAGTAAGAAGTATTGTTTAACTATGGTTTTTTTTTTTTTTTTTTACAAATAAATAGAAATACTCCGCTCGTCTGCCGAAACCCACCCAAGCACGCCCAAAAAGGGTCGAAACTTGAAATATCGGACGGAAAATAGTCCTTTTTCGTCGGATTTTTTGATTTGTTTTAGCATAAAAAACTTATCACTCTCATCTTTCGGCATATATGATACCAAGAATTTCCTTAATGTTGGATATCCCTTTATGATGTTATTGTACTTCTTTTTCTTAGTTCTTAATTTGTCCTTGATACTTATAAAAAATTGAAGAAATTCAGATAAAAATTTAACCTAAACTGGTAATGTAAAGGTGAGGTCCATAATCTAAAATACAAGTTTTATATTAAGATCGACTTTTCTATATACACTTACACATAAACTCCGTATTACATAGCCGAATTTAATAAATTCATTTTTTTCATTAATTATGACTTCTTTTTTCATATCCACCCGATTTTTTTATAGGGAAAATTATGAGAGAAATAATTGTTTCAATTTTCCAGATTTCTTTCATTATCTTTTTGGGTGACATCTTAATATAAATCAAATGAAATCAAAGTTCTAATAGAAAAGTCTTGTACTTTCAATTCTTCTCAAAATAGACCGTGCGACTGTGCGACCGTGTTATTCCACTAGAACGCCACCACGTGTCCGAGTTAGTGCTGCTCAACCTTGTTACTACTGTTTGTTAGTACTTCTCATCATTGTTACTACTGCTCTCAACCATGTTACTATTGCTCGTTAATACTGCTCAACCTTGTTAGTACTGCTAGTTAGTACTGCTCAATACCCAGTGCTGCTCCAGTTAGTGCTGCTCACCACTTAGTGTTGCTTCAGTTAGTGCTGCTCAAAGTTACTGGTGCTCTATGAAGTCTCCCAGTCATATGGAGTATATTAGGAAGATTGAAGTCTATTAGTATTAAATGAGATTTGAACCAGTCGCACTGTCTAAATTAGTAATTAATTCTATCTTTTTTCTTCTTTAAAAGAAACATCTAGGAACATAAATAAAGTTATACTTCTATGTTAATAGTCCTCTCTAAATTATAACTCTGAGAACACACCATATGTTATCCTTAACTTCATTTTGAATAAAATACTCCCTTCGTCTCACAAAAAACTTCCCATTTGACTTGGGCACATGTTTTTAGGAGATAGTTGGTGGTGAGTATTTGGTAATAAATTTGATTAAAATATAGGATTAGTTTAGAGATTGACATAAAGCTAGTGAGAGAAACTTTAAAAAATGATAAAAAATGACATAAAGTTAATGAGATAATATTAATTTATTAAGTGGGTCCCTCCAATTTTTAAATTGGAAGTTTTTTGTGGAACAAAATTTTTGGGTGAAATGGAAAGTTTTTTATGGGACGGAGAGAGTATTAAAATGGATAAAAAGGACTGTATACATAAAAGAAAAAAGATAGCGGATGGTTACAAAATGAAGAATTGATGTATGTTGGATCGGAATAGAAAAACATGGCAAGTAACCAATTAAGAGAAGCTGAACTAGTCAAAATCAAACGATATTTCAAATCATAAAAAGGTAAAAAAAAAAAAAAAAAAACTAAACTTTCATGTTTGGACTCAGTATTATGCAAGAACCATGATTTTGAAAAGCAGAGTAGGTATCGAGCCACTGGCATTATTGGTTTCAGCGACCCGGTCGCATGGATAATGGATTACATAGTATCGAGTACGGGTGAGCATTTGGGTAGAAAAAGTCGAGCCGAACCGAAAAACAATCGAAACCGTACCAAGCCGAACCGAAACTGAAAACATGCAACTGGATCAGTTTTTGGTTTTATAATTTCTTGATTTTCAGTTTCGGTCCGATTCGGTTTCAAATATGAGTGAGCATGTGGGCTTACAAGACTGTACCGAAATCGAACTGAACCGAACCAAATTGAATTAAAACAGAAAGTGAGAAAACATCTAATTAATCGAATTCGGTTTCTGGATAACGTTCGCCCCTAATTTATCGAGCCAATGACTTACTAGTCAATTTTAAATATTTAAAAAATTGTTCCCGCTTTACAATTTCCAAATTTTTGAAAAAAGTATTCATTGAGGGGCCCAAATCACATGTGAGACTTTCGATTATTGGCTTACTAGCCTATAACCCGTGATAAATCACGGGGGCTTATAGAAAATTTCATAGTATTCTCATAATTTCATAGTCTTTATCTCTTTAATAATACTTTATTCATTTCATTCTTCATAATATACACATTAGTTTCTACAATTGATCTTGAAAGTTAATGGGTTGGTTGATAGCAAATTCTAGATTTACTAACGTGAAAAATCCCAGTCACTCAAAATAATTTAAGTGAAAAATCTAAGTTTATGAAAGAAATTAGTATATCTAAGTTACCATATGTAAGTGTAGCATTGATGGATCGAAGTTTCTTAACTACTTTTAATACACTGTTCAAAACAAAGGCAAAACAATTAATCATTTAAGTTGTCATGTCATTTAGAAACAAATAACTATTATAGATATAAAAAGATAAAAAATTGAAAAATAAGCAAGAAAGTACATGTCAATAAATTTTTTTTAGTATAACAGATTATAAATAAGTTGGGTAACCTGCAAAAAAATCCTGCTATTGTTACCATTTGTTAGATTGAAATGACAAAAAATGGGCCAACATGCTAACCTGTATGGTTTTGAGAATTACACAAACATAATTGGATTGAAATCATAGCCATAGTTTGAGTGGAAACACAATGACTTATTGCCAACATAACCCTATCAATCACAACAGGACAAGATAAATTTCAAGTGATTCTCTCTGTTTCGCCTCCCTTACCAAAGCTGTGAAAGACGATTGTTGTAACAACCCTCTTAGCTATCCCTTAAAACATGTTTCGGTCAACAAACAAATAATCTAAAAAAGAATTACGTTCTCAAACCTTCATATATGTATTCATTTCCTGCCCTATCAAAGCTGTGAAAGATGATTGCTCAACCCAATAATTGTATGAAATACCTTTTTGTGCAAATAAAGGTCAACGTTTCTCAAATTGTATGAAACACCTCCAGCAACATAGACATGATAATGGAGCTGTCTTTCTTGTTTAAATACCAAACAAAACATTTTTAATCTATATATATCTGAAATTTAGTTAACTCATTACCTACAATTTGTCAAAATTCACTCCTTCAGTATCTCCATCTGGCTTATACACCATTCAACCTGATACCATTATCAACAACAAATTCATTCAAAATAATAATAGATTAAAATATTTCATTTGTGAATAGTTATGGATCATTAAATATTATTTCAGCAAGTGCAATCCCTGCAACAATTCCATCATATTTTGCCAGAAAATAAGAAATAAGCTTCAACTTCCATCTCAGTTGGTTTGGTAACCAAACAAATGACGTCACCTATAATAATCAACTCAAATTATTGGTAAATTAAATATATCATATGTTTAATTGATTCAACTAACTTGAAAATATAATCTCAATGATAAAGATTTGGTTGTTTGTGAACATAGAGTTCTTGGAATTTGGTTGCCCAAACTTTTACCGGAATAGATTTTTTGCATTGAGTCAAATTACGCACACTCATATTGTACATGAAAGTTACTAAAAGAGGCAAGTCCATAAGATTTATTTCAAGATAAAAACAAATTTTAAAAATAAAACCCAACTTAAATAAAAACTTCATCGTGGTACAACATTGAAGCAATTTAAACCTTGTTATTTTCATTGAGGTATAAATATTTTTTAAACCAAATGCAATTGTTACTAAGAACAACAATCCTGGACTGAAACTTTTTCTTTCATTGTTATGTGGACTTCATAATGGATCATTTTCTAACCAGACTTTTTTTTTCAGAGCTTAAAAAAAAATTGTTTTTTTGACATTTAGTAAATGGCAGCCATATTCTTTAGGGAAAAAAACCTAAACCTTGGGTGCCAAAAAAAAAGTTCAAGAGTTAAAAAAGTAAATTACAGAAACTTTGAGGTCTAAAATATAATTCAACCTCTTAAACATATCAAGTTGCAAATATATAATTAGTTACAGTTAATTACCTTTCAATTAGTAAAGCTTCACATTCTTTACGGTCCAAAGCCTCAAACCATGAATCATTGCCCCATTTTCTTTTAAATGTTATATAATCAGTTTTATGGACGATATCCTGAAATAGTTGGATGACAACGAATTATAACCTAAATTAACCATATCTTTCCCACTTGCATCTTAAATCTTACATGTAACAAAGTAGGTTTTTAACTAATTGGTAATCTTCGAGCTCTACCCTTTGTGTACCAACTGATACATACCCCTATCGTTTTCGCACAAAAGAAAAATTAAAAAAATAAAATACACAAATAGTTTAAAACAGAAAACAGTTAAATCAATGATTAGGTTGTTACCTGTTTGACCCCAAAATCCTTCAGATTCCACATCATCCCCACAAAATATAGGCTTCCTTTGGGCTCACATGGCCGACCCATCACCCATTTACTACAATCTTTTTCTCTGCATGTTTCACTTCTCCGTTTATATGAACAACAGAAGTAGCTTCTTTCACTATTATACTTGTTTACATGACATCTGCAATTCATAGTTTTACCAATATATTTCACTTGTTTCATGTGAGTATAATATCATAGTTTCACTTAAGCATTTTGTCGAACACCTTGTATGCATTTCATGAAACACATATTATGAAATACCAATGTAGACTGACAAGTTTCCAACATATAATTTTAAACACACCTAAATGATTGAGCAGATCAAACAAATTCTAAAATCAGAGATCATACATATAATATTCATAAATATTTTGATGCATTTGAAACCGAAAATATCTCATGTAGATAACCTAAGAAACTGAATCTAAACATGTAATAATCAACATCATCTGTAATTACATCAACATCTTCAATCAACCTGTCTTTTTACACCTAGAATTGAAGAATATACACAAAAAATTGGAAAGTAACAAATCGAATTAGGGGGATAAACCCTCATTTACGATTGGAAATAAGCAAAAGTAGCAATTGGAGATCTTGAAAACTTACCTTGGTGAGATAGATGAACAATAACACGAAGATGAGGATGTTACAAACGCTTTATGACACATCTTGAAGGGTAAAAACGGTTTGGATGGGCAAAAATCACGGCACTAACGGAGTGGCAAGCGAAAATCATGGCATGAAGGAGACATAACCGTATCTGCATATTTATAGTTTTCTTTTAAAACTGAACGTGTACATGTGGCGCATACGTGGAAAGTTACACATATGGGTTACATGCCGTGGATACAACAGGTGGCAGCAAAGGTGACCTGTCATTATTATTCAGCAACCTACGTGGATTTATCAGGCTAAAAATGGATTCAAAATCCTTTCTTTTAATAGATAGAATAGATTGCTGTCACTTCCCTGTCTCCACGCACTTCAAAGTTCAAAATACCTAAAACACCCCTAAATGTTCATTCCAATCCCATTAGAAATTTGAAAATATAAGGTTATTTTAGTCACTACGTATTTAAACGGCCAAAAGGCGGGTAACATCCGGTCCCTAAGTTCCGTATTTTTCTTCGTGTTTTGAACCTCTCACCAGTTTCTGCTTGTATTCATACCCCATTTTTCTGTACAAGACACACAAAGAAGCTTGGATCTTCTCAATTGGTGTGATTATTGCAGCTGTAAATCAATTATTTCGAATCAATTTCTGTTTTTGGTCAAAGGTTAGTCAAATTCCTGTTCGATTTTGGTTTAACTGATGTTTAATTGGATTTGCTGTGAGAATTCAACATTGATCATGATTTGTAGTGATCTCATGTAGCTAATTTTTGTTATTTTCTTCCATCGTTTATGATTCAGTTTTGCAAAATATATTGTTCAAACTATTGACTGATCTGATATTCTAATCCATGAAAATTGCTTAATTGTTCGTTGGCGGTTTTTTATGTGTTCTGATGCTTGAGATATGAAATCATTGTAGTGTTGCGTTATTTCCTTAATCGTTTATGCTAATTAGGATCTGTACTGATTTCTAGTCCATTTGACCTGATCCATGGTGTCTGCTACTCTGCTTCCATTGGTGTTTTTGCATGTGCTGTGTTGTTCGAGATATGAAAAGTCTGAATCTATCATGTGTGCAATTGCATAATTTTTTTGTAACAGAGGCTGTTGGTTTTCACATTTTTGTGAGTTGTTGCACTTAGGGCATGTTTGGGAAAGCTTATATAAGGCTCATAAGCTTACAAATGTAACCTTAATTAAATTATATAAGCTTTCCCAAACATGCTCTTAGATGACTATGAATCATATGGTATCTACTGACTACAGTCTACACATAATGAAACCTTCGATGTTGACTTGTCAGTGTCAGAAATTATGGAGTATTACTGAACCAGTTTTACATATAACTCAAATTGCTAATACTGTTGGAAGCTAACATTAATCTTATGATATGATACTGTAGTATTGTAGGGCAGTCAGTTTATTCATATGGAAGGCATTGAATCAAAATCACACTTGTTTGGTCAGATTAGTCCTGAAATACCTGACTGTATTGCAGAAAATGTTGAAGGTGAGGTCCTTATTGTATATTATATACATTAAAAGAATCACTTCTGCATGTTTCTCATTAAAAGATTACTCATTTTTTATTAAAATTTATTGGAAACTAGGGTTTCAGCAGTGCATCAAAGAAATTCTTACACTGATAGAACAAGATGGAAATTTCTCCCAAATGACTGCTCAAATGACAACACACGTTACTAAATTATCACGAATGCACGGGTTTTTGGCTGATCAGCATGATAGTTTGATCAAAAAGCATCATCTTCTTTCTTCTGATTCAAGTTCTCCTCAAATTACTCAAATGTTTACTCCTGATCAGATGAGCAACACACATAAATTTAGAACACCATTCGGTTTTGATGTAACTAGTTCTGCAGGTGGTGGTTCTAATATTTCTAGAATTGAAGGTTCAGAATCTTCATTCTCATTATCATCAGATTCTGATTCTGAATCTTTTATGTCTATCAATAAGCTTTTAATTTCACCAGTCAACGATGAATCGTTGAAAATAAAAGAAACAAAATCCCGTGAGGTTTTACTTAAAAAGATTTCAAATTTGGAAGGCGAGTTAGTTAATTTAAACAAAAAGCTTCAGAGTTTAGAAGAAGAAAATACCAATCTTAAACTTGTTGTTACTGACTCTAATTTTAAAGTTAAAACAACGGGAGAAGAGTTATTAGCAGCAGAAGATGAGATATCAAATTTGAAGAATGAGCTGTCTAGCAAGATTTTTGAACAAACTCATTGGCTGCAAGGTCAACTCGGGTCAACTCAGCAAGAAATAGCCTTGTTACAGCAGCAACTTGATTCTGAAAAAGACAAGAATCTTGGATTACAAGAGGAAGTATATTCCTATGTTGCTGATATATCCATACGCGATGATCAAATCACAGAATTAGCAACAAAAATCCATCATTTCATGACTGAAATTTCACTACTGAAAAGCACACACTATGCAGATATTGCAAGGTTAAAAATGGAAATAAGAGACAAATGTGTGTCAGTTGATTATTTAAATAATAAAATTGATGAATTAATGTTGGAGAAAGATGGAGTTAAGGCTGAGAAGTGTCATCAGGCCAATTTAATTCAAGAACTGGAAAGCCGTTTGAACTCACTACAATTTGAGCATGTGAGGGTAGTTTCGTCATTTGACAATGCACAAAAAGTTACAAATGAGCTAACTTTGAAAGTGGTGGAATTGGAGGAAGAGGTAGTTAGACAAAAAGAAGTTATTTTAGATAGAGCAGAAGAGAAAAGGGAAGCAATCAGACAGTTATCTTTTTCCCTTGAACATTATATGTTTCGATACAAACAACTTTGCAAAGCATTTGTTGGGAACAAAAGGCCGGTAAGTTAGTCAGTCCTTATCATTTCTGTACTCTTTTATGAATTTTGTAGTAATTTATTATTGTCTATGAAAAGAAAACCGTATCATTTCTGTTGTTTTGTGGTGTTGGAAATTTAAATATCATTATCATTTAAATCTTAGTATTGTAAATAATTATGTACAGTTTGACTTTTAAGTTTCTATTTGGATAAAAAATACCCCATCAGGGTTGACGGGTAAAATGGCAGTTAAGGGGCACCCCTAGTTACTCATGATGAGAAAATAGCATCTAGACAGTTAAAATATAGTATAAACCAGAATTTAATAGAAAAAAATAACAAAATAATAATGAGGATACTAGTAGAAATACACGCTCAAGAATTTTCTACATCAGAATCTGAGTCTGTATCCGACTGCAATACCATATGTATTCTTCTGTTTGTGTTGGCTTCCAATGGCGGCAATCCATCATCTTCACTAGAATCCAACTCCTCATTTTCCTGTGCAATTGAAGGGCTTCCCTTACAACTGTCAACTGTCACTGATTTAAAAATTTCTGGCCTGCATTAATAGGCAGAATTAGGGTTTGATAGTAACAACTTTGGATCCAACCAAAAATGGGTTTGATACTTACCAATTTGAAGATTTCTGTAATGTTCTGACTTGTTCATGGAAAAGAACTTGAAGAACAACACACGCCACTTTTCTTCCAGACTCAACAGCTTCCTCTCTCCCACTATCATCAACCACAACAAAACTACCTGCAACATTATATAATAACATATAACCATTTATTTATCATCAAAATCAATTTTTTTAGAATGTCATACCTCGTTTTATCCACATGCTTTTCTGGAATTTAGCTGGGAAAATTGCCAATGCACTTTCTCCTTTGGGATCAATCACCTGTAGTTAGTTATAAGTATTCAATGAAATTCGAGATTTAATCAATTAAAACTGATGGAAATTTAATTACTAAGAATGTTGAGAATACCTCGATTTGATTGTTGCCTCGTAGAGAAACTACTTGCATAATGCTTTGACCTGGTTGAAGAGTCAATGTCTTATCATTAACTGCCAGCTTCAAATTCTTCCTTCCACCTTTTGTAGCCATTTTTAATTTTATATTGCTTGTTGAGTTTGAGACTAAGTGGACACTTGAACAAACTTCCTATGACTGCTATTGACTGCAAATTCATTAATGATGTATCATCAGCTTACTTAATTCAGCATCAAAGTTACTAGCTCAAAGTTACAAAATTTGGTGAACATTATCCACTTTTGTAATGGCCCAAAGTTACTAAAAACCTCATTATCCACTTTTGTTAGGAAAATGAACAAGTATATAAAACCTCATTATTCATGTTCTAACACAAATTTCAAATCGGGATTTAGACTTTTAATTTTTAATTGAGCGAATATTTCAGGTGAAATAGCTCAGCAAAACTTCATGACACAATCACAGTGAATGATTAGATCGATTATAATAACTGAAGTTTATTTTGAAAAATTGTAGAAACAAAATCAGAATATATTTAGAGAACTGAAGATCCTCGAATCAGGTGCTGTTTGTTTGTTTAAATTAGGTTTCTGTATGAATCGCTACTTCATGAGTGACAGTAATTAATATCGAAATCAAACACAAACCCTAAAACTTGAAATGATTGATACCTGATGAGGGCGAGATTTTCAATTAAGACGTGTGGTAATCCTGAAATTATCCTTTTTTTCCAATTGAAGCTTTATGACCTGATGGCCGATGGGGACGGTGGTTTTATTTGCAGGATTGACTTAACGCTATGAACTGGTCTGGGCCTAGGATTTGGTGGAACTAAGGACAAATTAGCATTACAATTGGGCTGGACTTGAAACAAGAACTGGGCAGATAGATACACATATTTAAGAGCACTAGCAGGTTACCCGCGCAATGCGGCGGCAGGTACCCTGTGACTAAATTTGACGGCGGTCAAGTAGTGGGTGGTGACGACGGTAGTGATTGTGGCTGCTGGTTGTTGTCGTACGGATAATGGCTGCTGGTTGACTGGGCGTTTTAAGTTAATGCGTTATGTTGAATGTTTTTTTTGGTATAAAACAAGGTATCAAGTAGATCAATTGGTTAACACACAATCCGTACTCGCAAAAGGTCTTGGGTTTGAATCTCCTAAGCAATATTTTTTTATTTTGTGGTGTTTAAGATGTTTTCCCAAAGTAGAAATTTAAGATTAAGTTTAAGTTTAAGACTAAGACTTTCTAAACTTAGAAGACCTAAATGCTTTAAGAAGAAATAAGATATACTTCATCCGTTTCAAAATAAGTGATACACTTTCCATTTGGGGGTGTTTCAAAATAAGTGATATACTTTGAAAACTTAACATATTTGGCAAAAGGTAGTAGGGACCACGCCCACTAACTACTCCTTTAATAAAGTGAAAAGACATATGTACCCTTACTTTTTACTTTTAAACATCATTAAATTCACTTTGATCAATATATGTGGGACCCATCCTACACAAACTATCAAATTTAATCTAATTAACGTTCATTATAGCCTCAAAAACCGTGAACTCTAATTTATATCACTTATTTTGAAACGGAGGAAGTATTATTTTAACTTTAACAATATATGATATACTTAAAAGAAGATTTATCTCATGATACTGATAGACATGAAGGAGATTCTCATACGTGCATTTTAACCGATAAATTGAACTGGGATCAGAAAATATTAGACCCGTTTTTTGATTTTCCAGTTCTCAATTCCTCCATTTCTCGTACAAAATAAAGTAATAATTAAATGACATTTTAGTACTACCGGCTTGGTTGACTAGACCATCTATTACTCTGAATTATCAAATGTGGAACGTAATATCCCGAACTTGCCAAAATGGTCAAATTTACTACCATAACTTACTAATTTGACATTGAATTCTAACGTCATTTGTTTCCAATCTCAGTACGTCGATAAGTACTTATATTTTTTAGTTCGTCAGCAATTATAAAAGAACTAAATCATGTACGATAAATATGACCAAGTTAATGAGTCATAGTATTAAGTTAATTATTTTAACAAATTCAAAATACTATAACCACATTTAATAATTCACTAAGTTCATGACATCAAAAATATATTTTGGCATGATTAATCGATATGGAAACATAAACTATGTTTCATTTTTTTTTTCTTTTTTCAAAATCACTTAAACGTAAAAGTATATTATCTGGAAATATACATTTTGGCTATGGGTTTCATGGCGTCAGACATTCATCTTCCTCTTGATTCGAGCTCGAGGTTTTAACCTCTTCTCGCTGCGGTAAAACTAAACCTACGTGAATGTGATTCTTTCGCAACTCACTGATTTTCAAAATGATCTCAACAGGGCTTCCCTTATCCCAATACTAACGGCAACATCTTTCTTCTCTTCCCGCATTTATTCTCATCTTCAATTTCTTCTTTCTCATACCTCTCGATTCTTCCTCATAGTTACTCTACTGCTTCAAGAGCCCACCCTTTGAATCAAAGACCTGTGAAATATGCCTCTGGAGCTCCTAAAATCACTAAGCTTGATCATGCCCTCCAACTGTTTGATGAAATGCTTAACAGACAACCACCTCCTTCCATCATCGAATTTCATAAGCTGATTACTTCAGTTGTAAAAATGGAACATTATTCTACTGCCCTTTCACTATTGAAGCAATTATATTCTATGGGTATTCCTGCTAACATCTATACAATGAACACCTCCATTAACTGCTATTGCCGCCTAAATCAAGTGACTTATGGTTTTGCTTTATTAGCCACCATCTTCAAACAAGGTCATCCCCCAGATGCCACAACATATAGCACTCTCATAAACGGGCTTGTTCTCGGGGATCGGGTTTTTGAAGCTGTTGAGTTATTCAAGAAACTGATTCGAGAGAAGGTTTGTGAGCCTAATCAGGTTACTTATGGAACCATAATTAATGGGCTTTGTAAAGTAGGTCACACTAGCAAGGCCCTTGAATTGCTTAAGTTCATGGAAAAAGGCTCGTGTAAACCCTATGTAGAACAGTACAATGCAATCATTGATAGCCTCTGCAAAGACAAAATGGTGGATGATGCATTACAACTCTTCACCAAGATGACTGAAAAAGGCGTCCTCCCGAGTGTCATCACTTACAATACTTTAATTCATGGTCTATGTAATTTTGGTCGAGAGAGAGAAGCAACAAATATGTTGAGAAATATGGATGAAAAAGGAATCTCACCAGATGTGCATACATTTAGCATATTGGTAAACTCTTTTTGCAAACAAGGATTCATAAAAGAAGCAGAGCTTGTTGTGAAATCAATGGTACGAAAAGGTCTACATCCAAATATATATACTTATAATACATTAATCGATGGATATTGTTTACGTGGTGAAATGAATAAAGCAAAAAAAGTTCTTGATGACATGCTTAAGAGGGATCTTGTGCCGAATATCATCACATTTAATAGCTTGATAAATGGATACTGCAAGAAGAAGAGAATCAATGAGGCCATGAATATGTTTCGCAAAATCTCAGACAATGGTTTGGATCCTAACGTTTTTACTTACAGTAGTATGATGCAAGGTTTGTTTCAATCTGGGAATCCAGATGGCGCTAGAGAACTATTCAATGAGATGCAAGCCAAGGGGTTGACTCCAGATGTATTTACTTATGGTATCTTGTTAGATGGGATGTGCAAAAACTCTCAGGTTTCTGACGCATTGGTTCTCTTTCGTACGATGGATAAGAAATTAATGAAAGAGGTAAGTTGGTATACTATTTTAATTGCGGGTTGCAACAAAATTGGGAACCCAAACTTGGCAATGGAATTGTTTGATGAGCTCTTATTGAATGGATTAAAGCCGGATATGAAGACATATACAGTTGTCATACGTGTGCTTTTCCAAGAAGAGTTATATGATAAAGCAAAAGAAGTGATTAAACAAATGGAAGAGAATGGTTGTTTGCCAAATAGCTTCACATACAATGTTATTATTCGAGAATTATTGAAGAAAAACGAGTGTCAAGAGGCAGAGAATTATCTTGAAGAAATGATTGACCGCGGTTTTATGCCAGATGCTACTACTTTTAAGATGTTGCTATCCTTAATCCCGAATACAGGACAGGATTCTCGAATACGAACAATCATTGAAAAGCTAACAAATTAATGTCGAAAGAAAAGATGGTACAATTTAAACCTAATTAAACTCTTGAATCATTTCTTGAACTTCAAGCTCTAGTTTGGGTGTGTTATAGTTGTCGATAGGTTTGTATAATCTTCGACAACCCAAATGTCAAAATGCCACCATCCTCTTATTGGATTTCCCAGTTGTTCCTGTTTCTCCTAAACTGTATGATTTATAAACAGAAATATCCATTTTTTTAGGTTAAATTATGAACAAGTGTAGAGAATGTGAGGATTAGTGAGTTGAACAAACCTCCAGGTGGTTGATGATCTCTATCCTTTTTAAATATACATAATAACCTTCTTATTTACCCTACCATTACATAAACTTGATATTATAACAATTATAAATACAACAGAAACAAGAATAAAATAAAAACAAAATTGTTCACAAAATATAAATCAAGTTCATTAAACTTACAAAGTCTTTACTCACCACACCTAATTTTCACAAATTTCATTTTAACCTCTTTTAGTAATGTCTTCTTTTTTAGGAGCTCCTTAGTTTATATTAAAAAAAATCCCAAATTGGAGTCTGATTTACCTTAAAAAGTTCAGGAAATGAACCCAGATGTTAAACTATCGGCTTTTTTAATCTACACTTGTCAGCATACAAGAATCATGCAAGAACTCGAGAAAAATCTCAGCCCTTGACACTCTTTTTCGTTAACAACTCTTGAACAATAACATTATACGCGACACATTTGGCAAACAACCATTATCTTCCATCTTTCTAAGTAGTTGTTTAGCTTCACCAAATAACACGTGTATAATCAATGTATAAGTCCTAACATCCGGATTCAGTCCTTTCAATAAGATTTCATCAAATAGATAAGTAGCCAAATTAGGCTTCCCACATTTGCTACACCCATCAATCAATATGTTATACAAACCTACCTCTTTCATCAATTTGTTGTTTCCCACCGTATGAACTGAAAGAGAACCAATGCACTTCACTTAACACATTACACAATACATACGACACGTATTATATTAAACCAAAGCATGTTAATATGTTACTCTGTATCAGAATGTAACCTCAGGTTAAATTAAGTAAGTAAGGTGGTAAGTTTGTTAGGGGTTAGTTACAAAGTAATTAGATCTTAGTTTAAAAACAAGTTACAAGACCATGACGTTCAGGAAATGATACGAAATTTAAATAAGGTATTATTCTACAATCTTTTCTTTCTACATTAATTTTTTATCTTCTCAATTATAGTTCGCATATGAGATTCTTTTCCTGTATTCGGGATTACGTTTAGCAACATCTCAAAAGTAGTAGCATCTGGCATAAAATCGCGGTCAATCATTTCTTCAAGATAATTCTCTGCCTCTTGGCACTCGTTTTTTCTCAATAATTCTCGAACAATAACATTGTATGTGAAGCTATTTGGCAAACAACCATTCTCTTCCATCTGTTTAAGCACCTCTTTTGCTTTACCAAATAACCCTTCTTGGAAAAGCACGCGTACGACCACCGTATATGTCTTCATATGCGGCTTCAGTCCCTTCAATAAAAGTTCATCATATAGATCCATTGCCAAGTTTGGTTTCCCAACTTTGTTGCAACCGTCAATTAAAATAGTATACAAGCTTACATCTTTCATCAATTTGTGGTTTTCCAGCGTACGAAAGATAACCAATGCATCAGAAACCTGAGAGTTTTTGCATATTCCATCTAACAAGATACCATAAGTACATCTATCTGGAGTCGAGCCCTTGGCTTGCATCTCATTGAAGAGTTCTCTAGCAGTATCAGGATTCCTCGATTGAAACAAACCTTGCATCATACTACTATATGTAAAAACATCATGAATCAAACCCTTATCTTGGATTTCTCGAAAAAAAATGCATGGCCTCATCGATTCTCTTCTTCTTGCAGTAACCATTTATCAAGCTGTTAAAGGTGATGATATCTGGCACAACATCACTCTCCAACATGCCATCAAGAACTTCCTTTGCTTTGTCCATTTCACCACGTAAACAATATCCATCGATCAATGCATTATAAGTAAATATATCTGGATGTAGACCTCTTTGTACCATTGTTTGCATGGTAAGCTCTGCATCTTTTACGGAACCTTGCTTGCAAAGGGCATTTACCAATATATTAAACGTTTCCACCTGTGGAGACATTCCTTTTCCCTCCATTTCTATCAACATTCTTGCAGCCTCAGTTTCTCTACCAAAGTTGCAAAGACCATGAACCAAAGAATTGTAAGCAATGACATCAGCTGGAACGCCTTTTTCAGTCATCTTGGTGAAGAGTTGTAATGCATCATCAACCATTTTGTCTTTGCATAAGGTGTCAATGATTGTATTGTAGATTTGTACATCAGGTGTACATGAGCCTTTTTCTATGAACTTAAGCAATTCAAGGGCCTTGCTAGTGTGACCTACTTTACAAAGCCCATTAATTATGGTTCCATAAGTAACCTGATTAGGCTCATAAAGTTTGTCTTTAAGCAATTTCTTGAATAACTCAACAGCTTCGAAGACCCGGTCAGCCAAGATAAGGCCATTAATGAGAGTATTATACGTGGTCACATCAGGAGGTTGACCTTGTTTGAAGATGGTGGCTAATAACGCAAAACCATAACTCACTTGCTTCATGTGGCAATAGAGTTAATGGAGATGTTCATTGCATAGATATTAGTAGGTATACCCATCAACTGTAATTTCTTAAAAAGTGAAAGGGCAGTAGAATAATGTTTCATTTTTACAACAGAAGTAATCAGCTTATGAAATTCGATGACTGATGGTGGAGGTTGTCTGTGAAACATTTCATCAAACACTTGGAGGACATCATTGAGCTTACTGATTTTGGGAGCACCAGATGTATGTTTCACAGACAGAATTCTTTGATTCAAAGGGTAGCTTGTTGAAGCAGTAGAGTAATCAAGCAGAGAATGATTCGAGAGGTATGAAGAAGAAATTAAATTATTGTAGCGAAAACGACAGGGAAATCGAGCGTAGATCATTTTGAGCTTCAGTGAGTTACTTTCAAACAGAGCTTTGCTTCAATTTTAGTTTCATGATAGTAATTGCCGGAATACCGTAACTGAAGATCAATGCACAACCATGGTGATGTTATTGGGGTTCAGTCAGTTAGAACTTAGAAGACTATTTTTTTCCTTTTTCAGTAATGGTGATGGGTTATCAAGGCGTCTCACGAAAATATTTAAATACATTATTGGGTTTGTCTAACAAGATGCATTTAGCAATGGTCCTGATTTTTTTAGAAAATATTTAATTTCAAGAGGAAAATTAGATTCAAAGAACAATTTTATACCTAAATATAATATGACTCAAATTTTCACCCTTGAAACCTAAAAATCTCTTAGACATCAAAAGTTACTCGTCCATTTACACTTTTTCTTCTACTTTTGAGGGTCCGATCAATATATACCCCCAGAATGTATACACAAAATGAATAAAACGAATGAGAATACTTATTTAGATTTTAGAATGATACTGGCTAGTTTATATCCTCATAATGAATATGATAATGAAATTAAAACGCATAAACCTTAGAAATAAATATTAATCAAATTTCAACCCGTTTCATTAAAATAAATGCCAACGTTTGTTTAAAATCATAGTACCGGTTCTTTGTTACTTTGAAATGCATAAGTAAAAGTTAAAGGATCAAGGATTGCCTTCAAACAAAGATACTTTTTTATGTTAGACTTTTTGGTTTGGGGTTTTAAATATATATCTGGCCTTTTGAGGTGATAATAATGCCGAAATTATATTCTTAAAAGTTGAGTGAACATCTAGAACGCATTACTATTTAAAAAAACAATATTAATAATGATTTTGTTTGTTGTTAACAATGACCTCAACAATACTATTTAGCAGTCATAAGCACCATTAGATGGTTATCATCTGTACAAACACATTCATCTAAGTGTTTGGGAGTGTTGTGCTAATAAGCTTATCTAAAGGTTTATTTTAAGGGGATTATAAGCTTATCTAGGGATTTTTACATAATTACACTCTCATTTCACAAGAAACTTAACACTTAAGCTTATAAGCTTCCTGGACTCAACCAAAGACGTGAGTTTGTCTAATTTTATATCATTCCTAATGGTTATTAAGCCAATAAATTATATTCCACCCCATATTGTGAGTTTATCTAACGCATGATCTAAATAGATAAGATAAGATTCATTTAATAAAATATAAATTTCCTAAACAATTGAAAATGCATTAAATGCATCTCATAAATTGGTAAAAAGTTAGCGTTCAATGATGAAAAATTATATAAATTTAGAAGATTTTAACTTTATTAAATGCATTTTTTGACCTTATCTCAAGCTGTTTATTTCATATCTTTTCATTTTTCAAAATCAAAGAGTCCAGTGTATTGTTTTGGTTCTTTATTTATGAGAAAATTACATTTTGTTCGTAGTGAAATATTAATAAATTTAGTTTTTAATTCATTTTTCTTGGTATTTATAAAATACATTTTTTAAACGTTTTCATGAGAACTCCTTAATAACCAATCACCATTTACTTTGGACTAAAATCAAGTCTTCTAACTCCCTGAACGGCTGAACCCTAATAACAGTATAACACCACCATGCGTTCATCTTCGATTACGCCAATTGCTAGCATGAAACTAGAACTGGAACAAAGGTCACTTTGAGAAGTTCAGGAAATGATATGAAATTTAAATAAGGTATTATTCTACAATCTTTTAATTCTACACTAATTCTTTATCTTCACAATTATAGCTCCCATACAAGAATCTTTTCCAGTATTCGGGATAAAGTTTAGCAACATCCCAAAAGTAGTAGCATCTGGCATAAAATCACGGTCAATCATTTCTTCAAGATAATTCTCTGCCTCTTGACACTCGTTTTTTCTCAATAATTCTCGAACAATAACATTGTATGTGAAGCTATTTGGCAAACAACCATTCTCTTCCATCTGTTTAAGCACCTCTTTTGCTTTACCAAATAACCCTTCTTGGAAAAGCACGCGTACGACCACCGTATATGTCTTCATATGCGGCTTCAGTCCTTTCGATAAAATTTCATCAAATAGATCCATTGCCAAGTTTGGCTTACCGCATTTGTTGCAACCGGCAATTAAAATAGTATACAAACCTACCTTTTCCATCAATTTGTTGTTTTCCAGCGTACGAAAAAGAACCAATGCATCTGAAACCTGGGAGTTTTTACACATTCCATCTAACAAGATACCATAAGTAAGTATATTTGGTGTTACACCATTGGCTTGCATCTCATTGAAGAGTTCTCTAGCGGCTGTAGGGTTACCTGATTGAAACAAACCTTGCATCATAATACTGTATGTAAAAACATTCGAAATCAAACCCTAGACTTGGATTTCTCGAAAAAGATGCATGGCCTCATTGATTCTTTTCTTCTTGCAGTATCCATTTATCAAGCTGCTATAAGTGATGATATTTGGCACAAGATCCCTCTCCAACATGCCATCAAGAACTTTCTTTGCTTTGTTCATTTCACCACGTAAACAATATTCATCGATTAGTGCACTATAAGTGATTACATCAAGATGTAGACCTCTTTGTATCATTGTTTCCATGGTAAGCCTATCATCTTTTATGGAACCTTGTTTGCAAAAGGTATTCACCAATATATTAAACGTATCCACCCCTGGAGAGAGTCCTTTTTCCTCCATATCTCTCAACATATTTGTAGCTTCACCTAGGGGTGTGCATGGGGCGGTTTGGGGCGGTTTTAAGCTCAAAGGCTATCATGTGCCTTTTTCCATGATAGCCTGATCAACCATTCTGTCTTTGCAAAGGCTATCAATGATTGCATTGTAGTCTTTTACATCAGGTTTAGATGTGCCTTTTTCCATGAACTTAAGCAATTCAAGGGCCTTGCTAGTGTTACCTACTTTACAAAGCCCATTAACTATGGTTCCATAAGTAACTTTATTTGGCTCGCAAATCTTCTCTCCAAGCAGTTTCTTGAATAACTCAACAGCCTCAGAAACCTGATCCCCAAGTACAAGCCCGTTTATGAGAGTGATATAGGTGGTGACATCTGGTTCAAGACCTTGTTTGAAAATTGTTGCCAATGTGGCAAAACCATAACTCACTCGATTCAGGCGGCAATAGCAGTTCATGGAGATGTTCATTGCATAGATATTAGTAGGTATACCCATCAACTGTAATTTCTTAAAAAGTGAAAGGGCTGTAGAATAATGTTTCAATTTGACAACAGCAATAATCAAATGATGAAATTTGATGATTGAAGGTGGAGGCTGTCTGTCAAGCATTTCATCAAACAGTTGGAGGGCGTCATCAAGCTTTAGACAGGATGATTGACCAAGCTCAGTAAAATATGTTTTGTATGAGTCATCTCGTTAAGTGACACCGTTTACACAATGTTCATTTTGGAAATTAATTTGGGACGTTTGGAATGTAAACCTAAACTTAAGACTTAGTTATTATCTTATGCTTCTGCACTTGTCCTTAAAAAAAAAAACGGTTTCTAAAATTTGTGGTGTTATAATCGAGCTTAGTAATATTCAGAACACCAGAAGTATGTTTCACAGACAAAATTCTTTGATTCAAATGGTGGGTTCTTGAAGCGGTAGAGTAATCAAGCAGAGAATGATTCGAGAGGCATGAAGAAGAAATTAAATTATTGTAACGAAAACGACAGGGAAATCGAGCGTAGATCATTTTGAGCTTCAGTGAGTTAGGAAAGGACCGGCGTAGCTTCTC
The DNA here is from genome assembly GCA_963853835.1 of Calendula officinalis. Lineage (NCBI taxonomy): Eukaryota > Viridiplantae > Streptophyta > Magnoliopsida > Asterales > Asteraceae > Calendula > Calendula officinalis. The sequence goes on from OY970820.1 coordinate 25,356,004, forward strand.
CAACAGACCTTTGCTTCAATTTTAATTTTAGTTTGATGGTAGAAACTGCCGGAATACCACAACTAAAGATAAATCCACAATCATGGTGATGTTATTGGGGTTGAGAATCTTTTTCAACGTGAATGGTGATTGGTTATTAAGGGTTTCTCATTTTTTTTGAACAACAAAACAGGAACAGGCAGGAGTTTCGAGAACATTTAATTACAATATTGGATTTTTCTAGTAAGATGCATTTAATGAATTACTTCCTCAATAAATAAAGTTCTCATTTCTTTCTAAATTTTTATACCTAAACAAAGTTCTCATATCTCAAATTAATGGAGCTCAATTAATAAAATAATATAATTATCAAGGACCCAATACTGCGGTTCAAAAAAATAAAATAAAAATCAAGGATCCAATACTAACTATCCACTAACTATTTTTCTCTTTCCAAACCAACTTCATATTTTAATCAAATTTATTACCAATGATCTCACCACTAACTTTCCCCTTAAAACTTTTGCCCAAGAGTAATGAAAACTTTATTTAAGGACAGAGTGAGTATAAGTTTCTTAAATAATACTCCCCCCGTCCCGTTTTTATTGGCATGTTTCTTTTTAAATGTCCCAAAATGAATGTCCATTTGAAAATTCAACCAATTAAAAACTCTTAGGTGGCAAAGATAAAATTTTATTAGTTGCACAGTGTAATAAATGCACTTTTCTTAAACCGTGTGATATTCAAATGTGGACAACAATTTTTGTACAAAGGGAGTAAAAGATACATTTAATGCATCTAATAAATTAATAAAAAATAAAATTTGATAGGTATATATACTATTTTAGAAAATTATAACAATTATTAAATGCGTCTTATACTCTTGTCCCTTGTAGCATGAGTTAACGCTAACAAAATAAAATATGTTCTACCCGCCCGAGCTGTCTCAAATTCATGTAGATTGGGTCGGGTAGTTTGGGTATCGGGTAGAAACATTTGGGTATCCGGTAACCCGAAAATAATACAGGTCGAGTATAAAGTAATATTTTAAGTGAGTGAATATGTAACACCGTAAATTTCAAAGCCAATTATTTATTTTTATTTTTTAAAATATGGAAGCTTCCCAAGTAAATCACTCTCCAAAATATAAGTTCATTACATAATATTTCAAAAGCATTATAGTTTATGAAACGGTATTACTTAATGTAGGAAAACCTTGTCGTATTCACATGGCGGAACTTGAATACCATATTACTGGATCTCTACTAGTCAATGAGATCACGAGAAGAAGGAGATGATGAACATTACCTTTAGATTGCTAAAGAAGTGATCCACCTCTACTGCACCACCTGGACACGCTGCAAGACCGCGTTGTACCAACAAAGTATCACACAAAGGCTTGTGTGTGTGTGTGTTTCGACGAACACCAAACTGAAACCCGTTGGGGTTTTTGGTTCGTTCGACGACAAGGGAGAGGGAGAGAGTGTTTAGGGTTTCTCTAAGCAAGTGAATCAACCCCTAAGCCTTAACCTTAAGTCCTTATTTATAAGGACTTAAGTTACAGTTAAGTCCTTGGAGTTTAATTATGATTAATCTCATAATTAAACTTCCTATTAACACTTTAAACCCTTGGACTTTTACTCGTTAATTAATTAACTATTGATTAACTGTCCATTAAATACTTAACCTAATATTTAACCATCCTCACAAATAATAATAACTTATTATTATTTATTCTCTTCTTTATAATTAACTTAACTAGTTAATTATTCCACACAACTTACTTTATTCGGTTGTCCATTATTGGGTGTGTAGTGGTGTGACCCTTTAGTGTCTTATAACATTGGACACGGTGACATGTGTACTTATCTGTGCACATAAATCCTTCAGACTCCCACTTGTGCAAGTTAAGAAACACTTTCTGATCATTGTTGGCCTAAAGCGGTCCCTAGCCAGACATTTAGGATAACCAGGTTATAAGAACTCTTACATCCAGAGATAATATTCATAAAATGAATAACACTAACAAATTTTCCTTTCGCATCATGATATTTCTTAATTTGAGTAATAGACATGGAGCAGGGATCAAGTTCTATATACTCGAATTTTCTCGACTCTGATTTTGTAACGCCCCAAAGTTTCTAGTAAGTAAACATTATTCTTCTTTTAAATAAAAACGAAAATTAGGTTTAATTGTTATGTTCTGGAATTGATTTGGGGTTAATTTTATCTTGTCGTGTTTAGTTACACTTTTATTTGTACCTAGTTTATTATAATCAAAAAAGTTATACATTAATTATTCGCCCGTTTGTCATAATCTCGAGTTGAGGAAGTTGATGTTGTCGGTGTGGAACTCGAACAAGGATGGGCCCGGTTATATGAGGTGGTGTTGTGGGCTCGTGTGCCATTTTGGAAGAGCCCATAAATCATGGGAATTTGGGCTTGGAAGCCTCAAAGTTTTAAACATTTGCAGTGGTATATAAATGATATCATGTTACCCTAGCCGCTGTCACTCATCATTTCCCCATTATTCTTTTCTGTTTATCATCTTCCTCCTAGAAGACTGCTATTAATAGCGGACGAATACCCTCACCAATTTATTCCTGTCCCGCCCTCGTTCGTGTCCCGCCGGTGAGCGTCACCATTTCATTTCTTTTCCGTCGAGGAAGACGACCAAACTCCGGTGAAGTTCGTTGCATTGGTATTGTTATTCCGGTGAAGCTCCGTTCGTTTCTAACACCATCGCCACCGCTCGATTCTGCTTCTAATAGCAAGCTAGTTTCTGTTTCCGGTGAGAGCATCGCCACATCGGTTTTGTTTACGCCGTGAGTCTGCTCCGATTTAACGTTCTCCGCCGTGAGCTTTATCGATTCCGCAAGCTGCCGTGGATTCCCGTCCAACTTCTGTCCAGCTGGCGAAACAGTTCCATTTCCGACCTCCTTCCGATCACTAAGCGATGAAGCAAGAGGTCTCCGAGTTTGATGTTATAGATTCCGAGCAACTTTCCCGATTAGTGGTGGTCCTGTGATATCTCTGGTGAGTCACCACCCTCCTTTCCGTTTTGTTAGTCGTTGATTCGGTATTAACGGTTTGGTGTTTCTGCCTTGCGTGGTGGTCTCGAGCAGTGGAGTACTCCGAGAAGTGGCAACCAGCTCAACCCGGTTGAAGAAGGATTCAAGCAAACAATCTTCGCCGGTAGTAACCTCGTGCATTTTTCTTTTCTCCGTTTTATCCGAATCGTGATTTTACACTGTTTTCATTCATGTTCTTGTCTGCTTATAAAATTAATAATTTGGATAATGTGTGTTTTGAGTTTTAGTGAAATGTATCGATAGCTGGTTCCACATTTTAAATTAAGAGGAAATAGTTTCTATATTATATATCTAAAAGAAAAGAAAGAAAAAAAAAGGGGTTTTATTTATATTTAAATTAAGGAAAAATGTTTTAGTAAATCTATCGATTAAGGGAAATGTTTTAAGTTTTTTTTAAATCAAGGGGCAACTGTTGTTATTATTTAATCAATGGAAATTATTCTTTTAAAATGATTTTAAGCTGAGTTATCTTTTCATGCTTTAGGGCGGTCTAGACATTTGCTGGACAATAGTGTAGAGTGTCGGGAGATCTTCAGAGCATAGGTTATCGAGGTGAGTATTCTCACCGTGTATTCAGTTTTAACGTTATACATGCATGACTTACGTGTTACATTTCTTGCACCATAATTGTTATCTGAGTTTGATCTGTTATCTGAGTTTGATCTGTTATCTGAGTATCTGAGCAGCTGTTTACTTATTCATGATCTGAGACATTGTGCCTGGGTAACTGAGCTCGGCACAGAGTCATTCTGTGCTATTACATGCTAGGGCAATCTGAGATAATTATGTTAAAGAAATAATAAAACATAATAACACACATCTGAGTTTTGGGATCACCTGCCGTCTGAGTTTTTGGAATTATTCCCGTCTGAGTTTTTGGGATTATTCCCGTCTGAGTTTTTGGGATTATTCCAGTCTGAGTTTTGGGATCACTCCCGTCTGAGTTTTGGCTTACGCCTATCTGAGGTGTGAGGAGGGGCGAGGTTGATCTCTCGTCCCAAATCACACAAGCGCGCTATATAAATTAAAATCTGAGTAATAAAATCTGAGAAAATAAATCTGAGTAATTAACCGAGTAGATTCTGATTAGGAGTACACCGATGTGCCCTCATGTGTTGTATGTTATGATTGTTTGCATTTTGAGATATTCACTCAGCTTCTCCAGCTGACCCCTTTTTTCCCCCACATTGTTTCAGGTACCAGCAGAGGAAAGGAGAAGGTGGACGGTTGACCGCTGTATCTTTCATTACCGATGTGGACGGCATTTAATATTTTAAAAACACTTAATTTTAACTAATTCCGCATTAAATATATTTTTAAATGAAAATACTATTATTGGGATTTAATGATTCGAGTTATTGGGACCTTTTGATTATAATTTTGTATTTATTTTAAAAATCTTGTAAATTTTAGGGTGTTACAAGTTGGTATCAGAGCTCTGACTTGAGAGATTTGGGTTCGCAAGGGGCGAATTCAAACTCAAGTTTGAGTATCGAGTTTTTAAAACGAGAAAAGAGTCAAATATTTTTCCGAGAAAAGTTTCCACATCAAACATACAGCATGTCACGTCGACCTCTCGCTTCCTATTGCCGGTAATATTTCAGAGCTTTTATTTATTTGAGAATTTCGTTGTATTCTGAGTTTTGAAGAATGACAAATATGAGAATTGCTATTATTAATTCGAGTATAATTTCGATATAATTCTGAGTGTATTTCGCGACTAAGATCGCTTTTCTGAGTATATTTTTCGTGTGTAATTCTAAGTACATCCGCGTTATACATACTACTATAATTACATAATATTTTATATAATCTGTGAGATTTTATAATTCTGAGAAATTCTAACCAATAAGGGTAATAAATGAATATAAAATTATGATATAAACTTCATAAATTATTTAACGAGAACATGTTTTGGGGTGAATAAGAAAAGAGGAGTAATAAATTCTTCATATTGATAAAATACTAAAACCTTTCGTTTTAGGGAAAATACTTAATAAAAAGAGTTATTGAAACGAGTAAACGGTGAAACGAGTGAAAGAAAGATGTTTTTATTATCAAAAGAATATTTTTGTGACAGTTCATCAAGTCGAGCAAAAGCGAAAATACCGAGAACATATTTTAAATTTTTTTAAAATTGATAATTATTTTACATGATTTACATTTGAGCTAGACGAGGAACGTTAAAAAAAAAAATAAAAAAAAAAATAAATAAAAAATTGGATTTTATTCTTATCCGTTATTTCAGAGTCGTTTTAGTTTTTAATATTAGAACTTTAGTTGGATTAAGCATGTTTTTTTATGTTGAATTAACATTTGAGATTTTATCTAGTGGAACCTTTTCACTTATTTATCAAATTTAAAAATTTAAAATTTATGAAATCTTTGGACAATTAAAAAGGAGAATGTTTTTATAAAGAGATGAGACATGATGTATTGGGAAAATCTTTTTGCTGAGAAAATAATAAACCGAGATTTATTAAATTGAGATCAAATGAGAAAACTTTTAAAGTATGTGATTTTAATAGCTGAGACTGAAAATCCATAATTATTTTTTTATGAATTCAGTGAGAGATTATTTATTTAACGCAGAGATATTGAATAACCTATGTAAGTTTGTTATACCAATTAATCGAGGATTGCCAAGTCAAATTAAACAGAAATTATTCAAGTTTATCTTAAAGGGTATTTATTAAAAGTGAACCAAAGGGAGACTATCATCATTGATTCGGTGTTGATCTATTTAAAATAAATCAAAAGAGTTTATGAACTATATTATGTTCTGAGTTTAACTGTTGAAAACATAATAAAATATTTTGCTGAGTGCCTTTTGCTGAGTGCATTTCTGAGTAATGTTTATAAGATTTCGAGTACATACAGCTGAGTGCATATCTGTATTTATCAGATTTTGAGAGTAAACTTTTCTTCCTTCTGAGTGTGATTTGTTTGTGGATTACTTTTATGTGGGAAGTTGTGAACTTTGGGATTGACTCGTGACCAAACAAAAGCATGTGTCGAAAGTAATAGAGGGCCCCTATTACCGTACACACAGGACTTTTGGTTGGTTAGGGGGACATTTTGAAGGGAACGATGGACCAATGCTTGTTATGGTGAATTTAGTATGTGTATCCTAATTGTTTGTGTGACTACATACTTGCTTGTTTATTTTGGTAAACAATATTAGTTCCAAACTCGAGGACGAGTTTTTCTCCAAGTGGAGTTGAGTAGGAGTATAAAAGGAAATTGTCAAGAAATAATTATCATTAATTATTATTTATAAATGTTATGAGCATGATGCTTATGCAGAGATATTTTATTGGTATGAATTAAAGTGCGAAATCTAGATACATATAATTGATCAAATAAATTATAAGAGTAACTATCAAATCAAGCAGTTGAGAATGATTAAATTTATTTTATGGGTAATTATAGAGTTTATAACAAACTGATAAATTGGGATTTCTGAAGAAATTAATAAATCAAGTTAGTTGGGTTGAATGAATATCGTGCAAAAGGGAAGTAGTAATACTACAATTATATACAAAATAAGATGGTATACTTATTCTTGTGTGATTATAATAAGATAATGATGAATTATTAAATTAAAGTAATGAAAATTTATTAATGAGTTGATATGAGAAAACAATTACAATGAAATTTTGAGGAAAATGAGTTAAAATGAGATCGGTAATTTGCTGGTAATGAGTTATTATTAAAACGAGCTAAATGATAAAGTCTTATTTTGATTAATTATGGAGAAATTTTGAGTTATGAGAAATCTATAAATCGAGTTACAGAAGCAAATTAATAAAGTGAGTCAAAAGAGAAAAGTATTAAACTATCGGGAAGTTTTATTCAAATTTTTGAGGTATTATAAAATGTTATGAGTTTGAGGTATTATAAAATTATATGAGAAAACTCTATTTATGAAAATTATTAAACTGGAGATGTTCAAAAAGACGAGAATGTACTGAATTGATGAACCATGAGTAAACCGTAAAATTTAGAATAAAGTGTAACTGCGAATTGAGTAAATGAGAACTAAAGAATTAATTCGTAATTTGAGTAACGAGAAATCATTTTAAATAAGAGTATGAAATTTAATTGGAATTTTTAGTGGGTAACATGAAATTAATGAGTAGATATGGTCAAAATAATTAAGAGACATTTTAAATTGTGTAAAATCAGTGAAACAGTCTATTAAAGAATCGTTAAACTAGATGAATGAGAAAACATCTATTAAAATATTATCGAGAAACCACTAAATGTAATAGAATGAGAAACCTATTAAAGGGAATTAAATGTCAAGATTGTTAATTTGAGTTAATTAAAGGGTTATCGAAACGAGTAATATGCAAATAGAGTAAGGTAACAATATAATGTTAAAGAAGAGTTATTATGAGAATCAATAACGCGGTTGAGAGAGAAATTATCAGTCCAAGTATGAGCTAATAAATTGGAACACGCGAGTAGTCATAAAAATGAGTAAAAATGTGATTTGCATATAATGTTATTGCTAATAAATATTATTATTTTATCAGTTTATGTTTGAGATAGAATGCGGGTTTTATGTCTGAGATTATATTTTTGAGTTTGTTCCCGAGTTATATTTCTGAGTTTATTTCTGAGACAGATTTCCGAGTTATACTCCTGAGATATGTATTGAGTTCATTTCTGAGTTAAACTTCTGAGTTATATTTCCGGATCATATTTTGGAGTTATATACCTGAGTATACGAGAATTCTGTGTAATATGTATTTTCCTTGTGACCTAGTTGCATGGTTTTTATATTAATTGAAAATGGTGTAAACCGCTAAATGATTTGTTATGCTGTTAACAAACTGTTGACCCATAGAGTAGAGGACCTTCTGAGTCATTTTGGTGGAAATTGCCGGTAATGAATTTTTTTTTTTTTACCTGTTGCTAAAATGTGTAAGTGGTCATTTGATGGAATTGTGCGGGAAGAAAATTTTCCATTAAAACTTGTTATCGTCGTGAGAGATCCGAGTGTGATTGTGCAAATGGTTTGGAGGACCTGGTACTACGCTGGGCATCTGGTAGCGTCAACAAATCGATAGTAAATTTCCAAGTGGAGTTGAATCGGAGATTCAACACAATGATTATCGCGGGGTGCAGTAACCGTGTCTGGCTACGAGAGCAAGAAGACATCTTCATGATGGTGTCGTGGGTTATCTTACGTATGTATCGACACCGTTTTCGAAGCTAAACCGAGATCCTTAGAGAACGTTCCGATTTTATTTTTATTTTTATTGAAAACCCTTATTGCCTTGCGCCACCAGAGATGGAAAATTTGTATGAACAGTTGCGAGAGTCGGAGTTTCATTCTGATCGAGTTGGAAACCCAAAAGAGTTTCTTTCTATTCATAAATTTTTGTGCCTTCCCATTTGAGGATGTATGTCGTTGGCGGGCCTGAGTCTGATATGCGAGGTCGTTATCCTGAGCTATTTCCAAGTGGTGACTTCGAGGACGAAGTCTGAATCAAGTGGGGTTGAGTTGTAACGCCCCAAAGTTTCTAGTAAGTAAACATTATTCTTCTTTTAAATAAAAACGAAAATTAGGTTTAATTGTTATGTTCTGGAATTGATTTGGGGTTAATTTTATCTTGTCGTGTTTAGTTACACTTTTATTTGTACCTAGTTTATTATAATCAAAGAAGTTATACATTAATTATTCGCCCGTTTGTCATAATCTCGAGTTGAGGAAGTTGATGTTGTCGGTGTGGAACTCGAACAAGGATGGGCCCGGTTATATGAGGTGGTGTTGTGGGCTCGTGTGCCATTTTGGAAGAGCCCATAAATCATGGGAATTTGGGCTTGGAAGCCTCAAAGTTTTAAACATTTGCAGTGGTATATAAATGATATCATGTTACCCTAGCCGCTGTCACTCATCATTTCCCCATTATTCTTTTCTGTTTATCATCTTCCTCCTAGAAGACTGCTATTAATAGCGGACGAATACCCTCACCAATTTATTCCTGTTCCGCCCTCGTTCGTGTCCCGCCGGTGAGCGTCACCATTTCATTTCTGTTCCGTCGAGGAAGACGACCAAACTCCGGTGAAGTTCGTTGCATTGGTATTGTTATTCCGGTGAAGCTCCGTTCGTTTCTAACACCATCGCCACCGCTCGATTCTGCTTCTAATAGCAAGCTAGTTTCTGTTTCTGGTGAGAGCATCGCCACATCGGTTTTGTTTACGCCGTGAGTCTGCTCCGATTTAACGTTCTCCGCCGTGAGCTTTATCGATTCCGCAAGCTGCCGTGGATTCCCGTCCAACTTCTGTCCAGCTGGCGAAACAGTTCCATTTCCGACCTCCTTCCGATCGCTAAGCGATGAAGCAAGAGGTCTCCGAGTTTGATGTTATAGATTCCGAGCAACTTTCCCGATTAGTGGTGGTCCTGTGATATCTCTGGTGAGTCACCACCCTCCTTTCCGTTTTGTTAGTCGTTGATTCGGTATTAACGGTTTGGTGTTTCTGCCTTGCGTGGTGGTCTCGAGCAGTGGAGTACTCCGAGAAGTGGCAACCAGCTCAACCCGGTTGAAGAAGGATTCAAGCAAACAATCTTCGCCGGTAGTAACCTCGTGCATTTTTCTTTTCTCCGTTTTATCCGAATCGTGATTTTACACTGTTCTCATTCATGTTCTTGTCTGCTTATAAAATTAATAATTTGGATAATGTGTGTTTTGAGTTTTAGTGAAATGTATCGATAGCTGGTTCCACATTTTAAATTAAGAGGAAATAGTTTCTATATTATATATCTAAAAGAAAAGAAAGAAAAAAAAAAGGGGTTTTATTTATATTTAAATTAAGGAAAAATGTTTTAGTAAATCTATCGATTAAGGGAAATGTTTTAAGTTTTTTTTAAATCAAGGGGCAACTGTTGTTATTATTTAATCAATGGAAATTATTCTTTTAAAATGATTTTAAGCTGAGTTATCTTTTCATGCTTTAGGGCGGTCTAGACATTTGCTGGACAATAGTGTAGAGTGTCGGGAGATCTTCAGAGCATAGGTTATCGAGGTGAGTATTCTCACCGTGTATTCAGTTTTAACGTTATACATGCATGACTTACGTGTTACATTTCTTGCACCATAATTGTTATCTGAGTTTGATCTGTTATCTGAGTTTGATCTGTTATCTGAGTATCTGAGCAGCTGTTTACTTATTCATGATCTGAGACATTGTGCCTGGGTAACTGAGCTCGGCACAGAGTCATTATGTGCTATTACATGCTAGGGCAATCTGAGATAATTATGTTAAAGAAATAATAAAACATAATAACACACATCTGAGTTTTGGGATCACCTGCCGTCTGAGTTTTTGGAATTATTCCCGTCTGAGTTTTTGGGATTATTCCCGTCTGAGTTTTTGGGATTATTCCAGTCTGAGTTTTGGGATCACTCCCGTCTGAGTTTTGGCTTACGCCTATCTGAGGTGTGAGGAGGGGCGAGGTTGATCTCTCGTCCCAAATCACACAAGCGCGCTATATAAATTAAAATCTGAGTAATAAAATCTGAGAAAATAAATCTGAGTAATTAACCGAGTAGATTCTGATTAGGAGTACACCGATGTGCCCTCATGTGTTGTATGTTATGATTGTTTGCATTTTGAGATATTCACTCAGCTTCTCCAGCTGACCCCTTTTTTCCCCCACATTGTTTCAGGTACCAGCAGAGGAAAGGAGAAGGTGGACGGTTGACCGCTGTATCTTTCATTACCGATGTGGACGGCATTTAATATTTTAAAAACACTTAATTTTAACTAATTCCGCATTAAATATATTTTAAATGAAAATACTATTATTGGGATTTAATGATTCGAGTTATTGGGACCTTTTGATTATAATTTTGTATTTATTTTAAAAATCTTGTAAATTTTAGGGTGTTACAGATTTCGACTTTCTGCAGTAACGGATTACCAAATGATCTAATCATTCTCCGAGCGCGGCCACGCATTTCAGTAGTCTTAATCGTCGAGCGGCCATGAAATATCTCTTCTAGTTAAAGAAGGTGCAAATTCCATCTTGACATTTGCGTTATCTTGCCCACGACTTCCGCTGTCTTAGTCAAGTTCATTATGATCACCATTTTACGGTGTGAAGGTAGATAAATGCTAAAGATCAGAAGTCATCGTGTCTCAAACCAAAATGTCTCAGGTCAAAGGACATCTACTCGAAATTACTCATGCTTAGGCTCCATGAAGTAATCTCGATCTTTTGGTCACGTCTAATTATTAGCAAACTCTGTAAACATCTATAAATATTTATTTTAACAACCCTTGTTTCTCTATTCAATAACTATGAAATAGATAAATATTCATAATGGTATTAACTCTTGAATCTAGCTCCCACTAAATTCAAGCAACCATAGACAATTTAGATACTCAAAAACTTTGTGTATCTAGGATAGGTTTAAAACATGTTAAGAATAGAAAATGTGAAAATATTACGTAAAACTTCCTATTTCAATCCCACGAAATGTTATTACATAATGTATCGATTTCAAACATGTCTATGATTCTAATCAAAATTACTAGCTACCAATATTTAGGTACTGCATGCATATAGCGTGCGCATGTTTCTCATGCTTTGGTCCAGCTAGTGGTTTTGTCAACGGGTCAGCGACGTTTTCATCCGTTGGTATATTCTTAAATACAATATCACCTTCTCTTACATAACTCACGTATGCGGTGATATTTTCTGCGTACATGCCTGGTCTTTTGATGCTCTCTTGGTTCAACAGCTTGCGATATTGTTCCACTATAATCACAGAATATTTCGATGGGTCTAGAGATATTGGCAATAACTCTTAAGCCACAAGGCTTCTTTCCCAGCATCATTTGCGGCAATGTACTCAGCCCCTGTAGTCGAATCTGCTATCGTATCTTGTTTCTGACTCTTCCAAGATATAGCTCCTCCGTTTAGTGTGAAGACAAATCCCGGTTGAGATTTGTAATCGTCTTTGTCGGTTTGAAAGCTTGCATCTGTGTAACCAGTTACACGCAATTCTTCCAACGAACCTCCAAAAACCAAGAACATTTCTTTCGTCCTTCTCAAATACTTGAGAATGTTCTTGACAGCCACCCAATGGGGTTCACCAGGGTTCTTTTGATATCTGCTCGTGAGACTTATGGAGTAAGCAATATCGGGCCTAGTACATAACATGGCATACATGATTGATCCAATTGCCGAAGCATATGGTACCAAACTCATCCTAGCTATTTCCTTGCTAGATGTGGGACTCTGAGCTTTGCTCAATGTAATGCCATGTGTCATTGGAATGAGTCCTCTCTTGGAATCACTCATACTGAATCTCTTCAGTACTTTTTCAATGTATGTACTTTGACTAAGTCCAATAAGCCGCCTAGATCTATCCCTATAGATCTTTATACCTAGTATAAACGCGGCTTCTCCCAAGTCCTTCATCTGGAAACATTTACCTAACCAGGATTTTACTCCCTGTAATGCTGGTATATCATTTCCTATAAGCAGTATGTCATCGACATACAAGACTAGGAAGATTACTATGCTCCCACTGAATTTTGTATAGACACACGCCTCAAACTCACTCTTGACAAAACCAAATTCTTTGATTCTTTTGTCAAAGTGTAAGTTCCAACTTCTAGATGCTTGCTTCAATCCATAAATGGATTTTAGCAATTTACATACTTTATCAGGATTCTTTGGATCAGTAAAACCATCCGGTTGTATCATGAATACGTCCTCATTCAACTCCGCGTTAAGGAAGGCGGTTTTAACATCCATTTGCCATATCTCATAGTCGTAATATGCTGATATGGCCATAAGAATTCTAATAGAGTTAAGCATGGCGACTGGCGAGTAGGTTTCAGAATAATCCACACCATGTGTTTGCGTGAAACCCTTCGCAACGAGTCGTGACTGTAAGTATGCACTTTCCCATCCATGTCGGTTTTATTCTTCAAAACCCACTTGCATCCAACAGCTCGTGACTGTGGTGGCAAGTCTGATAACACCCAAACTTGGTTGTCATACATGGATTGCATCTCTGCTTGCATAGCCTCGAGCCATCTTTCAGACTCTATGCCGTCAGCAGCTTCGCTGTAGGTTAATGGTTCTAGTAGACTTCCATCATCTTCATCGATCATGAATCCAAGATACCTATCTGGTTCTTGGCGTGGTCTACTGGACCTACGCGGATTGCGTGTCTCTTCTTCCTCAATCGGTAGGTCTGGTTGGAAAACAACAATTCTTTGTTGAACTACTGGTTCGATTGAAGTCGTCGGTGGATCTTCGTTCTCTTCAATTTCTTGAAGCTCTATTTTTTTTCTTGGAGTTTCAGTTCCTAGAAAACTTCTCCTCCAAGAAGACACCTTTCCGAGCAACAAAGACTTTGTTGTCTTCTTGATGATAGAAATAGTATCCTAAGGTTTCCCTTGGATATCCAACGAAGATACACTTATCTGATTTGGGGTTTAGTTTGTCTGTGAAGTTACGTCTAACGTACGCTTCACAACCCCAAATCTTGAGAAAAGATAATTTAGGCTTTCTCCCCGCCCAGTGCTCGAACGGAGTCTTTTCTATTGACTTGGTCGGAACCCTATTCAGTGTGAATGCTGCAGTCTCGAGTGCATGTCCCCAAAAAGATAGTGGTAGTGGGGCGCGACACATCATTGAACGTACGATGTCTAACAAGGCGCGATTCCTCCTTTCTGATACGCCATTCATCTGAGGCGTATACGGAGGTGTGAGTTGTGAAACAATCCCACATTCCTTCAAATGATCGTCGAACTTTTGGCTCAAATATTCGCCTCCTCGGTCAGACTGAATTGACTTTATTTTCTTGCCTCGTTGGTTCTCTACTTCCCTCTGATATTCTTTGAACTTGTCAAAGCTCTCAGACTTTAGTCTCATAAGAAAGACATAACCATACCTACTGAAGTCGTCAGTAAAGGTAATGAAGTAGCGGTATCCTCCTCTGGCTTCTGGATTAAAGGGTCCACACACATCTGTGTGTATAATCCCTAACAACTCGCCTGCCCTTTCATTGTAGTGATTGAAAGGGTCTTTTGTCATCTTGCCAGATAAACAAGATTCGCATATTGCATATGATTTCAAATCAAATGGCTCTAGAATTCCATCATCGTGGAGCTTCTTAATGCGAGTCTCGTTTATATGACCTAAACGACAATGCCAAAGATAAGTTTGATTCAAGTTACTCTTGGATCTTTTACTTATATGATAAACGTCTCGTTCTATGTTATTTAGATTTAACGTATATAGACCATTATGAGAATTTGCGTTAAAATATAAAATGTCATATTTTAAACACGAAATTGTTTTTCCATAAAACTCATAATAAAAACCACTGTCTATAAGTAAATCAAAAGAAATAACATTTTTAATAAGTCTAGGAACATAATAACAATCTTTAAGTTCCAAGACTCTTCCTGAAGGCAACTTGAGAAGATATGTTCCTACGACTTCAGCTCCAACCTTGGAACCTTCGCCTACTCGTAGTTCAACATCCCCTCGTCCTAGCCTCCTGTTCTTCTTAAATCCCTGCAAATGATTGCCAATGTGATGACCACATCTGGTATCCAATACCCAGGATTCACTAGAAGTAACGAGACAATCAATCATAAAGATACCTTAACGCTGACAAAGTCATCGTCCAACAGCCCCACACCTGACGTGTGCTCGCAAATATCCTTGCTGCCACAAGTTGGGCAACACAAATCAGCAAAGTCATTCAACCATTCTTGAAACTCGTCCTCCTGAATCTCGGGGAGAGATTCTTCCTCTAGCCTTTGAACATCGCGTATACATAAGAGATTCTCGTGTAGACCTGCGACACTCAGATCAAAATTCCCGACTATACGTACTACCCATTCCTGATAGTACTGAGTGAGAGATCCAAACAAGAACAGGACTTGTTCATGCTCGTTTGATGTGCCAGTAATTAGGGTGAGACAATCTAGTAACGTCCTTATGTTGATAAGGTGGTCACTCAATGGTTGATCATCTTTCATTTTCGACGAAATGATTTCTTGTAATATGAATTGCTTGCTATCTTCAGTATTATCTTTAAACGTTTCCTCAAGATACTGGACAAACTCATATCATGGTTTCTCACGTAGATTATCAGTAAGCTCTGATAATGAAGTAAGAATAAGAATCGACATAACTTGTGATTCGTCTGCCAGATACTGATAATAAGCGTCAAGCTCATCATCCTGGGCATCTTGCCCTGGTTGTCCCTTGGGCACCTCGTCTATCACGTACAGTAGATTCTGTGCTTTTAGGTAACTCCTAAAGTGCACTTTCCAAACTTTGTAGTTCGGACCAGTAAGCTTCCATTTTCCAGTGATGAACTTTCGCGATTCGTTTGGTGAATAAAACGGAATTTCTAACGGTACAGACATCTATAAGAAAAACAAATAAACGGTTAGTAAGATTAGATAAAGTAAATAACTTCTAACATTATTACCTTTTAATAATAATAGTTAGACTAGGACCCATATTTCACGCCCTCTAATGCAAGTTTTGGACACTTCCCATTAGAGCCACGCTATTTTTGGTAGGTATAGTCATACCGATCGTCTCTAGACTAGAAACGATTCCTAGATCCTCGGGATATCAAGTTGAACAACAAAATTGTACATGTTTTAATCCCTCTAGTGCATTTTGGACCGGGACTCCCGATTATCACCAAAATAGATCGTACCACCTAAGACAGTGCGATGTCTTGCGCCGGGACTCCCGATTATCACAAGACCTTACGCACCCTAACACTCGCAATGATTTGAATCCACATCTAAGGTTCTTTCTCCTTACAATGTGAATATCGTTGAACAAGTGAGGTGTTCCATTAAGTGGGCTGCACTCTGATCTAAGATTTTCTAAAAAGGATTTTCCTTTGTTCGAAAAAGTTAGCCAGTTTTTAATTACTTGGTTTTTATAAACTAACTGTTTATAAATTCCACTTTTAATTTGTCTTTATAAAACTTGGTTTATAAACAAACTGTTTACTTTACCATTATTAATTTAAAACGTGGTTTTCTAATCCAACTGTTTATAATCACCATCTTATTAATTTATACCTTGGTTTTCTAAACAAACTGTTTATAATCACCACTTTATTATTTCATATTATAATAAATAAACGAAAAATAAATAATGCTTGCAATTTTCGAAAAATTGCCATGCCATAACCCCAAAGACTTGGTTTTGTGTTTTATGTATTTAAAATAAAACTTTATAAAATTTCTGAAAAAATAAAAAAAATTTCGAAAATCATAAAATAAACACAATATCACTTCTTTTGGGTTATGTCATTCTAATTAATTAAATAAACTGATAATTTAAATTACCAAACTGGATAATTATTAAATTACACATAAACCGGTTTCTTATTTCCTCCTTAATTTCATAATTATCTTGATTTTAATAACTATTAAAATCATTAGGTTTAATTTAAATGTTAATACTAATTATTATTATTTAGACGAAAAAATAAATAAACTAGTCAACTAAAATACTTATAGATTGACTTTTAAACATAAAATCTTACATAATAACTTGTAGATTTTATTCCTTGATTTAGACCATATCTTGGACTAAAATCAAAAAGATATATTGGTCTCCAAGAAACACCATCCAACCGAAACTCGGTGGAGTCGGTTTTGGTCAACCGAATTTTCATTCAAAAACTTGAAGAACACATACTTGGATTTTACGAATTTTCTAGGGTTCTATTCTAGATGAAAAGAAACTCAACCGAATCTCATTGAGATTAGTAGGGAGCCCTGATACCACTGTAGGAAAACCTTGTAGTATTCACATGGCGGAACTTGAATACCACATTACTGGATCTCTACTAGTCAATGAGATCACGAGAAGAAGGAGATGATGAACATTACCTTTAGATTGCTAAAGAAGTGATCCACCTCTACTGCACCACCTGGACACGCTGCAAGACCGCGTTGTACCAACAAAGTATCACACAAAGGCTTGTGTGTGTGTGTGTGTGTTTCGACGAACACCAAACCGAAACCCTTTGGGGTTTTTGGTTCGTTCGACGGCAAGGGAGAGGGAGAGGGGGAGAGTGTTTAGGGTTTCTCTAAGCAAGTGAATCAACCCCTAAGCCTTAACCTTAAGTCCTTATTTATAAGGACTTAAGTTACAGTTAAGTCCTTGGAGTTTAATTATGATTAATCTCATAATTAAACTTCATATTAACACTTTAAACCCTTGGACTTTTACTAGTTAATTAATTAACTATTGATTAACTGTCCGTTAAATACTTAACCTAATATTTAACCATCCTCACAAATAATAATAACTTATTATTATTTATTCTCTTCTTTATAATTAACTTAACTAGTTAATTATTCCACACAACTTACTTTATTCGGTTATCCATTATTGGGTGTGTAGTGGTGTGACCCTTTAGTGTCTTATAACATTGGACACGGTGATACGTGTACTTATCTGTGCACATAAATCCTTCACTTAACACTTCGGCTCATTACAAAACATATTAAACAAAGTGGTCAACCATTCCAACCGGACACCTCTTGACCTGCCCATCAAACCAAACCTGTAAAAGAATCAACGAGGTGGGGTATTAGCACAAAGCTAAGTGAATGAACAAAGCATACAATTTATATTAGCACAACAAATAAGCTTCACATGATTATAAATAATTAACCACCAATAGAGAGGATCGGCGGCTCTACAGAACCCTAAACCATTGTCGGCCCAACAATGGTAACCGATGGCCCCTTTACTACATTGGCACGGTAAAGCCTCCTTCAAATGCAACACATGCATCCAAGGTCCAATTACCCGTTATCCAATAGTAACCGATGGCCCAGTACAATTCACCCATTACTGACCTATATCCAACCGAATGCGCATTCAATCGAGTAATTAATAATCGTCATTAATTACTATACGAATAACTTTTATATGCATACCAACTATAAACCTGCAGATGTTAAAAATCTGCATTTTTCAACCAAATGCGAAATACCATCTACACCGTTATAACCCATACAAGTTGTAGGCTAAACCCACTCACCTTTGCAGCACAAAATGCTCCAACTTAGTTGTCTTATATCACTAAGTCTTCTCCTTTCCTGAACATTCAATATTCAACCGATTAGTATCCAATTTGAACCGAAAGTAATAAAATACTTTACATAATCACAATATAGAAGTAATTGTACAATAGTTTACATACAAATGCCAACTTGACACTTTCCACATACTTGTAACTTTAGACATATTCATAATCGAAGCCATACAATCCAATTGATACCAACCTATCATTTTTACCTAAACGGGTCAAAACTAAGATAACCGATTCAATTTCATATTTTACAGTTACTAATATGTTATGCATTTAATTACCATTTCAAAGTCTTTCAAAGTCAAAGTTAATCACTTATACGAATTTAGCTCAATTCTTGCATATTATACCCAAATAGGTCAAAATCATTTTATTAACTTCCAATGTTTACAAACACATAATTATCATTTCATCAAGTATACAATTACCACATTATATCAAACTTCATGTTAATTAGCTATATTTTGAAACACCCAAAATTATCAATACAAATTTGACCCGAAAAAAGACACATCCAACAACATGTTACTAACTCAGAAATATGATCACTTTTATTACCATATCAGTTTAGAAAAATATGATATAATTAAACTAGACTCATAGACCTTCGAAACGACTGGTCGCACGCCCAAAATGGAGTCACGGTTGATTTTATATGATTTTAACAATATCATCAAAATTAAGCAAAAAACTGTCTTTTTTTTTTGTGCTTACGGGTTTTTTACAAATTTCACCCAAACACTACTTTTAATCTATTAAAACAACCGATTCATGTTATGGTTAATTACAAACTACAAATATCATCTTAAACATGTTATTTGTATTTAATAAACATATTAAATACCACAAAATCACTAATTCAAGAAATTAAGGTTCATCCGTTCTTCTTCAAGAACTCCATTAATGAAGGTTCATGAAAGCTTCAACGATTCAAGTTTCTAGCCAAGTATTCTCATAAGATAATCACTAACAAACATTTAGAAGCATAAATGATTAATCAATTTAACAAGTCTAACAATAATTTATAAAAAACCCACAAAACTAAGAATCCTAGTTCATAACTATCAAGAACTTGAAACCCTAACAACCATAAGGAATTACTTACTTTCTGATATGATCAAACACGATATTGAGGCTGAAATGCAGTAAGATTTGAACCTTCTTCTTCAATTTACACTTAGCAAAACACATGCATTTGTTCTGGGACTATAATACGTATGAGAGAGAGAGAGCACCAAAGACTTACACCACATTTTTAACATACACACATATATCACACGTGTAAAAGCATGGAAGGGGTTTTTATTTCATTTAATACAGTATAAATACCAGTTATCTACTTCACAATTAATTTATTTAAAATACCTAACTAACTCAGTTTCAGGCAACGAGGATATATTTGGAACCTTGGTCCAAAATCTAATCTATTAGAATAAAAATTACTAATATATTTAAATATTTTAATTTCTACTTATTTCAATCCCTTGGCTTACAATACCAATTAATTTAAATCAATAAACTAAAGTCATATAAATAATAAATAATTATTTACCACTTACTAAAATAATAAATATGGTAGGTCGGGTTTCGGGATGTTACATATCTACCCTCCTTAAAAAGATTTCATCCTCGAAATCTCATCGATTGAACACAAAAGAAATAAAACAAGTTTATAAATATCCATATATCTCGGTCTCAAATTTACATGTCCGAATATAATTCTTATTGTTCCTCCGTTTTACTAACATCATCAAAATAATAATTTATTAAATCTTCATCATAAATTTAGTTCATCTACTAACTTCGTAATTATCTCAAGTTGCAACAAACTAGACATTGTCTATAATTCCTTTCCTATCCCAAAGCATAGGTATTGGCAACTTATCTTCGAGTTAACAATAACTTTGCACAATTAATAATCCACTAATACAATCAATTCATCTCTTTTGTCGTAGTATACATTCTTTATGGTCCGTGTAAAGGATGCATCTCATATTATACAAATAAGGTCCCCATAGTTATAGGCAAAACAATGGTTATAGATCCCAAGTTATGGTTTAGGCAATCATTCACATGTCTTTTTAATCATCTAAGGGCATGGACAGACTCTCAATTTCATTGCATAAGGTCATAATAATCATTTCCATGTCTATAATGTTACATCTTGTTCATCATTCCATCGAAATTTTGTACACTTTAGGGTCTCACTTCACATTAGGACTCATAAATCTTGAATTATCGGTAACAAATTTACAGTCATATCCACCAAAATTCAACAATATCCACTCTTGTAATCAAAATTTGCATCAAATATAATATATGTGCTCCCATCTCAACATGCCTATCCCTTATTTCGAATAATGTTCATAATTAAATCTAGTTTTTATAGCACGTTCGGGATATCTTCACATATAACAGCGTCAAATCTTATTATGTCAAAATTTATATTTAACAAATTTCGCAATCCAATCAAATTCTTGTAGCAACTTATTATATCATCCATCAATGTAATATAAATTCAATTTAAGATGGTTAACAACTTAGTTCTTTAAACCAGCTATCAATTTTATATTCAACACATGAGACAGTTAAGATCAATCCAACAAATAATATTTCATGATCAGGTCATTAACAAATCATTCAGAAATCTATCATTGATTGACTTTCATATTTATCATCAATAGCAAAGGCAAAAATCAATTCACTTTCATCGGTCCGATATTTTCGGCTCTCACTCTATGAGCTACTATAGGTGACACGGCAGATCACGGTAAGGATTTCATATATTCTTAATTGGATATTAGTCTTACTCGGACTAATCAGTCTAGGCCTATGATTACATCATTCTCAACTACATGCATTACTAAAAAAAAACAATTAGTATCAAAATCAAAATTAAACTTCAATCACATATATTGTGACTGAAATCAGAATACCATCATTCATCTTCACTTCTCCATGAAGTAAAGGAACAACAAAACAATTAATTTCAACATAACACATATTTGCACGTAACATACATAAGAAATTTGCTCTAATATTACGTGACATAAGTAAGGTATTGAGTTTGTCGAAAACATACCCGTGATATCAGCAATAGTGACGGTAGCAGCATCCACCATCATCGTGTAAGCTCTACTTCCGGATAAAGTAGCATTCTTTCTCTTTTGTTCCGTAGACACGATCCCCCGACCGCCCCAATCCTTAACTATAGGCCACTTTCTTTCTTTTCTTTTATTCGGACCATCATAAAAATACCACGATGTGATTTATAAAGTTTTTCTTGAAATTGATTCCATGTATTATAATCCTCTAATTATTTGTAAGTACATTGTTGTTCCAATCCCATGTGTGACAGAAATCCCAAGTAATGATACGGGTATTATCCCTGAGGTAGGAATGGATAATTTGTTTCTGACCGTTTTAACTGAGATATAAAATGTAACGGTACTAATGTTGAAGATGTAACTAGATGAGTTGTAACAACCGTCGGAATCTGCACTCGTGAAGTCTGAACTTGTTGTTGCAATAAATGCATTGTGTTTCTAAACACATGTATCTGATTTTTCAATATATGAAAATATTCTTCCCTGTTTACTTCTGCATTATCACCAGATGTACCAACATTTCCTGGGTTATGGGGGTCGGGTTCTCTTTATCTGCATACTTGTATTCTCAATCACAACATCTCACCAATTGGTTAGTTTAATCCGTTAGTATCCTACATACTAACCTCTAACATAACCACAATTCACATTAACTCTAATCCCCACTAATTTGGAATGTTTGACCAAACTTGAGCTAAGATATGGGAATGCAACACCTAATTGTGCCCACATCGCCAAATCAAGGCTCTGATACTAAATTGTAACACCGTAAATTTCAAAGCCATTTTTTTTAAATACGAAAGCATCCCAAGTAAATCACTCTCCAAAATATAAGTTCATTACATAATATTCAAAAGCATTATAGTTTATGAAACAGTATTACTTAACACTTCGGCTCGTTACAAACCATATCAAACAAAGTGGTCAACCATTCCAACCGAACACCTCTTGACCCGCCCATCAAACCAAACCTTCAAAAGAGTAACGAGGTGGGGGATTAGCACAAAGCTAAGTGAATGAACAAAGCATACAATTTATATAAGCACAACAGATAAGATTCACATGATTATACATAATTAACCACCAATAGAGAGGACCGACGGCTCTACAGAACCCTAAACCATTGTCGGCCCAACAATGGTAACCGATGGCCCCTTTACTACATTGGCACGGTAAAGCCTCCTTCAAATGCAACACATGCATCCGAGGTCCAATTACCTGTTATCCAATAGTAACTGATGGCCCAGTAGAATTCACCCATTACTGACCTCCATCCACCCGCATGCGCATTCAATCGAGTAATTAATAGTCGTCATTAATTACTATACCAATAACTTTTATATGCATACCAACTATAAACCTGCAGAAGTTAAAAATCTGCATTTTTCAACCAAATGTGAAATGTCATCTACATCGTTATAACCCATACAAGTTGTAGGCTAAACCCACTCACCTTTGCACCACAAAATTCTCCAACTTAGTTGTCTTATATCACTAAGTCTTCTCCTTTCCTGAACATTCAATAATCAACCGATTAGTATCCAATTCGAACCGAAAGTAATAAAATACTTTACATAATCACAATATACAAGTAATTGTACAATAGTTTACATACAAATGCCAACTTGACACTTTCCACATACTTGTAACTTTAGACATATTCATAATCGAAGCCATACAATCCAATTGATACCAACCTATCATTTTTACCCAAACGGGTCAAAACTAAGATAACCGATTCAATTTCATATTTTATAGTTACTAATATGTTATGCATTTAATTACCATTTCAAAGTCTTTCAAAGTCAAAGTTAATCACTTATAAGAATTTAGAAAAGTTAATCACTTATATGAATTTAGCTCAATTCTTGCATATTATACCCAAACAGGTCAAAATCATTTTATTAACTTCCAATGTTTACAAACACATAATTATCATTTCATCAAGTATACAATTACCACATTATATCAAACTTCATGTTAATTAGAGCAATGAGTGTGGTCACCCCAAGTCGGAAGCCACATACGCGCCACCTCTGCGCCACATCACCATTTCACATTTCACATTCAAAACCCCAAAATACCCTCTACCATCACTTAAGCCATTTGGGCCCCACCCCCCCTTTTTTCTATTTTTTTTATAAACATAATACTTCATTAAAATAAAAATTACATAATACAAATAAAAATACCTAAGAATGAAAAAAAATTACCGAAAAATAAAAAAAAATACCGAAAAATAAGAAAAAAAATACCAAAAAAAACAAAAAAAAACTACTTGTCGTCATCATCCACGTCAAGTTCATCTTCGTCGACGGGGTATTTTTCGCGGATCGCCTTTTTTTCCTTGACGATTCTCGCCTTATCCTGGCGCCCCAACCCGTGGGTGTTAGTGCTTAGGAATCGCAATTCTTCCAACCGCACGAAAACGTCATCCCGCGCCTTTGACCTTTCGTAAGACGATTGAGCGGCTTCACTTTTCCGCCTAAACTCGGACATCATAGCCTCGCCGAGGTCCGGCGGTGCGGCACTTCCGGCGGTGTTAGTGCCGGATGAACTTTCCGGTCTACTTTTTTTTCCTTACGAGACTTTCCCGCCGGACGTGGTCTCGTATCTTCCCCGAAAAGTTCTTCGTTATCGGAGAGCGAAATGGGGTCGGGGGCATCCCATTTCGGGCATTTTCTCAAAACTTCCCACGCACCTTCGTTGTTAAATTGTTATTTTGACGCCGACTCGTCACGGTACGCTTGTCGGACACGGGCCAAAAAGTTGACCTCATTTTCAGCGCTTCTACTTGTACGTTGTAAACTTTTGTAGATACCGTTGAAACGTTGACAATTACCGTTTAAAGTCGTCCACTTCCCCGTCAACATGTCTTTGGTACGCGGCGTATCAACATCCTTGTTGAACTCAACAAGGATTTTGTTCCAAAAACATTCATCGGATTGGTCGGCGCCCTTTTCGGCATCCTCGGAAATGCTAACCCAACACTCGGCCAATAACACTTCTTGTGCGGCATCCCACCGCATGACCGTCCAACTTAAGTTGGTGGCAACTTTTTTCCCCTTTCTTCTCGCCTTTTCAACGTAGCGAGGTCTTGAGGTTGTGAAGGTTGTGGTTGTGAAGATTGTGGTTGTGACCATTGTGTTTGTGACCACATTTGAGGGGGGGTGTTGTTGAAGGTTTTGAAATTGTTGTTGAAGCATAAATTGGTTATATTGCTCTTGGGAAAATGTCGGCATCACATATTGGGTACCACAGGGATTGGACGCCGGCATTTCGGTATTTTGGGTGGACGATACCGATTGTTGGGACGAAGGTGTTGACGGATTGGACGCCGGTGAGCCCGAACTTCCCCATCCAAGAATACCGTTCATCCAATCGGGGTGTGGTTGAGACATTTTTGTGAGTTTTTGAGAGTGAAAGTGTAAGAAATTGTAGAGAGTGTGTAGAAGTTGGTGTGAAAAAAGGTTATGGTTAAAGGGGTTATTTATAATAGGTTTTATTTAAAAAAAATTAAAAATAAATTAATTTTCGGTCAAACTAGCCGTTGCCAACGGCTAGTCCACGTGTCACCTCCCCATTGGTCCACTGCCCTCGTCGAGAGTGCGACGCCCCGCCTCGCTCGCGTAGCGGGCTGTGCCATGGCGGATCCGGCGCGCCGAGGTGGCATCCGGCGCCCACCCCCCTCCGTTACCACACCGCACGCTCTTAGCTATACTTTGAAACACCCAAAATTTTCAATACAAATTTGACCCGAAAAAAGACACATCCAACAACCTGTTACTAACTCAGAAATCTGATCACTTTTATTACCATATCAGTTTAGAAAAATATGATATAACTAAACTAGACTCATAGACCTTCGAAACAACTGGTTGCACGCCCAAAACGGAGTTACGGTTGATTTTATATGATTTTTATAATATCATCAAAATTCAGCAAAAAACTGTCTTTTTTTTTTGTGCTTACGGGTTTTTTTACAAAATTCACCCAAACACTACTTTTAATCTATCAAAATAACCGATTCATGTTATGGTTAATTACAAACTACAAATATTATCTTAAACATGTTATTTGACCTAAATAAACATATTAAATACCATAAAGTCACTAATTCAAGAAATTAGGGTTCATCCATTCTTCTTCAAGAACTCCATTAATGAAGGTTCGTGAAAGCTTCAACAATTCAAGTTTCTAACCAAGTATTCTCATAAGATAATCGGTAACAAACATTTAGAAGCATAAATGATTAATCAATTTAACAATTCTAACAATAATTTATAAAAAAACCCACAAAACTAAGAATCCTAGTTCATAACTATCAAGAACTTGAAACCCTAACAACCAAAAGAAATTACTTACTTTTTGATATGATCAAAAACGAGACTGAGGCTGAAATGCAGTAAGATTTGAACCTTCTTCTTCAATTTACGCTTAGCAAAACACATGCATTTGTTCTTGGACTATAAGAGCATCTCCAACCATAAACTCTATAAAACTCACTCTATCTCTATAATTTGTGAGTCCATTCACTCTAAACATAACCTCAACTCCAATCATAAATTCTATCAATCCCTCTAAAACTAGTGGGACCCATAGAAATCATATTTTTAATTAATTTATTTTACATTACAAAATAAAATTAGTGAAGAATGTGTGTGTTCCATGGATAGAGGCATGGATAGAGGGGATACCCTCTCACTTCAAATATAGAGGGAGCTTTTCTCTCACTCTATATTTAGAGTGAGGGATAGAGGTGGGTTGGAGGAGAAAAAACTTCAAATATAAAGATAGAGGGGTTGATAGAGGTGGATCGGAGATGCTCTAATACGCATGAAAGAGAGAGAGAGAGCACCAAAGACTTACACCAGATTTTTAACATACACACATATATCACACGTGTAAAAGCATGGAGGGGGTTTTTATTTCATTTAATACAGTATAAATACCAGTTATCTATTTCACAATTAATTTATTTAAAATACCCAACTAACTCAGTTTCAGGCAACGGGGATATATTTGGAACCTTGGTCCAAAATCTAATCTATTAGAATAAAGTTACTAATATATTTAAATATTTTAATTTCTACTTATTTCAATCCCTTGGCTTACAATACAATTTAATTATCAATAAACTAAAGTCATATAAATAATAAATAATTATTTACCACTTACTAAAGTAATAAAAATGCTAGGCCGGGTTTCGGGATTTTACAAAATATATCCAAATTTTTCTTAAAGGATTTTTTAAAAGTAATATTTCTATCAAAATGAAAAGCATCAAGCTTATGATTTTAAGATAAAATATTGTTATGCTTGTAGGACATAAATTTCATCTAAAAAGTCAATAATAGAGTTTCATGGTGGTTGAAATTTGATAAAATTACAGGCAAATATGGCGTATTAAGATCGAAA
Source organism: Calendula officinalis (assembly GCA_963853835.1). Classification (NCBI taxonomy): domain Eukaryota; kingdom Viridiplantae; phylum Streptophyta; class Magnoliopsida; order Asterales; family Asteraceae; genus Calendula; species Calendula officinalis. Next base: position 25,382,731 of record OY970820.1, read on the forward strand.
TATAAACACTGTGGTCACTGGCAAAACAAGTGTGCAAATTTTTGGATATTAGTGGATATACCCTTGCCCGACCTATTACCTAAACTACTATACCTAAATACCCGAATTTAATTGTTTTGGATATTGAGTATTTTTCACATTATAAAAAACCCAAAAAATATACCTGCTAGCATGAATTACAGAAACCATTATTTATTTTGGCTTTTCGAAAACCGATAAATATATAAGGCATTTTTAGAAGCACATTTAAACACCGTTTTAAAAAAAATCAAATAGTCCGGTGTATTGTTTTGGTTCTTGCTTTATTTATAAAAAAGTCTTCTAACTGACTCTAATAACAGAATAACATCACCATGCGTTCAAAATCGATTACCACAGTTACTACCATCAAACTAAAACTGAAGCTAAGGCCTGCTTGAGAAGCTATGCCGGTTCTTTCCTAACTCCCTGAAGCTCAAAATGATCTGCGCACGACTTCGATCTGATTTCTTCTTCATACCTCTCGAATCATTCCCTGCTTGATTACTCTACTGCTTCAAGAACCCACCATTTGAATCAAAGAATTCTGTCTGTGAAACATACATTTGGTGTTCTGAATATCACTAAGCTCGATGACGCCCTCCAACTGTTTGATGAAATGCTTCACAAGCAACCTCCACCTTCCATCATCCAATTTAATAAGCTCATTACTGGTATTGTAAAGATGAAACATTACTCTACTGCTCTTTCACTTTTGAAGAAATTACATTTGATGGGTATGCCTACTAATATCTATGCAATGAACATCTCCATGAACTGCTATTTCCACCTGAATCAAGTGAGTTATGGTTTTGCCATATTGGCAACAATTTTCAAACAAGGTCATCCACCAAATGTCACCATCTATACCACTCTCATTAATGGCCTTGTCCTGGCTGATCGGGTCTTCGAAGCTGTTGAGTTGTTCAAGAAACTGCTTCGAGAGAAGATTTGTGAACCTGATCAGGTTACTTATGGAACCATAATTAATGGGCTTTGTAAAGTAGATCATACTAGCAAGGCCCTTGAATTGTTAAGTTTATGGAAACAGGCTCATATAAACCTGATGTAGAAATCTACAATACAATCATTGACTGCCTATGCAAAGACAAAATGGTTGATGATGCATTACAATTGTTCGCCAAGATGACTGAAAAAGGCGTTCCTGCTGATGTCATCACTTACAATTCTTTGGTTCATGGTCTTTGCAACTTTGGTAGAGAAACTGAGGCTGCAAGAATGTTGATAGAAATGGAGGGAAAAGGAATCTCTCCACGGGTGGAAACGTTTAATATATTGGTGAATACCTTTTGCAAACAAGGTTCCGTAAAAGATGCGGAGCTTACCATGCAAACAATGGTACGACGAGGTATATATCCAGATGTAATCACTTACAATGCACTAATTGATGGATATTGTTTACGTGGTGAACTGAATAAAGCAAAAAAGGTTGTTGATCGAATGGTGGAGAAGAATATTGTGCCGGATATCATCACCTTTAACAGCTTGATAAATGGATACTGCAAGAAGAAGAGAATCGATGAGGCCATGCATCTTTTTCGGGTAATCCAAGACAAGGGTTTGATTCCTGATGTTATTACATACAATAATATGATGCAAGGTTTGTTTCAATCTAGTAATTCTACTACAGCCGCTAGAGAACTCTTCAATAATATGCAAGCCAAGGGACTGACTCCAGATATATTTACTTATGGTATCTTGTTAGATGGAATGTGCAAAAACTCCCATGTTTCTGATGCATTGGTTCTCTTTCGTACGCTTGAAAACAACAAATTGATGGAAAAGGTAGGTTTGTATACTATTTTAATTGATGGTTGCAACAAAGTTGGGAAACCAAACTTGGCAATGGATCTATATGATGAACTCTTATTGAAAGGATTAAAGCCGGATATTAAGACATATACGGTTGTCATACACGTGCTTTTCCAAGAAGGGTTAATTAGGAAAGCCAAAGAATTGCTTAGAAATATGGAAGAGAATGGTTGTGTGCCAAATAGCGTCACATATAATGTTATTGTTCAAGAGTTATTGAGGAAAAAAGAGTGTCAAGAGGCAGAGATTTATCTGGAGGAAATGATCAATAGAGGTTTCTTGTCTGATGCTACTACTTTTGAAATGGTGCTTAATTTTATCCCAAATGTAGGAAAAGATTCGCGTATGCGGACTATTATTGAGAAGCTAGCAAGTAAAGAATGAAAAGATTGCAGTTTTATGAATGGAAAAGCCGAAGTCCTTGTTAAACAGATCGTTTAAAAATGAAATGTTAAAAGTGCTCTTCTTTTGTATTCAAACTGTAAGTTTGTGGTGTGTTATGGAATGTTATAAGATGCTGATCACTCCTTTTAATATTTATATGCTCATATGGAGCTCCTTTGATGATAAAAGTTTAGATTTGTGCATTTCCGATGTCGTAAATATAGTTGAACCAGTTGGGCGTATTAGCCAATTTGAGCCAATTTGTTGAACTGGATTACAATACTATTAAGTAGGTATATGATACAATAATTATGTAAATGATGTGTTAAAAATGGTAGAAAATTTCCAAAATTATTTTCCAATTAAGTTTATCATTTTTTACTTCTTAGACCTATAAAAAAAATTCATGTCTATTTTATTTACCTTTTTTTTAATTATTGGTGTTTCCTTGGACCAGGTTTCTATTCCAACCGAGCTATAATCATAAATCTAGCTGATTTATTCTGACCAACTACCTTCAGGTTCTCTCCTTAAACGGGCCAATTCAACAAAGTTTTTTTTTTTAAATGAGGGTATTAACTCCGACTCCAAATTGTTATTGTATATAATGTCGAAATGCATAAGTTTTAGTAACCAGCCTGTAGCCAAAACATCGCCAAACATGAGATATCTGGAAAGTTTGAAATTGAATGCATATTAGGACCCTCTTTGATGAAACCTTTGATAATCGCTCATCCACCCAGTTAGTGATGTTCAAAATGATCTGCATCTGCACAGTTCCCCTTCATTATCATAAAATATTTGGTCGACTTAACAAATTTGTGCATCTTTTCTCCTCCTCAATTTCTTATTCTTCATACCTCTCGATTGTTCCTCAACATTCTCCGTGTTGTTACTCTACTACTTCAAGAAGGTACCCTTTGAACCAAAGATCTTCTGTGAAACATACATTTGGAGGTCCCACTATCACCAAGCTCGATGACGCCCTCCAACTGTTTGATGAAATGCTTCACAGACAACCTCCCCCTTCCATCATCAAATTTAATAAGCTCATTACTGCTATTGTAAAGATGAAACATTATTCCAAAGCTCTTTCACTTCTTAAGAAAATAAATTTGATGGGTATTCCTGGTGATATCTATGCGGGAAACATCTCCATTAACTGCTATTGCCGCCTGAATCAAGTGAGTTATGGTTTTGCCATATTGGCAACAATTTTCAAACAAGGTCATCCACCAAATGTCACCATTTATACCACTCTCATAAACGGGCTTGTTCTTGGGGACCGGGTTTTTGAGGCTGTGGAGTTATTCAAGAAACTGCTTCGAGAGAAGGTTTGCGAGCCGAATCAGGTTACTTATGGAACCATAATTAATGGGCTTTGTAAAGTAGGTCATACTAGCAAGGCCCTTGAATTGCTTAAGTTCATGGAAAAAGGCTCATGTAAACCCAATATAAATATCTACAATACAATCATTGATAGCCTTTGCAAAGACAGAATGGTTGATCAGGCATTGGATATATTTGCCAATATGGTTGATAAAGGCATCCTCCCAAATGTCATCACTTACAGTGCTTTAATTCATGGTCTATGTACTTTTGGTCGAGAGAGCGAAGCAACAAATATGTTGAAAGATATGGAGGAAAAGGGAATTTCACCAGATGTGCATACCTTTAGCATATTGGTAAACTCTTTTTGCAAACAAGGATCTGTAAAAGAAGCAGAGCTTGTTGTGAAATCAATGGTACGAAAAGGTGTACATCCAAATATATATACTTATAATACATTAATTGATGGATATTGTTTACGTGGTGAATTGAATAAAGCAAAGAAAGTTCTTGATAGCATGTTGGAGAGGGATCTTGTGCCCGATATCATCACTTATAACAGCTTGATAAATGGATACTGCAAGAAGAAAAGAATCAATGAGGCCATGCATCTTTTTCGAGTGATCCAAGACAAGGGTTTGATTCCGAATGTTTTTACATACAGTAATATCATGCAAGGTTTGTTTCAATCAGGTAACCCTACAACCGCTAAAGAACTCTTCAATGAGATGCAAGCCAATGGCGTGACACCAAATATATTTACTTATGGTATCTTGTTAGATGGAATGTGCAAAAACTCCCAGGTTTCTGATGCATTGGTTCTCTTCCGTACACTGGAAAACAACGAATTGATGAAAGAGGTAGGTTTGTATACTATTTTAATTGTTGGTTGCAACAAATTTGGGAAGCCAGACTTGGCAATGGAACTGTTTGATGAACTCTTATTGAAAGGATTAAAGCCGGATTTGAAGACATATAGTGCGGTGATACGTGTGTTTTGCCAAGAAGGATTATTTAGCAAAGCCAAAGAATTGTTTAGAAAGATGGAAGAGCACGGTTGTGTGCCAAATAATGTCGCATACAATGTTATTGTTCAAGAATTCTTGAAAAAGAACGAGCTTCAAGAGGCCGAGATCTTTCTTGAAGAAATGATCAACCGAGGTTTCCTGCCTGATGCTACTACTTTTGAGATATTGCTACCCTTAATCCCAAATGTTGGAAAAGATTCTCGAATGCGAACTATCATTGAGAAGCTAGCAAATTAATGTAGAAAAAAAAATGGTAGAATGTTATTATATCAATTCCTAAACTTCAAATGATATATAAACTTTATGCACTAGTTTGGACTTTTAGACTTTTTTGATAGATATTGTAAATTAATCCTGCTAAAAAAACTACATATAAAAACTTATTAAAAACATTACAATGCAATCCAAAGCTTGGAGAGTAATGATAAGATATGACAAAATTAAGGTAGATTTAGCAGACGTTCAAACATTCCATTCAATCTATCACCATTGATTTCTATATCCTCCCCAAGTAGGATCGGGGTACGAAGGCATTCCAGGGTACGGATATATCATTGGTGGTGGTGGTAGAGGATGATACATCGGCCTTTGTTGGTGATAAAATGGGAAATTTGGTGGCGGCATGAACGGATTATTCTTGACCGTTGATGGTGCCATGATCGGTTTCTCAAAGTGACTCTTGCAAAAAATATCCCGACACACATGTTTTGAAACTTGAGGTGGTACATGAGGTTCACTTTTGTGAGTATTTTTGACGTCTTTCCATTCGTGTCTTTTTCCTTTCACGCACTTTGACTTGTGTTTCTTGTCCTTTGTGTGATCCGTGTGCAATGGTGCATCATCCGCATTTTTCTTCGACCGTCCTTCACAGTTGACGATCACTCTATACACGGGAATCTGCAAATTAATACACATTTGGTTATATATAAATTATGAGAAAACGGAAATATTATATTATGTTTGGTTTTGTATCTTGAAATATTTTGCAAATAATAAATAGCAAAAAGAAGAAAAGAATAGGTAAAAAGTTAAAAACGTTAAAAACCGTTTCAGTATGCTCCGGCGATGTCATCCCGAGTGGTTGTCTTCTCAATTTTTTTTTGGTGAATTGTGAATACAGGGATGACCGAAATAATATTTATAGATGAAAATATTGTGAAATCATTTATTTTTATTCGAGATTTTGCGGTTAAATTGTAAGATATTAAGGATGTCATATCTTTTTTCTTTTTAGAAAAGCAGATTCCATATCTTATGTATAATCTCTATTTGTATTTGGAAAATATTGCAAATACTTTCTCTATTTAAGATTAAATTCATTTAACATTAGATTTCAAGGAGTCTTGTAAAGAGGGAGGAAAAAGATACGGTCGTTTATAATCAATGTTTCAAAAAATAGCCTTTTCACGACGGTGGTTCGAACCGAAATAATAATATTATTAAGTATTTATCATATGATAATTATAAAAACAGGAATATGGATCAAGAAAGAAGCTATGTTATTTAAAGAACTTAAAGAAGCAATTAGGAGCATTGATTTAATTAATTCATTAAAGATAACTCAAGGGCATGATTGTCAATTTCCCCCTCCTCCAACAATACGTCCTTTCAGTTTCTCTTATTTTTGTGTGTTTTTCAATTTTCTCTGCATCATCTTCTCCATAGATCCATCAATGGCTTCCTCCACAACTCCTCAATTATTACCATATACGGACCAGGTATAATGTCCTATTCAACTCCAGGTACAAACCCTAATTAATTCCTTCTCATTTCAACTATTACGAACCAGATTTGAACCACATTTGAAGCAGATCTGAACGATACATATGCTCCAGTCGCATATACTAGCTTCAATTCAATTGGATTTCACGAGATGCCTTAACAAACCCTAGATTATTATACGTTAATTTTCACTATTTTTGTGTGACTTACAGATTTTTTATTGAATCATTTAGTTGGAATTTTTAGCAGAAGATGTAACCATCGGGAACGCTCAGAGGAGAGGCTCATTTGATTTGCTCAATCGTCTTCTTTCTTCTTGATTCCTTCTAGCTGATGATTAAATCTGCTTTGGTTAGTAATCCACGTTTTTTAATTTTCAGTTAATTTTATTGCAAACTTTACTTAATTGTCATTGTACTTTAGCATATATAATTTAGGGTTTGGAATTGGGAATTGAAGCTTCTAATTGATGTTTCTAATGTTCATGTTAGAGGCTATTGAGTTGAATTCCTTAGTTATGTAGAGAGTTGAATTCCTTAGCTATGTGTATATGCATCTCTTTAGTCATATATGTATATATGTATGCATCTATTTAGTCATATGTATCATTTCTCAACTGCAAACATGAAATCACTTATATTAAGATAGTGCCTTAATAGGAAATCATTTTATGTAATGTAGTGGATATGCATTGTTGTGAAACCCACATCACAACAAAGGTTTAGCCTTTACAGAAAATATAGACTTATCTGTCACATATAATACTTAGTTATGTGTCTAGAAATTTTAAGTATTAATTACTATCTTTTAGTGTTTAGAGGGAATTATCAATTTTTTTTATGGAATTATATTGTTCTATTAATATGAGTTCATATGGGCCTGGTCACAACCGTCAAATACATTTAAATATCGTGTACATAACATGGTTACAGATCTGAGTTGCTATAATGATAAATGTATGTATGAACGTATTATTGTAGTATTGTTGTGTTAATGTACTGATTTTTTTTTCTAATTTTCATGATAGTTTGAGGTGACCCAAAACATTTCTCTAATGATTACAATAAAATTTGTGTTTTCATGTTGTTCTAATGAGTTTTTTTCTTCCAGATTTCCATTTTTTGTGTTTTTTTCTATTTTTTTCTATTGTAGCATTGTTTTGTTGATTTACTTATTACACAAAATTTATGTGAAGCACATGACAGAGTAGCTGCTGAAAACCAATTTGTTGAATTTGTTGCTCATACTGTTGGCTGGTATTAATTACACATTCTGACAGTCATTTAGTAATTCAGGGAAATAATTAAGGTCGATATGAGGGTAGGTCATATAATTTGTGTTACGGGTTACAATGGGTAATCTTTTGTGCAGGTTGAACCCAAACTTATTTTTTGTCTTATATTTTCGTCTAGAGGTAGTTAGTAGGTGGTTTGGCGGGTCTGGTAACAGGTCAAAAGTATAATTTATAATATGGGTTGAATTGACCCATAAACACTTTTTGTCCATATTTGTAGATATTACTTAAACAATAAGATGTAAATTATGATCACAATAACAATATCATTACAATATCCAAAAAATTTAATGAAAGATCTACGAGGTTATAACTTATATGCATTAAGCATATAATTGTTTGACCCATTTGACACGTTTTGCTATTTTTTCTATTGTTTGATCCGTTCATTATATGTCTCCTTTGACTAAAATAGGAAATCAACACACTTAATTATTGAACAAGAGTCATGACCTGCATTTGGGGATTTTGTTTCATTTGATGCTACATATGAGACTAATAAGTAAGATATGCATTTTCATATTCATGTGCATTTCATAAATGGCTAATTATATTTGATAATGCGTTATCGTATCTAGGGCGCCTTATGGATGTGACCAATTTAGATCGTATCCAGGTTGTCTATTTGCATTTGCATTTTCATCTGAAATACTACACAACTGACTGAAATTTGCATTTGAATTTTCTTCTGAAATATTAAACAGTTATTGTATTTGCATTTTCATACTTTCAACTGCATTTTCATCTTGTGTACTTAGTTTCTAAAGTTTAACCCTGTTTTGTAGTTTTTTTTTTATAGATTTTGATCATGTTCCAGCTTCTCTTCGAATTGGTTTTGAAGAAATATCTGCTCTTGGTGATAAGTACTGGGTTCCTAATGTTCCTAATTCTAAAAGACCTGTTAATGGAATAATATTTGGTTCTTTGGCCGATGCTTGGAATTTCTATAGATAATATACTGTTGTTAGTGGCTTTGAGCCTATTAAATCTACCAAATGTAGTTAAACGTACTTTGACATTTTTACTTTCGATAATGTTTCTCTTGAAGATTTTACATGTACATGCAAAAGATATGGAAGAATTTTACCAATTTTTCTTGTAGGCTACTGTGACAGTTGTGATCCTGAAATTTTACATTATGTTTCTACTTTAAATACCCAGTTGCATTTGCATTTTTATACATGTAGTTGTATTTTTATTTTTATGTAAGCTAAAGTTAAACTTCCAGTTTCAGTTTTAAAAACCCAGTTGCATTTGCATTTTCGTACTTACAGTTGCATTTTCACTTTCATGCTTGTAATTACATTTCGCATTTTCATTTTATACAGCCATTCCATGAACTTATAAATACTAATTTTGTTTAAAACACTAGTTTTTTCATTTTGGTTTTTCATTATTGCCATTGTTTTACCATTTTCATTAACTCTAGTAATTCCCTTAAGTTTTAACCAACTGTTTTGAATAATGATAATTGCATTTGCATTTTCATAATTACAACTGCATTTGCAATTTCATTACATATAGCTTTTTGCTGCTTTTATTCTTGTTTACCTTTTCATGTATCATCACCATTTGATCAAGTTTTATATACCTGCACTTGTTGTATTGAATATCAAAACCAAAATAAAGAAAAAATTCAAATTCAAAACAATCTATATTACTTCTACAACCATCCATCATTCCATATAATCAAAAACAAACTAATCACCAATAAGTTCAAAAAAAACAAACCAACCTCAAAAACACATCCAAATACCTAAATCCAGCCATTTGTATTACCAAAAACCAACAAATTGCATCGTTTATAGTTATACATAAGAAAACTTAATTTATAGTTAGACTGACATCCATTTTTTCCCCACTCCTACTTAACATGCTCATGATTCTTCTTCATATCTTCATCTCTTTCTTCATTTACATTTTCAAACATCTGCTTGCCTCTTCTCCCCCTCTTCATTTTCACTTTTTTCCACCTCTGCATTTTCACTTTTTTCTGCCTTGTGCATTTTCATTTTTCTGCATTTGCATTTTCACTGCATCTGCATTTTTCACCTTCTGCATTTACATTTTCGCCACCTTCTACCTTTACATATTCATTTTCATCATTTGCATCATGTGTGTTAAATTCTTGAGTTCTCTCCAATGGTTTTTTAGAATATTTCAAGCCTAGTTTTACCTGCAATTTAGGAAGCACATTATCATTTTGTGTCAATAAACTTTAAAATAGATATTCAAATTAAAATGCAAATGCATTGTAGCATTTTTCAGTTGACATAAAAGTATTATCATATGAAAATGCAAATGCTAGTTCTTGGGTCAATAGAGTTTAAATATCGATCACTACCCTGAACCAAACAAACAATATGCATTTTCTTATTTAATAGCTCTGCAACTGATTGATTTTCATATGAAAATGCAATTACAAATGCATTTGTATGAGAGAATCACCTCATAATCAATAACAACATCTGGAATAGATTCCTAACTATAGTGTAAAGAACCTAAAGTCCTGAAATTGCTGCAATTAAATTCATTCAAACGAGTTACAGGTGAATAAGATCAAATCACACAAAAACGAAATTGAAAATCAGAATCAATCATGCCTTTATTATAACAAACAAATCAGACTGGATAAACCAACATTGTAAAATAGAAACAAACAAAAGCAGGTACTATCACCATTAATTCACAAACTAATACCAAAAACCCTAATATTGGGAAAATTGATAACAGAAAAAAGACCTAAAATAATGGAACAAATGATATATACCTGTAAATAGATATCGGCGAGGTAGGTTTGGTCTTAATTGAACTTGTTGAGCAACCGTATTGTGTATCTGAGACAGAGAATCATGATTGAAACCCTAAGTTTCCTTCTACGATTCAGACAGAGACAAAACCTAGTTTGAGAAATAGAATCGCGATTGGTGACAATCCGATTGATCGTCGTCTACGTTAGTTACATAGAGAAAGACGAACGAATGAGAGAGAGCCGTCGAATCTGAAGAACCCTAGCGATCGTTCGTTCTTTTGGTGAGAGCCATCGTATCTGAAGAACTCTATGATCGATCGTCTTGGTGAGAGAAGCAACGTAAATGTTGCTTAGGTGAATGACAAGGTTTTTGACAATTCTACCCCTTTATGTTCTTTTTTCATCTGGATCCCCTCCCTAATTTACTAATGCATGACTTTAAAGTCCATCTCATCTGAACCTTTCAATTCATAATCTAAGGGCTGTAAATTATTCTCTATATTCTTTAATTAGTAATGGTTTTCTATGGATCCCCACCCATAAAAACAGTATAGAAATGCCAAAAAATTAGAATAATACACAATAAATACCTCCTTGTTTTCCGATTCAACTTGTCTAACCTACCACTAAGGATGTGTTCGGTTCCAAAACCAGACCCAATAAATAATACCACGTATAAGGATTAAAAATAAATCTAAAACCTATTTTTCAACTAAGTTTAATACTTTCAAATTCCAAAACATATAAACAAAATCCATACGTCTATTTTATCTGTTCAGTTTTTTAGGAGAATTGATTTTTTTTGTTCGGCCACCGGTCCAGCCAAATTTTTATATCCAACCGGCCAATTTCGACTAAGTTATAACCACATACCGATCTAACCAGTTCATTCTGGTCGATTACCTCCTTGTTTTCCGATTCAACTTGTCTAACCTACCACTAAGGGTGTGTTCGGTTCCAAAACCAGACCCGAACCGGAAAACCCGGTTGCCCGAAAAATGAAAAATCTAAGACCGAAAACCGGACAAGTTTAACCGGTGCCAGTTCGGTGCCGGGTCGGGCCGGTCTTCAGGTGGATCGAGAACCAATAAACCCGGTTTATTCGTAATTTATTAAAAAAATACATTAAGACACAAAAAACTCATTACGGATCAATGGATCATGATAACAAAGTTATGTTCTGTTTGAGATAACTGATATATATATATATATATATATATATATATATATATATATATATATATATATATATATATATATATATATATATATATATATATATATATATATATATATATATATATATATATATATATATATATATATATATATATATATATATATATATATATATATATATATATATATATATATATATATATATATATATGGTCGAGTTATATAAAGAACCTTATATTCGTGCAGAACCCGTAGAACCCTTATTAACCAATCAGAATTTAGTAATTTAGTTTTTATTTATTTAATTTATATTAATTATATAGGGGTATTTAGGACATTTAACCCAAAAAAAATTGTTTCCTTTTTTGAAAATTTCCTAAATTTTAGGATTTTTTTCAAATTTTTTTTATTATTTTCTAATTTTCGTCGAGCCGGTTGTGCATATATGTTTTTTTTGTAATATGAATTACATGTAGGTTTTGCATATATGTTATTTTTCTGGTAATTAATGTTACTTTTTCGTAATTGGTGTACATTAGTGTTATAAACGAGTTGAGCATACGTGTTTGCAAGAACATATATGTATAAATCCTTTATATGTTACAAAAAACATCAATGTAGAAAAAATACACAAAAACATTTATACATCCAAACAATAACGAAACATATATGCAAAGTAAAAAAAATGAAAATGAATAACACGAATGTCCCGAAGCTAACTGCATCTTTCGGTTGTCCTTTATCCAGAGTTGTTTTTCCAGAAGTTAGTGTCCATCAGTTGCTTGCTGAAAAATAAAGCACAAAAACTTAAGAACATATATGTAACCTGATAAAAAACATTAGTGTTACCCTGACCAGAGTTGTTCACTATGATAAAATTAAAATCTAAAAACAGTAATGACAACAACAATCCCCACAATTTAATTAAGATGCCAAAAAAAATCAAATAACAATTAATAATTTTTAAGATGCAAACAATAAACCCCACAATTTAATCAAATGCACATCTAACGCAAAAACTCACGTGATTTTCAACGAACGCCACTTTTGATTAGAAAAAGTAATGTTTTGATCAAAACCCATTTGAACAAGTGAATATAATGATCCCACATGTATACCTTTTCATTCGAAATAAAAAAATTGATAAAAGTTGAATCAGAGTATAATTCAAAATAAAAAGTCACTATTTTGTTTTTAAAAAAAACTCACCAGGCCACATATGCAAATTAGTGACGTCGTTTTCTGGTGACTAAGCAACATTAACAACACCAACGTTAGGGCTGGGCGGTGATGCAGTGTCGGTGGAGGTTGAGTGGTGGTGATTGTGGTTGTTCGAGTAGACGTAGCAACCGGATCTGTGATCCAAAACGACGACGACTCACATCGATTTCACCTCCGGCGGCCTGATCTGTGCTTATCTGCATCATATCATTCGCGACTTTTTCTCTCCTCCTGCCGCCGTTACCTTCCTCAATGCCGGCTGATTTTACATTCGAAACGTCATCAACCGATTTATCTCTTGAGCCATCTGATTATTCCGGCGAGCATAAATATGATGGAGGAGGCGTATGAATTTTTTGAAGATGATATTTGGGAGAAGAAACCCTAATAAATAACTACTCCTATATTGTTGGCCATATACCAAAGTGGGGAGAGAGAAACGGATCCAAGGGGTTTGAATTATTTTGCAAAAGTACTATTTTGGCTTTTTCATTTATTTATTACTAGAAATATAGTCTAACTAATTACAAAAATATCATTATTAATCTTAACCGTTAATATCTAAATCTAATGGTCCAGATTGATTAATAAAAGTTCTTCGGGTTCTGCACGAAATTATGGGTTCTCTATATAACTCTTCACTATATATATATATATATATATATATATATATATATATATATATATATATATATATATATATATATATATATATATATATATATATATATATATATATATATATATATATATATATATATATATATATATATATATAATCTTACTTGAGTTTCTTGCGTATTAGCCCCATTATGATCCATTCTTTAGATGATTATGAGGATTTTTTATTGAAAAACTATGAGGAACCGATGTGATGTGTCGTACGTACGAAGAGCCGAAAAAGAGAAACCATTGAGCTTAATTGGAAACGGGATACATTCAATATAGAATGTCAGTTGTCTTTAAAATAGCTAGGATATCATTTAAAAAAAGACCCTTTAAAATACCAGTTTTAAACCCGGTTAAACCAGAACCAAACCGCACCGGAACCGGTAAACCCGGTTTGAGATTTTTGACCAAATCAAAGAACCGGAAACCAGAAGGGTTAAGCCGGTTTTGATTCGGCTCGGTGGTGGTGACGGTTTGGTTCCGGTTTTTCGGTTTTTATATACACCCCTACCTACCAGTCTAGTGGGGTATTAGATATTTAATAAGGATTATAAGTCTAATGATTTTTATTAATAAATTAAATCATATCGGCAGATAATATATATGGATGAAAGAGTGAATGTACAGATCTATCTGACTATCTATGTACCTATAATTAACAGTCTTGTATCTTGTTTATTGGTCTCGTAGTCGTACGTGGATGAGGATAAAGATGGCGGCTCATCTTTTCCATTTGGGTTTTTCCAGCATCCGACCAACTACCACATTCATCTGCCACGAACCCCATAAAATGACACGTGGCACTTCGACCCATTCTTGTCCCATTTATAAATTTATAATATAAACCCATCCTCCGATCTTCAAACGCCTCAACCATCAATTAGTGTTTCCCTTCTGTTTTGAGTTCCGATAATGGAGACTCAATTTCTGTGCTTGGATACCCCACGTGCCCTCCACGCCCCTCAAACCCCACCCTTCCTTAACCAACCGGAAACCCACCATGCTTCTGGTAGCCGGAGCTTGAATCTCCGGCGAGGGTTGCGGTGGCGGAAGGGGTGCGGGGTAGTCGTGAAGTGTGACGGTGGAGATCGGGTGATGAGTAATAGAAAAGATGATGAAAACAGAGAATGTGAAGATGAAACCAGAGAATGTGAAGATGAAAACAGAGAATGTGAAGATGAAAAAGTGGAGTTAATGGAGATGGAAGCAATCATGGGGAAAGATGATGGAAGAGAGCCCATGGATTATAAAAGAAGAGCAGGAATTTTTTATAAAAGTTCACAAATGTTTCAAGCAAATAAGGAAAACAATCACCATCACCATTGTACTTAGATATGGACTATATGAATATGTATTACCAAATAATAATTATCGAAAGTTTTATCTCTTGAATCGTTTTGTCTACAGAATTCATGCTAATCGAATACTCGTTACCTTCATATACTACATTTTTTTTTGCCAAATTAGACAACTAGTGCAACATTAGCTTCAGTTTTTTTTTACTCTAGACATTATAAAATGCACCTATAAAATACTAATATCCATAAAAAAAAAGATATTCAAATAAACCATACATTTCCAGACGCTTTCGTTTGGCTAAGTGATGCACCAAACGAAGAAACCCAATCAGAAGCATGGTGCTAACTGCTTTCTTAAGTTGATGGACCACCGGATGTTGTTGTCTTCGACTCAAAAGAATCATATAAGTAAAAAGTAAATTGTACTAATAATTAAGTATTAAGGACATGAATTTTGATGACAATTACACGACTGACTGATTTATGTCGCTAAAATCACTGCCCTAAGCAAAATCCATGATAAGGTTTCGTACCAGCACCAAACCCTAATCAAAGTCCGATGATACAGTGTGGAACCAGTACCATACTGATCGCACCACTATATATATACAGCTCATTAATCAGTACTCAATTCTCAAATTTACCAAATTGAATCTGTAAGAGCATATAACTAAATGTTTAAAAATAATAAGATATAGTAAAACATCCTCCAATACATATATCAATACTATAACTAACAAACAAATGACTCACCGAAATAAAACAGTTCGACTCCACCCGAAACACGCCAGAACGACAGGCAGCATTCCTCAACAGAATTTCCAATGATTATCACAGTTGACACACGTGACAAACGTGGTCATAGGTTCATCAGCACTCCGAGTTTGCAACTGATAATAAGTACACTTCCTTTTCCCACACCGACCACATTTAAATTCATCAGTTGTAGCTTTTGGCGGCAAGCCTCGTTCACAATCAAACAAAGCTTTTTCCTTAATTTTCCCATTTTCCATCTGCCTTTCAGTGCTCGCCATCTCTTCAGGTGTCAGTTCCAGAATCCTCTCGGGTTTCACGTGCCCTAACAACACTTTTCGCCTAAAATCCGGGTTTTTTGGGTCCTTGATGTTGAACATTATTGATCGGTATTTAAACTTCTGTGCACCGTTGGATCGACCCCATTTTTCAAACATGGCTGACTCAACTGAAACAGCAACTCTGTATGGATCAGATGCTTCTAATTCATCTTTTAATTCATCCTCAATTTCCCCTTCAACTTTGCATAATGCCTCTGAAAGAAGTTCACGGATTTTGTCCCGTACAGGATCTTTGCAGTAAACAAGGGAAGTTAGTTTCGGTGGGCCCACTTTATCTTTTTCAACTTTGACAACGTTGACTTTTTTCTCGGAAGATGAGGATGATGGCGTGGCACTATGGCCATGTTTCTCAACCTTGATTGAGTTGACTCTCTGGACTTTCTTGTCGGATGGCTCAGATTTTATGGACTCTTTATTATCTGAGCTCCCGTTTTTCTTGTTTTTTAAGGTTTCTTCGACTATTATGTTTTTCCAGATTTCGACCAGCTCAGCAGCTAATGACTGGATCTTTTTTCTTGGGTGTTTTGTTAGTTGACGAAGACGCTTTCCCACCTGAAATAATAGCAACCATATAAATTTTCAAACTATAATCAAATATGAAATATTTGATGCAGGTACCACAATATTGAAATGACATCGACATGCATCAAAAGAAGGTGCCAGTTTTTTTTCTTCAAATTAAGTTACTTAAATTAACAATAACACAGTCTTCTGTCTTCTTCAGTAAAAGATAAAACTGGAAACAGGAAACACCCCAAAATCTGTTCTCTTAAGGTGCTTAACTTTAGATTGATTTGGGAAACAGGCTCAACCTTCAAATTACAACATAATTAATCAACAATCCAAACTCATTACTTGTTTTTGTTACTCTTTCTTTCTCGTAAAGATTACTTCTTTTCTTTGGTGCAAATGCATATCTGCCTTGGCGATTTTTGAATTACAGTTCCAAAGTTCTTCTTAAATTTGGCATTATTTTTAACAATTTAAGCATGTCAATTGTCAATTTCAAAAAGAGGATTCCATATATAAAAAACCCTAGGTTTCCGAAATGTAACCATGATTCACCCCAAACTTTAAATTAATCATACAATTCGCATCAATAACATAAGATACATAACAATAAAAAAAAGCAGAATATAGTATTAGTTAATTCATGAAAAAACGAAAATTACCTGAGTTGAAACGAGAACTTGATAGTTAACAGGAAATTTCTTCAGCGCGTTTAAAGCATCAATACAGCGATCTTCCTCCGGTGATGTATCTACACCGCCACCGTCATTAGTCGCGGCGTCGGCAGCTTTCTTCGCTGCCTCGAATAGCTCTTTCAGCTCCGTCTCCATCGTCTACCTCACAGAGATCGCTTCAACACGGAGAACGCCCCCGGTGAGAGTTTTGACGAACCATCAAGGATGGAAAAAGATCTAGACCATTCATCCAATAGTGTGAAAATTTGATCGTGCGGTAGATGAGGAAGTGTTCAAGATAATGTAACTTTGTCGGGATTTTGACTTTTTGCGGTTAAAGTGGAAAGTAAATACGGGCCTATCGTTAGTTCGTTACTTTAGAATAATTTGAGATAAAAAATAAGGATGTTATTGTTTCCTAATAGATATTTATGTTTAATTTTTATTTATTTAAGTAATATAGTTATTAAAACTAAATGATGAGATTATTAAAAAGTAAATGTTCAAGGTAGTTAAGGATTTTAGCTAATCTCAAGGTACAATTAATAGTCACTGGATTAAAAAAAATCAAAGGCAAAGATCAAAATTCAAACCATAAAAACACATGTGCTTCAATACACCAATACCCCACCCACATCCGACTGCCGGCGGCGGCGGCGGATGGTGGCGATGGGTGGCGGTAGGAGGTGGCCGCCGGCGGTGGTGGTCGTGACTTGAAACACATGTGTTTCACCTTTTGAAACACATGTGTTTTGAAAATAAATGAGTGTATATGTACAACCAAGCACATGTGTTTCATGACTTGAAACACATGTGTTTCGTTACTAGAATCGCATATGTTTCACTAATAACAGTTGTTTTGAAAATAAAGGAGTGTATATGTACATTTAAGCACATGTGTTTCAAGTAATGAAGTACATGTGTTTGTAAGATAGAAGCATATGTGCTTCACTAATAACAGTTCTTTTGAAAATGAAGGGGTGTATATGTACAGCCAAACACATGTGTTTCGTGACTTGAAACACATGTGCTTCGTATGCTCCACTGTGTTTTATAAACTCATGGTTTTAGTGACTTGAAACACATGTGTTTCGTGACTTGAAACACATGTGTTTCGAAGTAATATGCTCGTTTGTATTTTGGAGCACCTGTGTTTTAGTGAAGCACATGTGTTTACCACCACCACCCCCATTACCACCAGCACCTTTACGTCAGCCACCATCACCGCCGCCAGCCGCCGTCCGCCGGCCACCAGCGGTGTACGGCGGCAGGCGGCGGCGATCGACGGCGGGCGGTGGTCGGAGGCGGAGGCCAGCGGTGGTGACCGGTGGTGGTGGTCGTGACTGGAAGCACATGTGTTTGAAACACTGTGATTTGATCTTAACAATTTTGATCCAATGGATAAGATTTATCCCTTAGGACTATGCAAAATCTTTAGACTTCCTTGAAGACAGCTCTAAAAAGTAAATATATTTTATGCAGTAAAATTAAGTATTAATATTTGATAGGAATTAATAAAACTTTTCAATTAAAAATGTGGGCCTATGGTTACTTATGAGTAATTCACAAGGATAATGTTTATGTTTATGTTTGTAGGTAGGGTAATGATATTTAATCCTATCTTTTGGTCTTACTAATAATCATACTTATTAGATAAAAATGTGTGTCAAAATCAAGAAATAATATTATGAGAGATAATTAATGAAATTACATATGTTATTCTATTAAGTTAGTAAGAATATGAGTTGGACTTAATAGTATGACTAAATATCATTTCTCTTGTATGTATAGTGGATATTTACATATAGAATTGGAATTTTATTTGGTTACATTGTCTTATAAAATACAGTAGTATTTATTATTTAAAAATAATTTCTACTATCTTCTTAAATTAATAAATCTTAATTTTTAGTCAACATATTTCCTATTTTGAGACATATTTGTGTATATAAATAATATATGTATAATGTAGAAATTGAATTTGTGACCTCTACATTATTAACAAAATATACTAATCAACTGAGCTAATATACCATATATTTATTAGTTAAACATAATTATATTTGTTAAACCTTCACCTTTAAACTATCAAAATTAGAAGCACCGTCACAAACCACCACCATCACTATCAATATAACCACCCACAATTACCATCAAACATCAACCATTATCACTATTGTAATCATCATCCACTAATTAATCATTGCATAATATAATTACATAATACTTATTGCCGTATATTGCGGGTATTCTTGTTGTAGTTAAGTATAAAACATAAGCCCTTACGAATAGAAAAAGTAGAAGAGAACTTCCTTTTCTGGATTTGGGTTTATTGGCCTTAGTTATAATGCATATGGGCTAATATTCAAATCTAAATGTTTTAATATCACGTTTAAAGAGGTTCATAATTTTTACGAAATCCCGAGAAAATAAATCTAAACCATTGATCCATAAAATCTAATGGTTAAGATTAATCACATATTTTATACACTGAGGGGTATTTTGGTCATTTTTGAAAAAAATATTTTTTTATTTTACAATTATTTATTTATTTATTTATTATTATTTTTTTATAAAATTATTATTATTATTATTTCATTAATAACACATAATGTGGATTGCATACTGAAACACATTTGATTGAACTAAAATATCAAATATGATTAAATATATAATCATATGTGATTTTAGTGTAAAATCACATGTGATTGAGTATTACACGTGATAAACGGAGGGATCTTGCTTTCTAAAAGCCATAGTCAGGCAGAAGGCAGTGTGCAGTCAGCCAATAGATGACTAATTATCAAATAAATATTATTTTTTTAACGAAAAAATAAAAACAAAAATAAAAATAAAAATAAAAACAAAAATTAAAATAAAAAAATTAAAATTTTTTTATGTGCCAAATAACTAAGATATACCCATGAAATGTGAATTAGTTTAAACTATAAACTGGTCCAAAAAATATATTGGGTCAAAGATATCTTTAATGTGGGAACAAGTAGTAACAAATGTGATGTGAAATGATAGCAATATTTTTTGTTGACTTAAAAAGGTTGTTTTATGTGGGACAAATAAAGAATAATTAAGATTTGGTGCAGACTGAAATTTTGGAAGAATGGAACATTCGAAATTTTTATATTTTTTGTTACATAAACTAGACTAGATTAATGAGTAATATGCACCTCGTCAGGTTAATTCGTTGCATGACTCATGATTGACTTAGCATTTGTTTGGTTTCACTATATATTGTTAGAGTAATAATATTTCTTTATATATTTTATTTCTATCTATATGTCTACCCATTTGATAATAATAAGTGTCAAAATAAAGGGATAATATGAGGAGAAAAAATTAATGTATTACACATGTTAAGTTTAGAAGTTGAAAGATATATAATTAAGAAGAAAATGTAGGAAGAAATATCATTTCTCCTATTGTTAATGCCAAGCATTAGCAAACCCAATATACAAGTAAAATATTACACGTTCTTAATACTAAAAGGTTAGCAAAGCAAATATGAGTAACATTATGGCGCTGTTTGTTTCTGAAGAAGAAAAACGTCTACAGTCTGCGGATCACATATGCAGAGAAGATGTGGACCAAATGTTTGCAGTCTTTATGAAAAAGACTGTTTGTTTTTCAATGTCTGCAGACTGAATATTTTTTTAGCGACGGTATTGGTGGTGGTGGGTGGCGCGGGTGGTGGAGGCGGTAGGTGGCGGTGAGTGGTTGCGGTAGGTGGCGATGGGGGTGGCTAGTGGTGGTGGTGGTGGCGGGAGGTAGTGGGGGGTGGTGGTGGTTGTGGTGGTGGAGGTAGGTGGCGGTGGGTGGTGGTGGAGCTAGAGGTAGGTGTTGGTGGTGGTGGTTGTGGAGGTAGGTGGTGGTGGGTGGTGGTGGTGGGTGGGTGGTGGTGGTGGTGGCGTCAGTAGGTGGTGGTGGCGGCGGTCGGTGGTGGTGGAGGTAGGTGGTGGTGGTGGCGGCGGCGGCGGTATATGGTGGTGGGTGGTGGTGGTAGCGGCAGTATGTGGTGGCAGGTGGTGGTGGCGGTATGTGGTGGTGGGTGGTGGTGGTGGTGGCAGGTGGTGGTGGAGGGTGGTGATGGTGGTGGCGGTGGCGGCGATATCGGTGGTAGTGGTAGTGGTGATGAATAAACTCTTTTTTTATGTTTAAGTAAAATGTCTTCCAAACTTGGAAGACTATGGTCCAAGTCTTCCCACAAAGGACCTCAAAAAGATTTTTTCTCATCTTCCGACTTCCAAAAAACAAACGCTCTTTTTCCAAAATGTCTTCCCGCCTGCAGACATAAGACCCCAAAAAGACTTTTTGACAAAAAACAAACACCGCCTATGTAGTGATAGTACACTGATACCTATTTAACCGAATATATTTTATATATATTCGAATATATTGTAGATCTTGTAGCCAATTGTATTTATCTTATAGATCCATTATTTATGGTAGTTAGTTAAACTCTTGTAATTATAAATACAATAATAAACCTCTTCACAAATCAGTGAAGAATCAATTCTTATATGGTATCAGCCTAAATTTCGATCCCTCTCCCCAACCCTAGTCGTCTCCCTTTTTTTCGGCTCTAGCCGTCGCTCTTTAAAGCTTCTGCAGAATCCATGGCTGGTGGTTCATCTTCCTCATCCGATAAATCGGATACCCTTTCTCTCTCTACGATCTTACACATGCTCACCTTGAAATTAAGTTCCACAAACTACTTGTTATGGCACAAGCAAGTCCTCCCTCTTCTTGCTTATCCACAATTAACGGGATATGTTGACGACACCATTGTCGCACCATCCTAGACGCTCACCGCCGATGACGTTACCATTGTTAACCCGGCATAATCTGCGTGGCTTGCTGCTGATCAGCGAGCAATGATGATAATTCAGTCCTCGCTCACGGAGGAAGCAATGGTCGAAACCTTAGGCCATTCTACGTCGCATGCTGTTTGGTCTGCCCTCGAATTTGCATACCGACACGATTCTACTGAACGCGTCCACACTCTCCGTGACAGTCTTCGTACTCTCAAAAAGGGTTCGTCCACTGTCGCCGAGTACTCTCGCAAGTTCAAGCATGTATGCGATCAGTTAAATGCTATTGGGCATCCTCTCGATGACAATGACAAAAGTCATTGGTTTTTATGCGGGCTTGGATCCTCTTTTGAGACGTTTTCAACAACGCAACGTCTTATTTCTCCGAAACCTTTGTTTCGTAATTCGGTCAAACAATCAATGACTCTACGGTTGCACCGGTTGCTTTTAATACTACGCGGGAAGGCAATAATTACTCTAACCATGGTCGTTCCTCTAACCGTGGAAATTCTTCTCGTGGTAGGGGTCGTGGAAATCGAAGACCTCCACATTGTCAATTGTGTAGGAAGGATGGCCATTATGCAACTCAATGCCCTAGTTTGCACACTTTTGCGAGTCAATCTCCAAATATTGACGCAAATTTAGCACAAGCCTTTCATGCCCAATGCAACACCTCCGTGAAGGAATTATGTGCACAGTCAGTCAACCTATGATGATACATCCATGCCTACGAAACACTTAAGGGTCACACCGGTGAGTGCATGTAATACGAGCAAAATAAGCAATGATACTACGAAGAGGAATGATTCATAATAGTCATTATGAATCAGTTAAGTATTAAGTTAAGTTTAACTTATTACTAGATTAGTTTAACTAACTAATAAATACAAGTAGTTGTACATTCACTAGTTGAGTAAATATACAATGTGTTAATTATAGATTATCCATGATATGATTTAAAGCTATTAAATCATATAGTAATTGGATAATATTGTTGTATAAATTATATAAAGGTTATTATATAATTAATTATTGAAAGTATAAATACAAGTATGTAATTCGTGTATATGGGTACCGAATTATTAGTGTATTAATACTAGACATTTAGTAGTTAAGTGCAACAATAATAAACTAGTTAAACTATAAGGGATGGAAGTGTTAAAAGGAAGTTTAATTACAGTTCTAATATTAATTAAACTAGAAGGGTTCTAAGGTAACTTATTTGTATATAAATAAGAGGCTTAGGGTAACCCTAAAACTTCTTACACCCTCACGAAAATACTTCCTCCTCGCCTCCTTGTTTCAGCCGAGAACAAGCAACAAGGGAAGAACACAAGTTTGTGTTCTTCGTGTTCTTCAAGTCTTGAAGATCCAAGTTCATTGCTTAGATCAACTAGAAGATCGCTCGACTTGTTCATCATTAGTGAATCTATCTTAAGCAAACAACAAGGTATGTTTTGGGAAACCATTTTTCTCCCTTCTCCCTCTTGGACGAATTTCGGCCAAAGAACCCTAGGGTTCTTTGGTTGATGGTCGACGAACACACAAGTATGTGTGTGTTCGAGTTCTTCGTACAAGGTTTCTTTCTTGTTAACCTAATCTAGTTCTCCAACATCCCAATCTTTTAGGGTTTAAGGATTAGGTTTAATCCCAGTTCCGCATTTAGGGATTAAATCAGCTAGTTGGTTTTAACCGGTCAAGAACAAGTTCATGTTCTTGGTCAGTATGGTCGAACCAAGTTTACTAGGAGTTTGACCCAAGTGGTCGATCAGTGTCATGCGAAACCCTTCAGTGGTATCAGAGCGTTGGTTTAGATATCTAGACTAGATTAACAAAGATTGTTTGTTTACTTTAATTTTAAGTTTCTTTTGTTTCAAGTTTTTTTTTCCTTCTTCTTAAATTTCGAAAAGGGTAAAGAACCCTAGGACCAAGAATATTAAACTAGTCTAAGTTTAATTGGTCAAGAGGTTTCTAAGAACCCTAGAATTTTCGAAAAGCAAGAAAGAACCCTAAGACCAAGAACATTAAACTAGTTTAGTTTAATTGGTCAAAAGGCTTCTTTCCCTAACCCTATAATTTTTGAAAAATTGGAAGAACCCTAGGATCAAGAATTTCAAAGTTCTTGATCAAGAGGATTCTTTCCTTATTGTTTGATCTTCAAAATCTAGGATCAAGTACGTTAAACTAAGTTTTGGTTTAATTGATCAAAAAGGATCCTTTCCTTTTCTCAAAGATTTCGAAATCAAGGGGGTTACTTGGACACCAAGTTTGTTAAACTAGCTTAGTTTAATTGGTGGAAAAGTTCCCTAGGCTTTAAGCAAATTTTCGAAATCCTAGATATAATCTAGGATTAAACTAGTTTAGTTTAAATAAAAGAATTAATTAGTACAATGATAATCTAAAACCTAGATAATTAAACAAGTTTATGTTTAATAGGTTTAATTATTATTTTAATAGATTTATTAAGACTAGTTCTTTAAACCTAGTAATTTAGACAAAGTTTTATTGTCTATAAGGTTTATTTTAAAGAGTTTAAATAAATTTATTAAAGGTTATAATCTATCTTAGAATTTAAACAAAGTTTATTGTTTAGATAGGATTGATTAAAAGAAATTAATCTTTTAAATAAAGTGATGTCTTTGATCAAGAAAGTCAAAACCCTAGTTTTGATTGATCAAAAACAAGATTAGGGTTCATTTAATTAATTTAGGGAATTGATAAAGAAGATGTTAATTTTTAAGTTCTAAAATTAACAAGATGTATTTAATTATTTATATATATATGTATTTAATTTTTTGGAATTTTTAATAATTAGGTAAAATTGAATTTTAAAGGATATAATAAGTTTATACGTATTTTAATTAGATTAAGTTAAAATACACATGTATAAGCTAGATGTAATATTCTTATTAGAATGTTACAAGTTTATTATAAAATATACATATATACGAATACATTAAAATACAAGATAAAATGGAACAATTAAAAAGGGTAATGTTATTTTGATCTTTAAAGATAATATTATAATTAGTTATTGTATAAGTTATAATATAATTAAAACTAGAAAGTACAAAGTTATGATTTCATTATAACTAGAAATTGTACAAGTTGAAATTATATGATTAACTAGAAATATGCAAAGTTATATATATATATATATATATATATATATATATATATATATATATATATATATATATATATATATATATATATATATATATATATATTAAGATGTATAAAGTTATAAGTTATTATAACTAGTTAATTATACAAGTATAGTATAAGTATTTTACAAGTCATGTAATATACTAGATTAATGATCAAGTATAAATAACAAGAACCTATATTTGACTAGTTCAAGTTAAATATAAGAAATGTTTAAACAAACTAAGAATTATTATATATAGTCTTTATATATAATAATATAAAGAATTATATTATTATATAATAATATATAGTCTTTATATATAGTCTTTAAACAAACTAAGAATTATTATATAACAAGAACCTATATTTGACTAGGGGATGGAAGTGTTAAAAGGAAGTTTAATTAAAGTTCTAATATTAATTAAACTAGAAGGGTTCTAAGCGTAATTTATTTGTATATAAATAAGAGGCTTAGGGTAACCCTAAAACTTCTTACACCCTCAAGAAAATACTTCCTCCTCTCCTCCTTGTTTCGGCCGAGAACAAGCAACAAGGGAAGAACACAAGTTTGTGTTCTTCGTGTTCTTCGTTCTTCGTGTTCTTCGTTCTTCGTGTTCTTCGTGTTCTTCAAGTCTTGAAGATCCAAGTTCATTGCTTAGATCAACTAGAAGATCGCTCGACTTGTTCATCATCAGTGGATCTATCTTAAGCAAACAACAAGGTATGTTTTGGGAAACCCTTTTTCTCCCTTCTCCCTCTTGGAAGAATTTTGGCCAAAGAACCCTAGGGTTCTTTGGTTGATGGTCGACGAACACACAAGTATGTGTGTGTTCGAGTTCTTCGTACAAGGTTTCTTTCTTGTTAACCTAATCTAGTTCTCCAACATCCCAATCCTTTAGGGTTTAAGGATTAGGTTCAATCCCAGTTCCGCATTTAGGGATTAAATCAACTAGTTGGCTTTAACCGGTCAAGAACAAGTTCATGTTCTTGGTCAGTATGGTCGAACCAAGTTTACTAGGAGGTTGACCCAAGTGGTCGATCAGTGTCATGCGAAACCCTTCACTCCGCACCCGATTGGTATGTTGAGACCGGTGCCTCGGCACATATGACATCATCGCCTGCCGATCTCGACCGTCCAACCCCTTACAACGGTAATGATTTTGTTTACTTTTGTAATGGTGAAAGTGCTCCTATTTCGCACATTGGGAAATCTCAAATTTCCCTAATATCTCATTACTTGATGTCCTCGTTATTCCAAAGTTAACTAAAAATCTACTCTCTGTTCATAGGTTAACTCAAGACAATCTGGTAGATGTGTTATTTTCTAACCCTTTATTTTACATTCAGAATCGCCAAACCAAGGAAACAGTAGCTCAAGGAAAACGTAGACACGGTCTCTACGTGCTAGAACGAGGTCAAAGAGCCTTTTTGGCTAAACTTTCCTCAAGTCGGTTAAAAGCATCTTTTGAATTATTGCATTCTCGTTTAGGTCATGTCTCACATGATATTAATTCTTGTTTAAATAAATTAGGTTGTCTTTCTGTTAACTCGGATTTACCTAATCCAAGTTTATGTTCTTCTTGTCAATTTTTGAAAAGTAAACATTTACCGTCTGATAGTAATTTAAAACGTTCCTTGCATGTGTTGGATTTAGTACAGTATGATTTATGGGGACCTTCTCCCGTTGTGTCCTTAGATGGTTTCCGTTACTATGCAATATTTGTAGATGACTACTCATGTTTTACTTGGTTTTACCCATTAAAGGCCAAATCCGACTTCTACAAAGTATTTGAATCATTTGTCAATTTTGTACAAACACAATTCTCGTGTAAAATCAAGCAATTTCAATTCGATGGTGGCACCGAATTTATTAATAATCAAGTACGTACTCTTCTTTCCAAGAATGGTACTCATCATCGGGTTTCTTGTCCATATACACCGCAACAAAACGGACGAGCCGAACGGAAACATCGACACATCACGGAAACGGGTCTTGCTATGATGTTTAACGCACACGTCCCAACAAACCTTTGGGTTCATGCGTTTAGTTCCGCAACATATATTATTAATCGTTTACCAACGAAGCTTCTTGGGCAAAAGTCACCATTTAAATTATTATTTCCAACACAACCAAGTTATGCAAACTTCAAAGTATTTGGTTGTCGGGTTTTTCCATATCTTCGGGATTATTCATCGCATAAGCTTGCTCCCCGAACTGCTCCATGTATTTTTATTGGTTATAGTGCTCAATACAAGGGGTATCGATGCCTTGACTTGACCACCATGCGTATTTATACTACACGCCATGCACAGTTTGATGAGGCACTTTTTCCCTTTTCGGGTAAACAAACATCCACCTCAACTACTCAACTCTTTTTATCATCATATTGTGATGACTACCCCTTGGAAAATCAAAATCCGCCTACTGCCCATGATAATGCTACTGCCCAAAACCCACCACAAGACTCTCCTTGTAGTCTCTGCCCACATACGGATCCACAGTCCACTCTAGCAGCCCACTTACCCACTGTTCCGATGCCTAATCCCGCAGCACAGCCCACTGTTCCGCAGCCCAATCCCGAAGCACAGCCCAATGATGCTCCTGCTCCTCTGCCGAACCCTCCTGCTGTCCTTCCCGTGGATCCACCACCCGCACCAACCCCTCAACAAACACACCCCATGATTACCCGGTCAAAGGATGGCATTTTTAAACCTCGTCACGTTGCCGACCTTACTCATTTATCTTCATCAGTGCTACACCATGCCCTATTTGCCTCTAAAGAGCCAAAGAGATTTAAAACCGCGGCCCGTGACCCAAATGGTTTTCCGCTATGCGTGATGAAATGAATGCCTTGAATAACAATGCTACTTGGGATCTTGTTCCGCGTCCTATGAACTCGAATGTTGTTGGTTCAAAGTGGGTGTTTCGTACTAAGTTTCTTGCGGATGGTACGATTGACAAATACAAAGCTCGGCTCGTTGAAAAAGGTTTTACTCAAATACCGGGGCTTGATTATTCCGAGACGTTTAGCCCCGTTGTCAAAGCTTCAACGGTACGAATTATTCTCTCTATTGCAATGCTAAACAAGTGGTCTCTTCATCAACTTGATGTGAAGAACGCCTTCTTGAATGGTCACCTATCCGACCTTGTTTACATGGAGCAACCTCCCGGATTTATTGACCCTAAATTACCAAATCACGTATGTCGTCTCAAGAAAGCTCTTTACGGTCTTAAGCAAGCACCCCGCGCTTGGTTTCAATGACTAAGCTCATTTCTCATTAGCATTGGCATATCTTGTAGTCGAGCCGACACCTCGTTGTTCGTGTTTATAAATGGTGCAAAAATTCTTTATCTCTTGGTTTATGTCGACGTTATCATTTTAACCGGTAATGATCCCACGACAATTCGTAACTTCATATCAAGACTCAAAAAAGAATTTCTCATAACGGATCTTGGCAAACTTAACTATTTCCTTGGTCTTGAAGTCTCATATCATGCCATGGGAATTTTCTTAAGTCAATCCAAATACGCTCACGATATTCTCGCTCGAGCAAAACTATTAGAGGCAAAACCGGTTTCCACACCACTCTCTACATCGACTTATTTCACTAGTTAAGGTGTTCCTTTTTCGGACCCTACATTATATCGATCACTAGTTGGAGCCCTACAATATCTCACTATTACACGGCCCGACCTATCTTATGCCGTGAATCAAGTAAGTCAATTTTTATATGCTCCTATGCAAGACCACTTTGAAGGTGTTAAACGAATCTTACGGTATGTTAAAGGAACTATGGCGTATGGACTTACATTTCTACATTCTCCATCACCAACCATCCTTGGCTACTCCGATGCCGATTGGGCACAATGTATCGAGACCCGTCGATGCACTTATGGTTATTCCATATTTCTTGGTGGCAACTTAGTCTCATGGAGTGCGAAAAAGCAACCTACGGTATCACGCTCGAGTTGTGAATCGGAATATCGAGATATGGCAAACACTGCATCTGAGATAGTTTGGATCACCCATCTTCTACGAGAACTCCATATTTTACCGTCCGGACGTCCTACCTTGTTATGTGACAACCGAAGTGCCTTATTTTTAAGTCAAAATATTATCTCTCACAAACGGGCAAAACATATTGATATTGACTATCACTTCGTTCGTGAATTAGTTCTCTTTGGGAAACTATCTACAAAGTTTGTCTCTACTAATCTACAAGTGGCCGATATTTTCACCAAAAGTCTTCCAAGACCTCTATTTGAGGAATTTCGGTCCAAGCTTCAAGTTGGTCCTCCCCCACTTTCGCTTGCGGGGGTAACCGAATATATTTTATATATATATTCGAATATATTGTAGATCTTGTAACCAATTGTATTTATCTTATAGATCCATTATTTATGGTAGTTAGTTAAACTCTTGTAATTATAAATACAATAATAAAGCTCTTCACAAATCAGTCAGTGAAGATTCAATTCTTATACTATTTGTGAACAATTATATCCAATTTGATTTCATCTTATAACCATCAAACCTACATTCGAGTTAAAAATCTATTAGAAAATAAAAAAAAGTTCTAACTCTAAGTTAATTACCAGTGACATATATATATATATATATATATATATATATATATATATATATATATATATATATATATATATATATATATATATATATATAAATCTTACTTGAGTTTCTTGCGTATTAGCCCCATTATGATCCATTCTTTAGATCATTTAGTGGTCGAATTCCATACAGAACTCATATTATTTACAGAACCGCTGGAACTATTTTCAACCAATCAGAATTAAGTAAATTATTTTCTGGTTATTTAATTCATTTAATGTTTCGAGGGCATTTAAGACATTTTAAAATTTTCATTTTTGTTTCTTTTTCAGTAAATTTCCTAATTATTAGGAACTGATTGAGAATTTTAATGATATACGTACATTATATTTACGGATCTACATATATGTATAGGCACACATAACACTTATGTATCTAAAAAACACTTATATTATTTAAATCAACTCAAACAAACATTTTATTATAAGAATAAAAAATACAGGATAACGGATATGTACAAAATAACACTTAGTTATCTACAGATAGTGGGTAACATACATGCACAGATAACACTGAATAAAACACATGTACAAAACAACACTTATGTATCCGATCATTAACATTTAGGAACAACACATATGTACCAAACAACTTCTTCATTCGTGTCATTTTTATCAACTATTATTTCCATTATTGTCTTCTTTAAATGCAATTTGTTCCTCAATCTTTGAATCTACAAGCAATAGATGTATCATTTGTTTACTTCAGATATGAATGTACCAGCCAAAACCCTGCAAAACATGAATGTATCAGCCTCTGTGGTGAAAATTGGTTTACCAATAACATATATGTAACATATAACATTGATGTATCTTAGGTTCATAACATATATGTATATGCATTCAAAATACATGTATGCATCAAATTTTCACAAATAAACATCAAACGAATTAGCATGAAAAATAGTCAGGCCTTATAAGTCAAAACAATTGAAAATAACCAAAAATTACATCTACAGCTGCTAATTGCTAAGTATATTAAATCACATAAACAAAAAAATAGAGTTAATATTTTGCCATCCAAATAGTGAATGCTCACGACCTAAAGACGTAGAGATATCTATCTATTTTAGAATCAATTTAACATATGGAAACATAAATATTAGATGATATGAAGCTTTATAAAATATTAGAATTTAGTTCTATAATTAAAAATCGATCACTTTAACATAACTTAAACAAAGGAGATGGCCTGATGAGAGATATTAATTAGCTTCAAGAACCCTTTTTATGTTTCCGATTTAATTATTTGAAGCAACACAAAGACCAAATAAGGTTTTATGTAGAAATTTACGTAGAAATAAAGTGATGATTGCATATCTGTAGAAATTTAAAAATTGAATATCGGATAGAAATTTAAAAGTTGAATATCAGATGGAAATAAAAAAAATATATTTCATCTATCATCTATCATGATAGAAATTTAAAAATTATACGGTAGAATGGAAGCAAAATATTGTGGGAATCTGCCCAATAAAAAAGATTGTGGAAAAATAATAAAATAATACATACCTTTAGAAGACGCCATTGAAAAAATCGGTTGAAAATTTGTCTCCCACTCGCCGCCGTCATCAGCCTAACCCGTTAACCTTAAACCTGCAACTGAGATCTACAAATCATAGGGACAAACCGATAACATTTGTGGGGGTGCAAATGCTAATGGCATGGTGGCGACAGTGTAGGTGAAGACAGACGACTGGAGAGGAAGTATGGTGGCGGTTTATTCATGGTGGCCGGCGCTGTGCTTAGATCTGAAGTATAGAAAGAGAAGGAAACCAACTAAAACGGTGGAGAAATACGGTTTTAAGGGCACAATATGGGGGATTGCCTTTAGTCCACGATTTGGAGTATAATATTTACTAAAAAATAGAATATTAATTTGTTGAAAAACCAAGACTACCCTTTATATTTAATTTTTACCAAAAATATTATCTAATTTATTTACGAAAATACCATAAACAATCTTAACCGTTGATCTTAAAATTCAATGGTTTAAGATTGGGTTCTGCGGGTTCTGTATATAAAATGGGTTCTGTATGGAATCCATCACTATATATATATATATATATATATATATATATATATATATATATATATATATATATATATATATATATATATATATATATATATATATATATATATATATATATTTCATCCGATTCAAAATAATTGATACAGTTTTCATATTTAGGTGTATCAAAATAAATGATACACTTTGAAATTCATCTTTTTTGATAAAAAAAAGTGGCCCCACACCCACTAATCACATACTTTAATAGAGTGAAATGACCCCTCTACCCTTACTTTTATTTTTAAACATTATTAACCTTACTTTATTCAAAAAATATGGGACTAATTCTCCACTGACCATCCAATTAATCTAATATAACCACATTATAATCTTTTGCCTCAAAAATAATGAAACCCGAAGTGTATCAGTTATTTTGAATAGGAGGAAGTACTATATGATAATAATAATACTAATTCATTTGAATTAATTAGTTAAATACTTTGAACGATTTGAAGAAGAAAAAAATACATTCTAGAAATTTGAAATAAGTAGATTCTAACACACCCTCTATGACTCTATCTTTGATTGCGATCATGATAAGATTACCGACTTATAAGTCCAACTTCTAAGAATAAACAAATCATAATTAACCAATCTAATTATCCAGTCAAATATTAAAGGTTAATGGTATCAGGCCGGAAATCTAATGGGAAAACGAAAGATAGTTCTGATTATTGCTGAAACCATTTAGCTAATAATTCTTTCAATAAGAAAAAAGTTTAGAAACTTAACGATGTATTTTATGACAGGGCCCGATTAATAGGAAATCCAAATCATATTTGTAAAGTGTTGATTTAGTATTTTTACAGTTTGAGTTTTGGCCTTTTGCAAGTTGATTCGTTATTTTACAGAGTATAAGTCGGTCATTATAATTTATACCTGAATTTAAAAGCGTTATATTATCCAACTGGAAGATCTGTAAACCAAGAATGGGAAAATGATTTCTAACTAATTACCTAATTAATCTAGTGGTAAAAAATATTCTTGGGGTTTTAAGATTTAAAACTAACAATTTCAATAAGTGTAAATTAACTAAATTAAAAGAGAAGTAAGATAATTCAAAGTTGATCATATGAAAAGGGGACATATTTAGAACTAATTATCAATTTATACTAATTTAAGTGAGAGATTTTCATTTAATATTGATATACTTCAATCTTCGTAAAATATTCCGTGCTACTGGGATACTTGAGCGGCACTAACTGGGAGCAGCACTAACGTAGCAGCACTAAGTGGTGAGCAGTACTAACGAGCAGTAGTAACAATGTTGAGCAGTATTAACGAGCAGTAGTAACAAGATTTAGAGCAGTAATAACAAGGTTGAACAGTACAAACGAGCAGTAGTAACAAAGTTGAGCATCACTAACTCGCACACGTGGCGGCGTTCCAGTGCGATCGCACGGTCGCACGGTTAGTCGCACGGTCTACTTTGATAAGGATTGAAACTTAAGTTTATTACAGGAGAAATTTTGTTTCATTTGGTCCAATACCATTACTCGTTTAACTTATATGAGTAATAGTATTGGTGCATACTTTAAACCTTTTAATCATTCAGATTGTTAAATCATTTAGTGGTTAATTATTTTGATCATATCAAACAACATCTTAGTCTTACAATTTGTTCCTACTTATAGTGTTACTCACATTCAAAACAAGTTTTATTCTAAACCTCTTAATCATTCAGACTGTTAAATCATTTAGTGTTTATTCATTTTGTTCATATCAAACAGCACCTTAGTCTTACCATGTGTTCCTACTTAT
Organism: Calendula officinalis; assembly: GCA_963853835.1. Classification (NCBI taxonomy): domain Eukaryota; kingdom Viridiplantae; phylum Streptophyta; class Magnoliopsida; order Asterales; family Asteraceae; genus Calendula; species Calendula officinalis. Next base: position 25,416,177 of record OY970820.1, read on the forward strand.
AGTCTTAATCACTTGATAAGATGACATATGTAATCCACTAATTCTCTCTCTTAGTATTATCCTTGATTTGGCATACGTATTCATCTAATAAGTATGACTATGAGTAAGAATGAATTTGTAACACCGCAAATTTTCAAGCCAAACTTTTTTTTAATAATTTTACGGAAGCGTTTCATATAATAAACATTCTATTTACAATCGTTATAAAAAACATTAATGAGTATTGTTATTACAAAAGTTGTATTTTCAAAATAATGTTACTTAACCAAAACGGCTCGATCTCAAAGATCATTCCTTTTAGTCTTGGTCAATCATTCCTAATCTTAATCTCCAAAAGACTCATCCATCTACAACCTGTAAATGATTCAACATAGTGGGGGATTAGCACAAAGCTAAGTGAATGAAAATATAACATTTTATATTGTCTAAGTATAAGAATCTCGATTCACAATCTTCACAGATTCACAATTGTCACAAATTCACAAATAACGAGAGGACCGACGGTTTTGCAGAACCTTACAACTGTTGCGGGCCTAACAACAGCTTCCCGATCGCCCTTTACACATTAGCAATGATAAAGCTTCCTTAAGACACAACGAATATGCCAAGGTACAATTACCGTTATCTAACACTAAACGAAAGCCCAGCCCCCTACAGCCAGACTGACCTCTATACTTTTCCATGTGCACATATTATTTTCCATGTGCACATATCATTCAATTAACACATAGCCAGTTAATTATCATATACCATTAATACCAGTCCTGAAATAATGAAGCAGTACTAATGAATCAGTATTAACTGATCAACACTAACTGAATCAGCATTAACTGAATTAGCACTAACGGGATCGACACTAACGGGATCAGCACTAACGGAGTCAGCACTAACTGATCAGCACTAACGGGGTCAGAACTAACTGATCAGCATTAACTGATCAACACGAACGGGGTCAGAACTAACTGATCAGCACTAACTGATCAGCACTAAACACTTTCAATTGTAACCAAAACCATTGCAATTTAAACAATACAAAGGTTATAAATCCACTCGCCTTTGCCAAGTCTCTTGTCACTCAGTCGTCTAATATCACTGAGTCTTCTCCTTTCCTTTTCCTGATAATCAAAGCAATACCCTAATTAATAACCATATTTTTTTTACCAAAATATGTAATCTAATGTAATTTTATCACCAAACACTTCAATACTCAATACCAATAAGTTAGTAACCAATCTTAGAAATAAATTCATATCACTTTCTTTTATTGTCTACATAACTTCATAACATGGCAGTGACATTAAAACCAATATATATGCACACGTTTGAAGCAACAGTAGTAATCTTCAAGAAGAAACATATTCCATTTACAAGAAATCTCAAAAACCATATTTAAATATATTATTTCTTGTGTTCCACATGATAGCAGTTTACAACAAAAGAAACCAAATGCCCCTTTTGTTTATTCTTTCTACAAAGCAGTAGTCAAATAAACAACAACCCATATTACTCTTTCTTTTTATAGTTTTACGCAGATCACGACAAAAAGGATTTAAAGCATCAATTTAATTTTTCTTCTTTTGTTCTTCATAGTAGCAGGAAACAAAAAATCAATTTCTTTATACTTCCTCGGTATCAAAATAAATGATACAAATTGGTTTACACGTTTTTTGAGGTAAAATATTAAAGTAGATGTTAAAATAGATTAAAGTATATAGTTAGTGGAGAATGAGTCCCACTTTTCTTGAATAAAGTGATATTGATGAGTTTTAAAGGTAAAAGTAAGGGTATAAGGGTAATTTCACTTTATTAAAGTGGATAGTTAGTGGGTATGGGTCCCACTATTTTTACCAAATAAGGAAAGTTTTCAAAGTGTGTAACTTATTTTGATACACCTCAAAATGGAAAGTGTGTCACTTATTTCGATACGGAGGAAGTATATATACAAATCATAGGAGCATTCACAAGAAATCACTAATTTAATAGGTTCAATTAAAGTTAATTAATACTTCATATTATCATCTCAAATTAGCTCCTAAACATTAGCAAACATCAAAGTAGTCACCAATTTAACCATTTTAGCAAAAATCACCAAAACCCTATAAATCCTAGATCATCATCTTTGAAAAAAAAATTCAAAATATAGAACAACAAACAATTACCTACTTGGATTCTTGCACCAACTCGATACTACGCTGGAAACAAAATAATTTTGGATGATTATCTTCTCAAATTTCTCGAAGAACTTAAAATGTGTCAAAGTGGGTGTGTGTGAAACGAGCGAGATATAAAGAGTTCAAGTTTTAGATTCTTCTTCTCTTTTGTTTTCTTTTACCTACACGTGCACAACCTTTAAAGGACCAAAATATCATTTAATACATTATAATATTATATATGTGGTTGGCAATTAATTCATTTAAAATACCTAACTGACTCTGTTTTTAACAATGAAAATATATTTGGAACTTTGGTTCAAAAATAAATCTAATGATATAAAAATCATTAAAATACTTAAATATTCTAACTTAAACTAATTTTAACCCCTTGGTTAAAATATCAAATAATTAAAATAAATTATTTAAAATCTTTTAAATTCAAATAAGTTAATAAATGATATTTATCACTTAGCGAAAGTGATAAAACACTAGGCCGGGTTTCAGGGTGTTACAGAATTGTAGGACACAATACCATTATTCTTTTAACTTATATGAGTAATAGTATTGGTGCATACTTTAAACCTTCTAACCATTCAGATTGTTAAATCATTTAGTGGTTAATCATTTTGATCATATCAAACAATATATGTTCCTACTTATAGTGTTACTTACTTGAGAAGATGACATATGTAATCTATTAATTTTCTCTCTCTTAGTAGTATCCTTTATTTTGGCACACGTTTTCATCTAATAAGTAGGACTATGAGTAAGAATGAATTGTAGGACTCAGTACCATTATTTTTTTAACTTATATGAGTAATAGTACTGGTGCATACTTTAATTTTGTACCTACTTAGGCAGCATACCCACTTGATCAATACATTGTGTCAAAATCAATGAATAATAGAGAAAATTAATAGATTATATATGTTATCTTATTAAGTGGATAAATACATAAATAAACACAAAAGGCTGTAAGTTTCAGTGTCACAGAAAGACACAAGTAAAGCACAAGTTTGTGCATCGCTGATTATGGGAATATCTTGCAAATCTTCTAGAACATGTCAGCGATCACAAGACGACAGAAAGTACTGTCAGAATTCCGTTAGTCGTGCGCGTCCCATGAAATATCATCTGCACAAACGGAATTCTCACACGTGGAATCGATCGATCAATCCTTTGGCTCTACGTTTCCCAATGATATAATTGAGACTTAGACGATCGATTCCGGTGTGCACCCAACAAGGTTACACGCTGCTGAATTACCCAGAACTTTATTCCCTTGAGTAGAGTGTAAACCACCAGTTAACTCTAGTTATCTGATTCGAGAATTGAATCTTTATAACGAAAGTGTCTGGTCTTGTGCTTGATCATTTGTTGATCATAAACTTATCTTAGATAATATCTGTTGTTGTCTATCACATGCAAGCAGTTTAGTTGGGATTTGTTCTTAGCTATTCCGCAAACTGTTTGCATCTTTATTGTATCAATTATTGATTAATAAAGAAGAGTTTAAAAATGTGTTGAGTGTCTCCATAACTATAACACCTCAATTTTTAAAACACCTTTTAAATCATATCTTTAAATAAAAATATTATTAAATCAAATATCCAAAAATACGGTTCAACAAAAACTTTTTTAAAAGATTAACAGAGTCACAAAACACGGTGTTACAAAGATAATATCATAACCATAGGATAACGGGATCTACCTATAAGCTCCCGAACTAAAACATCTCTAGGCCACCTCTATCACGACCTTCTAATACTTCAATCTCGAACCTGAGTACATAGCAAAAAACACAAACATAGTACGTGAGATAAAATTGCCTCGTGAGATAAAGGGGTTTTAGACCCGATAAACAACTAGTTACATAATATCATTTATATTAAATTAATATTATTAATTTCATTCGTTTGGGTCATTTCGTTTCATTCATCATTGGCCAATGTCAAGATAACCGGAATGCCTCCAATCTAACAAGACCATCATATCTACGGTAACCGGAATGCCTCCAATCTACCGGGACTCATAGGTATTGGGTAATCGGAATGCCTCCAATCTACCGCTAACCTTAAGGTACCGTAATAACCGGAATGCCTCCAATCTATCACGGCCCTAGGGACATCATCATCATTTCTTGTCTTTTATCATTATGAGCATATAGCTCCATCATTTCTCAATCAATTAATCGTTTCATCATCATACAAGCAATTCATCATAAATCACATAAATAACTAAATTACTTTAGACTCAACAAAAACATTTAATCATAAAACTTCCACTAGTTATGTACCCAGTTTTAAAAGTTCACATGTACTCACCTTAGCCAAGCTATCCCCAAATTGTGCTAATCAACACAAATGCTTACTTCCTAATCAAGGAAGCAACTCCAATCACAAGGTCTTCTTGACCTAGCATCATTACCATCATAACAATCAATTGTCCAATCATGACTAATCACTAATTAATCCATATTAGCTTTCCTAACCACCAAGTTCATCAACTTGGTGGGATCTAAAACCCCCCCAACATCAAACCCAAATCTAACTTCTACACATTGATTACAAGTCTACAAGGAGTGTTTTACACCCATAATAGTTCGTCTTCCCCAAAGATGATATGGTTGGTTCCCCAAACCACCATTTTTACCCATAACAAGCTCACAATCATAGTAACTAACTAAGATAAGCAAGAATTCTTACCCTTGATGCGTGAACCTTCAAGATGATGAAGATTTGAGCTCTTGAGCTCAAATAACCGACCAAATTGCTCTCAATTCGGCTGCTATAGATCTAGGGTTGTAGGTGGAATGAAACCCTAGCATACTCTCATCTTTATATAGCTCAGACACACCTCGAGCCCCGCTCGCGCCGAGCTCGTGCCGTGAAGAGACGCGGGTCTGCCCGCTAGTTGCCGCATTTTACCAGACTTCGCGCCAGGGTCGCGCCGCGACCTCAACGCGAGGTCAACGCGAGGCCTTCACATTTGGTCGATGGATTTTCTGTTTTCTCTGTTCCCTTACTCGCGCCCGGCTCGCGCCGCAAGTGCTGATCCAGGCAGATTCTTGGTCTTAAAACTTGTTTCCAACCAAGTCTTGACCCATTTTCGATTATCACAAGCTACGAATGATCATTTACCTATAATAACTCATCCAAGACTCGCTAAATTATTTTACCACATTTATTCCTCCATATTTCCATTTAATTCAATAACCGAAATTTCCGGTCGTTACAACTATCCACCCCTTAAAAGGATTCCGTCCTCGGAATCTACTTGAAGATTCTCGGTCCACATTCAACCGAGCCTTCCATTCTCATCTCCTTGCGCTTAACACGACCAAATTTTTGTCCGTTGCAATCCAATAACAATATTCATTTTAAACATCCACTTGTCCTCGTTAGGCCCAAACGGGTCAAAACTCCATCTTAAGCCCTTAATATCCCAAACGGGTCAAAATTCCATAACTCGACTATAACCCTTGCAATCATTTAACTAATTCCTTTTATCCACATAGGAATGATATAGCTCAATCATTACTATTATTAAATCAATCAAAACGAAAGTCAATGTCTAGCTTTGACCAAGTCAACATATTGAATGAAAGTCAAAACCCAATCGGACCAAAGTCAACAATCCATTAGTTGACTAATCTTGACTTATGAATAAAGTCAAACTTACTTGCAAAATTCACATACTCTCTTCTAGTGAGGCATCACTTCTCAAGCCTTTCGTTCCCGATTCCGATATTTACATTTCTTTTCTCAATAGTTCCCTATTTCCTCGGTTTCAATTTCCACCACCGATTAACGATTTCCATCTAAAGCAATACCAATCACTATTGCCCCCCCCCCCTTTTTTTTTTAATTTCCATACAAATACTTGTACCATTTACTTCAAATATTCTCACACCATACTTGCAATTCTCGATTACCGGCTTTAGAGTCTCATTCACATCGAATTGTGACCTAACCACTCATCATACAACTCTCACCACTCATCGGCTACTAATAAACTTTGCTTCCTATAAGCACCCCTTTTCATAATATATAAACTTTTAGGCATCTCTTACACCTACCTATACTTAAACACCACCCGTGTTTTCAACCCAAGTTCTCACTTGCCATAAAAATCTTAACAATAACTAACCATACGGTTCTTCATACGCCAGATACCAACATCATATCCATGATATGACAAATTATACTTTAACTATCTTATCGAGATGATCGGAAAGCCTCCAATCCATCACGATTCCAAACTGTCACAACGATCGGAAAGCCTCCAATCCATCGTGACTCATCAAATCTCGTTAACCGGAAAGCCTCCGATCTAACACGATCCATACAATACCATTCTATCTTGCATACAATTCATGGATGCATCTTTCACATAGCATCATGCTATCATTTTCTTTCATAACTAATCACATTCCCTATTCAATTTACATTTCCTCACATTTCACATAACATTACCTTCCTAAAAATATCCTTTACATAGACCATTACTCCCACTTAACCCTTTTTACAACCCAGTATACACATAATCATTTCTAATGCTTTCCATCAATCTACTCATTTACCGATCGCCTTTAGTCGATTCATTTTCTCATTACTAAAATTTCAAATCTTTCTTTCACCACTTAGGTAACCACCTTTGCATTCAATTATCCACATTTTTACCGAATCACACGGTCAACTCGAGTCAACCAATTGACTCTGATCCATAATCTAAACATAAGTTATCACACTTTTTCTATACCCTTTCTCCAACAATTAATTTTTTTACCCTCGACTTAGTATACCATTTCTAGGACATTTTACCATTAATTACCCTTTTACTCTTAACATCGCATCCATCATCCATGATACAACCTTTCGTCAACATTCAATCACACACCCAATATCTAAGGTTCCATTTACATGTATATATATATGTATATATATATATATATATATATTTTGTACTTCACAATTCTCATTAACACTTAGTACTTCGTTGTACCACTATCCTCTTGTGGGACACGTTTACCACTCTCGTGATTCACCTTTCAATATCCCATGATAACATAATCCTTTCTATCCCTATTTCTCGCGACATACCGGTCGCCTACCCATTCTACTATACACATAATAACCGGGGAGATTATCTCCCAAATTCATTCTTCACATCATACATTCCATCTATAACTATTTTCATGCGCAGTTCACATAGGCACCAAATTGTGCGGCATAAAAGCAATTTAATCCTAATCATATATCAAAAACTTCATAAACAAATTACCTGAAACGGCTCCATGAGTTTCCTTCACCCGATTCTTGTTGGCGGTTGGTGCTGACGTGTCGGTTCTTTTCCTTGGGCACGCAATACTATAGTGTCCGACCTCGTGACAAGTGTAGCATTCCACTTCATCGAGGTTCCTTACTTTGCAATCCTTCGCTCGGTGCCCTACTCATCCACACTTGAAGCATATAGCCGTATTTGCTTTGCATTCTCCCTGATAACTCTGACAACTCCCAACACTACCTTTCCTTGACGGACTCGATTCAAATATTTCTTCCTTTGTCGATTCTAAGCTACTATCGAGCTTCTTCCTTTCCCCTCTTGGCGACAACTCTTCTGCTTTTCCCCGAATACCCCTCTCGACACCTCGAGTGGTACAAAACCTTTCCTTTAATCTACTCGTGAACTCCTCCCATGACATCTCATACAATGCTTTCTTACCCAAAGTATCATACATGGTATTCCACCATGTCAACGCTTCATCCTTCAACTGTTGGGATGCATAAGTGACCATGTCCTTCCTCAAACACTTGCTACTAGCTAACACTTGTTTAGTCTTCCGAATCCAACGCATCGTCACCTTCGGTTCCAAACTTCCATAATACGCATCGGGGTTGCACGCCATGAATGTCTTGTATGAACCTCCTTCCCCTTCCTCCGTCCCCGAATCATCACTCTCTTCTGTCAATGGCTTCTCGGTACGGGTTTTACTACCCGAAGACTTACTTCCTCCACGGGACCTAGAATCCTCATGCTTCTCTCCATTCAATCGGTTATCCATAATCCGGTTGACATCCTCGTTCACCACTTCTCTTATCTGATCAAGCAACTTCTGAATAGCTTCCATGGTTACCGGGGTTTGGTTTGCATCCAAACCGGAACCATCTCCATTATTACCGGAATGAGTCGGGGTTCGATTAGAATCCGTCTCATGATCTCGTGGAACTTCTCCACCTTTTGGGTTCACCATTTGCAATATCAACATATTAAACCATTAGAATTCAAATATTGACTTATTACTCAAACATAACCCATAAATAGGGGTGTTAATGAGTGGAGCTTTTAACGAGCTAGTCGAGCTCGAGCTCATTTATATCGAGCTCGAGCTCATTTATATCGAGCTCGAGCTCATTTATATCGAGCTCGAGCCTATACGAATTCAATCTCGAGTCGAGCTCGAACATAAAACATAACTCGATTAATATCACGAGCCGAGCCTAACAATTTAATACTCGGCTCGGCTCGCTCGAAAGCTCGTTTAGTCTCGAGTCGAACGAGCCAGAAGATCTTAACGAGTCGATCCTAACAAGCCGAACAAGTATTATATATATATATATATATATATATATATATATATATATATATATATATATATATATATATATATATATATATATATATATAATTTTATATGTATATATATAATCTTGACAAGTCGCCACTTACCAACATCAAAACTCTATGTATTCTTTTAAATAAATACGTACAAGTATTGTTCCTATGGGTAACACTTGTTTGTCCATATAATTAATAATGACAGGTACTGTCTTCCCAATTTTCAAGACAATATCTCTGCAATTGTTTAGCACTTCTTACAAGAAACGCTTCATTTGCTTTCTTCCACCAACATATCGTTTCATTTGCTTTCCTCTACACATAAACCGTGTCATTTGCTTTTTTTTATTTACCTCATTTGTTTTTCATTTACCTCACATGGCATCCCCTTCGAATGTAAATCCTGAAGTAGAACCTACTGAACAAGTTGAAAATGATTCCGCTGCAAATCGAAATGACGATGAAGGACATCAGTCCGTGAAGACAAAGAGAGCACCCAAGTCTGAAGTGTGGAAGGATATGATCAAAGTTAATAATGGGAAAAAAGCACAGTGTATTCATTGCAAATTTTCTTTTGTGTTAAGTTCCACGTCCACAACATCACGTCTAAGACGACATCTGTTAGTTTGCAATGAAAAGAAAATTGATGATAGCAAGCAACAGCTTCTTAACTTTCAGCGAAGCTCGGGTGATCAGTATCAAGATAATTCGTATCCTGCTATTACTATGGGTAAGTACGATCCTGTTGTTACTAGAGAATTAATTTCACATTGGGTTCTCATGCATGAACATCCATTTAGTATTATTGAAGAAGATGGTTTGAATTTAGTTTTTAAAAGCATGCAATATAAATTTGACAAATTCAGTAGGCATACACTTAAAAACGATTGCATGGAGGTGTATGATATTGAGAAAAAAAAGTTAAAGAACGAGTAGACAAAATCAGTTTGACAACTGATTTGTGGAAATCTAAACACCAAGAAATTGAATACATGGTAGTCACTGGCCATTTTGTTGACTCAAATTGGAGGTTACAAATAAGAGTCTTAAGTTTTATGCATCTTCCTCCAATTAGACGTGGTATTGAGATAGCCGATTGTTTGTTGAAGTGTTTAAGGGAGTGGGAAATAGAGGATAAAGTTATGACTGTTTCTGTGGACAATGCTTCAGCAAATGATTCGGCAATTAGAATTTTAAAAGCTCATTTTTTAAGACTTGGGAATTTATTTAAAGGAGGGGAGTTTTTTCATGTGAGATGTTGTGCTCATATATTAAATCTTATGGTACAAGATGATTTGTCGGAAATTAAAGACATAATGATTAACATTCGTTCTAGTATAACATATCTCAAGGGTAGTGATTCGAGATTGAAGATCTTTTCTCAAGTAGCAAAACAGCTTCATTTGCCTGAAAGAAAGTTAATCTTGGATTGTAAGACTAGATGGAATTCTACATACAAAATGTTATCTAATGCAATTCTTTTTAAAGATGCATTTCCTATGTATGAGATAAGAGATTCATCGTATATGCATTGTCCTTCCTCGAATGATTGGGAAAGAGTGAATGCATTTGTGAAATTTTAGAAGCTTTTGATTCTTGCACTAATATCATTTCAGGAAGTGATTATCCAACCACAAACTTATTTTTTGGAGAGGTTCAATACATAAAGCGCATTTTGGATAAAAAGTCTATTGATTCCCTTGAATTTGTTAAAAAAATGGTGGAAACTATGAAGGTAAAGTTTCATAAATATTGGGGTGATTTTAACATGCTCATGTGTGCTGCTTGCGTATTGGATCCAAGGTGCAAGTGTGATATGCTTGACTATTTCTTTAAAGAGATTTATGAAGAGGAAGACCAGAAAGGAGAAAATCAAAAAAGTGAAAGAACTTTTAAAAGAGATTTATGAAGAGTATTCTACTTCATTGCGTGAAAGACAAAAAGGTTCAAGTGTTGATTCAAACCCCCGTGTTCAAGCGGAGTCAAATGAGTGTACTAATGAGAAAAGTGGTTTTTCAGCTTTTTATTCTAGTATGAAACAAGTGGAGAATTATGATTCGGGAAAATCAGACTTGGATGCATATTTAGAAGAGGGTATTTATCTTTGTAAAGATAATTCGGCTATCTCTTTTAATATTTTGGATTGGTGGAAATCACGTGAAACAAAGTTTCCAATATTATCAAAGATGGCCGCTCACATTTTAGCTATTCCAATGACCACTGAGGCATCGGAAGCTACTTTTAGTGTCGGGGGTCGTGTTATTGATACATATCGTGCTTCTTTAAATCCAGATACGGTACAAGCTTTGATATGTGGTGGAGATTGGATTCGTAAACTTCATGGAGTTAAAAAGAAAAGCAAGGTACTACTTTTAGTTTATATATGTTATCTGTTTTTTGTATTAAACTAACAATAAAACTAATTTATTTAATTGTATTACAGAAAGAAAATCAATCTCAAGAGATATGCTTGGTTGACGTACTTGACGTTTGATACTATAAATCTGGTCACGAGTGGAAGGAGCTTTATTGGGATATTTTGTTTTGTGTCGCATCTTCATAGTGATGATCTTAATCTATTAGCTTTTATTTTGTTTATGAAAAGGATGACAAACATCTATTATTTTGAGGTGGTTGCTTAATGAATGAATTTGTTATGACTGATGGTTAATTATTGTGTTAAAAGTTGTCTTATTCTTATAATTTTAAACGAGCTTAAAATAAATAAACGAGCTCGAGCTCATAATCGAGCTACTCGAGCTTAAAACTAGATAATCAGGAATTCAAGATATAGTAAAAAAGTAAACGAGCCTCGAGCTCGAGCTCGAACACTTATTAATAATTCGATCACGAGCTCGAGCCCATATAAAAGAATTATTCGATCTCGAGCTCGAGCCCGAGCCGAATAATAGTATCTCGAGCCGAGCCCAATTTTTACTCCTGCTCGACTCGACTCGACTCGGATCGTTAACAGCCCTACCCAGAAAGCCCAAAACATTATCTTTTCTCTTAGGGTTCGACCCTAATATACCCATACTTTATTGTCTCAAAGACTAATCGTGGACATCCTATGGAAACATATGATCCTACTAGCATAGCTTAAGACTAGGGAGGTCAAACCTACCTAATTCACCTAAACTATAGCTCTGATACCAAGTTGTAACACCTCAATTTTTAAAACACCTTTTAAATCATATTTTTTAAATAAAAATATTATTAAGTCCAATATACAAAAATACGGTTCAACAAAAACTTTTTAAAAAGATTATCAGAGTTACAAAACACGGTGTTACAAAGATAATATCATAATCATAGGATAACGGGATCTACCTATAAGCTCCCGAACTAAAACATCTATAGGCCACCTCTATCACGACCTTCTAATCCTTCAATCTCGAACCTGAGTACATAGCAAAAAACACAAACGTAGTACGTGAGACAAAATTGCCTCGTGAGATACATGGGTTTTAGACCCGAAAAACAACTAGTCACATAATATCATTTATATTAAAATAATATTATTAATTTCATTCGTTTGGATCACTTCGTTTCATTCATCATTGGCCGATGTCAAGATAATCGGAATGCCTACAATCTATCAAGACCATCATATCCACGGTAACCGGAATGCCTCCAATCTACCGGGACTCATAGGTATTGGGTAATCGGAATGCCTCCAATCTACCGCTAACCTTAAGGTACCGTAATAACCGGAATGCCTCCAATCTATCACGGCCCTAGGGACATCATCATCATTTCTTGTCTTTTATCATTATGAGCTTATAGCTCCATCATTTCTCAATCAATTAATTGTTTCATCATCATACAAGCAATTCATCATAAATCACATAAATAACTAAATTACTTTAGACTCGACAAAAACATTTAATCATAAAACTTTTACTAGCTATGTACCCAGTTTTGAAAGTTCACATGTACTCACCTTAGCCAAGCTATCCCCAAATTGTGCTAATCAACACAAATGCTTACTTCCCAATCAAGGAAGCAACTCTAATCACAAGGTCTTCTTAAAATCGTTGAGCTTCAGACGATAAACAAAACATTGAGAAAGCATAACGTTGAGTTAATAAAGAAAAGTGAAACTCTCCAAAGAATTTGTGTCTCATGGTCAAAATCCTCAAACTTGTCTAAACAAATTTTAAAAGAACAAATTCCAGCTCAAGTTCAAGCAATTCTTGGGGGGAATTACAAAACCGCTGCAGTTCTTCCCGAGGTATTCAAACCAAGCTCAAGTCACAAAAATCCCATGTTCGGACCACCAAAAGACTACACTCCCAAATCACATGCTTCAAACACCAAAGAAAATTTCTCCGTCAAAACGTCTGAATTAATTCCAAATACCCACAGTACTAAATTTAAAGAAAAGATTGAGAATATCCCAAGCTCAGAACCAGAAGAAACAAATTCATCAGGATCTCAAAAACATGATACCCCTAAAGGAGAAGAAACCAAAGCTAAGCCTGAAATTTCAGTAACTGAAAAATCTTCAGCAACAAAGACAACTGAGCCAACAATAAAGACCAAAGGAGTCAAGGTCACCAAACCTATCAAATCATTAACGCAGACCTCAAAACAAAAGGAAATTAAGACTCAACAGGATCCAAAAATCACCCTCTCACCATCCCTGGTCCACAAAAGGAAATGTTATCATTGTAACGCTAAAAGTCATGAAGCCAAAGATTGCTCAAATCAAGCTCTCAAGAAAATCTCATCTACAAAGTCTAAAAATCCAACAGATAAATCAAAGCAAGAAAAGAGTCAGGTAGAAGACACCAAGAATTCCTCAGCATTCGTTCCTCAATGGGTGCCTAAATGCACTAAATAACTCCAAGCAGCTGAGATGGCAAACATCTTTTCAGGTGATGTCTTTGAGATCTGCTATAAGTCCATATGCTCAGATATATATATATATATATATATATATATATATATATATATATATATATATATATATATATACAAAAAAAAATTTAAAAATAAAAAATAAAAAAATTTCAGCGCAACATGCCTGTTCCTATCTGATAACTCAATATCATCAGATAGATAGATTAATCAGCATTGGACCTCATCAGACAGAAACACTTCTCGTATTCCTTAAATAGATATCTGATGAGGTGGAACAGTTTTATAGGACCTACTGTCCTTCAATCAAGCTGTTAGTGTACGCACTTAATGCGGACACCTTAACGTCCTCTCCCGCTCCATTTTCTTTTGATTTAATTGGACAACTTCATTGTGGGCTAGCAAATCAATTGTCTTTCTGGGATACACCGTTCGATTTATTCACTCAAATCTCATCCATTGATTTCTATCGTACTGATCTCCCCTCACCTCATATAAGAACCCTAAACCCTCTGCTGATTCTTGCTTCTCAAATTCGTTGCTCTCGTTCATCCTCAATCTCGTATATCTCTTTCTCTCTCTCAACCTCAAAATTCCAATGGCCCCAAAGAAAGAATCAAGTGACCCTCAAGGTGTTGAACTCTCTGCAAACGTTAACAAAGCTCCACACATTCAAGACGATTTCACCATTTCATCTATCAAGCTAACAAAAAACAATCGTCGGAGTAATGTAAACCCACGAGTAGTACATCCTGATTTCCAGCCCATTCTACGACTCTTTAATGAACATCCCCTGAACACAGCTCTTCATCAGGATGTCCCTCTATCAAAATATCTACTTGTTGAATTCTGGTACTCTTGTGCACACTCCGCAACCAATGAAGGTGATGATCTTATATCAGGTACCATCTTAGGCGGAGAACGCACCATCTCTTTCAATCTTGAAACCTTCAGACGTATCACCAGCATGAACTACTATAGAGATGAGGAATCCAATTATGAATATGCACCAACTCCAGTAGAAGCAAAGAAATCAATTTTAGCCCTAATTTCATACGGTAAAGACCCTTCACAAAATATGAAAAGACAGGGCATGTCCAGCATCTGGTCCGCCTTTTTCACGACGATATCTCAATGTCTAACAACCAAAACAGGGGGTATGGAGTGTGTTTCTGCACATGATCTAATCTTGGGTGAATCCCTCATCTACACCAGAAGAGTTGATTTTGGAAAACTGATTTTTGACAAACTAGTGTCAAAAGTAAATCAGTCAAGCAAGACTTCATTGTACCCTTCCCAAGATTCTTATCTCAGATCTTTGAACACTTCATTGGAAAAGAGCAATACGAGATTATAAGCCAACGTGGACGTTACTCTTCCGACATGGTGGGTGATGCAAACTTCTCAGGCGTTTCTGTCAAGGAGATCAAGCCTCTTCCCCAAGGTATGTTGAACTTTACTTCCTTGATCCCTTAACCCGGTCCCTCTAACGAGGATCAGACGGGGACTGAAAACGTGGCTACACACGCACATCCTTCAGAATCTCCGGATACCGGCTCATTCTCCAAAGAGACCAGGAATCTGCAAAACACCTCAGATTCAGACCAAGTCTCCTCACCACACAAATCTCCAACTCGCTCTATGCAAAAACCACCAACTGGAGTGTCCCTCACAAAAGGGTACGCCAGGACCAAACGGGCCAGACTTGCATCTAAGAAACACCTTATGCCCAAGGATAATCAACCCATACAAGCCCCATCAGATACTGATATGGTATCTGACGAGAAAATGGGATCTCCACCTCATCCTATCCCAGTCTCTCAAAAGACTAATGATACAGTTCAAGGCCAATCCCACACCCATCCGGAGTCCATTATGCACACACAAACCGAAGCACCTGCACGAGAGTCTATTCCTGTTCCGAATCAGCTTTTGCAGTTATCTGATGAAGAGTTATTAAAATTTCCACCAAAAATCATCTATGACACAGATAATGAAGAACCAAAGGAGAGCTTCGGTGAAGTTCCAGTTGATGGTGATTTTAACTTCTCTGTACATAATCGAATTCTAAGCCAGCCGATTCAAAACTTAAACAAGGATGCTGCTCAATTCGAAAGACCATCCGACTACTCTGATGATGATGAGGATGTTGATCGTTCTCCAACTCCCCTGCATCGAAATTATCTCATCGATGACTCATCAGATCCACTCGGCCTGCTTACAGATAAAATCATCAGTAAAAACAAATCTGAGCAAGCAACTCCTACAACGGATCCCATTGTTGACGCAGTGCCTGCCACAATGTATCTTTCAGAAGGCCCGCAAACCAGGGGTGAAGATGATGATCTGGAAATACTACAAACTGAACGAGCAGTGTTCGCAATTTGCAGTCAGATGGACACCGTCCAACATCAGCAAAACTTTCATCAGATGATAATTCGCATCTCTTTTGATCGTATGGAACAATGTGTTGAAACTCTTTCAACCATTCCTGATCTCTTCTCAGGAAGCCTGCAACTGTTGGGTGAACTGAATCAAGACGTGTTCAGCGCTCAAAAATCCATTGCAGAACAGAATGTGTCCATCATGCATGTCATCAAAGCCATCAATGAATCTCAACATGTGACGAAGGCCTGTCAGGATGCGTTGGCCAAAAATCAAGATGAGGTTCATGATGTAATCTCCAAAAAATCAAAATGCATTGATGCATTAAATGCTTCTCATGATGCGCTTTGTCCTACTCAACACGAGTTGATTGAACAAGTTAACAACCTTACAAATGTGGTATCTGATATGAAGGCTGAGATTGCAAAAACGTCCTCTGACGATCGCGCAGAAATGCATGCTGGTTTCGCTAAAATCAATGAGAAAATTCAAGCCTTTCTTAGGCCACTTCAAAACCTCGCATTTTTTATGTTGGAATATGCTTCACGTACATGACATATAGTTATATGGCCAGACGCCTGTGAGCCTAAAGGGTCACACACTTATACACCAAACACTATTTAATATATATAATATAATTAGGGTAATTATATTATTTATATAAACTATAATTACTTGGCTAGTTATGTTTTAATTAATTGTTAAGTTAAAACGTATTAGTGAGTAATTTAAAGATTTAAAAAGACAAGGGGCTAAGTGTCATATCTCATAAGTTATATTTAGGATATATACTTAGATTAGGGAATAAGAAAGATTAACCTAATCCTCCCTCTCGCCCCCTAACACAGCCGCATCTCACAATTGATAAGTGTGGGTGGTTTTGTTTTTTGCTCGACAGAGAATGTCACTTCCAAAAGAAATAATACAAGATGTATGTTATTAATTTTGGGACGCGCAAGAGAAAACAGGAGCAAATTCCATTTGTTCTTTTTTCCTTTATTTTGTAGTCACGTGGAGCATAAGAAACTATTTGGTTTTCTTGATTTTGATTCTTGAGCAAGGGACTAGCATCTCAATTGGTGTTCTTAATATAGTGTAGTGTGGACTAGTTTTAGAGGTATCCTACATTGGATACTTAGAGTTCTTCATCCGTATTCATTTGTGTAATCAAGGGTTTCAAGGGTATGATTATTTCAACCTATCTCTTTTGATTTTTATGCTTAATTACTTCGTCAATATGTAGATCCGTTATTAGTGATTTATATTAATTTTCCGCTGCGTTTTACTTTGATTAAACCGTAAATCACTAACAGTGGTATCACGAGTCATCATATTGATGATTTAATTAGCAAATTTTTTGTAAAAAGTAGCAATTTTTTTTTATAAAACTGGGTTAAAAATTTGATTTTTTTGAACCCTAATTGCTACTTGTTACAAAAACAACATCAAAAAAATTAATTAAGTTATTGTATTTTTTGATTATTTGGCTTGGAATTTAATTTTTTAATTTCGTTTTTTGATATGGCAGAACATGTATTTTTACCATATACCAAGCCAAAGCCTTGATCAATTGTTGCTTGTTTGTGCAAACCGATGAAAACCTAGACCGTTTGTGATTGAATGTGTTTGTTGTTGGTTGTTTGGTTGTTTCGGGAAAAGCCGTGTTTTTGGCTTAATTGTTGTAATTTGTTTAATTTTTTCTTTTAATTTTTGGTGCCATTTTTGGGGCAAATTTCAATTGTAAAAGTAATTAGAATAGTTGTATTTTGTTTCTTTATATTTTGTAATTTGTTGACCAAAGTTGGAGAAAAGATGAGGACAAAACAACAATTTTCGGCACCTCATGCGCAGCTGCACGAAAACAGACTTTCCCGGAGATTGGCTATTCCGTTGGACCTGAAACCACCGCCAAACTTTCCGCAACTCAGAGACCTACAAATTTACAGAAGGCGGGGAAGACCACCGAAGATTCTTCAGTGACTTTTCGGGCCTTCAAGTCAGACTGAATTTTCTGGCAGATTACATTTTTTCACAAATGTTGGTTTCTACTTGCCCAAGAATGTCTTGGGGCAAGTGGGAGCCTATTGGATTTATGTAGGCCCGTTTGGGTTCATGTTGGCCCGTCCCCTAGTTTGACCCTTCGGTCCGTCGTGATGACTCACGTGACCGAACCTAGGATTTCATCGGTCGAGGTTTGCACAAAATTTGTTGCATGTTTTATTTATGTTTGTGGTTGTTTTATTTTCTATTAGATACAAGTAATAAAACAATTAAAATACAATTTTAGACACAAACATTAAAACATCCAAACTTCTTAATTATTCATGATTAATCTTTAATCTAAAATTGTTTTGAAATTAAACTAAGTTTAAATACGGTTTGAAACTTAACCTTTAATAACCGTTACATGTTTTTACCGTTTATTAAACGACTTATGAAGTGGTATGAATGAAGTACATGATTCATTCATATCTTAATAAAATTTTATAATTAAAATTTTTCATACCGAAAATTTAAGTCACGCCGTCCAATCGGTTGAAATCACTTGCTTCTATTTTTGAATTCACGTGAGACGTGGTTTGAATTTAGATCCGAGGTCATTATTCTCTACGCGTGAGACCTAGATCTATTTTGACATGATTTCACATTGGATGACTTAATCGAGTTAACGGTGAGACCTTGACACGAGGCGAAGATGCGACAAACATGCCACTTGACCCTAGATGCTTGTTCACTAGGTGCCATTAAGTCCCATACCTCTAAGAGTTGCACTAGTAATGCAATTGTTGATCGTCACCTACCTATTGGATCTATCATCTCTAGCAGATCAACTGATGCGATGATAGAAGCTCAATGGGATCTTAGTTTTTAATTAAAATTAATTGGGTAGTTAATTTATTAAAAGAAATTATTATTGAAAATACTATTTTTTGAACTTTGTGTGTAATACAGATAACAACAACAAATCAAAACCTAAGTATCTCCACTCTAAAATCAGTTCTTGAAAACTGAAACTGACTAATATCAACTTTATCGACTGGTATCGAACTCTAAAGATTGTCCTTAGAAATGAGAAAGTTGATACACCTATAAGAGGCCTTACCTGAGGCACCTCCTGCGAATGCTTCTGCTGCTGATCGTCAAGCCTTTACCGAAACGTTTAACGAACACCAAGAAGTCGCTACTCCTATGCTTGTGAGCATGAACCCCGAGATTCGAAAGAACTTCGAAGGACTCACAGCATATGACACGATAAGCGAGTTGAAAACGATATTTCACAACAAGCAGAACATTAACTGTTCGAAACAGTTAAAGCATTCCACGCTTACAAGCAGGAGGACGACCAATCAGTTAGCACTTACATCTTGAATATGAAATGCTATCTTGATCAAATAGAACGTCTTGGTTACCCATTGCCACAAGTTCTTGGAATGAGCTTGATTCTTACCTCACTATCCAAGGACTATGACCAGTTTGAAAAGAGTTTTAAAGTACATAGCATGAGGAAGACAATTAGTGAATAACATGCGATAGTAAAACTGGTTGAGCAAAGGTTACCCAATTTTTTTCTAGCAATCAGGGAAGGTAAAACCGCAAGCACAAGGCAAGAGTCTAGGTAAGGGTAAACTAGTTTACTTTTCCAAACCTACGATTCCCCCACATGCTAAAAAGGAGCACCCTACAAAGGATATTTCTTGCCATCATTGAGATGAAACCGGTCATTTAAGGAGGAAATGTCCTGCCTACTTGGGAGAGTTGATGAAGGACAAATGTGTTCTGGCTAGCACATTAGGTATCTTCATTATAGAACTCTATACTTTTACTAATAAATCTCGAGTGTATGACACTAGTTGTGGAACTCACATTTACACAAATGTGCAAGATTAAAAGTAAAGTATAAAGCTAAAATAATGGAAGCTGTGATCTAATCCTTCCTAATGCGTTAATTATTGTTTTGAACAATTGTCAATTATGCATTATTTAGCTTTATCGTTTGTTGAATAATGACTTATTCAAACTATTATGGATTATGATATTTTGTTTTATGAAAAATAACATATTTTATAACTATTCATTGTAATAGTATGCTTGAAATTGATATGCATGATCCAGATTCAAACGATAGTTCTATATAGAAATGTAGCACTCAAGAATCCAAAACGGTTTGGATTCCATTTACCTAGAGCATTGTCATCTTTTCCACATAAACAAGAAACGCATTTTGACACTACAACACGAAGGGCTTCTTAACAAATGATTATGAATCATTTAAATGCCTCTCTTGTATATTATGGAAAGATAACAAGAAAGCTTTTCTCCTATGTTGGCGAAAGAGCTAAAAATCTACTTGGACTCATACATATTGATGTATGTGGCCCTTTTAGAACTAAGACTAGGGAATGTGTTACCTACTTTATCACTTCCACTGATGATTTCAGTAGTTACGGTTATGTTTACTTGATTAAACATAAACATAAAATCTTTGAAACGTTCAAAGCTTTCTAAAGTGATGTAGAAAATCAACTCGGCAAGACAACAAAGGATTTCCGTCCTAATCGAGGAGGAAAGTACATGAGCCAAGAATTTCAGGATCATCCAACCCAACGTGAGATTGTCTCACAATTCTCTTCTTCACACACTCCACAAGATCATGGTGTGTCTGAAAGGAGATATCGGACCCTGCTTGACATGGTTCGATTTATGATGAGTCCTACTACTCTTCCTCTATCCTTTTGAGGGGCATGCACTGAAGTGTGCTGCTCGAATACTTAATATGGTTCCGACCAAAAGGTTAAAAAGACACCATATGTAATATGGCATGGGAAAGTCCCTAATTTGTCTTACTTGAAGATCTGGGGTTGTGAGGATCTCGTGGAACGAGACATGCCGAACAAACTTGAGCCCATATCTATCAACTGTATCTTCGTTAATATTTTACGACCCACCTGAGAACAAATTGTTGTTGCTTGGTATGCTGAGTTTCTTGAGAACAATCTCAATTCACAAAGCAAGTGGGAGCACTATAGACTTTGACAAGATTCAAAGTGAAGATGCACAACCTTCTGGTAACACTAGCATATATCATTATGAGGCTGGACATATAGATGTTAGACCACAGAATGATGTTGTTCCCATTCGTAGGTCCGCAAGGACACCTCATGTACCTGAACGATATAGATTTATGTCGATGATGAGGGGCAAAGTTTTGAGGATCATAATGAACCCCCTAACTGTCAAGTTGCATTATCGAATTTTGAATTCGAAAAATGACTTGAAGCTATGAATGCGAAAATGAAATCCATAAGAGACAATCAAGTTTTGAACTCAGTTGGTCTTTCTCAAAACAGTAAGACTGTTGACATGGATGAAAATATACACACCTATAAAGCTCTTCTAGTAACAAAAGGTTACACTCAATCCTACTGGATTAATAATTATGAAACCTTCTCGCCTGTTACTAAAGACATTAGGATTCTTATAGCCAAAGTAGTGTACTATGACTATGAGATTTGGTTAATGATGAAATCAAAACATTTGTTTCACCCAAAACCCAAACTGAACATGTGTATATATGAAAGCTAGTGGGAGCATTGTCGTTTCTCAAGTCATACCTGTTGATGACATGTCACTCATGTGAAACAATATACCTATGCTACAAGATGAAAATCCTGGCTTAGAAAATGTTTTGACATGAAGGATGATAAGAATACGACATACATACTTGGAGTAAAGATCTATAATGATAGATCAAAACGGTTAATTGGTTTTAGTCAAAGTGCTTACATTGACAAAATTCTAAACGCTTTAGAATGGTACTCCCAAACGAGGAAGTCCTCGTATGCCACACAATGTAAACTTGAGTGAGACTCAAGGACCTTACACACCTGATGTGGTGAAGCAAATGAATGTAATCCCCTATGAATCGGCTATTTCATTCAGCATGTACGCTGTAAGGAGCACTAGGCCAAATGTAACGTCCTTAGGGGACCTTACTAGAAAATACCGACATAATCCACGAGAGAGTCACTGGATTGCTGTTAAGAACACATTGAAGTATTTTAAAATACTGGATATATGTTCCTTGGTTATGGTGGAGATACCGAACTGAGACTAAGTATACTTGCTATACTTATGCTGGTTTTGAAATAGGTCGTGATGACGCTAGATCCTATTTACGAAGGTTCTCTACATTCGAATGATTTATCGAGATATGTGAAATTCGTACTCTTAAAGTTCAAATAGATAACTAACTAGCTAATGCTTTATCGAACTCAATGTCTTGTACCACACATATTGAATATGAATGGAACATTGGACTTCGACAAGCTAGTAGTTTCATGTAAATCTGTTTTAGTATTTGGATAATGGAACGTTGAGCAGTTTATATTGGAATAAATTGATATATTTGATATGATCGTTTTTATATGAATATCTACTGTGTTCTATATTTGCATGTTTATATCCTTGAATATTTACTGCGTTTTATATTCTAAATTGTCCATTGTCATATTAATAATATGGGAATATTATTAAGACAAATCTGAGGGCATTGATGACATCATCTTAGTATGACTAAGGATGATGAAATCAAACTCACATGTTGTTCATTGTGATGCACAATTGGACTGACCCAACCTATGAGAAATCACTTCCTGGATTTATGTCACAAGTGAATCTCACAAAGGCTTTGTCGCTTATCCTCTGACTTGAGATGCAAGCTGGTTTGTGTATGTGGAGTGCCAAACTTTGATGTGGTTAAACGCTGACTGAATAAGGCTGCTATAACAACCATCTTCGGGTTTGTCATTAAGCGTATATCAAGCACGTGTAGTCAATAAAGAATTTGTTCCTCCACTTGTTTGGATTAGATACTACTGGGCCCCTCGATGATTTGAATAGATGCTTGTACGGCCGTACCCAAAGGTAATCAAGATGAATCTTGATTGGTTTGGTAATCTACTTCAATGTAAAGATCGAGAAACAGAATCATTGAAATTTTAGATTGACATTAATCCTTGTCTAAAATTCAACATGTTATCAGTAACAAAAGGATAACTGATTGAAATTTTTTGAACCTGGACTTTACTGAAACTCACTCATATACTTCTAGGGGCATTGGCGGGTTGCTAGACTCTAACCTTTGCTTGTATAACTACTTGATGTTATGACGTGCGCAAGTGGGAGCTGTTGGAATATGTTTCACGTACATGACATATAGTTATATGGCTAGACGCATGTGAGCCTAAAGGGTCACACACTTATACACCAAACACTATTTAATATATATAATATAATTAGGGTAATTATATTATTTATATAAACTATAATTACTTGGCTAGTTATGTTTTAATTAATTGTTAAGTTAAAACGTATTAGTGAGTAATTTAAAGAATCAAAAAGACAAGGGGCTAAGTGTCATATCTCATAAGTTATATTTGGGATATATACTTAGATTAGGGAGCAAGAAAGATTAACCTAATCCTCCCTCTCGCCCCCTAACACAGCCGCATCTCACAATTGATAAGTGTGGGTGGTTTTGTTTTTTGCTCGACAGAGAATGTCACTTCCAAAAGAAATAATACAAGATGTATGTTATTAATTTTGGGACGTGCAAGAGAAAACAGGAGCAAATTCCATTTGTTCTTTTTTCCTTTATTTTGTAGTCACGTGGAGCATAAGAAACTATTTGGTTATCTTGATTTTGATTCTTGAGCAAGAAACTAGCATCCTAATTGGTGTTCTTGATATGGTGTAGTGTGCACTAGCTTTAGAGGTATCCTGCATTGGATACTTGGAGTTCTTCATCCGCATTCATTTGTGTAATCAAGGGTTTCAAGGGTATGATTATTTCAACCTATCTCTTTTGATTTTTATGCTTAATTACTTCGTCAATATGTAGATCCGTTATTAGTGATTTATATTAATTTTCCGCTGCGTTTTACTTTGATTAAACCGTAAATCACTAACATTTTATTCAACCAGTTCAGCAACCTGAGTCTGCACCCCAACTTGTCGAAATTGTGGATGTGCGTCCCTTAGTTCTTCAGGGGGAGATAGGCGTGCAGGTTGATCAGGGAGCTAATGTGGAAGTCAACAATTTTCAAAGAATGTTTCAAAGATTTTGGCCAAATAAAATACTCAGAATCACCTATCCACCCATGGAGGATCCTGTTGTCAAACAAATTGTTGAGTTTCAAACAATGCAACAAACAACAGTTGAAGATCTTCTGATACATTAAGAAGCCAGAAAGCAAATTGTTCATGAAGATACAGAAGAAACTGAAGAAATTGAAATTGAAGACGTGGTGGTTTATGAGGAAATGGAAACTGATGAAAGTAAGAACGTGTCGACTGAAGAAGAAAAAGGGGCTGAAAAGAAATCTGAACAGATCGAATCAGTTGAGGAAACTGAAACTGATAACATAGTCGTATCTGAAACCACAGCTGCAGTTGATCCTATTAGACCAAGATTAATCTCAAGAAACATCATCTCATTTGGTGGAAATAGAGAACCTGCTACAACAAGCCTCTTCTCAACAGAAAAGAACCCTTCATTAGCTCATGGGTGATAAAGGAATAAAGTATGAGCCTGGAAAAGATGAAAAAGATAGTCTGCGTGCAGCTCAAGCAGCAGGTCTCTCGCTTGCAGAATTCAGGGACGTACAAGAGGAGGAAAGGAATTTGTTTGGTACTGGCAGCAGCGACGTTTCAGCTATTTTTTCTCCCAAACCTCCAGTCAGACCACCAAGAATCTCCACCTTACAACTTGACGTGATAAGTCCCGATTTAGCTGAGAAAAGAAGAACCCATAAGGCTTTCAGAATTCAAGAAGAAATAGCAGAAGAGGCGTCACGTTTAAAAACTTCACAACATGAAAAAGAAGGGATCTCAAAAGCCCTAGAAACAAGTAACGTGATGGAAGTACTTAAAAGACTGCCAAAATCTTCAGATGAGCTCAAACACATCAGAAATATTGTCTCGCACCTACAAATGTCTCTGGAAAACTATATAAAGTACTATGGTATTTCCTATGGAAGGTTGCTTGCGTGGTACTCTGAAATTGATGACGAAGAAAGAAAAAGAGAAGCTGAAATCATAGCCTTAGAAGATAATGTCAAAGCCTCTGTTGTCAATGCACAAAAGCTGGCTAGAAGAAGAATTGCTCAGCAGTTAGCCAAAAAGAAAAAGGAGGTCCTTGAATGGCCAAAACTAAAAGAAACCAGAATCAGAGATGAACCGATCCTAAAGTTCAAAACTCGTCACTCCAAAACCCAAGGTACTCGTGTGGAAGTAGTCAGAGACCCCCCAGAAAAGGTGAATTATATATCTTTCAGCAAACTCAATCGGCTCAGCATAAGTGAACTCAAAGAAATTCTAGCACGACACAAATTCACTGAAGCTGAAGCATCTCAGAGAGTTTTAAAAGAAATCCACAGACTCATCGAAGAATACAAAGAAGTTAAGGAAAATTGCATCAAGAAGAGAGAATCAGATGCAACTGAAACTGATCTTCTACCAAGGAAGCGAACCAAGAGAACCTCTGCAGCAAAGGAAATTCAAATGCTGATCGATAGAGGGGAGTTGCCAAACAGTGAAGGAATAAACACTTCACTGCCTCCTGATGCTGCTCCAATCGAAGGAAAATGCATTCAACTGCCAGAAGAAGGATTCTTCTTTAAAGGTGTTCATCAGGAAATGAGCTTCCAAAGAGTAGCAAAGCTGAAAAGAGCAAACTTCAATCATCTGAAGTCAATCAGGTTCACTCCTTCACTTGAAGCTATCAGACAGCTGATCAAGGATTTCATGAAAGAAAAAGAAAAAGAGGTGGACGATTTGCTTCCATTTGCTCCAAAAGAAAAAGAATGATGAAGAACAGCTATTCATGTTTCCTTGTGTCTTGTAACCGAAACTCTCTCTCTCTCTCTCTATATATATATATATATATATATATATATATATATATATATATATATATATATATATATATATATATATATTATTACTACTGTCTGATGATGATTTTGACATACCTGAGTTTATTTGCTTGCTAGATACTTAGAAAAACTCAAAAAGAAAACATGAGTTATAAGCTCTAGTGTGATCAGATTTTATCAGATCACCATATATTGTAATGTTTTCTAGGTACGTCGAAGACCCTTTGAATTGTGAAAAATATTCAAGGTTAAATATAAAACCTTCACATATTCAGGGGGAGTTGCCTTACTATTTGTCTACATTAAATAGGAGGAGATTGTTGGGTCGCTGAAAAGCATCCCCCACTGAGGAGATTTAATGAAGACAAAAAGTCAAATAGTTAGAAGACAATCTGAGGATTTGTTCCTCGGATTGTGGGTAATTGAATCTGACCAGTTCGGATTTCAGTACCCAGTTACACTATCTGATCACTATCTAAAACAATGACCAGTTCCCCGTGCAGAATCAGATACTGGTTAACAGATCAAGAGTGTAACAGGTTCAACAAAATGGAAAAAACGTTGAACCATTGAACAGATACTTCTCTAAGCAAAACTCTTAGTGAAGGTCACTGAAGTTGAAGGCCATCTGAAGAAGCATGAGTATCCGATGACTCACGGCCACCAGAAGTGCACATAGGCTGGAAGTTTCAGTGTCACAAAAAGGCACAAGTAAAGCACAAGTTTGTGCATCGCTGATTATGGGAATATCTTGCAAATCTTCTAGAAGATATCAGCGATCACAAGACGACAGAAAGTACTGTCAAAATTCCGTTAGTCGTCCGCGTCCCATGAAATATCATCTGCACCAACAGAATTCTCACATGTGGAATCGATTGATCATTCCTTTGGCTCTACGTTTCTCAATGATATAAATTGAGGACTTAGACGATCGATTCCGGTGTGGACCCAACAAGGTTACACGCTGCTGAATTTAGCCAGAACTTTATTCCCTTGAGCAGAGTGTAAACCACCAATTTTTTTTAATGGCAGAACTATATTAATGAAGATCTAGCAAGGAGCTAGATAAAACATACAAGAGAGTTATACAATAATGGGATTACAACACCAATCAACCCAATTTTTAGTAACATATTTTCCCCTATGAGATGTCCAAAGAAAAGAAAAAAACTTGACTTTGTCCACTAAACCATCTGATTTGGGTTTTTTCAAATGAAACACCATCTCGTTCCTAAATTGCCAAAGCGTCCAGAAAATGGCAAGAATAACCACTTCAAGGTGTTTTTTATCTTTACCGGCAATGGGAGACCTGTCTGCTAGAAGGAAGGCATCCGAGATAGAAGAAGGGCCGGGATGTTGAATATTCCACCAATTGAGAATAGAAACCCAAAGATCTTTTGCAATGGGGCAAAGAAGGAACACGTGGGCCACCTCTTCAACTTCGTTGTCACAAGTGGCGCACCGAACGTCACTTAAATCAACACCTCTTTTGTCTAGGTTAACTTTAGTGGGAAGGCGGTCTTTTCCGAGGCGCCACGCAAGGATGTTCACCTTGCCTGGCACGAGATTATTCCACTTAAAAGAATCCTCCAATTCCGAAGTGTTATCGCCGAACATGAGCAATTTTCTCATACCACCGACCGTAAATTCTGAAGTAGGATCAATAGTAGAAATCCAAGAATCAATAATATTAGAAAACAGTGGCATTTGGGAGAGTAAATTATTAATTAAAAAAAGTGATTCAACTTCGGTAGATGTTGTGGGCTAGCGAGCCCAGGACCAATTTCCCATAATAAGGGCATCATCGGCAAATTGAAGGTGCGAGATTATGGTGTTATCCAAGCCCATCTTAATACCGCAAAATAATTTATGGATTTTGGCACTTTCAAAAGAGACATGGAGGGCTTCCATTGCAATAATAAAGAGGAAAGGAGATAACGGATCTCCTTACCTAAGCCCTCTTTTGATTTTGGATTCTTTTGTGGGGGACCCGTTTATGAGAATAGAAGCGTGGGCGGAGTCTAAACAACCGCGAATCCAAGACCTCCATTGATCACTAAACCCCATTTGCATCATAATTGAGTCTCGGAAAGACCAATCAAGTGAATCAAACGCCTTTTCAAAGTCAACTTTTTCGGGATGAGAGCGATAAAAGAGGAGTTGCAACCTCTTGGAATATTCCCCGATCTTTCAAAAGATTTAACGAAACTAAGAATGTCGTTCCCAATATAATCCCAATTTTTCTTTATGAATTTAAAAGAGAATCCATCCGGGCCGGGTGATTTCTCACCGCTACAATTCCAAACCGCTTCCTTGATTTCGTCAACCGAAAATGCACCATCAAAAAATAAGGAATCATGAGAAGAAATTGACTTGAACATGGGATTGATGAATGACGGTTTAGCGGTGGCGGAGGTATCATATTTCGTTTTAAAAAAAATTAAAGACATGATCTTGGATCTCGGAGGGATTAGTGACCCAAGAACCCTCAATAGAGATACCATTAAGCTTAGAGCTAGCAAATTTACTTCTTATGATACCATGGAAAAATTTTGAATTTTCATCTCCCTCCACGGCCCATTTGACCTTAGCCTTTTGCTTAAGGTCAAGAATCAAGTTGTGCTCCAAGGATTCAATATTTTTAAAACAAGTGATTCTCTCTTCCTTCTCACGGGGAGTGAGGGTGTTGATTTCCGCCATGTTATCCAAGTGATCCATTCTACTTTTAAGGCCCTTAATGTTAGAAGCATCTTCCAACCGTACTTTAAGTCTCCACTCTTTAAGGTCACTTTTAAGATTTTTCAATTTATTTTTAAAGCAAATCATAGGGTTAAGATGGTTGACCGGCCTAGACCAAGAAGCTAGGAAAGTAGAAGAGAAATCATTATGAAGAAGCCACGAATTGTAAAATTTGAAAGGAATGGGCCCAAAATCCACCGAAGAAGATTTAAGAATAATGGGACAGTGGTCCGAGTACTCTCTCGGCAATGCCTCAACAATGGCATTCGGCCAAGCCGTGACATAATGGTGGGAGATTAGGATGCGATCAAGCTTACCCATCTTTGAACCGTCCGTTGTCATTCTAGTAAAATTCCCCCCCCCCCCCATCGGGAGGTGTATGAGATTCGAGTTAATAATAAAATCATTGAAGAATTTAGCACCCGATTGACAAAAAACCGTACCTTTCCTTTCATCCGATGACCTAACTTCGTTGAAGCCACCAAGGACAATAGTGAGGGTGTTATGATGATTGATGAGGCGGTTAATGTTATTCCAAAGAAGCTTCTTCTTATTAAGATCTTGAGGGGCGTACACAATAATCACAAGACATTTGGTGTTAGAACAAGAAAGCAACCCGATAATATCAAGGAACCCGTCTCCATCAACGGAAGAGTTCAACATGAATTTAGAAGAATCCCACATGGCGATAATGCCTCCGGACTTCCCAATAGGATTTTTTAAAACGTAATCCACCCTATTATTGCCCCAAAGAGAACGAATAAGGAATTGACTCACCCTTTTTGTCATAGTTTCTTGAATCCCGAAAAAATCAATTTTGTTTTCAAATCGAATACGTCTCACCCAGTTGGTTTTTAGAGTGCCACCCACTCCTCTTATATTAAGGGTTGCACAATTCATGGAACGCATGGAATTGCACCATTTCCATGAATGAGGGAATTAACTAGATTTTCTTTTCCCGCCATATCATACCCAAGGATGTTACCAACTATTAAAGTATTTTGTGTTTCGTTTTCACCGGATGAACTAGGGCAAGGAGAGCCATCAATAGGATTCGGAATAGAATGGATAATTCTATAGTTGCATCGTACAATATTCGACTCCGAATCAGAGACACTGCGTAATTCAATTGGCTTGATATGCTTCTTAGAAAATTTCTTTTTGCCACGATGAGAACCTTCTTTGGATTTTTTACAAAGCAATCCCATTTAAAGCATCTATAAGTTTCAAGGAAGTAAACTTCCTTCTTTTTTTCACAATCTGCTTTTTAGAAGAAAAAGTCGAGAAAACAGTAGCTTCACCAGGGAAATTAAGTGAATTAGCTACTGGGCCAGAATCAGCACCCCTTTTAATTTTTTTAAAGATCGTAGGAGGGCCTAAACGTGAAATGGGCTTGTGAATAAAATTAAACGACTTAGGCCCAGAGACACTCACCTTATGAGGGAACTTAATACCAGAAGGTGAGCCCAAAAAAGGATCCGGCCCAACATAGGAAGAATTTGGTTCATTAAGTCGTGGGGTAGCTGCCAAAACAGTGTTGTCTGTACTCCTTTGGTTGACTTTTGGAATGTCGGGGACACTGTTCGAGGAGTTAGCATGAAAACCCGAGCTAAGACCAAAATAGGGTTCTGGATAATCTTCTTCGCCTTGTTTCTTTTCCCGATTTGAAACACTTTTGTCTTCACTCAAAAAGGGCTCAGCTCCGGCGCTGAATTCCGGTGAAATCATCCGATCACCGACAATCTCATCAAGTTCATCTTCCCGACTATAGAGGTCAGAACCGTAATGTGTGGAATTGAGCTCCTCTGAAAAACCCAGGAGAAGGTCGACATTCACAGGTTCTCCATGAAGTCTGATTAAGCAGGAAGAACCGTCAACATTAATAATCACCGTAGGGTTTATAGTTTGAGAGCTTGAAGTGAGAATGCAGACCCTCCCAGACGATCGGTTAAATTTGTGTGGCTCACATAGCTTCGGTTGCATGATAGTGCCCCAAACCTCACCAATTCTAGTGAAAACATCAGAAAACCAGGCCCGGGGCGGGGGGGGGGGGGGGAAGTCCCTCAATCCTCAGCCAAAGGAGCCTTTTTGTTGGCTGAAACAGTCGATCCCAAGGATGCAAGGAAGAGAAGCATTTTTTTACCGGCGAGCACTGTAAGAAGTTATTACACGAACCCGGTAGAAGGAATAGAAACAAAAAATGTAGACCCCCCAAGATGATGAAATCTAACGTCCACAAAACCTTCATCCAGAATAATTGATTGCAAATTATTAGCCGCAGAGAGGTTTTTAAGTTCTCCGACAAGAGCGAGTTCCGGGGAAGGGGTGTTTGGGTTGGAACCGGTATCGATACAAATGGGGGTTGGTGGAGGGGGGACAGGCTCTTTGGTGCACGCTTCCAGGTATGATTTTGGAGGAGAAGTAGGATGTCGGTGGGGCTGAACAGTAACCGCAGCATCAGAAGAATTCCGGGGAAGAAGGTTAACCGGCTTAAACGAAGGAGGTTTTGTCTCTGGAATCTCGCTAAGTTACAACGAAGCTTTTTTGTACCGATGAGAATAGAGTTGAGGAGGAGTTCAAACTTGGGAACATCCTCAACATTGAGAAATCTTGCAAACCCGAAGGGGTGACCAGACTTGGATCTTTTGGAGGCGATAAAGACGTCCGCAATGTCTCCATATTTTGAGAAAATCTCCCACATAACTTTCTGAGTCCAACTAGGGTGAAAATTTGTGAAGAAAAAGGTGGTTGCAATGCCATGGATTGGTGGTTTCAAAGGTTTTCCGGCAGAACCCTTGCTATTCCGGCGCCTGTTGCAGACAGGAATCCACTCATGTTGACCGTGTTGACTTTGTCTCTCCGTATGTAACTTTATGTGTTGAGAATCTCTAGTTATCTGATTCGAGAATTGAATCTGTTTCGAGAATTGAATCTGTTTTGAGAATTGAATCTGTATAACGAAAGTATCTGGTCTTGTGCTTGATCATTTGTTGATAATAAACTTGTCTTAGATAATATCTGTTGTTGTCTATCACATGCAAGCACTTTAGTTAGGATTTGTTCTTAGCTATTACGCAAACTGCTTTCATCTTTATTGTATCAATTATTGATTAATAAAGAAAAGTTTAAAAAGTGTTGAGTGTCTCCATAAATTCAAATTGGTCAAACGTATAGGTGTCATATTTCACTTATTACAGGACTAACAAGAACAATCTAAGAAA
Organism: Calendula officinalis; assembly: GCA_963853835.1. NCBI lineage: Eukaryota > Viridiplantae > Streptophyta > Magnoliopsida > Asterales > Asteraceae > Calendula > Calendula officinalis. The sequence continues at coordinate 25,448,091 of OY970820.1, forward strand.
CTAATGAAGTATAGATGTGATCTCTTAAATATTCCGTTTTAATTTTATACTATTATAGTTGTTTGTAGATATAAACATATGCATACTTAGAAATCTATTTACTTCATTCGTTTCGAAATAAATGATATAAATTAGTTTATATGTTTTTTGAGGCAAAAGATGTAATTAATGTTAAATTAAATTAAATTAGATAGGGAGTGATGAGTCTCACATATTATCATTAAAGTGAGTTTAATAATGTTTAAAAGTATAAATATTGATAAATGAGTCATTTTACTTTATTAAAGGAGATATTCACATTATGTTTTACAAAAGGGATTTTCTAACTCATTCCCTAAGGGCATGAGATAATCTTCATTTAATGCAATAAAAACTTCCTAAAATTTCACAAAATGCATTTATTAAACCTATATTTTCCTTATAAAATACCACAATTAGACTTCATTGATTACATTTTATGAAATTTTAGGAAGTTTTTAGTGCATTAAATGAAGATTATCTAATGCCCTAAGGACATAAGTTAGCCAAACCCTTTACAAAATAATGAAAGTCTTAAACTGTATTACTTATTTTGAAACACCGCTCACTAGTAGGTAACGAGGGGATTAAAAAAAGGGCTCATTTCACCTGCCCATAAAAAGCGTATCATTTTTTCTAAAATGTAAGTACTTCCTCCGTATCAAAATAAGTGACACACTTTCCATTTTGGGGTGTATCAAAATAAGTGACACACTTTGAAAACTTTCCTTATTTGGTAAATTATGTGGGACCCATACCCACTAACTATCCACATTAATAAAGTGAAATTACTCTTATACCCTTACTTTTACTTTTAAAACTAATTAATATCACTTTATTCAAGAAAAGTGGGACCCATTCTCCACTAATTATGTACTTTAATCTATTTTAACCCCTACTTTAATCTTTTACCTCAAAAAATGTGTAAGCTAATTTGTGTCACTTATTTTGATACGGAGGAAGTATTACTTTAACTTTAAATGTGGGGACACTACGTAAGCAATGATGCTATAAAAAGACAAAATAAGAAAAACCTCGTCATAAATGACGTACTCTCAATTCTCAATTCTCAAATGAAAATGCATCCATTCATTATCTTTTATCAAAATTAATTTTTTCAGCGCAACTTTTAGTTTATACTTCCTCCGATTTAAAATAAGTGATACATTGTTGGTTTCACGGTTTTTGAGACAAAATATGATAATGATAATTAAATTAGATTAATTGGATGGTTAGTAGGGAATGTGTCCCACAAATTTTGAATAAATTAAGGTTAATGATGTTTAAAAGTAAAAGTAAGGGTAAAGATGTCATTTCAATTTATTAAAGTAGATAGTTAGTGGTTGTGAGACCCACTACATTTTACCAAATAAGGTAAGTTTTCAAAGTGTATCACTTATTTTGATACACCCAAATATGAAAAGTGTATCACTTATTTTAAATCGGAGGAAGTATATTACAGCATACAAATTGCAAACTTTATAAATATATGAAATAGCAATTATGGTATATCCATTAGAAAATGTGGTATATTTATTACCACTTACTTATCTTTTATTTGCTAAATGGCTAAACGTTCCTGGTAACAATATAAAAATTGTACTACTTATTATCAAATTATAATTTTAATATATATCATCATACCAATAGATAATTAATAGTATTTAAATTCATTAACTCCTTTTTTAATTTTATTTTTAGTTTACATATTAATACTTATCAAATAAGTAAGAAAATAACTAAAAAAGCTGGTAGAAAAAACATTTTTTTGTTTTATCAAAAAATAATAGGTTGCCTTTTAGACAATTTCCTCAAAATTTTCAAAAATGTCACCAAAAACAACTTTCTCCCCAAGCAAATCGAGAACACAGGCCGGAGCTTTTGGAAAAACCGTACACCAAACCACTTTATTAGGCCTATTATTGGTGACAGATAAGCACTGCGATGACGTTATACCGATCCAAGTTGATGACGTCATACTAAGGTGCTGTTTGTTTTTGATAGAAGGTCTTCCTGAGGTCTTTTGTCTTCACGGCGCAGAAAAAGGCTTGCGCAGATGTTTGTTTTTGGGAAGCCCGCAGACCTTATATTGTCTGACTAAGGTGTTCCCCAGGAAGACTTGGACATTAGCTTCTTGGGTCTTCCAAACTTTAAAAAAAATCTCCAAAATTAATTAATATTATTATATTAATATATATTGTTATATTAATATATATTATTATTATGTTAATATATAATATTATTATATTAATTATTATTATTATTATTATTATTATTATTATTATATTAATTAATATTATTATTATTATATATTAATTAATATTATTATTATATTAATATATCTTATTATTATGTTAATATATAGTATTATTATATTAATTAATATTATTATTTTATTAATTATATATTGATTAATATTATTATTATATTAATATATAATATTATTATATTAATTAATATTATTATATTATTAGATAATAATATATATTATTAAATTTAAATTATATATATTAGTATTATATATAAATATAATATAATACTAATATATTAACTAATATTATTAATATATTAATTAATACAATTATTATTATATTAATATATAGTATTATTATATTAATGTATAATATTATTATCTTAGTTAATATTTTAGTTTATTTGAGTAGTCTGCAGATGTTAAAAAACAAATAATAGTTTTCTTGCAGACTGCAGACCTTTAGTTCATCTCAAAAGCTGTAGCAACTGGCAGATGTGGTGCACAGACAACAGATCTTTTTACTTTAAAAGAACAAACGGCACCTATTCTCTAGAATTTCTTTTTTTCAGATTGGGAAATTTCCTTGAACTTAATCACTTGCTTCCTACCATCTCACTTTCTCTCTCTATGCTACACACCACTTTCTCTCTCTAAATTACATTCATATATAAGTATCTCTCACTTCATCTTCACTTTACACTGAAGCTCAGATTTACATTATCTGAAATGGATAAAAAACAGAATATATTGATCGAAACCCTAATTAAAGGAAGAGAATCTGCAATAAAGCTGCATAATTTACGTCGCCTGAAAGTTAATTTCGACGGATCGGTTTCTGTTGAAGATCTTCTGATGGAAATAATGGGATCTTTCTCCGGTGGCATTTCAATGTTGAATTCTTGCGATTCCGGCGAGATTTTTGGGGTTCCGGCAAGTCCCCACATGGGTTTGGCTTCGCCCGTTGACTCGGTACCGGAAGTTTGCACCGGGAAGAAACCGGCGCCGGCTGTGAAGGAACGAAGAGGCTGTTACAAGAGAAGGTATGTACAAGTAGTTGATGCATTTATTTGATTCAACACATATATAACACAATGTACAACATATTAACATATAGTGTACAAACGTTCCAGCACATAGTACAACATATTAACATATTTGCTCTTGATCAATGATTGAATATTTGCAGAAAGACCAATGATTCAAGGGTTAAGATAAGTGCTACTATAGAGGATGCTTATCAATGGAGGAAATATGGACAAAAAGAGATCCTCAACTCAAAGTTCCCAAGGTCTAAATCATATATTTTCTTATTTTTCATTAGTTTTTATATTCTTTTCAATTACTTAAAGATATATCCAACTTCATCTTAACATGGATTTTTGTCTAGAAATTAATTTTTTTAACAAAAAAATTACATGAATATAATACCTTTATCAAATAATTATTAATAATATTGATTTATTATGAACAATGATTTTGTAGATGCTATTTTAGGTGCACTCACAAAAATGTTCACGGGTGCAAAGCACTCAAACAAGTTCAACAATTGGAAGAGGAATCAAACATGTTCCACATCACATATTTTGGCCATCACACTTGCCCTACTTTAAATTCTTTCCGAAACCATGGAATTGTTCTTGATTTCCAAGATTCCAAAAACCACAATCATTTCTCAAACAGCCCCTCAACTATCACAAATACCAACATTGACCCCTTTGTAAAACAAGAAGTTGACTCCAAGGCCCAAAGTACTGACATGTCTGACAATATTTCATCAGCCAATGATGACCATATATCTCCTGCTTTAGTGTGGAATGAGGTATTATTGGGTGGTGATCATATGGGTTCAAGCCATAAGGGTGCATCATTTGTGGGGTTTGATGACCATGAAGATTCTTGTGCATCCACTAGCTCCCATGACTATTTGGATATGGATTTTTTCAAAAATGGTGATTTGCTACTACTTGATGACGTGTTTCGCTAGGTCGATCAATCTCATGGATGGAATATTACCGATAAATTCATGAAAAAGTATAACTTATATTGCACAAGATACAAGTTATCATTGCTAGCTAGACAGTTTAGGGTTTGACTATTATCGTTTAGGGTTAGTGATAATTGAACCCTTGTCTAGGTTATCATCCTTGTCTTCATGTCTAAAAATCAGAATATTTATAGATAATAAAAGATAGTGTATATAGAAGTCGTCTCGGTGACAATAACACTTTTGTAAATACATAATTACATATTGTGATCACGGGTTGTTTCTAAGGCCATTTAGTTTTTATTTTGTAACATATATGCATTTTAGATTTAATGTTACCCCAAGAATGGACCTCAATAGACTTGTACAACAACATATTCACAATGTACAACGTGATATTATTATATTTCCATTCGAATTAAATAAAATCCATTTCAATGCACATATGGTATAAAAATGTTAACAACTAGCAGGATACTACCCGCGCGTTGCTGCGGGGTATTTTAGATAATGGCGAAATATTATTGACTGCTTTTTATATAAAATCCAAAAGATTGTGTACGTAACATTCAAAAGATTATTTACATGAGTATTTATGTAAGTCTGATCGCGGTTCGCAACAGAAGGTTGTGTTTTTGTTGGTTCTTCGAATGTCGTTATCTGCATAAGTTTAAAAAGGTTGTGTGCGTTTGCTGCACTCATTTGTTTACGCTTACGCGATTGGTCTGTTGTTTGTATATCTCGGTCTTCGGAAAAACACGAATAGACAATAGTATTCTGCTTTCGTCGTGTCATGGCACCGCAAGAAAGCTTAAAACCTGAATTATGAAAGTATGATTAACAATTCTGTTATCTACAGATTGTTTAAATTAAAATGGTGATTTATTTTTGGAAAGGAAACACTTCCCGAAACTTATTTGGGTGCTATTACTATGACGACCTAAAGAGCATAAGAAGTGGACACATAATAATTAACTAAATTAGGTACTATTAGGCCAACAAAATACTAAAACGGATCAAATGAGCCTCATATATCAGAGATGTATGTTAAATAATTATTGGTTGATGTGGGCAACATTTTTAATTTCAATGGGTCAAATAAGCAAAGTAAACCTTAATTTCTAATTACGCTATGTTTAGTTGTACTTTCTGTTGGATATCAAATAATTAAGTTCATGTCATAGATTTGTTCAAATATTTGTTATTGTTCATATAAATTAATTGAGGTCAACTTGTTTATATGTCACAGTTTGTTTTGTTCATGAAATTATGTGAATCTAATGGGGTCTCACTATATAATATGCTATGAATCAAAAAATTTAAAGGGCAAATAAAATTTGTTGTACATGAGCTGATACAACAATCTTTATGTATTTGGTAACACTCTTACTTGGTTTTCTATTTTAAATTTGTAAGCTATTAGCGGGAGAAAAATGTACCTTTTTTAACCGGATATCTCAAAGAACACGGCTACTAAAATTTGTTGTCTACTTGATCTATTCCGGATGAAAAAACAAACAGGTCAGATGACACATTTGGCACCTGAGGCAAAAGATAATTTATATCAACTTAAGTTAAGATGCTATACGTAATTTAAGAATCGAGGAAATAAAAAAAAGATAAATTAGTTGTAGATGGGTTCATCTATATTTTAACCTATCCGTTTTAGGAATCGAGAAAAAGATTAGCACCTAAAATGTTCATTTGACAATTTATTCACATGTAAAAGAAACTAAAAACAAATTCTTATACAAACTAAAAACGATTTGCAAACTTATACAAATGCTTATACTATAATTTGCTTTATGAAACATCAACCAAATTAACAGCAACCTAAAATGAATTAGACAGGAACCTAAGTTGGCCTTAAATGATAATCAGACATCAAACTTAAATCAGCTGTGAGTTGAGGGAAAAAGAATAAATTAGGATTTAGTGGATTCATCTCTGTTGTAACCAAATAAAAATAACAGTTCCAAATATAGTGACAATTATTTTGAAGATATTTCAGGTATTGACTAATAAATCAACCTTTGACCTATGTCGGTTAAGTTATTAAACCTAATGAGTTCGTGAAGTGTGTTGATTAGGATTATGAATATGATTCAACCTAAATTAGACCTAAAGTGGCTTAAATGATAATCAGGCAGACATGAAACCTAAATTATTTGCTGGAACATCTTACTTTCTTGTTTTTCCAGTATAATTAGTAAAAAAACTTGCAGATATATGAAATATAATCAGAAAGCACAAAGAGTAAAATTAAAAGATACAACTGAAAAGAAAAAGGTAGTGGATGAAACTCACGCTTAGAGAGGACTGTGGCTCCTTATAGAAGGTTGAACTGTGATTCCAAAAATCGAACCCCCAATTTTGAAAAAGTAATCGAAATACGGAGACTGTGTCTCCTTTTAGAAGCTGTGAACTGTGATTGAACCCCCAATTATGGAGAAGCAATCGAAACTTACCTGGAGAAGTCTGGCCTGAAATCGTTGATGTAGGAACGTCAAAATCAAAAAAGGGGAGTTAAAAAAGGGAAATATCATAGCAGAACCTGAAGATGCACCCTAGTTGAAAATTAGCAAACGCCATCATTGAAATTGGGTTTGTAGGTTGAAATTAGGTTTGGGTGTGGCAAATGTTACATTCATACGTAGATACAGATGGCAAAATAGGAGGTGGACATGGTAGAGGCAGATGAGAGGCGTTATTAAACGAAGCAGGAGGTGGAAAATGTAAAGGGGGGTGAGAAAGCAGGAGGATGTGGCAGTTATACATCATCTGTATATTCGAGAGGTAAGTTTATCCTTCAAAAGTCAACAAATTCGGCATGTAAGTTAAAAAAAAAATTAAAATTAAAATTTCAGCAGTATGCCACTATTCATCCCACTCACATAACCAGTTGCAAAATGTATGATAGTAAATGTCGATACGCAATCTTGTATCATATTTTTATATGTTTGATGAATTTTTTTATACCAATTTATGTATAGAATAAAGAAAATACCAGAATGTGAAATCTTAAAGTAAAGATTGGGACCATTTCGACAGATCATATTCATTTGTAAACAATTGTAAGTGGGATAAGCATACGAAGCACGAGTTTGACTCATTTGCTAACAATGACAGCTTAAAACATCAAATATAAAAATTAACCGCAATACAACGTTAATGTTCCTTACTAGTTAAATTATGATCGCACCATTTAAAAAAAAAAGTAATGGTATTAATTCCTACCATTTAGTTCTACTTATAGTTCAACTAAATAGATGAATATATGTGTCAAAATCAAAAGATAATATTAAGGGAGAGAGTTAGTTAATTACATATGTTATTTTATTAAGTAGGTAGGATTATAAGTGAAAATAAATGATATGACTAAATATCTCTTACAAAAACAATATTTGTAATGTTTTATATAAATAGGAGGTCCATACACAACAACATTAATTATGTTGCGATATGGAGTTGTGGTGTAATCAATAATGTGTCATTTGATTTACCGTATCCTGTGATCTTTTATAATACGTGCATAATGAAATCCGTGTAAAACAAAAATTACTATAAGAATAGTATCAGTTAAAGCTTTTGGAAATAGCATATAATAACATTTATGTTAAGTTGGTGGATAGATAGTATAATTGTATACATCCAATATTTATAATTCATTGCAAACCGAACCCCACAGCCTTTTGGACCGACTTTATTACTTTCTCAACTGGGGAGGACAAGAAACTTTTGAAGCGACGTGCTATAGATTTTAAATTCAATATAGAAATAACATTTGTGTATTTATATACAATATGCAATATTTAAACTGTATTTTTGCATTATAAAAAACTTATCTTAAAATGTACTAAATTTAGGACATTAGCGCAATTACAAGTTAAATTTATCAACAAACTCTTACAAGTAAATTACTACATGTATTAATTAAATTTATTACATTGTCTTCAATCTTTCTGTAACTTGTCTATACTTTTTACAGAATTAAACCTAAATATTCAAGTAAGTAAATCATATACATTCTAAACGATACTGTTTCTACTAGAAAAAAAATAATAGACCTTATAAAAAAAATAAAATAAGAGTTTGTTAACATGTTAAAGTATCTGATAGATCATAATACACTGAGATTAAGCTAATTCATGAAGATTCAAGTGAGATTGAAGAATAAAGTGTGTGTTCTTGGTGTTTCACTATGTGTAAGTTGAAAGAGAAAGATGGAGGGAAGTTTGAAAAGCACAATATCACTGATTCAATCCATCTTTGGTGATAGATGATGATTTTGATGAGAAAAGTGAAGAAGATTGATTAGGGTTTTAGAGAGAGAAAGTTAGAGAGATGGTAGAGAGAACAAATGCAGAATTGTGTGAATGATTAATGTGCAAAAGTTAGGAATTAAGCCTTACACTTTGGTATTTATATCATGGCTTAATTCCTTGGTTAGTTAGGACCATTTCCTAAACTAAACTTAACATATATACAATGTTTCAATATACACCCTAGACTATCTATTACAATATCTTTGGTACCTAACAATCTCCCCCTTTGTAATACTAGTCTAGGTTGCATATCTTTGAAGACTTCTGTGTTTGTAAGGCTGGAGCTGAGATTTGAACCGTTGAGCAGTTATGTTGATAAAACAGCATCAGCCTTTGATCATCGGTGACAGACATACTTTTAATTGGCTATTCAACCAATATAAAGTATTCCAGAAGACTTCATGCAAATCGACAGAATGTAGACCCATAGATAGAGCGGTTAGCAGCGGAAGTCCTTTCTTGAAGTTGTGGCGTTTGTCGATTTGTTGCAGATCCTTGGTTCCTGATGTTTGTTGAAGTTGAAGCAATGCGGAATGTTGATATGTTTTGGATTTTCTGACCGTTGTTGATAATGTTGGAGTACGGTCATAGAATTCCTTATCTGATGTATTGACTGTTGTTGATAAGATTGAAGTACAGTCATCAGATCTTCTATCAGACATAGTGACCGTTGTTGATAACAATGGAGTACGGTCGTCTGATCTTCGCACGAGAAGGTATCAGGGTAACCAGGATCACATAGATTGCATGTTCGCACAACAGTTACAGAAACTGTGTGACCTACGTTCAGTGTTGGCATTGATGTTAGCACTGGTAGGATTTCCATTCAATCATCGTGGAATACCAATATTTTTGGTATCACTATGAATGTTCCGGCAATATCTCAAAGATATGCTTGGTAGAGTGCCTGTGTCCTAGAGAAATTTAATTCGGTTCTAGACTCTATACGTGGACAAACGAAGGCGAGGACTGGAGGTGGGTCCTCTTTTTCAATATCAACAATCTCCAAATGAGATGTCGATAGTGGATGTGGTTATCTCCGTGTTTTTGAAACAAGTACTTTTTGTACTTGAGTGGTCAGTGGGGGTTGTGCATTGCATCACTGGGTCCATGATGTCTTAATCAGAAAGCAACATATGCAATCCGATATAGATGAGGTTACCCGGTCATTTGTTCGGTTCAGGGAGGGTTTTCCGTTTCTTTAACCCTTTCACACACACTCCTCACTCAACTCACTTTTTCATTTTTCAACCACACCCTCGTTTTTGTTTTTACCATGTGATAAGCTGATTTGCACCCCATACTTCATACCCCCTCTCAATTTTTACCTCAGCGCACCCCAATCAAGATCCCATGATTCTTGATTCTGCTCACCTAGACCTAGGGACCCTCACTTTTAAGTTCCTATATTGTCGGTGGCTCCGGGGAAGATCATGATGGGTTTAGCAGATCATAGGAGTAATTTGAGAGTGGACTATTACGCTCATGTGCATTTTAATCAGCTTTCAAGATGTTGCATTTTGGATCACATGGATTTTTCATCGGAATTTTTTATGTGTTTCCGGTATAAGTTGTTGCCTGAATGATTTTGAAGTTTGAGGCACAGCAACTTTTTTCTTTTAAGGTAACTCCGGACTCACATAGAGTATCCGTTAGCACACGGTATGAATCTGTAGTCGTTTGCACAACCGTTGATTCAAATGTGTGACCTACGTTTAGAGTTGGCGTGATTTTAGCTCTAGCAGGATTTCCACTTGATCCTCGTGAAACATCAGATTGTGATGCCACTACAAGTGTTCCGATGGATTCACTGAGATCCATTTTTGTAGTGCAAGTGTCCTATATTGGAAGGTTCTTGAGGGTGAGACCTAGACACACTGTGCATACAAATGAGACGTAACCCGGGGCAGGAGGTTATATTTTGTTTCAGTACCGACATACTCCGAATGAGTAGTCAGTAGCTTTTGTGCTACGTCCCCTAATGAAATGAAACAAATTCCTGTTGAGAGGAATTTGAGTGGTTGGTGGTGGTGTGCATTTGCTTTACTGGGCTAGTAAAGTCTAGTGAAACATTCAACTTATGAATGATCACCTATTTGTATTGTTGCCCGGTTTGTTAACAGTTTGGATGCACTCAAAGGTGTGTTTTCTTAGATTTATCATGTTTTCACATCACCTTGCACTCACCTAGTTCTATATCCTAGACGTATACTCTCACATTTACCAGTTGGCTGAAATATTTCCCTGGGATAGGTTAGGCCGGATCTGGCAAACCATGGGAAGGTATTGTCTTTATGAAGATATTTTTCGTTCGTTTATTCATGTTGGGTATTTTTGTTTTGATTTTCTAAATTTTCTCCCCCTAGAAATAGTAATTCTCCCCCTAGAATTAGTATTTCTCCCCCTCGACAAATCAAAAGTATTAAAAAGTTTTGAGATTTGAAGACGTACCTTAAACATCATCGGAGGGTTGGAAGAGAGTTTTTGCGGTGAAGCTTGATTGAGCTTGTTGCTTTCTTTTGAGAGCGGGTTCTGAATCCGTTTTGATCAGAAGCCATCTTTTGTTGAGGACCGGGTTTCAAGCTGAGATACTTGAAAGCCATTGTCTTTGAGGCACGGGTCGTAGTGCATAAGCCAAGGACCGCTGAGGACCGAGTTATACACTGAATTATGTATAAGTCACTGGTTTGTTAATGAAATTTTAGATATATACATATATATATATATATATATATATATATATATATATATATATATATTAATAGAATTTGAAAATTTAATTTTATTAATAATAAAAGAAAATTTAACAAATTATATATATATATATATATATATATATATATATATATATATATATATATATATATATATATATATATATATATATATATATATATATATATATATATATATATATATATGTATGTATGTATATAAGAGAAATTAAAAGAAAAAGATCCCAGGTCGAGACTGGTAACTATCCCCAAATATTTATCATAAGTGTTGAATAGGAGAGCTCTGTTTCCAATCATGTGCCTTGAACAGCCCAAGTCAAGGTATCTCAGATTCTACATAAAACAATTAAAACATGTTTGGTACCCAATTATTTATGGGTCCTGAACGATTAGTGACTGATGTTTTATGTAGAATTATTTTATGATGAAATTAGAGCTTTGGAGAACTGCAAGGACGCAGTTTAGAATTTGTGGATTTAACGACCCATTGTAAAGATTTTTCAGAGGATTGAATAATCCAATGAGAGTTTTCATTTTTGATCCAGTTATATTTTACAAACGTTGAAGATTTGGTTGGTGTTTTGTTGTCGCATTTTGAGAAACCTGAAGATTTTGGCTTAGGTGCGGAATTTCCTCGAGAAGATTTGCGACGAGAGAACGAGTGGGTATCAGAGGTTGGTGGGTTTTTGGGAAAAGATTTCGGTTGTTTGGAAACTGGAGAGGATAAAATCTTTTGATTTGATTTTGTTGGTTTAGTGACGTATGATTTGCATTGATATGGATAACACGTTTTGCATGTGTTTATAAGTTTACCAGATTTATGATATACTATGTTCTTATGAATACTGCAAGGTGCATCAAGTCTTACAAAAAAACGTTTATCAGTCTGAGTTATCTGTTTCTTTGTAATTTTATCAAAAAATCTTTTTGATCCAGATTTGTCAGTTTTAACATACACATCACCAAAATCAGGAGAGTATCGGACATGACGATAAACAGTAGAATCATAATCAGTTCTAAAAGCCGTTAAGATAGTTTTCACACAAGTAGAGTTATTACATTTATTTTGATAAGAAAAAGAAGAAACTACAGACGTACGAGGACTAGACTTCTTAAGCAGGCTGGGCTTCCTAAGCATACTAGGTCTAGTCTGAATAGACTTCTCGGACTTCTTGGCTCTTGTGACTCCATCGGGCTTCTTGAGCATCTCACTCTGAGACTCTAATTTACTATTGGAAGCATTTAAGACAGGTGGACTAGAGTTTCTCCTCAACATGATTGGAACTGGATTAACTGGTGCCGGTCCTAATACAGAGGGTTTAGAATTTTGAGAAACAAGTTTGTTCGTTTTAGATTTTAATTCTAAAATGGTGTCCTCTAAATTATGTATTTTGATTTGAAGATTTTCCTTTTCTTTATCAAAGGCTTTTTGTGTTTCATCAATTTCAGATTCTAATTGTACAATTTTCTTTTCTAAAATTAACGGAGGAACATAAAACTTTGGTTCTTTGATTTGTTTTAACACTACATTTTCAGGAATGGAAAATTCAGCAGGTGTGATGGTTGGAAAATATTCATTGTGTTCAAATTTTGCTTTCTTCTTTTCGTATGTTGAGTTTAGAGCATCATAATTGAAGCTAATTTGAGCATATTCTTCCTTTTCCCGGTTAAACTTTTCAACTGCTGCTTCTTCATCAGGCATATGAAGGAAGCTTTGCCATATCCCCAAGTTCATGTAATCGTAATTGTATAGTGTGGGTAGAACATCAGCAGCTGTTTCCAGAGGGCGGGTATTCTCAGCTCCGAGACCCACTTTTGACTTGAACGATCTGAACTCTTTTGGCTGGTTTAATTTTATCGTTTGTTCTGTGTGACCAGCTTTCACAATCGTCTGCTCCAGTTTTGAGATGTGTTCTTCAGCATTTTCTTTCTTGACAGTAAGACTGTGTATGGTTGCTGATTGTTCATAAATTTCCTTTTTAAAATTGTTTGTAATGTTTTTGATTTGGTCATTTAGTTTTTGAATTTCATTGTCAACTGTCTTCAACTTATCTTGGTAGTCTTTCATCTTGATGTCTGCAAACTTCATCCAGTTTTGCTCTCGACTGAGTTGAATAGCTAAGTCATTTATCAGCTGCTTGGAGTCATTTTTATCACTTGACACCGTCTTCATCGTTTTTAGGTTCGAAATTTCAAGATTTTTTGTATTAATATTGTGATTTAGACGATTTACTTCACTGGTGTGAGCAGCATGAAATGTTGACAATTGTTGTTGTAACTCTTGTGTTTTTTGATTTGAATTATTATTTTGATTTACTTGAGGAACAAGAGTTTCAAGTTGCCGACGAAAGGTTAAATTTTCTTCCTTTAATTTTAGGATTTGTGTATTTGATGCATTAGTTGTATTTACTTGTTTTTGTAGATTATTTTGTAATTCAGAAATTTGAAATTTATAAGCAGATTTTGACGTAGTCAACTGATTTTGTAATTCCTTGTTTACGTGAGTTATTTGAAGAGAACATTGACTTAAATCACTTAAATCATTTAAAAGTTGTTCCTTTTCGGATTCTAAAGAAGTAATTTGTTTTGTCAGTTGTGATTTCTCATCAATTTTAAGAAAAAGTTTTTCATTAAACAAGGAATTCTCTGATTCATCAGTGACTGAGTCAGTTAGTAAAGAGTCAAAAAAGGAAGAGAGTACCTCATTTTCGTCATTTTTTGAAATGCCCAACACAGTTGTATCCTCAGTTGGTATTGCCATGACTGCCAGGTTGGCAATGCACTGTTTATCCTCCTGGGCATTCGCCCCGCCAGACAATGTTTCTTTGGAAGTCATGTTAAGAACAATTCACGGGAATTTTGATTGAAACGAGGTAAAGAAAATTTTAAGAATGAGAAGGTTCTGGAATAGAATATGTGATGTAGACCGTGAATTGGTCTTCAAAAATTCAAAATTACCGAAATCATAAACCGATTATTCCAGATGATAAAGTAGACTTTAAATGTGCCTAAGATTTTTAAATTAGGGAAAAATGACGATCGTGTTAGAAACTGGGGCAAAACGAAGTTTAGAAATTGACCGAAAAATCACAAAAACGCAAATAAAGTGATCGAAATAAGCGTTTTTGGGCCGAGAAGTCGGGTATACCGCCTATGGCCATTTATCACGTCGTAGCATTCGTCTTTAGCTTCGATTTGGTTACTCGTGGGCTCGAAACGGACACCCGAGCTGAAAGTTATGACCGTTTCAGTACAGCCCCTTTTGTCACGCGAGTGTTGAAAGAGTTCGGGCCGAAGTTGAGTAATGTTCGGGCCGAAGTTTGAATAGAAGTTCGGGCCGAAGTTTTGAAAGAAGTTCGGGCAGAAGTTTTGAAAGAAGTTCGGGCCGAAGTTTTGAAAGAAGTTCGGGCAGAAGTTTGGTTGAAGTTCGAGCCGAAGTTTGGGTTGAAGTTCGGGCCGAAGTTTGGGTTGAAGTTCGGCCCGAAGTTTGGGTTGAAGTTCGGGCCGAAGTTTGGGTTGAAGTTCGGGCCGAAGTTTGGGTTGAAGTTCGGGCCGAACTTGTTACTGTTCTCGGGCCGAAGTCTTTCTTGGCAGAACAGTGACGAACAGAACAGAAAAACCCACTAATTTGATCCTAAAATGGTCGTTTCTTAGCCAAAATCTTCGATTCTTTTTGCAAAGTGACCCAAATACTATTTCCTTCAATCCATTACTACAATAATACTCAATAACAACCTAGATCTATTCGAAAATTTGAATTTAGAGTGTTTTTTTAAGCTTTAATGGTTTTTCCTAAAAATCTAAATTCTTCATCAGAATGGATTAGATTCGATCCTAACTTGATTCTAAGCTTAATATAACAATAAAAGGAAGCTATTCAATCCATAATAACAAGAAATAGTACCTTAAATCCGATTTTTGATCTTAAACCCCTTTTTCTTCAAAAACCTTCAAAAACCCACTTGATCTTCTGATTTTAACACCAATTGATGGATTTGGATCGTTTTCAAGATGAAATTATGCTCTGATATTGAAAAGCACAATATCACTGATTCAATCCATCTTTGGTGATAGATGATGATTTTGATGAGAAAAGTGAAGAAGATTGATTAGGGTTTTAGAGAGAGATGGTAGAGAGAACAAATGCAGAATTGTGTGAATGATTAATGTGCAAAACTTAGGAATTAAGCCTTACACTTTGGTATTTATACCATGGCTTAATTCCTTGGTTAGTTAGGACCATTTCCTAAACTAAACTTAACATATATACAATGTTTCAATATACACCCTAGACTATCTATTACAATATCTTTGGTACCTAACAAAGTTAGTAGCTTTCAAATGATAATCCAATTAATGAAAGGAAAGCTTACACATTAAGTCAACATGATAGGTATTTATACCTCCCTTCTAAACATGCTTAATTAATCACTAACTAAGCCTAATTACATTGTTTTAGGCTTATGACTAGTTTATCATTTAGACAATGTTACACAACTAGTCCCTAAGTCCCTATACTATTTGATACAACATATTTAATCCTAACAATCTCCCCCTTTGTATCAGTAGTTTGGATAGCATGTTCTTGAAGTCTTCTTTTCGAGCAAAATCTGAAACTAGAATATCCGTTGAGTAGTTTTAATGAAGAATCAGTTTCAGATTTTGGTAATCAGATAAAATAAAACTTTTAATCGGCTTTTCAACCAATATAAAGTGTCTCAGAAGATTTCATGAAGTCTTGACTTAATCTGTCTTTATCATTATCCAATCTCCATCTTTTTGAGCTTTAGAACTACATCCATGTCTTCCTTCAAATGAGTATATTTAAAAATTTGAAAATTCTGGAAATGAAACATCTGTTTCGTAAGGATTTGACTGGGATTTAGAAATTTTGTAGATTTAATTTTGGATAGAGGTTTGTGAGGATGGGATAATGATGGTTTGTATTATGAAAAGAATGATTTGAAAGTTAAAGATTTTGGATGTGTGTGTGTATGAATGTTTGTATATAGGAAAGAATGATATAAACATTTAAGATTTGAATTAGAACTACATCCCTGTCTTCCTTCAAATGAGTATATTTAAAAATTTGAAAATTCTGGAAATGAAACATCTGTTTCGTAAGGATTTGACTGGGATTTAGAAATTTTGGAGATTTAATTTTGGATAGAGGTTTGTGAGGATGGGATAATGATGGTTTGTATTATGAAAAGAATGATTTGAAAGTTAAAGATTTTGGATGTGTGTGTGTGTGAATGTTTGTATATAGGAAAGAATGATATATACATTTAAGATTTGAATGAATGTGGATAATTTGTATTTTGTATGACACAAAAGATTTGAACAGTTTTGCTTTTGTATGGATATGGTTGTTATAGAATTTGGAAAGAATGATTTATACGATTAGATTTTGGATGGATATGAATGTGAATTTGTGGTTTGGATAGAATGATTTGTCAGTTTAAGATTTGTAATGGAAATGTTGAGAATTTGTGAGAACTTTCTGAAGATGAGTCGGTTTCTCTTTCTTCACAAATTATTTCATGTAAATCGACGAAAATGTAGACCCATAGGTAGATAGAGTTGTTTATAGCGGAAGTCTTTTCTCGAAGTTGTGGCTTTGTCGATTTATGATCATTGATAATTGTTGTTGAGAGAAAAATGTGGATAAGATTTGCGCTCCCCCTCAAACAAACAATTATTCTTCAACAAATCCTCTTCGGTTTCTTGTTTACTCCCCCTTAATCGGTGCATATGTCTTTTTGATGTGGAGTACACTGGGCTAATATATTCTCTTAAGTCTTGTAAGCATTTTACTTCATAAACTGAACTTCTTAGTAAATTTTCTCCCCCTCATGATGAAAAATGTAAAGTTCATCGAGATGAAATGAAGAAAATCTTCAAAGCCCATGGATACAAAATGTGAAGAAGAATAATATATTCATATTCTGAATGAATCAATATACATCACATTGTATCATCGAAAACCGAACCTATGTTGATGATGTCGATATCCGATCAAATCGTTTGGCAGTTAATCTCAATGATCGAATCAAATAGGGAAAACCGGGATCACATAGATTACCCGTTGACACAACAGTTACACAAACTGTGTGACCTACGTTCAGTGTTGGAATAGATGATAGCACTGGTAGGATTTCCATTCAATCATCGTGGAATACCAAGAATGTTGGTATCACTATGAATGTTCCGGCTTTATCACAAAGATAAGCTTGGTATTATGCCTTGTGTCCTAAAAGTGTATTGCGGTTCTAGACTCAATTAGTGAACAAACGAAGGCGAGGACTGGAGAGGCTTGTCCTCTTGTTCAATATCAACAATCTCCAAGTGAGATGTCGATAGCATATGAGATAGTCTCCGTGGAAATGAAACAAGTACTTTATAAGAAATACTTGAGTGGCTGGGGGGGGTTGTGCATTCCATCACTGGGTCCATGATGTCTATATCAATATCAGAGAGCAACACATGCAATCTGATAGAGACGTGGCAACCCGGCTTTTTAGCAGTTTGGTAAGGGTTTTTCGTTTTCTTTAACCCTATCACACCCTCCTCACTCAAGCTAACTATTTCATTTTCGACTACTCCCTCATTTCAATGTACCATGTTAAGCAGAATTGCACCCCATACGACATTCCCCCTATCAAATTTTATCTCAGCGCACCCCAATCAAGATCCCGTGATACTTGATTCTACTCACCTAGACCTATGTACCCTTACATATTGTCCTATATTGTAGGTGGCTCCTGGGGAAGATCATGCTGGTTATAGAAGATCATAGGAGTAATTTGAGAGTGAACTATAACGCTCATGCGCAATTTATCAGCATATATGATGTTACTTTGTAGGAATAACATGGATTTTTCATCGGAAAATGTATGTGTTTCCGGCATAAGTTGTTGCCTTTAGGATATCAAATTTAGGCACAACAACTTGAAAAATTAAGGAAATACCGGACTCACATAGAGTATCCGTTAACACACGGTATGAATCGATAGTCGTTTGCACAACCGTTGAATCAAATGTGTGACCTGCAGTTAGAGTTGGCGCGATTTTAGCTCTAGCAGGATTTCCACTCAATCTTTGTGAAACACCAGATTGTGATGCCACTATGAGTGTTCCGATGAATACACGGAGATTCATTTATAAAAGTGTATGTGTCATATATTGGAAATATTTGTCGGTGAGATCTAGACACATTGTGCATTCAATTGAAGACGTAACCCGGGGCAGAAGGTTAATTATTTCAATACCAACATACTCCGATTGAGTTGTCGATAGATTATGTGCTATGTCCCCTGATGAATTGAAA
The DNA here is from genome assembly GCA_963853835.1 of Calendula officinalis. Classification (NCBI taxonomy): domain Eukaryota; kingdom Viridiplantae; phylum Streptophyta; class Magnoliopsida; order Asterales; family Asteraceae; genus Calendula; species Calendula officinalis. Next base: position 25,466,737 of record OY970820.1, read on the forward strand.
CAAATTCCTTTTGAGAGGAATATGAGTGGTTGGTGGTGGAGTGCAAATGCTTGACTGGGCCAGTTAAGTCTGGTGAATCATTCAACACATGAATGATCACTAAGTTGTGAGGTTGCGCGGTTTATTATCGGTTTGGATGCACTCAAATGTGTGTTTTCTTGATATTATCATGTTTTCACATCACCTTGCACTCACCTAAATCTATACCCTACACTTATACCCTCTCATTTACCAATTTTGGCTAAAAAGTATTTCCCTTGGAAGGTTAGGCCGGTTCTGGCAAACCATAGGAAGGTATTGTCGTTTGATAAAAAAAATGTATCATTAAATAAAATTCAAACGGGTATAAAAATATTGAGATAGAAAGTTTCTCCCCCTGGAAATTCTAATTCTCCCCTAGAATTAATATTTCTCCCCCTCGACAAAATAAAGATAATGAAAAATATACAGTTTAAGAGGGGTGGGAAAGAAATTTTACATTTATGTGAAAAATTGGTTAAGAGCGGGTTTCAAGCTGATGTACTTGAAAGCCATTTAACAGTTAGGAACGGGTTATACACTGATGTGTGCATAAGACATTGTATTATAAAAAATAAAACGGTTTAAGCTTTTAGATTTAGCATACCAAGTTTAGACACAAGAAAGTTAAAACGTTTTTCGTCTAATGCCTTGGTAAACAAATCAGCTAATTGATAATCAGTGGAAACAAAGTACAACTCCACATTACCATGTTCAGCATGATCTTTTATAAAATGATATCGAAGATCAATATGTTTAGTTTTGGAATGTTGAACAGGATTGCATGAAATTGCAATTGCACTTCGAGAATCACAATATAAAGGAATACGATTGTATGAAAAGCCGTAATCTTTTAATTGTGGTTGCATCCAAATTACCTGGGATAAGCAGCTTGCAGCAGCAACATATTCTGCCTCTGCAGTTGAAAGAGACACGCAATTTTGCTTCTGTGAAGACCAGCTCACCAATTTATCTCCCAGAAATTGAACACTGCCAGACGTACTCTTTCGATCCAACATGCATCCAGCATGATCAGCATCAGAAAATGCAGTCAAGTCAAAAGAAGTTTCTTCAGGATACCAGAAACCAAGATCTCGAGTGCCCTTCAGATAATGAAATATTCGTTTGACCGCTTGAAGATGGGATTCTTTAGGAGCTGCCTGATACCGAGCACTTATGCAAGTAGAAAACATAATGTCTAGTCGACTCGAAGTCAGATATAACAAGGATCCGATCATCCCCCGATAATAGGTAATATCAACAAGTTTGCCATCCGGATCAGCATGCAATTTAGAACCAGACGACATCGGCGTCGGAATTGGTTTACAATCATCCATAAGATATTTCTTCAATAAATCAGTGATATACTTGGATTGATTGATGAAGATCCCGTTAGGTAATTGGCGAACTTGAAGACCAAGAAAAAATTCATTTCACCCATCATGCTCATCTCAAAACGTTTAACCATAAGAGCAGAGAACTTCTTGCAATATTTGGGATTTGTAGAACCAAAAATTATATCATCGACATAAATTTGAATAAGAACGATGTCTTCCCCTTGACGTTTGATGAAGTGAGTTGTGTCGACTTTCCCTTTAGAAAAACCAGACTCAACTAAGAATTTGGATAATACATCATACCACGCCCTAGGAGCTTGTTTTAAACCGTACAAAGCTTTGTCGAGAATATAAACATGATTAGGCATGTGTGGATCTACAAAACCTTCGGGTTGATGAACGAACACTTCTTCTTTGAGAATGCCATTTAAAAATGCAGTTTTTACATCCATTTGATAGATAGTAAAATTCTTATGTGCTGCATATGCCAAGAATATTCGAATAGCTTCTATTCGTGCAACAGGAGCAAAAGTTTCTTCAAAATCAATGCCTTCCTGCTAAGCATACCCTTTTGCAACTAGACGTGCTTTGTTACGAATTACAATTCCAGTTTCATCCTTCTTGTTTTTGAAAATCCACTTTGTACCAATAACATATTTGCCAGGAGGTTTTGGAACAAGACGCCAAACTTTTAATCTTTCAAATTGATTTGTTTCTTCTTGCATAACAAGAATCCAGTCTGGGTCGGAGAGAGCTTCACTGACCTTCTTTGGTTCATTCGAGCTTAAAAATGCAGTAAACTGACATTCATCAGCAGTAGCTCGACGGGTTTGAACAGAAGATTCAGGATCACCGATTATCTGATGTAAAGGATGCTCTCTTGTCCATTTAAGAGAATGAGGAAGTGGAAGTTGACCTGGATTGATATTTGAGGTATCAGTGAATTCAGGATGAGGAAATATTGCAGTTTGAATAGTTGATGTAGACGGTGGAGGATCAACCCGTTTAACGTTGAATTTCGAAAAATCAATCACCAAAGGTGGAGGTTGAGCTGGTACTAAAGATAAATCTAAAGAAGTAGAAGCTTGACCAGAAGGTGATGATTGATTATTCGTGGGTGGAGAATTGTCCGGAGATGATTGATGTGGCAAAAGTGAAGAATTTTCCGGAGATGATGTGGTTTCATTTTGTGGAATAGAAGGTGAAAGAGACAAATTGTTATTTGGAGTAGTAGAAGTAGGAGAAGGAGAATCCGTTGAACTTGAATTATGAATATCAGGAACATAAATAGATTGAACTTCAGCTACTGTTGGAAATGGAATGCTAGCCTCCTTAAGTAAAGTATGTCGAATATTATGATAATCATCATAAAAATGTCGAAATAAGATATCCAAGTCATTTTCAGATGTAGAAGGCGACGACGAAGGTGAAAGAATTTCAACATTTGAAGTTAACGAATCGATAGGAAAGGTTTCATCAAAATTAACGTTAACACTTTCTCTAATCGTCCGTTTTGACCGATTATATACTCTATAAGAAGCGGATTCTCTTGAATATCCCACAAAGATTCCTTCATCAGCTTTTTCATCAAATTTATTCAATTTATCTTTATCATTCAATATAAAACACCGACTCCCAAAAATATAAAAAAATTTAACATTTGGAATGCGATTATTGATCAGTTCATAGGGAGTTTTGTTGTATGCTTTGTTGATGATTGAACGATTTTGAGTGAAACATGTTGTACTTATGGCTTCTGCCCAAAGAGATAATGGGAGTTTAGAATATGAAAGCATGGTATGAGAAGCTTCAACTAGAGTACGATTTCTTCGTTCAACAACCCCATTTTGTTGAGGTGTTCTGGCAGCGGGAAATTGATGGGTTATACCAACTGAGTCAAGAAAAGAATCTAAAACTTGATTTTTAAATTCAGTTCCATTATCAGTACGAATGGTATTTACTTTTAAGTCTAAATTTGTTTGAGCTTTCTTGATGAAGGATATGATGACATTAGTTGCTTCATCTTTTGTACGTAAGAAATGAACCCAAGTGTATCGAGAATAATCATCAACAATAACCAACACATACCGTTTGCCTACTAAAGATTGAACGCTCATGGGTCCACATAAGTCCATATAAAGTAATTCAAGCGGTTTTGAAGTACTTTGAACTGGTTTAGACTTATGAGGCTTCTTAGTCATTTTACCCATCTCGCACGAAGAACAAAGATGATCTTTTTCAAATTTAACATCTGGAAGACCAGATACATGTCCACCTTTCACCAACTTATTGATGGTTTTGAAGTTAAGATGAGAGAGGCGACGCTGCCATAACCAAGATTCATCTGATGATGCTGTTGACATTAAGCAAACTTCTTCAAGTGGAACTACGTCATTTAGATTGATAGTAAACAGATTTGTCTCTCGAGTTCCAGTAAGAAGTTCTTCACCATCATATGTACGAACGGCACATTTCTTTGTACGAAAATTAACTTCTAATGTTTTATCGCAAAATTGACCGATACTAAAAAGATTATGAGCAAGATCTTCAACATAGGTCACATTTCGGATGATTAAATTGTGTCGAATGATATCTCCAATACCCATAATAGCAGCTAAATGGTCATTACCAAACCTAATAGTACCCAAATATTTGTCTCTAAAATTTGTTAATAAATTCTTGTTTCCGGTCATGTGCCTTGAACAACCAGAATCAAGATACCATAAATTCTACATAAAACAATTAAAACAAAAAGGTACCCAATCAGATATGGGTCCTATACGATTAGTAAAACATGTTTTATGAAGAATTAGTCGATATGATTTGAATTTAGAGATTTGAAGAACTGCAAGGAGGCAGTTCTGAATGTGTTAATTTGATAGACCATTTAAAAGATTTTTCTGGAGAATGTAAAATCCAGTTTGAATGTTCATTTTTGATCCATGTATATTTAACAAATTGGATTGCTTTTGAGAGGAAGTCGAAGAACCGATTTTGATGATTTAGTTGTAGTCAGAACACGATAAAATGATTTTGTTGATTTAGGTGTAGAAACCACACGATATACTGATTTTGTCGATTTGGGTGTAAAAACGGATTGTGGTTTAGATGCGGATGTTGAAGAGTTTGGTGAAGAAACTACATGATTAACTGAGTTTGGAGATTTATTTGTAGAAACTACACGATAACCAGATTTTGAAGGATTAGGGGAAGAACGTGTAGGTGGAAATGTGTGAGATCGAGCGAGCATAGTTTTGCAAGGTTCTGGATAACAAGTGGTACATGAATGAAAGATTGACCCATTTTTATGAAGAACATCATGTCGTCGACCACAAGGAGCATATTTTCTAACAAAATACCGTGTATCATATTGAGAAATTGGTGTATTAGTTTTTCTATCAAAATAAACCTTATTGCCATTTTTATCTGTTTTAACATTCAGATTAACACCATTTACAGCGAAATTAACAGGACGATAAATTGCTGAATCATAGACAATTCCATAACGTGTAGCAGGAGAAATAAATGTTGTTGAGTTATTACATTTATTAGAATTTGAAAAAGAAGAAGCTAAAAACGATGAAGATCTAGACTTCTTAAGCTCATTTGACTTAAGCATACTAGACTTAGACGACTTAGACTTCGGAGACTGCTCAACTTCTTTCATCCTGTCTTCCATTGGCATCTTAAGCTTGGAATTTAAATTTTTATCTGAAAAATTTAAAACAGTGGAATTAGCATTTCTTTTTGAAATAGTGGAATTAGCATTTCTTTTTAAAATAGTTGGAATTTTACGAGTAGAGAAAATTTTCATTGACTGATGTTGGCTTTGGAGAAGCACTTGGATTGGAAACTGATTTTAATTCCACACTTTTATCTTCTAGATTATGAATTTTTTATTGTAAGGCAGATTTTTCATTGTCAAATGCCTTATGAGTTTCATCTATTTCAGTTTCCAGATGGCAGATTTTCTTTTCAAGAATAAGAGAGGGTATATAAATCTTGCGTGTTACTTTTTGTTGAAGCACAGCATTACCCTTTATCTCAAATTCGTCTGGTGTAATAATTGGAAAATAATCATCATTTTTAAAATTTGCCTTTTTAGATTCATATGTTTTATTTAATTCATTATAATTGAAACTAATTTGTGCATTCTCCGTTTTAGCTCTGTTAAACGCTTCAACTTCTTCTTCCTCATCTGTCATGCGAAGGAAACTCTGCCAATCATCAACATGTATGTATTTGGAATCATACAGTGTTGGAAGCACATTACAAGCCATCTTCAGATATTCAGGATTGTTAGCCCCCAGACCTTCTCGTGAATTGAAATATTTTAAATCTTTAGGCTTGTTCAAGTGAATAGTTTGATCAGTTTGTCCTCGTTTAGCAATTATTTCTTCAAGATTTTTGACGTGGGAAGAAAGTTGAATTTTATCATTTTGAAGTTGATGTATGACATTTTGTTTGCTATTTAATTCTCGTGATGTTTGAATGTCATTTTCATGAAGGGTTTCTGACAATTCTTTTATTTGTGTGTTTAAAGATTTAAATTGATTCTGATTATCATCAAATTCTTTTTGTTTACGTCCCAACCAATTTTTAGTGATTTGATATTCATTCCATGTTTCAATGTATAACTTGTAATATTTATCATTGTCTGCTTTAGATGTGGAACTTTGTGTGCTTATAAGATTGGTTATTTCAATATCTTTTTCAGAAATAGTATGAGACAAATGTTGAATATCAGTCTCATATTTAACAGACAATTCTGATATTTGATTTTGTAACGTCAGATTCTTTTTCTCAAAATTTTTATTTTGTTTAATAATATGAACAAGTTGTGTATTATGATCAACAATTTGTTCATTTTCGTTTTCTAAATCAGCTAAACTTTGTTAGAGTATAGTATTTAATTCTTTTTCATTCAAAAGGTTCTGTTTTAAAGAATCAATTTCAGAAATCTGGTTCGTTGCAAAACAATTTTCAGAATCAATTAAATGTGAAGAATGAGACAAGAAAGAATTAATTACCTCTATTTCTTTGTTGGCATCTTCATTTAAACGTTCAGAAATCTCAGCATTTTCACGTGCCATGAAGCATAAATTTGCTGAATGTTCTTCATCCTCAGGCTCTGAGTCTTCCATCCATTGAAGATCTTCTGCTAATAATACCTTGCCTGACTCAATCTGCTTGGCCATTAACATCTTGCGTTTAAAGTATTCAGAATCCCGAACTTTAGGTTTCTTACATTCTCGGGAGAAATGACCAGGAAGTCCACCGTTATAACATTTATTTGTAGGATCCAAAGGTGTGATTGTGGGTTTGTCAGATGTGTTTGAAGCAGATGGTGCAGACTTGAAAGTGGATGAAGATCTCTGATTGTTGTTTGTTGGAGTTGAGTAATACTTTTTCTCATATCTTGAGATGAAAGACATAGCTTGCAATAGTTGTTCCAATTCATTCTCCATTTCTTCTTTTGTATCTTTTACAGGTTCTTCTAATTTTTCTTTCATTTTACCAGATGAAGTAGACTGGTATTGTCTTGTTAGAAGAGCAAGAGTATCAAGAGTGTTTGCATTTTCTTGTTTAGTTTTGACTATGTCTTTCACATTGGAGCATTGAAGTAAATACTCATACAGGTCATGCACATCAATTGAGCTCAGATCTTTATGTTGCACGGCACTGTTTCCAGATGTGGCCCACTCTGGACGAAGACTGTTGATGAACTTTATGTTGATCTCAATATTTTCCTTCTTCAGATTATGCGTTCTAAGTTCATTCAATAAATTGCAATACCAATGATATGTGCTCTCTAATTCTTCCCCGGTGGAAGCTTTAAATGATTGGTATGCATTCAAAGTGGTCACCATTTTGGCTTTATTTCCTAAAATTGTGCCTTCCATTTGTTTTCTAATTTCATCCCATATCTCTTTACCGGTTTCCAAACTGTCTAAACTGTTATAAATCTCATTTGGTAAACTCTGAAGTACGAAGGAAAAAGATTGTAGATCTGCTTTAGCTCGTTGTTTTTGTTGAGCATTATATCGAGCTTGAGGAAGTGGAGTTCGACCTCCAAGAACTGGCGGAGTTGCATTTGGTGCAGCTATTACATCTTCGTAAAATACCGCAACACCATTTTCTAGTGAGTCAAGAATATCCGTTGCCAGTTCTTGATTTTTGATAAAATGGAGGAATCGTTTCTTCCACTGTGCGTATTCACCTCGGTATAAAACCGGAGGTTTGAGATCGGTACCGATAGAAAGAGCATCTCTTGACGTCATTTCTAAATGATTTAAGGTTTTAGAGAAATTTAAAATTCTCGGGTCTGATTGTTTGTGATAACAAGAGTAGGTTTAAAGGTGTTGAGCTTAAAATGGGTTAATTGAATTGAACTTAAAAAGTTGTAATTGGTTTTGGGCTACGAATATTTTTTTTAGACTACAATTTGATCGAACACCGAATTAAGATGCGTCACTTGATTAGGTTGAATTAATCAACACTTGATTTGGCTGAAAATTTGGGCCGAAAAACTGTATTGGGCTTGAAAATATCAACGTGAACTTGTATGTTTAATAAAAATGTACTTTTAACTTTGATTTGGGCTTCCAAGGTGATTGGGTTAGGTCAGTTTTGGGCTAAACTTGATTTGGACGTGAACTGTAGCAAGCCGAAGATCGGAAGTCGTTCAAATTGTGAAATCGTTTATTGTGAAATAGTTTATTTTGAAATCGTTTAGTGAGCCAAGATCAGTGATTCGAGCAATTCTGAAATCACTTAATTGAAGTTTCGTTGGATAGAAGTCGTTGGATTCAACAGCCGAACACTTTATTCTCGATTCAATTAGCTGATGAATTCTTGAGACGATGCTTTACTGGATCAATTGTTGATCGTTCTTGAGCCGAACTATAATCCTGTTCTTGAGTCGGTGATTGATTGTGTCTGTATCTGATCTAAGTATTTAAATCGATTGATTAAGTCGGTGATTGATTGTTTAAATGGATTGATCAGGTGTTGAAACAATTGTCTAAATTGATCAAATTGAATAAAGCAATGGGTTTTTAATTCTCACTTTGATTTCAGGAATTTATGTTGATTTATTGAAATCGTTGTATTGAATTGTGTTAAGCAGATTACTTGAATTTTGTTGAATAGTCTGTTGAATAGCCGAACTCTGTAATCACGAACTGCCAAACGAACATGGATGAAGATTGGGCCGAACTAGGTGAATATGCTCGGGCCGAACTAGGTGAATTGGGCCGAACTTCAACTGTGCAGAACCTCGGGCCGAACTTTAGGTTTGATTAAGTTCGGGCCGAACTTGTTGGGTCGAGGAACTACTTCGGGCCGAACTACTTATGTATTTCTTCGGGCCGAACTTCTGACCTTGTAACGAAGACTTGGGCCGAACTGTTAAGAAGTTCGGGCCGAACTAGCTTGTGGGCCGAGAATCTGCGATGTTCGGGCCGAACTTTCAATAGCTGAACTTCAAGTGTATCGAACACTTTCAAGTCGACAGAAGAACAGTACGTTCGTTCAGTGTTCAAAACTTCATCTTTTTCGATCGATTTTTGCTTAATTCTTCACCAATTTCAGTGATTCTTTTTGCTAATTGCTCGAAATCTAATTGCTAACACTTTGATCCGATCACTTTCTTCAATCCATAACACAACAGCTTCAATTCTTCGATTTTCAGTAATTTTTTGAACTTTTTCACTTTTTCACAAAAATCATCAAATTTCAGTTGATTGTTGATGGAATGAATCGAATTTTGATTCTATTCTACTTAGAAACCATGGAGAAACATGAATCTCTGATCAATTCATCGATTTGGACACAAAAATTCTTGAATTAATTTTCAATGACGAACAAACTTTGAACTTCAAACAATCTCAGATCTGGATGAATTTAGCTCGAAATTGGATCTTCTCAAAGAGAGATTTTGCTCTGATACCACTTGATAGATCGTAATACACTGAGATCAAGCTAATCCATGAAGATTCAAGTGAGATTGAAGCATAAAGTGTGTGTGTGTTCTTGGTGTTTCACTATGTGTAAGTTGAGAGAGAAAAATGGAGGGAAGTTATTAGCTTTCAAATGATAATCCAATTAATGAAAGGAAAGCTTACACATTAAGTCAACATGATAGGTATTTATACCTCCCTTCTAAACATGCTTAATTAATCACTAACTAAGCCTAATTACATTGTTTTAGGCTTATGACTAGTTTATCATTTAGACAATGTTACACAATTAGTCCCTATACTATTTGATACAACATATTTAATCCTAACAGTATCATCTGGTATAAGTTGACCATCCTCGGCCTCTATAGTTGTATAATAAACAAAGCAGCTAATTAATACGTAATACTTCCTCCGATTCAAAATAAGTGCTAAACTTTTCTTATATGGGTGATTCAAAATAAGTGCTACACTTTCCTTATTTAGTAAATTTTTGTATATAAAATTACCAATTTATCCTTACTTAACTTTATTAAACATCATTAATTTGTCCTTCCCAACCATATTGTGGGATCCTTCATCACTAATTATCCCTTTTAATCTATCATAATATTTCTTACAATATTTTGCATAAAAAACGTGAAAGTAAAAGTGTAGCACTTATTTTGAATCGGAGGAAGTATCTAATTTAGATAAAGAAATAACTTAAAATGATACATCTGAGTTCTGACATGGATGCATCTTTTTTTTTTTTTTTTTGAATAGTAAGTTAGTTATTCGAGTCTAGACAGTGACATCCACAAAGGACAGTATGCCTTCTCTCGAACCTTCCACCTATGGGGAATAAACCCCACGTTCACGACGGGACTTGAACCCATGACCTTAGTATGGGCAAAACCTTATTTTTTTTCACCAATACCACTAGAAACCTTGAGTACATAGATGCATCTTTTATTATAGGTAAAAAAACCATGTTTGTAGGTAGGTCCACGACAGCACAACTAGACGGCCGCCCGGATTCTAATAAAATCTGGTGTAACATGTTGGACATCTTAGCTCCAAGAGCACAATGTGTAAACTAATTAACTTCTTTAATTCATGAGTAATGATAGTGTTATCTATTTATTTTTCTACTTATTTGATAAATACAAATGTTCGAATCAATGATACGATTAACAAAGAAAATTATCGAATTACAAATATCAATCATTCTATTGTTAGGACAAAAAAAAACAATTTTTCTTAAGTAATGTTAGTAGGTTTTTTAACAATAAAAATATGTTAAATTATCAACCAAAACACTATAAATCGACCTAAATTATATCTATGGCATAGCAATAATCAGTCCTATTTATTAATCTAAGATTCCAAATATGCAGTAACTACCATCATAAAACTGATACTAACAAGGGATACCATTTCACCTAGTTAATAAAATGGCGCTTTTGATGCAAACTTTGAAGTTAAATTTCCACATTTGTTTTAGAACAGTTTTTAGAAAAGTGTTCTGAAAGGAACCAATTATTTGTGTAAATATATGTGTCACTGTATATATAGATCTTCAGAAATGGGAGTTTATTTCTACACCACAACTTTTAATGCTCACATCAGAAGTTACAAGTTTTACAGCTAACTGTACAACTTAATGCAACACTTGTGATATATGCATCAAAAGTTGTGGTGTATAAATCACTACCTTTCAGAAATTGTTTTCTTTACTCGCTTTTTTTAAAAAGACGCTTAAAACTTTGTGACTAGTATGCTTTTACTACAGTGCCACTTTTTTCTAAGTGTCAGTAAATGACAATTTTTTTTGCAGTGCGAAAGTAACATGTAGGTTGTGATTCAATGATTAAACTATGGATTAAGCATAAATAATTGATAATATGGAAGATTAAGATGGAGATAAAACTAAGAACACTTTGCAATTGGATATGGAGGTTACAATTTGGGGCGAAGGTTAGAGGCTATTAGGTTACTACTTAGTATATATACCTAGCCTAAGTTTCGACTAAATACAAAATGCCCCCTAGACTATTGGTTACAATAAATGTGACCCAACAATCTCCCCCCTTTGTAACAATAGTCTGGGAGGCGTATCTTCGAAGTCTTCATCTTTAGCAAAAGCTGAACCTTGTAGATTTTTCGTTGAATAATTCCGTATCCGAATGAGTAGTCAGTAGTTATTGTGCTACGTCCCCTAATGAATTGAAATAAATTCCTGTTGAGAGGAATTTGAGTAGTTGGTGGTGGCGTGCATTTGCTTTACTGGGCCAGTAAAGTCTAGTGAAACATTCAACTTATAGATGATCACCTATTTGTATGGTTGCCCGGTTTGTTGATGGTTTGGATGCACTCAAATGTGTGTTTTCTTAAATTTATCATGTTTTCACATCACCTTGCACTCACCTAGTTCTATACCCTAGACGTATACCCTCACATTTTCCAGTTGGCAGAAATATTTCCCTGGATAGGTTAGGCCGGATCTGGCAAACCATGGGAAGGTATTGTCTTTATGAAAAGATTTTTTGTTCGTTTATTCATGTTGGGTATTTTTGTTTTGATTTTTCTAAATTTTCTCCCCCTAGAAATAGTAATTCTCCCCCTAGAATTAGTATTTCTCCTCCTCGACAAATCAAAAGTATGAAAAAGTTTTGAGATTTGAAGACGTACCTTAAACATCGTCGGAGGGTTGGAGGAGAGTTTTTGCATTGAAGGTTGATTGAGCTTCGTGCTTTTCTTTTGATGATCGGGTTCTGAATCTGTTGTGATCAGAAGCCATTGGCCGTGGAGGACCAGGTTCCAAGCTGAGATACTTGAAAGCCATTTCTTTGAAGCTCGGGTCATACACTGAAGTGTGCATAAGCCATTTTGTTGAGACACGAGTTATACACTGATGTGTGTATAAGTCATTCTGTTGAGACACGAGTTATACACTGATGTGTGTATAAGTCATTTACATTGAAATGTGAGTTATACACTGAATTGTGTATAAGTCATATAATGTTAATGAAATTTTAGTTATATATATATATATATATATATATATATGTGTGTGTGTGTGTGTGTGTGTGTGTGTGTGTGTGTGTGTGTGTGTATGTGTGTGTGTGTGTGTGTATAAGATAAAATTAAAATTATCATGTGTGTTGAATAGGAGAGCTATGTTTCCAGTTATGTGCCTTGAACAGCCCAAGTCAAGGTACCTCAGATTCTACATAAAACAATAAAAACATGTTTGGTACCCAATTATGTATTGGTCCTGAACGATTAGTGACTGATGTTGTAAGTAGAATTATTTTATGATAAAATTAGAGGTTTGGAGAACTGCAAGGAGGCAGTTCAGAAGTTGTGGATTTAAAGACCCATTTTAAAGATTTTTCAGAGGATTGAATAATCCAATGAGAGTTTTCATTTTTGATCCAGTTATATTTTACAAACGTTGAAGATTTGGTGGGTGTTTTGTTGTCGCATTTTGAGGATCCTGAAAATTTTGGCTTAGGTGCGGAATTTCCTCTAGAAGATTTGCGACGAGAGAACGAGTGAGTATCAGAGGTTGGTGGGTTTTTGAAAAAAAAATTCGGTTGTTTGGAAACTGGAGATGATGAAATCTTTTGATTTGATTTTGCTGGTTTAGTGACGTATGATTTGCATTGATATGGATAGCACTTTTTGCATGTGTTTATAAGTTTACCAGATTTATCATATACTATGTTCTTATGAATAATATATTTTTGTTCCAGATTTGTCAGTTTTAACATACACATTACCAAAATCAGGAGAGTATCGGACAGGACGATAAACTGTAGAATCATAATCAGTTCTAAAAGTCGTTAAGATAGTTTTCACATAATTAGAGTTATTACATTTTTTTTAACAGAAAAAGAAGAAACTACAGACGTACGAGGACTAGACTTCTTAAGCAGGTTGGGCTTCTTAAGCATACTAGGTCCAGTCTGAATAGACTTCTCGGATTTCTTGGCTCTTGTGACTCCATTGGGCTTCTTGACCTTCTCACTCTGAGACTCTAATTTACTATTGGAAGCATTTAAGACAGGTGAATTAGAGTTTCTCCTCAAGATGATTGGTACTGGATTAACAGGTGCCGGTCCTAATAAAGAGGATTTAGAGTTTTGAGAAACATTTTTGTTAGTTTTAGGTTTCAATTTTAAAATGGTTTCCTCTAATTTATGTATCTTATTTTGAAGGTTTTCTTTTTCTTTATCAAAAGCTTTTTGGGTTTCATCAATTTCAGATTCAACTTGGACGATTTTCTTTTCTAAAATGAATGGTGGAACATAAAGTTTGGGTTCGATGGTTTGTTTTAAAACTTTATTATCTGGAATGGAAAATTCTGCTGGTGTGATGATTGGGAAATATTCATTGTGTTCAAATTTCGCTTTCTTTTTGTCATATGTTGATTATAAGGCATCATAATTGAAGCTAATTTGAGCATATTCTTCCTTTTCTCTGTTGAACTTTTCAATTTCTGCTTCTTCATCTGGCATATGAAGGAAGCTTTTCCAGATTCCCAAGTTTATGTAGTCGTAGTTGTACAATGTAGGAAGAACATCGGCAGCTTTTTCCAGATAACGAGGATTCTCTGCTCCAAGACCCGCTTTTGATTTGTAGGATCTGAACTCTTATGGTTCATTGAACTTGATTGTTTGTTATGTATGACCGGCTTTCACAATCGTCTGCTCCAGTTTTTTGATGTGTTCTTCGGCATTTTCCTTTTTGAGTGTGAGGCTGTGTATTATGGATGATTGGTCATCGATTTCCTTTTTAAATGTTTTGGTAACTTCTTTAATTTGTTCATTTAATTTTTGAATTTCGATGTCAGCCGTCTTCAACTGATCTTGGTAATCTTTCATCTTGATGTCTGAGGACTTCATCCATGTTTGCTCTCGATGTAATTGAATCGCCAAGTCATTTATCAGCTGCTTGGAATCGTCTTTATCACTTGACACCGTTTTCATGGTTTTCAGGTTCGAAAATTCAAGGTTTTTTGTATTAATAATGTGATTAAGTCGATTGACCTCACTGGTGTGAGCAGCATGAAAGGATGACAATTGTTGTTGTAACTCTTGTGTTTTTTTGATTTGAAAGGTTATTTTGATTGACTTGAGGAACAAGAGTTTCAAGTTGACAACGAAAGGTTAAATTTTCTGCCTTTAAGTTTGAGATTTGTGCATTTGATTCATTAGTCGTGTTTACTTGTTTTTGTAGACTATTTTGTAATTCAGAAATTTGAAATTGATAGGCAGATTTTGACGTAGACAGTTGATTTTGTAATTCCTTGTTTACTTGAGTTAATTGAAGAGAACATTGACTTAACTCACTCAAATCATTTAAGAGTTGTGAATTTTCAGATTTCAAAACACTAATTTGTTTTGTCAAATGCGATTTTTCATCAATTTTAAGAAAAAGTTTTTCATTAAACAATGAATTCTCTGATTTATCAGTGTCTGAGTCTGATAGTAAAGAGTCACAAGAAGAAGAATGTACCTTATTTTCATCATTTTGTGGAACAATCAGCTCATCCCTCAGTTCAGTGGGATTATCATAATTTGATAAAAAACAACTGGTTATCTCACTTTCCTTGTTGGCTTCTTCATTGAATCTATCAGAACCCTCTGTATTCTCACTTGCCATACATCACAAATTTGCTACTTGTTCAGTTGATTTCTTTATAGCATCCAAAGATGTGATGGTTGGCTTTTCGGTTGAGATTGTAGCAGATATAGCAGGCTTAAAAGTTGATGCAGATTTTTGATTATTGTTGGTAGGCTTTGAGTAATCTTCCTTCTTATAGTTCGAGATAAAAGACATAGTCTTTATCGCATCTGCAAGGTCTTTAACCATCTTTTTGCGATTATAAAGATTGATTGCTTTCTCGGGTTGATATGAAGAAGATCTCGAAGAAAAAATGTAGTAGTTTGATTCGAGAAGTGTAAAAATTTTCAGGTTTGGGTAAAAGTTCTCGTGTTTAAAAGGTGTAATTTGCTTTTAAGATTTAAAAAAAATGTAAAAATTAAAAGTGTTTAACATGTTTAAAAAGTTGAGAACTTAATCGGGTTCGGAAAGAAAGAAAAAAATGTAGAATTTTGACATTTAAAAAAAATGTTTAATTGATGTGTTAAAAAAAATAAGTTTGAAAAATTAAAATGCGTAATTGGTGTATTTTTAGTTTGGCGTAATGCGTTAAAAAGTTTGAATAAACTCGTCACATATTGGCGTATAGTATTTTTGGTTGATCATCAACATATTTTGCAGAGTTATCTCTTGATTATTAGTATTACGTTTTTGGTTCAAAAAGTTTGGGCTTAGATGGATTAAAAACGATTTGGGCTAGGATGGATGAAGATGGGCCGAACAAATTAGCTGATCAAATTAACAGATCGAACAAATTAGGGCTGAACATTATTGACGGAAACAGGTCGAAGCAATTGAATCGAAGACGAAGCAAGATCGACTGGTGAATCGGAATCAAGATCAAGATCGGAAATCGGAAATGGAGTTATGATTCTGAAAATGTTGATCGAGGTTGCGAATCGTGTCGAGAACTATCATGTGTTCAAGTCGAAGACCTGAATTTGTAGAGGCCGAACTCTTGAGCCGATGTTTAAGCCGAACACAAAGGTTGTGATTCAATTCTATGGATTAAGCATAAACAATTGATAATATGGAAGATTAAGATGGAGATAAAACTAAGAACACTTTGCAATTGGATATGGAGGTTACAATTTGGGGCAAAGGTTAGAGGTTATTAGGTTATTAGGTTATTAGGTTAGAGGTTATTAGGTTAGAGGTTATTAGGTTACTACTTAGTATATATACCTAGCCTAAGTTTCGACTAAATACAAAATGCCCCCTAGACTATTGGTTACAAAAAATGTGACCCAACATAACAACTAAGAGTGATGGGTGTGGTGGCTTAAGCCAAACCGCCACATCTGCGCCACCTCTGCGCCACATCACCATTTCACATTTCACATTCAAAACCCCCAAATACCCTCTACCATCACTTAAGCCATTTGGGCCCACCTCTTTTTTTTTCTTTTTCCTTTTTTCAAACAACTTAATATTTCATTAAAACAACAAATACAAACTACAAATTAAAAAAATACAAATACCGAATAAATAAAAAAAACCGAAAAAAAAATTACCGAATTTTTTTAAAAAAATTCCCGAAAATTACATACGATTTTCTTGATATTGTTGCCAAATATGGTCCATAATATTTCGTTGGAGCGATTCGTGTGTACGTTTATCACGTAATTCCCTTGATCTCAGTCGTTGTATTTCGGCTCTCTCGATCCAAGTACGTTGTAAATTAAGTTGTGGAGTAACATACAACTCGTTCATATCGCTTATGGAAAAGTTTTGATCTTTTACAATCATGTTATGCAATATGATGCATGCGTACATGGTTCTAAGTAGCTTGTTGACACTCCATGAACGAGCCAGTTGGCGAATAATCCCCAACGCCCCTGTAAGACACCAAATGCACGTTCTACGTCTTTTCTTGCACTTTCTTGTCTTCGTTTGAAGTAAGCACGTTTTTCGTCTCGTGCAACAGTAAATGATTTGACAAAGCTTGCCCATTGTGGGTAAATACCACCAGCTAGGTAATACCCGTTCGGATAAGTCACTCCATTTACAACAAAAGGGACCGAATGAGCAATATCGTCAAGAAGGTTATCAAACAAGGGTGAGTTATTTAACACAGTGAGGTCGTTATTGGCACCCGCAACCCCAAAAAATGCGTGCCAAATCCACAAATCTTGCGAGGCGACAGCCTCTAGTATTATAATTGGGTATTTTTTATCACCCTGCCATATTGGTCGTGCCATGCTTTTGGATAGTTGGTCCACTCCCAATACATACAATCTATACTACCAAGCATTCCAGGAAATCCATGAGCGTTCTCGTGTTTTGTATATAGGTTTTGAACGTCATGGATGTCGGGTTTCCTTAAATACTCAGCGGTATATAAGTCGATAATACACTTGGTAAAATGATTTAGACAATCACGTGCACAATGTTCACCAATTTATAAATATTCATCAAGTGAATCAGGTGTTATGCCATACGCCAATTGGCGAATGGCAGACGTGCATTTCATTATAACACTAAAACCCATTAGACCGGTAGCATCCAGTCGTACTTTAAAAAATTCCAAATGGTCGGGAAGAGGTTCAGCAGTATAGTTAGAAATACCATCAACTATTTCTAAGAATAATCGCCTGCTCATACGAAATCGACGCTGGAAAACCGTCTCAGGGTACTTTGGATTATCACCAAAGTAGTCATCCAATAAACGTTGCTCGGCAGCTTCACGATCTCGATAAACTGGCACGCGAGTCCGGGTTGGTTGAGCTTGTTGGCGTTGCATGTATTGATGCGCTTGAGTCATAAAAAAAATATCCGTCTCATCGTCGACATGGGACGAATAACTTCAGGGATCCATCAAATTTCGACGCATTTTGATCAAAGATTGTGTAGAAAGGGTTTAGTTTGAGAAATGGTGAGAAATGTTGTGTGAAAATATTGTATAAAACGGGGGGTAATTATAAGGGTTAAAGGTTTATTTAAAAAAAAATTAATTTTTTCGAATTCTAGTCGTTGCCCAACGGCTAGTCCACATGGCGCCCCCTAATTCGTTCGTTGCTCTCGTCGACGGTCCGGCGGTACCCCTCGCTCACGTAACGGGGGCTATGGTGACGAGGCCGGCGAGCCTATGTGGCGTCCGGCGAAGCCACCCCTCGTTACCATACCCCTCCTCTAATACAAACATTTACAATACTTACTTTCCAGCAATCATTTCAATTCAACTTTAATTATCCCACATATGAATAATTATGAATTTAAAATCAAATAGTACTCTATTTATTGTACACGTGTGAGACAGGTAGAAGAAATTGGCAATACTATGGAAGCGGCCAATTTGCCCTACATCCAAGTAGATAACAATACTACGCACCAACCAACCAACCAACTTGCGTTACAAGTGGTGCTAATTGTTTACCATGTTCACATTACTATTCCAAACGAGTTTGAATTCTAAAGATTTTAGTTTGAAACTTTGAATTCCATTTGATTTAAAATGAGTCAAACTTTAATTCAATGATAAAATAGTAGGATCTAATACTAATTTTCATTAAATAAAATACAATATAATTGGGAAATGACTAAAACAAATATAATATCGAAAACAAGAATATGTATAAACAAAGAAGAAACAAGTTTTGGTTGAGGCTCGTGAAATTCACGATCCCCTTAAAATAGATTCGTCGTCTATCTCCCAGGGTAAAATAACCGAGTAGTTTTACACTATCGGATATAATCCAAGCTAAAACACATATCGAAAGTTCTAGTTTATAAGGATCACTATCAATGGAGAGCAAATGTGTGATACTTGTAAGTGAATGTATGGAAGTATGAGAATGTGTATTGGTGTTCTCAATAATGTGTCTTACAAATGAACCACACATCTTCTATTTATAATAGAACTTGGTCAAAGGTAGTCTAATGATACACATTAATGCCATTATGACCATTAAGTCATTCAATACAAAGAAAATAAAACCATTGTATTCAGATATATTTTAATGACAAACATTAAAATATAAATAATATTATCAATATTATTATTTAAATACTTCCACTAAATTAAGTGGCAAAAACCAAAACCCATAAATCTCGGGAGACGGGTGTGGATAGGTTCAAGTTTCCACTAGTTCATTTGTTTGATTTCTTTGTTCCGTACACCCCACTTTGAGAGTCGATATCTCATTCACCACAACTATATTTTGGACATACCAACCATTAATTATATATAATTAAATATATAATTATATGTGTCCAAAATTTTCCAACAATCCCCCACATGAATAGAGATCGATCGAAAACACAACAAAATTCGATAAATATTCAACAGTTAAGTCTTGCAAAGGATAGGTAGGTGTTAGCTTTTGAACCTTCCCTTGAGAAGCACACTTAGTCTCCTAGCAGTCAGTAGACGCGATGTCCTTGAACTGAATCCGCATTTTGTGTAGACGACAGTATACATTCTCACAAGACTCTCCCTAACTTGTTCATATCCTCTTATCGTGTCCGTCTTGGTCATGAACACTGCCTGGTTCTGCGAGAGCTACTAAGAATTGTGCCCCAACAATTCCAATCGAAGCGACCCCACTTCTCCCTCACATGGGTGATTCTCTATAAGGAATCATTAAAAGCCATAGTGCTTATCCTCATTGTCACTGAACTAGGAATGGACTAGGAAGTAGTACAATATACTCCCTTTAAGAATGTTTGGAGGAATTCTGTTACCCCCACAGTGACATCCCTTCGTTTATACAATTAGGTTGTCGTATTGAACCTAGATCTTGGGATCTCCAGTCAACTAGGTTAGGTTTCCTTCGCATAAACTTTTATTCCACTGGCTTTAGTCACATTCCTTTATAACTAACTCTCTACTTAAGTCTTTTCATAAGCGGATCCGCAATGTTATCATTTAACTTTTATAGTCAATCATGATAACTTCACTTGAGAGTAGTTGTCATATCATATTATGTCTTACCATTATACATTGTACACTTGACTAATGTAAATGTAAGACAATAATATATACCAATATATACATCAATTATTTAGAATATCTTCCTTAACTGATGTAACTTTTATGAAGATGAATGAATACCTTAGCAAGGTACCCCCACATTCTTACGTATTTATAAGACGGTTTCTTTCAAACCAAAATTCGTACAATGATTCATATAACCTTCACGAGGTACCTTATATAGACGATAAGTAGTCGACACACGACATACCCCCACATTTGTACAACTTAGTAAATCGATTGCTTCAATTTTACTTTTCATTAAGTAAAATTAACAATATAATTCAATTCGTACATATCACTATGTATTACAATCATCAATATACACTATGATTTACTTGTGACCACCTTTAGAAGTTGATCCCAAATCACACACTTTTGTATGAATCATATCAAGGAGTTTGGTTATTTCTTTCAACCAAATGGAATGATGAATTTGTTACATTTGTGAGTTGAATCAATATGAAATGTTTGTGGTATGCAATTAAATTTATTTAAAACCAAATCGAATTAGATTTATATGTCATACAACCATGTTAAAAATTTAACCATTCAAAATAAAGGAAGAACTTTATTAGCAATTATTAAAATCGCGGTTAAAAGTTGTCACATTTAATTTTAACATTTTTACCAGCAACAATTCCACATTTTGATAACACAATTCCATTGGATTTAATCACAACCCGAGTAACAAACTTAGTAAGCAACCATCCGGGCACACGATTCTTACGAATCTCCAAAACATACAAACCATTGCTTAATGTAACATCAATTCCGAAATGCATCCTTTAGATAACATTTCCTTCACCTTTGATATATGTGGTAGTCAACTTTTCAATAAAAAGTTTTTGTTCATTTTCAACATCTTTGAAAATGATAAACTTACTTTTATCGAAACACACATGACGGGTAGCACCCGTGTCGATGTACCATCCACTTGAATCGGTTCCCACCAAATTTACCTCCGACAAATAGGAAAATCATGGCCGCATTATGCACATCTTCCTTCATGTACATTTTCATGTTAGGCATTGTCACAACATTTGTCATTTATATCAAATAAAAATGCAAATTTGACCAATAAGCCTCAACAATCAAAATGTTCCAATTGGTAGTGAGATATATTTCAAGTATCATCTTATCAAGAATCAACTCAAGAAGCCAGAGACTATCTTGTATCTTACTCACTAATTTAAACCAACATTTTTCCCAAGTCTCACAATTTGAAAGTAAAATTCTAGATGTCAAAGCAATCCATAGATATAAAATCCGATAAATTTAACTTTTACCAAATTTGAGAAAATTCAAGTAACCAAAGTTATCTTGAAATCGTAAAAGAACAAAAGCATTTTTATTTCAAAAATCTTATAATTTCCAAATATCTCACATTATGAGACTATATTCAAGAAACCAAAGTAATCTTGATACGTATAAAACGGAAATTAAATTTTTTTAAAGAAAAATCTCTATAATTCAAGAGAACAACAATAATGTGAAACTTCAATCCAATCATTCAATTTTCAAATAGTCTCACAAATTGAAACCATATGTCAAGAAGCCAAAGCTACCTTGACATGCATAAAATGGAAATAACATGAACGAATGTACTTTTCTTAAATTCCAAATTTTGAAAATTATAAAGTAAAATCTCACAAGATTGAGAATGAATTCAAGATGCCAAGGCAATCTTGATAATTAAAAGTTATAAAATTTTAAAACCAAAGATTCAAGTACATTTTCTCACTATATGAGATTTAAGTCAAGAAAAAACCCAAGTTATCTTGATACTTGAAACAAAATAAATCAAAATATTCATATCCAAAACTTTTAATTTCCAAATATCTCACACAATGAGACTATATTCAAGATACCAAAGTAATCTTGATATGTATAAAATGGAAATTACGAAAAGTTTATAAAATATTTTCTCAAACAAATACTTTATAATCGAAGAATAACGACAATATTATCAAATATAAATCCAAAGTATTTGATTTCCAAATAGTCAAATTGAAACCATATGTCAAGAAGCCAAAGCTACCTTGAGATGAAGAAAATGGAAATCAAAATCACTTAGATACCAATGTCCACAAATATAAATTTTTAAATCCAAAATTTTGTTTTAAATGATTTATCAAGTTATTTAAAATCAACCTTTAAAAACTTGATATAATAAACTTTAAATCAAAAAAATTGATTTAACAATTTAAACAAAACAAAATTGAAAATTTTTCGAAAAACTCAACTGAACCTTTTGTTCTATATAAACGTTTCAATCACCACTTTTTCCGAATCTATGCTATTAACGAGCAAAATCCGAGAAAAAAAATATATTTTCCAACCGGTATTAGCAAAAGAGGAAAAATCTATTTTAAGTTTGTAGGAGCTAATACCAATTTTCATTAAATAGAATACAATACAATTGGGAAATGACTAAAACAAATACAAAATTGAAAACAAGAATATGTATAAACAAAGAAGAAACAGGTTTTGGTTGAGTCTCGTGAAATTCACGATCCCCTTAAAATAGATTCGTCGTCTATCTCCCAGGGTAAAACAACCGAGAAGTTTTACACTACCGGATATAATCCAAGCTAAAATACATATCGAAAGTTCTAGTGTTTAAGGATCACTATCAATGGAGAGCAAATGTGTGATACTTGTAAGTGAATGTATGGAAGTATGAGAATGTGTATTGGTGTTCTCAATAATGTGTCTTACAAATGAACCACACATCTTCTATTTATAATAGAAATTGGTCCAAGGTAGTCTAATGACACACATTAATGCCATTATGACCATTAAGTCATTCAATACAAAGAAAATAAAACCATTGTATTTAAATATATTTTAATGACAAACATTAAAATATAAATAATATTATCAATATTATTATTTGAATACTTCCACTAAATCAAGTGGCAAAAATTGAAACCCATGAAACTCGGGAGACGAGTGTGGATAGCTTCAAGTTTCCACTAGTTCATTTGTTTGATTTCTTTGTTCCGTACACCCCACTTTGAGAGTCGATATCTCATTCACCACAATTATGTTTTGGACATACCAACCATTAATTATATAAAATTAAATATATAGTTATATGTGTCCAAAATTTTCCAACAAAAATTGACCTAGAAATATTTACTGCCTCGAGTTTAATCTAACAGTAATGTTGAAATCGAACTCTACTTAACTTCTTAATAGGGGTCTGCATGGTACGGTTTGGGTCGTCTTTACGCTTAAATCGAATTCAATCCGCTAATTTCAATTTTAAGATTTTCAAATCAAATAATTTCAGTTTCTATCGATTTCGTTTTTATCGGGTTATGACAATTGACAGTTCGATTTCGGTTTTAAAATCAAATACACCTAGTTGTCAACATTAATATATAATTTTCTACACTAACTTTACTTTTCCGACATTTCATACAATTTTCAGCAACAATATTTAATTTCAATGTCTAATAAGATATTTCAACAATCAATATCATTTTTATCTTGAAAATTCAAAATATAAACGTATTTTGTACCATATAATCATAGTATACAAACCATAATTAATGTGACAATCTCTTAATGATACGGTTTATGGCTAAAACTAAAACTGAACCGAACTCATTGGTTTTTTCAAAATTTAAAAATGAACTGTCATTTTTGAAATGGTATCGATTTTTATCAGTTTCAACAGATTGGTTTCTTACTTTTTGGTTTTTATGATCACCTCTACTTTTTAACAACCCCAAATCATCATATACACTTCCCCTTCATATGTACTATGTTAATCCGGCAGGATATTATGGGAACGATTTGATCGTATATAGTGGGAAAGAACAATAATGGTATGTTACATTGATGATGTTAAATTTTCATTTATATTTTTGGTATTGTTGTTGGGGTGCCAATTATATATTTAAAAGGCGAGAAAAGGGAAATAGACAAGTTCGTTGAACTGAAAAAGAAAGGAGAATTGAATTTTTTGGGGCCTATATTGAATAGTGATAAGAACACGGTGGGGGTAAATAGCTAATCGACAAAATCCAAAATTCTAACTTTTCCTAATGATCGTAACACTAGTAATACGTGTAACATATTCATTATTCGATAATTTTTTCTTTTTTTTATTTATTTATCCTCATATTTATTAATTATGTTTATCACGCTATGTATGTTACTAGGTTGATAGTTTAGCTCTCTCAGTTTTTCTCCTTTCTAATTAATATTTCTTTGGGAACAATTGTTTAAGACAATTTTGGTTGAATATAAGATCGGAATAGATACAGTATTAAAAGGAAAATGGGATTATTTAATCACATTTATTTTACATTTTGAAATAATTCATGTAAATAACTATATGCAAACTATATGCTACAATTTTCTTACCCATCAGTTAACTACAGGTTGAATTAGTGGATTTTCCTATAGAAGCTTCTATATGTACTACGTAATTAGTGATGTTAATGACGAAGTGGAAAAAACGTAATTTGGTTCTAACTTTAAATGAATTTGAACGACTATTTTTATAGAAGCAATCCTAACTAGAAACTAAGGTGCAAAGAAAAATATTACAAATTTCATGCCAAATATGAGTTAAATAATCATTAGGTCCAACTAATTTTGGCCCGTTTACTTCTTTTAGATATATAATTATAAGAAGAAACCATAACTAATCGAAAATTATGGCTCTTCTTATTGGCTTCAAATACGAGTAACAGATGATCCAAAAAATATAATCTTTCAATTGATTAGTTAGTAAACACATCAACTCTATCACTGCTTCAAGAATTTACTACATCAGCTACTTGTTAAATTATTCTCTGAGAAAGATTACGTAGAAAAAAGTCCTTCAATGATCAATCCATCATTTCCCTTTAGATTATTGCATATTTTATTTTTAGATAGATATTATACTTTAAACATATATATAGTAAACAAAACTAGGATACTTCCACTGAAGCTTCAAAGACACAGCCACCCGCGTGTTGCAAATATGAAATTAAAAACATATACTACGTACTGTCATTGATTAAAAAATAAGGATTAAAATGTATTAAAGTGAATAATTAACGACCTATAAAATTCCTGTACTGTCATTGCTCATATAATTCCTGGATAGCTAATTCGATTTCATATCCTTTCCCTATTAACTCATAACGCTTCAAATATAAAAAGTATAAACATAACATATAAAATAAGACGAAGTCCAGTCCATGAAGCATTGGGCCCAAATAGGCTCATTTTGTAAATGAATTACCAGGCTTAAGGGTTGGCCCGCATCACCGGCTCCTTATCCTCTCCTTTTTTTTTTTTTCTTTTTTTTTTCTAAATGTACATTTTATAGATATATTTTTACACCCTCTCGATCTAAATGCAGTATATAGTATACTTATCATTCTGGCACATGTATATTGGATGCGTACATAATTAAACTACCACTTCAATGATATAGCCCTCATTTTTCGAAGAAAAAACGTACTACTTAGGAGTGACAATCAGGTCGGGTTGGGTCATAAACGGGTTGAACTATTTGGGTTCGCAGGTTGAAGATCCCAACCCAACCCAATCTTTTTATCTAAACGGGTTGAGATCTTCAACCCAACCTGTTTACTAAGCGGGTTGGGTCATAAACGGGTTGACCCAATAAAACATCATTTTATAAAAAATAGGAAAACCCAACACACACAATTAAAGACTAAAATAACAAAATAAGTCGATTAATTGCAAAATACAAACAAAAGTTAACACTACTAAAAGTTGTTCAAATTACAAAACGAACGCTGAAAGATAAGCAACCCAACCATCGTCTTCCATGACTCAACTTTAACTTCCATAAAAATTGAGATATGTGACTCATATATGTCTATGCTAGATATTACATTATAATAATACATTATATTGTGTATTTAAGATACATGAATAAATAGAGATATATTATATTATATTATGTAATTAAGATATATATAATATTTAAACGGGTTGACGGGTCGTAAGTGGGTTGCAAATCTAAACCCAACCCGACTTGTTTATTTGTGGGTTGTAAACAGGTTGACCCGTTTACGACTCACGGGTTGAAAGTTATAACCCAACCCGCTAATTTTAGGTTCTAAACGGGTTGGGTTGACAGGTCGGGTTTGATTTTGCCAACCCTAATACTACTATTATATACTCGTACTATACTGCATAGCAAAAATTCTATTGAAAGAAAAAAAAAAAACTTTTGTCACGACCATCATTTATGGAAACCACCATTTAAATTGTTTTAATTCATATTAGCGTTCTCATGACCGGAATTTAATGTGATTTTAAATCTCTCCTTTTTTTTGTCACTCTTTTAACTTCTCTTACTTCATCCGTATCAAAATAAGTGAGACACTTTTTTATTTTGAGGTGTATCAAAATAAGTGACACATTTTGAAAACTTTCCTTATTTGGTAAAAATAGTGGGACCCATATCCACTAACTATCCACTTTAATAAAGTGAAATTACCCTTATACCCTTACTTTTACTTTTAAAACTCATTAATATCACTTTATTCAAGAAAAATGGGACCCAATCTCCACTAACTATGTACTTTAATCTACTTTAACCTTTACTTTAATCTTTTACCTCAAAAAACATGTAAGCCAATTTGTATCACTTATTTTGATACGCATAAAGTATTAGTTATTGCTTGAATAAAAGGGAATCAATTCTTAAACAACATTTGGCATCCCATCCAACATCCGTACCAACTTGCCCAATATTATTGCTCATCCAAGGGCGGACCTGATATAGGTCCCGCACTAACACTTACTATAATTAACATAACTCTAGCTTCATCTCAAGATTCACCCTCAAATAAAACAAGGCCATGCAGTAAGTTTTTGAGGGATAATTAATATATCTTTGGGTAACCATCAGAATATGTGCATTTAATTGGTGTATCAAAATGTTAAAAAACACATTTTCAGTTTTATGACAAGTTTGTTGGTGATTTGTATCACCAATATTATTTAAGTGTAATGGGATAAACTTGTTCACCAAATGTAATCTTAATAAATATAAAACAAGTTAGGATGGTGCGGAGTGCACGCTTATTTAAATTTATTCTGATTAAAAATACACCGATTGAACGGGGTCCGGGGGCAGCGCCCCTGGGAACGGGGTCCAAGGGGCAGAGCCCCTGGCTGGTAACCCGATCTTGGCAGTTTGATATTCCTTTATAAAAAATGTGTCAAAAATTCGAATTCTAGAATAAAACCCGGATTTTCAACCCGTTCGACCCAACCCTAATTTGACCCGATCTTGGCAGTTTGATCGGTTTATGCGGTTTTAAAACTGCATTCTAGCAGTTCTAAGCGGTTGGTGAGAGATGGAATTAAGCATCGTTTTGGTCATAATTCACTGGTACGAAATTTCTCAAACACACACAAATTCTCTGTTCTTTGCAATTGTGATTTTATCCGATCGATGATTTTGTAGTACCGACGAAATACTTTGATCTGAAAGTGTTTCACGACTTCACAATTTTCCAAGTTACCGAAATCTAACCAAAAATTTCTAACAAAGATCAAAGTATTCTGTGAAAATGGCAAACACTGAATCAGTGAAAGACATGACGAGCAAGTTTGACAAATTGACGAAGTTTGAAGGGCAGGATTTCCGTCGTTGGCAGAAGAAGATGCATTTCTTCCTTACCACTCTGAAAGTGGTGTACGTTATGAGTACACCCATTCCTGAATTCGCTGAAGATGAACCGATTGAAGTGGCGAGGAAGAGATCCAAGTGGGAGAACGATGACTACATCTGCCGTGGGCACATCTTAAATGGTATGGCTGACTCTCTCTCTTTGATGTTTATCAAAACGTTGAATCCGCAAAGGAACTATGGGATTCTCTCGAATCCATGTACATGGCAGAAGATGCTTCTAGTAAGAAGTTTCTGGTTGGTAATTTCATGAATTTTAAAATGATTGATACCAGGTCTGTCATGGAACAATTCCACGAATTGTAGAGGATTTTAGGACAATTTGCCCAACATAATCTGAAAATGGATGAAGCAATTTCGGTTGCTATGATTATGGACAATTTGCCCCCTTCCTGGAAAGAGTTTAAACACACTCTTAAACATAATAAAGAAGAGTTAACTTTGTTGCAACTTGGAAGCCATCTTAGGATTGAAGAGTCCTTGAAAAATCAAGAACTTGATAACAATCCTAAATGCAAGAACATAGTTGGCTCTTCTTCTGTGAATATGGTGGAAGGTGATGAATCCAAGAATTCCAACAAGTTTAAAAACAAAAGAAAGTTTAATGGTAAAGATGACAAATCAAACAAAAAGCCCAAACAGCCTCCGGTTTGTTGGAAGTGTAACAAACCAGGTCATTTTAAGAAAGATTGTCATGTTCGTGTGGTGAACAAAGAGGCTGGTGCTAGTGGGTCCAATGCTGGACCTAGTGGGTCTAAGGGCCCGGGAAAGCAAGGTCATAATTTTGATTTAGTACATAATTTTAATTATATTGAAAATTATATTTCTGTAATTTCTTATGCATTTTATGTACAGGATGATGATGTTGCTTGGTGGGTTGATTCGGGTGCTACAAGTCATGTTTGCAAAGATCTTCGTTGGTTTAAAGACTTTCAACCAATTGAAGATGGATCCGTTGTGAAGATGGGAAATGTTGCAACCGAATCAATTAAGGGTGTTGGACGTGTTTTACTTTTTTTACTTCCAGAAAATGTTTGTGTTTAGATAATGTGTTGTATGTACCGGGGATTCGAAAGAATCTCCTAAGTGAAGTAGTATTAAATAAATGTGGGTACAAACAAGTGTTGCAAAGTGACAAGTATATCTTGTCAAAACATGGTACCTTTGTTGGATTTGGTTATTTATGTAATGGAATGGTTATGTTGAATCTTAATTATCCTAGTTATGATAATTTCGTTTGTTTAGCTTCTACTAGTAATAGCAATAACTTAAATGAATCCGATTTGTGGCATGCTAGATTAGGTCATATTCATTATAAACGATTAAAAGATATGTCTATAAATAGATTAATACCCGGTTTTGACATGAAAAATGAAAAATGTAAGACTTGTTTGCTAACAAAGATCACTAGACAACCTTTCAAAGATGTTAATAGAGAAAGTAAAGTGTTAGAACTAATACATAGTGATTTATGTGATTTTCATGCAACACCTTCTCTAGGAAACAAGAAGTATGTCATAACGTTTATTGATGATGCATCTAGATATTGCTATGTCTATTTACTTCATTCAAAAGATGAATCTCTTGATAAATTTAAAATTTATAAACAACAAGTAGAGCTACATTAAATGATCTAATAAAGGTTTTGCGTACGGATAGAGGTGGTGAGTATTATGATACGGTTTACTTTGAGTCTACTAGAATAATACATCAAACCACAGCTCCTTACACACCACAACAAAATGGTGTGGCTGAAAGGAAGAATGGGACTTTGAAGGAAATGATAAATTCCATGTTATCCTATTTTGGTCTAAGTGACGGATTTTGGGGTGAGGCTATGTTAACAGCCTGCTATTTACTTAATAGAACTCCAAATAAAAGGAGTAAGGACACTCCTTATGAACTTTGGTATAAAAAGGTGCCAAATTTGAGTTATCTCAAGATTTGGGGTTGTAGAGCTGTCGTTAGGCTCACTGAACCAAAACGGAAAAACTTGGGTGAAAAGGGTGTAGACTGTATTTTCATTGGGTATGCGGAGAATTCCAAGGCATATAGATTTTATGTTATAGAATCTAATGACTATGTGTCGGTGAACACTGTTATTGAGTCAAGAGATGCCATATTTGATGAAGAGAGGTTTACATCTATACCAAGGCCAAGGGATATGATTCAACAATCTTCTAGCAAGAGTTCAACTCAAGCTAAAGATGTAAGTGGTGGTACGGATTTTGTACACGAATCATCTGAACCTAGAAAGAGCACTAGAGTCAGAAAAGCTAAATCATTTGGATCTGATTTTCAACTTTATTTAGTTGAAGGAACAAGGGACAAAACGGTGTCTATACATCAATATTGTTGTATTATTGAGGAGGATCCAAAGACATTTTGTGAAGCGATGACATCTAGGGATGTTCATTTCTGGAAAGAAGCAATTCAAGATGAGATTGATTCTATTTTGTATAATAATACATGGGAATTAACGAATTTGCCTCTTGGTTGTAAAGCATTGGGATGTAAATGGATCCTCAAGAGGAAAATGAAAGTGGATGGCACCACAGATAAGTATAAAGCAAGATTGGTTATCCAAGGCTTTAGGCAAAAATAAGGTATTCATTTCTTTGATACTTATGCTCCGGTTGCTAGGATTTCCACGATTAGATTGTTGTTAGCTTTAGCAGCTATAAACAATCTTGTGATTCACCAAATGGATGTGAAAACTGCATTCTTGAATGGTGGTTTGCGGGAATTGATTTTAGCCGAGGCTCACAATTCTCGGTTATCGGTTCACCCGGGTAGCACGAAAATGTATAATGATCTAAAAGCACTTTATTGGTGGCCGAAAATGAAGACCGACGTTGCCCGTTTCGTGGGCCAATGTCATATTTGTGCTCAAGTAAAGGCCGAACACCAAAAGCCCTATGGAACTTTAACTCAATCACCGATTCCCGAATGGAAGTGGGGTTGGATCACTATGGATTTCGTGACCAAGTTTCCGCGTACACAAAGGGGTCATGATATGATTTTGGTTATAGCTGATAGTTTGACGAAGAGTGCACATTTCTTGGCTACTAGTGAGACTGCCTCACTTAGTAGATTGACAAAATTATACATTGATGAAGTAGTATCCCGACATGGTATTCCGATTTCTATCGTGTCCGATAGGGATCCCCGTTTTGCTTCGAATTTTTGGAATATCTTGCAACGAGAATTGGGGACGCGGGTGAATTTGAGTACCGCGTATCATCCCCAAACCGATGGGCAATCAGAAAGAACGATACAAACTCTTGAAGATATGTTGCAGGCTTGCGTGTTGGAGTACGTGGGTCGTGGGATTCCCACCTACCGTTGATCGAGTTTGCTTATAACAATTCGTACCACTCGAGTATTAAAATGCCACCGTACGAGATGTTGTACGGGCGTCGGTGCCGAACCCCGACGTGTTGGTTGGAAGCGGGTGAGAAACAATATGCGGGGCCCGATATTGTACAAATGACCGCGGATAAAGTTGCAATTGCTCGAGAAAAATTGAAGGCCGCCCGTGACCGACAAAAGATGTATGCCGATCCGAGACGTAGACCCGCTACATTCTCGGAAAACGAGATGGTTTATTTGAAGGTATCACCATGGAAAGGTGTTATTCGTTTTGGTAAACGAGGAAAGTTGGCCCCGAGGTTTATTGGGCCGTTTCGTATTAGCAAGGTGGTGAATTCTCAATCGGTAACACTCGAGTTACCCCCGGAGTTATCGGCAATACACAACACTTTCAACATTTGTTATTTGAGAAAGTGTAACATCGAAAACCCGAGCCAAATTCTTCCGGTGCAAGAGTTGCGGGTTGATACGAAGAAGAGGTTGGTTGAGGAACCGGTGGAGTTATTGGACCGAAAGGTGACGGAATTGAGAAAGAAACAAATTCCTATGGTTTTGGTAAAGTGGAGGCACAGTTTGGGTGCGGATATGACATGGGAGACCGAGGCCGATATGCGGGAACGTTATCCCTCCTTATTTGATCGAGATGGGATTCCGGGGACGGAATCTTCTTAAGTGGGGGAGAGTTGTAACATCCCAAAACCCAGCCTAGTAATTTATTGACCTTAAGGTATCTTAATAAATGACTATCTGATTAAATGCCTAGTTAATTTAATTAGCCTGTTGCCTTTTGCGGTATTTTAACCAAGGGGTTAAAATACCCGACCGGTGATGTAATTAGAATGAAAACGTGGTTCTTACATTTTTAGTTTCCTTGTCGAAATTCGTTTCCGGAAATACTTTCGTTTTTAAAATTGGAGTCCGTTTGCTATTTTAAATAAATTAATCACGAAAGGGACTTTTCAGACGTATACTGAAAAATGGAAAAAAAGACAACAAAGGGGCCCCACCCTCTTTGTTTGGCCGGTAAAGGGAGGGAGGGAATGCCTCCTCCTTCTCACTTTTGTTTTCAAACATTATCTTCATTATTTCATTGCTACACAAAACTCCATCTTTTCTCTACTTGTTCTTGAGTAAACTTGGTGATTTCTTGGTGCTAAGACCCGAAAGTCTTACCAAATTTTGTGTAGAAGAACCCTAGAAGTAAGCTACATCTTATTCTTTTCTTGTTCTTGTTGTTCTTGAGTTTGGTGGTGAACTAGGGTTTGTGATCTTTAGTGTTTTATGGATGAATCTTGAAATGGATGTTGTTTTATGTGCTTGTGCAAGCTTTTACATCATTTGTGTGGTAGATTGTTGGAGGAATACAAGATTTGGTGAAAATCACCTTCAACCTCCATTAATGGTGGAAGTTGAAGGTGGGTTTTGACAAATCTTGGATTTCTTGATATTTGAATGGATAGAATTGCTTATTAGGTTGTGAAATCATGATTGGTAAGTTATGGATGGTGAAAACCTAGTATAGATGATTGTGTGAATTGATCTAATTGGTGTTTGGGTCAAAATGATTAACTAGAGATTGTGCAAGTATGATACTTGTATTGTGATAGTTATATACTCAATAGAATTGCTAGTTTATGGTGATTTGCTAGTCTAGAAGTTGTGTGCTAGTTGATGGAATTGGAGAAGTAAATTAGTCATGTTCGGTTTTGGCCCGTTTGGTGGAATTAGGGATAGAATGGTTTATATGGTTATAAATGACTAATTGGTAAATTGTATTGTTATACAAGTTGGTGTTGTCATAAGATATGTATTTTATGAGCCTTAGGTTGCGGTTTCTTAAAATTGTCAATTTTGACATTTCGATGGATTGATCACTAACTCGGTATACTTGTTACAGGAACCGGGAAGGAGACTCAGTGATACTAGCTCACTGAGTTAAGGAAATCGAGGATTGAAAGGTGAGTGGATTCGACCTACAACTCGGGTTTCGGTTTATTTGGTTTGGTATTGGTCTTTAGTGAAAAAATCGCAGGTGTTACCAGACAAGGGAACTTCACGGCGTGAACTTCTCTTCACGATCGCGAAGTCGGTCCAGCTAAGTTGGGGTTTAGACGTGAAGTAGTTCACGATTGGAGTTCCCGACGCGAACTTTAGTTCGCGATCGTGAACTAGAGTTCGCGATTGGGAACTCTGTTGTGACGTTTTTCGCGGTGTTTTTCGTAGCTAGTCTACGTGTTATGTATGCCTAGTGTTAGGGAATACCATACATGACTATCTGCACAATCGGGACGAGGTCAGTGTCGGAAGGATAACGGCTGGGCAAAGTGTATCGACTAATAGGGTATCCGACCTTACCTGTATGCGTTACATGGTTAAGGGGAGGGAGTTGCCCGGGGTGTTGGATACAAAACGCTATCGGTTACTGTGGTTTTGGCCGACCATGGTTTAAGGCCCGTAAAGCCGCCGATCCTCTCATTTAAGTGATTACCCAACCGGAGATGTTTTATAACTTCCGTGTTTAAGTGATTAGTGTAGTTGGTAGTGTTAGGAATTCATTCACTTAGCTTTTGTGCTAATCCCTCTCTTATGGACACATTTCAGGTTGGATGGCTTGAACGGGTCGGGCTTGGACAGGAAGTTTGACCATGCTTTAAATTATATGTTTTTGTAAAATGAGCCGTGTTTAGTAATACCGTCTTTTTAACTAATTTGGTTTGTAATATTTTGTGGGACCATGGTTTGTAAACCTAACTAAATTAGATGCTTCCATAACTTAGATTGATACTTAATTGCCTTTTAAAAAAATGCGGTGTTACAACTTGGTATCAGAGCTTCGGTTTGGCGATGGATACACGGGGTTGGTGTTCCGTTCCCAAATCGTGGCTTGTGTTTTTGTCAAACCTTCCGGTCAAGAGGGATTAGAGCAAGCGTGAATTGGGTTTAGTAGTTAGTAGATGTGTACTAACGAATTGAACTAAGCCTTGGTGAGATGTTGTGTTTTGTAGCAGGAATGGCTACGGATGGAAACACGTTGGAGAATGTCCCACCGAACACGAACCTTGGGAATGACGGAGCAACGGGCTCGGGGGGTGATGAGATACCGAACGAAGAGTATATTGTGTTATTGGAAACCCGAAACATGGAACTTGAGGATACCATAAGGGCTCTCTGCCAAAGCCAATCGACTGAGCCACGACCCGAGGCTCGGTCTACCATACCCCCTATCACCCAAGCAAATCCACCCCCGCAATTCACTCAAACTACTCGCATTCCCGTCTTTCCCCGAAATGACTCCTCATCTCCAAATGCAAGCATACCGCAACCACCTCTCACCCACACCGTACCTATGGCTAATGCCCAACACCAACAATTCTTCTATCAACCGTTCCCGATAGAAAACAAAACCGTGTACTTACAAGAGTTTCCTCGATTGTAAGCCAACCGAGTACCGTGGTAGTACTGACCCGGCGGAAACTCTAACATGGCTTCGGGCCACCGAAAAGGCACTTATTGCTTGTAATTGTGAAGACCACTTGAAGGTCCGGTATGCGTCCCGGATGTTGGGGGGACCGGCTATGGATTGGTGGGATGGGTTGACCGCAAATTTTAGTAATGAGATGATGGATGCGATCACATGGAAACAATTTAGGGATCAAGTGGAGGCTAGATATTGTAGCCCGTTTGAGTTGGATAAAATTAGAAATGAGTTTATGATGTTGAAGATGAATGATAGGATGACGGTGGATGAGCTTATCCTCCAATTTAATGGTAAGCTCCGGTTTGTAACTCAATGGGTGCCCGATGAGTCCACCCAAATCAAACACTTTGTTGGGGCGTTGTTGCCCGAGTATCGGAATGTAACAAGGCTTGCGGGAACTCTCTTGCAAGCCTATGATCTTGCCAAATCGGCCGAAAGTGATGTTTTGGCACAAAAAGCCGCGAGCCGGGAGAAGGCCCCGTTTCATAAGGGAAAGTATGAGCAATCAAATTCGAACAACCACAAGAAAACCCAAGGGAATCATAAGCCGAACAATGACCGTCGAAAACAAATACTTCAAGGTTCCAACCAAAGGAACCCGTGGTGCCTACCGTGTAAGTCCTCTCATGCCGGTCCGTGTAAGGGACAAACTCGAAGGTGTATTAAATGTGGGCAACACGGGCATGAGTCCTCGGAATGCAAGTTGGAAAATAGTGTTTGTTGGACTTGTCAGAAGGAGGGTCATCGGGCCATGCATTGTCCAACGAAGAAGGGTTCGGGTTCGGGTTCGGGCGGGGGAGCGGCTTCGTCGGGAGGCCAAAAGAGGAAGAGTCATCCGCCACCTACGGGTCGGGCATTCAAGATGACGGTGGAGGATGCCACCACCACCGACGATGTCATCACCGGTATGTTTCTAATAAACTCCATACCCGGTCGGGTATTATTTGATCCGGGTGCAAATAGTTCGTTTTCCTTAAAGAGTTTTTGTGACAAATTGAAATTGCCTATTTCCTTGATCGCGACACCTCTAGAGGTAGAGGTGGCCGTGGTGAAATGGTTCCGGTCACGACATCCGTGTCCGGGTCTAGTATTGACATTGATGGTGTGAAATTTTCGATTCTTTTACTTGTTATGCCGATATCCGGCTTTGATGTGGTCTTAGGTATGGATTGGTTAAGTGTTAATAAGGCCAACATAAATTGTCACCAAAAGTTAATTACCTTTCTTTTACCCGACGGGTCACATGTCGTGGTCCGAGGAGACCGTGCGACCCCGACCATACCCATTATATCCATGATGAAAGCCCGTAAGTCCTTGACCAAGGGATGTGAATCGTTTTTGGCCTATGTGATTGATGTGAAAAAGGAAGAGAAAGTGATTGGTGATCTCCGGATGGTTTCGGAATACCCGGAGGTGTTTCCCGAAGACTTGCCTGGGTTACCTCCCGTTCGGGAGGTAGAATTCAAAATTGATTTAATGCCGGGTGCCAATCCCGTGGCTAGGGCACCACATCGATTAGCACCGTCCGAGATCCGAGAAATGATGACACAAATCCAAGATTTATTGGATAAGGGTTTTATTCGATCGAGTTCCTCACCTTGGGGAGCTCCGGTTTTATTCGTGAAAAAGAAAGATGGTGCACTTCGTATGTGTATTGATTATCGGGAATTGAATAAGAGAACGGTAAAGAATCGGTATCCCTTGCCTCGTATTGACGATTTATTTGATCAACTCCAAGGGTCTTCTTATTTCTCAAAGATCGATTTGAGATCGGGTTATCATCAAGTACGGGTTCATGAAAACGATATTCATAAAACGGCGTTCCGAACTCGTTACGGTCATTATGAGTTCTTGGTTATGCCGTTTGGGTTGACGAACGCTCCCGCGATATTTATGGATTTGATGAACCGAGTTTGTCGGCCTTACCTCGACAAATTCGTTATTGTGTTCATCGACGATATTTTAATTTATTCCAAGACCGAAAAAGAACACGAGAACCACTTAAGACAAGTGTTGGAAATGTTGAGGCGGGAACAATTTATGCGAAATTCTCGAAGTGCGAATTTTGGCTTCGGGAAGTTCACTTTTTAAGTCACGTTATTTGTTCAAATGGGGTCAAGGTGGACCCGGCAAAGATCGAGGCGGTTATGAATTGGGTTGCTCCAAAGAACCCAACCGAGATTAAGAGTTTCTTGGGTTTGGCGGGTTATTACCGCCGGTTTATTAAGGATTTTTCGAAGATAGCGGGTCCCATGACGAAGTTGACTCGTAAGGATGTACCGTTTCGGTGGGGTGATGTTCACGAGAAGTCCTTCCAAACTCTAAAACAATTATTGTGTCAAGCTCCGGTTCTTGCCTTACCCGAAGGCCCGTAGGATTTTATTGTTTATTGTGACGCTTCGCTTGCGGGTTTGGGTTGTGTGTTGATGCAACGAGATCGGGTTATTGCTTATGCCTCGAGGCAATTGAAAAAATCACGAGAGGAATTATCCGACTCACGATTTGAAGTTAGCGGCGGTGGTTTTTGCACTAAAATTATGGAGACACTATTTGTACGGTACTAAGTGCGTGATTTGTACGGATCATAAAAGTTTGCAACATGTGTTCACGCAAAAGGAGTTGAATATGCGTCAACGAAGGTGGTTAGAGTTGATTAAAGATTACGATTGTGAAATTGGATATCATCCCGGGAAGGCAAATGTGATGGCCAATGCCCTAAGTAGGAAGGGAGGCTCGGGACGGGTACAATTTATGAGAATGGAAATTGTGTCGGATTTGGTGTCCCGGTTGAAGATTTCACAAATGGAAGCCTTGAATGTTGAACATTTGAAGGCCGAGATATTGATAAAGAGGAAGGATGACTTAGAAGAAGATTCTCAGGGTTTGAAGACGTATCAATCCCGGGTTTGGGTACCGTTACTCGGTGGTTTGCGGGAATTGATTTTAGCCGAGGCTCACAATTCTCGGTTATCGGTTCACCCGGGTAGCACGAAAATGTATAATGATCTAAAAGCACTTTATTGGTGGCCGACAATGAAGACCGACGTTGCCCGTTTCGTGGGCCAATGTCATATTTGTGCTCAAGTAAAGGCCGAACACCAAAAGCCCTATGGAACTTTAACTCAATCACCGATTCCTGAGTGGAAGTGGGATCGGATCACTATCGATTTCGTGACGAAGTTTCCGCGTACACAAAGGGGTCACGATATGGTTTTGGTTATAGTTGATCGTTTGACGAATAGTGCACATTTCTTGGCTACTAGTGAGACTGCCTCACTTAGTAGATTGGCAAAATTATACATTGATGAAGTAGTATCCCGACATGGTATTCCGATTTCTATCGTGTCCGATAGGGATCCCCGTTTTGCTTCAAATTTTTGGAATAGCTTGCAACGAGAATTGGGGACGCGGGTGAATTTGAGTACCGCGTATCATCCCCAAACCGATGGGCAATCAGAAAGAACGATACAAACTCTTGAAGATATGTTGCGGGCTTGCGTGTTGGAGTACGGTGGGTCGTGGGATTCCCACCTACCGTTGATCGAGTTTGATTATAACAACCCGTACCACTCGAGTATTAAAATGCCACCGTACGAGATGTTGTATGGGCGTCGGTGCCGAACCCCGACGTGTTGGTTGGAAGCGGGTGAGAAACAATATGTGGGGCCCGATATTGTACAAATGACCGCGGATAAAGTTGCAATTGCTTGAGAAAAATTGAAGGCCGCCCGTGACCGACAAAAGATGTATGCCGATCCGAGACGTAGACCCGCTATATTCTCGGAAAACGAGATGGTTTATTTGAAGGTATCACCATGGAAAGGTGTTATTCGTTTTGGTAAACGAGGAATGTTGGCCCCGAGGTTTATTGGGACGTTTCGTATTGGCAAGGTGGTGAATTCTCAATCGGTAACACTCGAGTTACCCCCGGAGTTATCGGCAATACACAACACTTTCAACATTTGTTATTTGAGAAAGTGTAACATCGAAGACCCGAGCCAAATTCTTCCGGTGCAAGAGTTGCGGGTTGATACGAAGAAGAGGTTGGTTGAGGAACCGGTGGAGTTATTGGACCGAAAGGTGACGAAATTGAGAAAGAAACAAATTCCTATGGTTTTGGTAAAGTGGAGGCACAGTTTGGGTGCGGATATGACATGGGAGACCGAGGCCGATATGCGGGAACGTTATCCCTCCTTATTTGATCGAGATGAGATTCCGGGGACGGAATCTTCTTAAGTGGGGGAGAGTTGTAACATCCCAAAACCCGGCCTAGTAATTTATTGACCTTAAGGTATCTTAATAAATGACTATCTGATTAAATGCCTAGTTAATTTAATTAGCCTGTTGCCTTTTGCGGTATTTTAACCAAGGGGTTAAAATACCCGACCGGTGATGTAATTGGAATGAAAACGTGATTCTTACAATTTTAGTTTCCTTGTCGAAATTCATTTCCGGAAATACTTTCGTTTTTAAAATTGGAGTCCGTTTGCTATTTAAATAAATTAATCACGAAAGGGACTTTTCAGACGTATACTGCAAAATGGAAAAAAAAGACCACAAAGGGGCCCCACCCTCTTTGTTTGGCCGGTCAAGTGAGGGAGGGAATGCCTCCTCCTTCTCACTTTTGTTTTCAAACATTATCTTCACTATTTCATTGCTACACAAAACTCCATCTTTTCTCTACTTGTTCTTGAGTAAACTTGGTGATTTCTTGGTGCTAAGACCCGAAAGTCTTACCAAAGTTTGTGTAGAAGAACCCTAGAAGTAAGCTACATCTTATTCTTTTCTTGTTCTTGTTGTTCTTGAGTTTGGTGGTGAATTAGGGTTTGTGATCTTTAGTGTTTTATGGATGAATCTTGAAATGGATGTTGTTTTATGTGCTTGTGCAAGCTTTTACATCATTTGTGTGGTAGATTGTTGGAGGAATACAAGATTTGGTGAAAATCACCTTCAACCTCCATTAATGGTGGAAGTTGAAGGTGGGTTTTGACAAATCTTGGATTTCTTGATATTTGAATGGATAGAATTGCTTATTAGGTTGTGAAATCATGATTGGTAAGTTATGGATGGTGAAAACCTAGTATAGATGTTTGTGTGAATTGATCTAATTGGTGTTTGGGTCAAAATGATTAACTAGAGATTGTGCAAGTATGATACTTGTATTGTGATAGTTATATACTCAATAGAATTGCTAGTTTATGGTGATTTGCTAGTCTAGAAGTTGTGTGCTAGTTGATGGAATTGTAGAAGTAAATTAGTCATGTTCGGTTTTGGCCCGTTTGGTGGAATTAGGGATAGAACGGTTTATATGGTTATAAATGACTAATTGGTAAATTGTATTGTTATACAAGTTGGTGTTGTCATAAGATATGTATTTTATGAGCCTTAGGTTGTGGTTTGTTAAAATTGTCAATTTTGACATTTCGATGGATTGATCACTAACTCGGTATACTTGTTACAGGAACCGGGAAGGAGACTCAGTGATACTAGCTCACTGAGTTAAGGAAACCGAGGATTGAAAGGTGAGTGGATTCGACCTACAACTCGGGTTTCGGTTTATTTGGTTTGGTATTGGTCTTTAGTGAAAAAACCACAGGTGTTACCAAACAAGGGAAGTTCACGGCGTGAACTTCTCTTCACGATCGCGAAGTCGGTCCAGCTAAGTTGGGGTTTAGACGTGAAGTAGTTCACGATTGGAGTTCCCGACGCGAACTTTAGTTCGCGATCGTGAACTAGAGTTCGCGATTGGGAACTCTGTTGTGACGTTTTTCGCGGTATTTTTCGTAGCTAGTCTACGTGTTATGTATGTCTAGTGTTAGGGTGTGATAACCCTCGAAAACAGGCCGTTGTTCCCAACACTCTGTTATGATACACTGTTTTCTAAAACAATTTATCTAACAAATAAATATTTATTTTTCATTATAAGTCTTGTATGAGCCCACATTTTGTGATTTAATTGTATACATTTTCTATTATTAACTTATACACGTTAGCATATTCATTGAGTTCTAGGACTCGTCGGCAAAAGATCACAACTTAGCGGGTTGAACCGTAAAACAGAATTTGTAGTCGACAAAACAAAAATAATTTCTAATACTTTAGCTTCTTTCGGACCACTATAATTTCTAATACTTTAGAAAGTCAACTACTACAACCCCTACCCAAATCCCATATTTTCAGTTGCATGCTTTTGGCAATCTGCCTTACCTCTTCTTGTACTCTCCACAATAAAATAAAATAAAAGCGTGTAAATACAACTTTTTATTTCTAAAAACATGTATAGTCATTTCAATCAGTTTTGTACCTCCTCACTATTCCATGCTCTCAGTTTTGTTTCTGTTTTACCCAAACCCCCCCCCCCCCCCCCTCCTCTCGTTTGAAGCTCCGACAAAACACACAACACACACACACACATGTATGTGTTTGTGTTGTGTGAGTTGTACGTAACCTCGAGTGTTTCCCCGACCTCTTGCTCGTCCGATATGCATTTGTGGGTGTGATTCACGGAGTGTTTGGTGAGTGTTTTCACCGGCATCTATCGCCGGCAAAGGTAGTCGTGGCCAAGAATCAAAAAGAGAAACCAGAAGTTAATAAATAGATTATAAATCATTTAATATATTTAATATTGATTTAATATATCTAATAAAATATTTCAGAATGTTTAAAAGTATAACTTAAATTTTTATTATTATTTAATGATCAATTTATTAATATATAATAATTTAAATTTATTTAAATAATTATCTATGACACAACTATCCGATATTTTCGATCAAAGCAAACTAGTTTATCAAAACTCATAAAATACAATTTATCGTATTAAAGATACGAAATCAAGTCAATGGAGTAACCAATGTAGCGCTCATAGTTACTTCTATGCATTTAGGGTACTAGATGTCGTTTGGATCGGATCGTACGTTTTGCTTAATTGCACTTTGGGATAGCATCGCATCAGGTGAGTTTTCACAGCCCCACTTTTACTGTATTTTAACTGTTTTGGGGTGAGAAACATATGAACTGTTTTATAACTAAATGTTTATACATTTTGAAATAGTTCATAATCTTTAACGTGACAAGTCATGCATAAACAGTATTTTGGTACAACTGATCTTTTGAAAGACATTTATGAACAATATTTTGGTACAAACAGTCTTGTGAAAACTTGGATAAACTATCCTTTTGAGATAACTGGTCACTGAAAAGACATACTCAAACAAGCATTTTTACGAAAAAGTCTTAATTAAGACTTGTATGAAAACTATATTTTGCGACACTAATCTTTGTATAACCGTGAGTTGATAGACGACTACCCTATCGCCAGATCGTTTAGATCTAACATTACTGTAATCATCAACTATAGTTAGCCAACGAATATATGAGTAGTACTATTCGGGCTTGATACCCCGCTCATGGCTAGTCGCTCTAGCCGTATAACATATGAGATATATATTCTATTAAAACGTCGTGGACTCGACATGCCTAGGTAAAGGCGGATTTAGGTTTGATTACAGGCTCATGAACTTATACTTTAACTTGTACGCCTAGCTAGCCTATAAGGGATTACGCACTAAATTAAACAATTAGGTTTCATGGATTTGAAACGGGTGAACTTGAACGTACATAGATTTGTACTAAACGACTTACCTTTCTAAAATCATGTTGAAATGATTTTACGCACCGATCATATGCAAATTATGTTATATAGAGTTAAAACATTTTACAAGAGTGTATTAAGCACTGAACATGTGCAAATTTGGTTTCAAGGTTTTGAAACGCTTCTTAACGATTATTTTAGTACACGAGTTGTACTGACAAATATTTTGGAATAAATCAACGATTTATAGTTATATAACCTGTGAACTCACCAACCTTTGTGTTGACACTTTTTCTAATATGTTTTCTCAGGAAATGAAAGTTGAAGCTTCATTAGCATATTCAAACGCATTCGGATTACCATTTTGAGGAAATCTTTATTACCAAAATCCGTAACTTTTGTTTGGAAACATTAAGTATTGGGAATCCATTTTGATTTGAGCTGATTTACTATTGATCGATTGTTGTGATTTTCGATGTAAGTCGCACGCCCGCTCTTCCGCACCAGTTTTGGCGGGGTGTGACATAGGGAATACCATACATGACTATGTGCACAATCGGGACGAGGTCAGTGTCAGAAGGATAATGGCTGGGCAAAGTGTATCGACTAATAGGGTATCCGACCTTACATGTATGCGTTACATGGTTAAGGGGAGGGAGATGCTCGGGGTGTTGGTTACAAAACGCTATCGGTTACCGTGGTTTTGGCCGACCATGGTTTAAGGCCCGCAAAGCCGCCGATCCTCTCATTTAAGTGATTACCCAACCGGAGATGGTTTATAACTTCCGTGTTTAAGTGATTAGTGTAGTTGGTAGTGTTAGGAATTCATTCACTTAGCTTTTGTGATAATCCCTCCCTTATCGACACATTTCAGGTTGGATGGCTTGAACGGGTCGGGCTTGGACGGGAAGTTTGACCATGCTTTAAATTATATGTTTTTGTAAAATGAGCCGTGTTTAGTAATACCGTCTTTTTAACTAATTTGGTTTGTAATATTTTGTGGGACCATGGTTTGTAAACCTAACTAAACTAGATGCTTCCGTAACTTAGATTGATACTTAATTGCCTTTTAAAAAAAATGCGGTGTTACACAGTGTCTCAACTTAAATATTCAAGAGCTATTGGAAGCTTAATGTATGCTATGATCAGCACTAGGCCTGATATAGCATTTGTTGTAGGAAAGCTTAGTAGATATACTAGCAATCCTAGTACTCAGCATTGGCAAGCTTTAAGTCGAGTGTTCAAGTACTTGAAAGGATACTCGGATGCCAGTTGGATTAACAACTTGGAGGATCACTCCTCTACAAATGGTTAGGTATTTCTTCTTGGAGGTGGGACCATTAGTTGGGCATCCAAGAAGCAAACTTGTATTACAACTTCAACAATGGAATTTGGATTTGTAGCCCTGGATGCAGCTGGTAAAGAAGCTGAATGGCTAAGGGATTTGATATATGAGATTCCATTGTGGCCCAAACCGATATCTCCCATTTCTATCAGGTGTGATAGTGCTGTTACATTGGCTAAGGCATATAGTCAAGTGTATAATGGGAAATGTAGACACTTAGG
Source organism: Calendula officinalis (assembly GCA_963853835.1). Lineage (NCBI taxonomy): Eukaryota > Viridiplantae > Streptophyta > Magnoliopsida > Asterales > Asteraceae > Calendula > Calendula officinalis. Next base: position 25,510,371 of record OY970820.1, read on the forward strand.
TGTTAGACATAGTAAGATTCGTGATCTTATCTTGAATGGTGTTATATCGGTGGAGTTTGTTAGAACTTAGTTGAATTTAGCCGATCATTTAACCAAAGGGTTAACTAGAGATCTTGTGCACAAGGCGGCTGTAGGGATGGGTTTAAAGCCCACCTAAAATCTTTTATATTAAGATACCCAATTCCCGTCTAAATTAATATTAGATGCTGAATTCAATGTGGAAAGCTTGATATTAGAAGATTGGAACACATTGTTATAATCATCCCAAGGTATGTGTTTAGAACTGCAAGTAAAAGAGGTTGAAATTTTATTTCTTAATAGTTCTTTTGAAAAATTGCATATGCAGGTGTAAGAGTAAAAGAGCTACCTATATAAGCATGAAGTTTAGCTGCTTCAAGAAGTTTGGGACTTAGCTTTGATATGCTTATTGAAGGATAGGACACAAGCTAGTAAAATAAGTGTCAAGTTAGAACATATGAGAATATAAACTGTTGTGTATATTATTTTCATGTATTCACTATGTATATTAAGGGTTCAATCCTTAGTGACACCCTAATATTCGAATATTTGGAATGAGTAATGTACTAATATAAATTCAATCGTCGCGACATTTCATTTATGCATCAGTTTGTTGTTTGTTATGAGTTGCTTAAGTTAATCAAGATTGCACTTAAATGGGGGAGGATTGTTGGTGATTTGTATCACCAATATTATTTAAGTGTAATGACATAAACTTGTTAACCAAATGTAATCTTAATAAATATAAAACAAGTAAGGATGGTGCGGAGTGCACGCTTGTTTAAATTTATTCTGATTAAAATACATCGACTGAACGGGGGTCCGGCAGCAGCGCCCCTGGGAACGGGGTCCAAGGGGCAGCGCCCCTGGCGGGGTCCAAGGGGCAGAGCCCCTGGCTGGTGACCCGATCTTGGCAGTTTGATATTCCTTTATAAAAAATGTGTCAAAAATTCGAATTCTAGAATAAAACCCGGATTTTCAACCCGTTCGACCCAACCCTAATTTGACCCGATCTTGGCAGTTGATCGGTTTTATGCGATTTTGAAACTGCATTCTAGCAGTTCCAAGCGGTTGGTGAGAGATGGAATTAAGCATCGTTTTGGTCATAATTCACTGGTACGAAATTTCTCAAACACACAAATTCTCTGTTCTTTGCAATTGTGATTTTATCTGATCGAAGATTTCGTAATACCGACGAAATACTTTGATCTGAAAGTATTTCACGACTTCACAATTTTCCAAGTTACCGAAATCTAACCAAAAATTTCTAACATAGTTGAGTGAGAAGTCCATTTCTACAGCTCATTTAAGCTTTAGTCAATGTGTTGACTATTCTATATTGTATAATATTGGTTTATTTTCACGTTCTTTAAATGCAAAAAAAAATAATAAAAATAAAAAGATGTGAACCACAAATTAAGTACGGTTTGGGAGTAAAGACCCGTTTTATTGACCACGTCAAAGAATAGTTCATATAAGAAATACGACTTTGACTTATTTAAGAACGATTGTTACTCAGAAAACCAAGTCCACATCCGACGTATTATGTAACACACGAGAATTATACTTACCGCGTGATGCTGCGGGGTTTAAAAAAATACATTTTTACATTACAATTTATATTCGGTTATTTCGGCAAAGTAATAATCATGTTATTATAATTTTTTAAATAAATAAAACAGTCAGACAAATTAAAATTTTAACAAATAAAATTCTTTCTACTTTTAGTGAGACATATTAAGCTAAAATCTTATTTTTGTAAATTGGTAGAGCTAATAGATAATAATTAAATATTAAAAGCATATATTTTTATAGAAAGTATTATAGTACCTATTATTTCAATGTTTCTTCAATATATATGTATCTTACATAAAGTAATGTATGTATTAGAAGTATTGTAAATATTAGACTTGATGTAACCCAAATAAAAACAAAGTCAATAATAATTAACTTGACATAATATTTTTTTTTATAAAAGTAGTAGTTATTTAATTATTTTGGTAATATTAAAGTTTCAAGGATACGTTATTGAAAATCTTTAAAATGTAAAGATAAAAAATATAAGAGTTAGTTACACTTAGAAAGTTTAGGAAAAAAGAAACAACAATGAATGGAAATAAATATAAAAGTACCCACGGATAGGATCGAGCTTAGGTCTCCACGTACAAATTAAGCCTTAAGATTCCTTGGTGAAGCCATTATGACAAGGCAACTTAGAAGATTTAGCGAGTTAGCTCTGTGTTTTTGCTATATATTATAAAACTGTATTTGTGTTATCTAGAACGGAGTTGTTGAAGCAATGTCACATTGTCAAGTATTATTGGTGGAGAATCAAACGGGGTTTTCCTTTCTAATGTACAGTACTTTGTGTATGGTGATTGTATATATAGGTAATTTCATATGGTTAGATCATGTTTATTTAATGTCGTCATGATATTATTGTGATGTTTAAAAGTTGATAACTAAGGATGTGACATTCATTTTTAATTTTCTTTGTTTATTCTAGTTAAAAACTTTTGGGGTACTATACCGTTTGGTTTGTCGGTAAAATCTCATTAAATCCTGCTTTTGGTTAGTGTTGGAACATAAACGATAAACGATCTACTACTGATAATTGAATTACTACTGAAGAATGCAAGTTACTACTGATCTCGAAGTTACTACTGCTAAAGACAAATACTACTGATGATCTGATTTACTATTGATGAGCGTATCTGGAACAGATCAAGTCCGAGATTCTAGTAGAGTTAGTTACGGAATGTAAATCTTTATGTAATTCAATTGTAATCGATTCCTAGAATAACTAGGTTAATAATTTAGGCTTCAAGGACTATTATATATAGTTCCTTATGAATTGTAAACATAAGGGTATTGATCGAACGAATTAATATATTGAAGCTTTTTGTGATAAACTGTGTTCTTCGTTTTATTCTTATTCAATTGCAGTTTACATTATTCTTAAACTAATAACATAAGTGTTAATCCGCTGTAACTTCTTGTGTTAGTAGATCTGAGTTTCTAATAACTTGATTGTTATTCGATCCTGACAAGTGGTATCAGAGCATTACGGTTCTAGATCTACGAATTAAGAACAGCAAAAAGTTTCATACTTTCGATCTTAAAAATTGTTAATCATGTCTGATAACAATGAAAGTACTCAAGCAAACAAGATTCCAATTCTCACTCCCAACAACTTTGGGATGTGGAAAAACAGAATCAAGCAGTATATGCTTATTACTGATTATTCCATGTGGGAAGTTGTTGTTGAAGGCAACAAAGTGATTCAGACTCAAGCAGCAAGTTCATCAACTGAAGCAGACAAACTTAAGAGTGAAAAGGAGAAGAAAGACAGAGGAATTGAACTCAAAGCTCTAAGCACTCTTTTGCTTGCCATTCCCAACGACTATCAACATCTCTTTGTTGAATATGATGATGCAAAGCAATTATGGCAGGCTCTGGAAAAGAGGTTTGTTGGTACAAAGAGCACAAAAAGAAACATGAAGTCTGTTCTGAAACAAAACTTTGAAAACTTCAAAGGACAGAAGAATGAATCATTGTCTCAAGTATTTGATCGGTTCAACAAACTCATTGGTGAACTAAATCAAGTTGGTTATAAACCAGACAATGATGATGTCAACAGAAAGTTTCTCAGGTCTCTAGGTGAAGAATGGTCTATGTACACTGTGATATATAGACAAGGAGATGCACTAGAAGAAAAAGAACTTGATGAACTCTACAATGAACTGAGAGTGTTTGAATCTGAGGTAAGTACTAAAACTCCAAATCTACCTTCAAACAATGATGCTTTTGTGTCAAATACAGGAACAGGTCAGGAAGCTGTAAAGAATGCAGGCATTGAAGATACAGCAAGAGAATCTTTCTTCACTAGTCATGTGCATACTGCATTGATTAGTGAAGATTTAGAACAACTCAATCCTGATGATTTGGAAGATATGGATATTAAATGGCAGATGGCTATGCTAAGCTTAAGAACCAAAAGGTTTCTTAAAAGAACTGGAAGACAAAACCTATCTTACAACAAAGGTGATAGAGCTGGTTTTGACAAGACCAAGGTTAAATGTTACAACTGTAGCAATCTGGGTCACTTTATCAGAGAATGTCCAAGCAAAGATCAAAGATCAAGCTACAACAAAAACAGCACGTCCAACTCAACTGCCTTAGTATCTCAAGAAGGACAAGGGTATGACTGGAGCTTCCAAGCAGAAGAATATGCACAGAACCAAGCTCTCATGGCCTTTACTACTGATCCTTCTACTACTGAGGTACATTCTAAATCTTGCACTCCTGAATGCACTAAATCATACAAAGAATTAGAAAAACTAAATAAAGAAACTCTTGAAGAGATGATTTTAAATAGAAACAGAAGAATTGAATATAATGGTTGTATAGCTGATTTAGAAAACCAAATTAGAATCTATAAAATAACTGATCAAAAGATAAAAGATGAATTGATACAAACCACCTATGAAAATGAACATATTGAATTAAAATTAAAAGAAACTTTGATCAAACTTGAAGAATGTCAAATGGAACTAGAGCAGAATAAACTAACCATTAAAAAATTTGAAAGAAGTTCTAAAATTATCAATGAGTTAACTAGTAATCAAACTACAGAAAAAGTTATTCATGGAGTGGGATATCATGCAGTCCCACCTCCAACAAATTTTATTCCTCCATTAAAGTCTAGTACAGAAAGAGTTTTAAATGATTTAAAAATTGAAAGTCAAACTGAATCTGAAACCAATAATGAATCAAATGAATCTTCTGATGATGATCAAACAACAGAGTCAAATGATACAAGTTTTCACACCACACAAAGTCAAACTGAATCCCCAAAATACAACTCAGAAAATATACCTACCATTTTAAGAAGGGGAAATCAAAGGAATTTAAACCAATTAAAAGAACAAAGAAAACCTGAAAATTCTAAATCAACAAAATTATCATGCTTAATCTGTAACAAGTTTAACCACATAGCTAAAAACTGTCACTTCAATCCTATTAACAATCAAGAATTTAAAGAATTCAAAATCAACAAAGAAAAGGAAAAAGCCTTAAAATTAAAACAAACTAAAGAATCAAAAGAAAAGAAATCTAAAACACCAAACCAAAAGAAATTCAATAAACCATGTGCTGACACTCATAAATTTGGAAGAACTGCACCACGATTTGTGCAAAATACCAGGTATAAAAGTCCAAACAGAAGCAATTATTTTAAAAATAATGGAACACAAAATCGTTTTCCTCAATTTTCAAAGTTTTCAAACATCAGTAGAAACTATTCCAGGTGTACTACTGGTAAAAACCCTAATTATAATGATGTCTGGTATAACTACAAAAACACTACTGATTATGCTCAAAATTCATATTACCCAAACACTACTGGTCCCTCAGTAGTAAAATTCTCAAAAGCTAAAAACTACGGGTATAAACCTAGATCAGTAGTAACTCAAAACATCAGTACTAAGTACAAAGCTGCATATAAGACTCATTCAGGTAAAAAGACTTATTCTTCAAAGGATGAACCCAAGACAAAACAAGCTTGGGTTCCCAAATTTAACTAATCCTTTCACTTTATGTGCAGAGTATCCAGATCCCTGAAGAAGGTAGAACATGGCATATTGATAGTGGATGCTCTAGACACATGACTGGAAATCTTCAAATACTTAGAGATTTCAAGTCTTTTGAAGGAGGGTATGTTGCTTTTGGAGAAAATCCTAAGGGAGGTAAGATTACAGGTAAAGGTACAGTATCAAATGGTAAAATTACTTTTGATGATGTATTTTATGTTGCTGAGCTTAAATACAATCTGGTTAGTGTGTCTCAAGTCTGTGATAAGAAGAACAAAATTCTTTTTACAGATGTTGAGTGCATCATTCTTTCTCCTGATTTTATTTTAGATGAAAAATATGTTGTATTAAGAACACCAAGGAGAAATAATGTGTATTGCCTTGATATAGGGGGAGAACTCATTTCATCAAATGAGATCAACTGTTTTATATCTAAGGCAAACACAAATGAATCAGAACTTTGGCATAGAAGGATGTGTCACACAAATTTTAAAAATATGAACAATTTAGTTAAAAATGATTTGGTAGTTGGTATACCACAAAAAGAATTTATGTGTGATCATCATTGTGTTGCCTGCCTAAAAGGTAAACAACACAAGACTTCTCATAAGACCAAACCAATTAACTCTATTTCTAATCCTTTGCAACTCTTACATATGGACCTTTTTGGACCTACAAATGTAATGAGTATTGGAAAGAAACAATACTGCCTTGTTATTACTGATGACTTTTCCAGATATACTTGGGTATTCTTTCTCAGGACCAAAGATGAAACAAGTGAAATAATCAAGAATCTGATTGTAAAGCTGGAAAATACAAGAGATCTCAAAGTGAAAGCAATTAGATGTGATAATGGAACTGAATTTAAAAATACTAATCTAATTAATTTTTGTGATCTTAAAGGAATTGACAGGCAGTACAGCTCACCAAGAACTCCACAACAAAATGGTGTAGCTGAAAGAAGAAATAGAACCATCATTGAAGCAGCCAGATCTATGCTTGCAGACTCAAAATTACCAATAACCTTTTGGGCTGAAGCTGTTAATACTGCTTGTTATGTTCAGAACAGAGTATTAATAGTTAAGCCTCACTTTAAAACACCATATGAACTGTTTAACAAAAGAAAACCATCAATAAGTTTCTTAAAATCATTTGGTTGTCCTTGTACTATTTTAATTACAAGAGAACAAATTGGTAAATTTGACTGCAAAGCAGATGATGGAATATTTATAGGATACTCAACTCAAAGCAAATCCTACAGAGTGTTCAACAAAAGGCTGAGGATCATTGAAGAAAGTGTAAATGTATCCTTCAATGAAAATCTTATGAATGAACAAGGAAATGGTCCAGATTGGTTGTTTAACATTGATAATCTAACCAAATCTTTTGATGTCAATTATGAATTTAATACAGGAAATTCAAACAATCAAAGCCAACAAGTAGGACCATCATTAAATAGAAGTCAAGAAATCATGAAATATATCCTAGTTGATACTGCTCCCACAGTTGATACTGAGGACAGTAGTAACTCTGGTAACCCTAATTTCAATGATACCAGTAACAACTCAAATTCTGAAGATACTACTGATCCCAGTAGTAACTCTAAACCTCAGAGTTATAATGATGAATTACTCAACACTGATGTCAGTAACAACAATGATGATACTCCTGAAGTCAATGAAGAGAACGTTACTACTGACACCAGTAGTAATGATGAATCTTCACAAAGTACAAACAATCAAGAAGAAACATGGACAGATGCTCAAATTCCAGAATCAAATGAGTCAAATCTAGACTCTCAAATCTCGGTTGATAAAATTCCTGGAACCAGAACTGAAAAGAATCATCCTTTGGACCTAGTACTAAGTGATGTCAACTCAACCATGCAGACAAGAAGCAAATTTAATTCTGTCATAAACTCAAATATTTGTAACATCAGTCTAATCTCTAATGAATGCATGTATGAATGTTTTCTGTCACAGGAAGAACCTAAGAAGATTCAACAAGCTATGAAAGATTCAAACTGGATCATAGCAATGCAAGAGGTACTTCTTCAATTCAAGCTGCAAGCTGTATGGACTCTTGTACCTCTACCAAAAGGAAAACGGGTCATTGGAACAAGATGGATCTTCATAAACAAGAAAGATGAAAGAGGTATAGTAATCAAGAACAAAGCAAGACTTGTAGCCCAAGGTTACACACAAGAAGAAGGCATTGATTATGATGAAATATATGCACCAGTTGCCAGAATTGAAGCAATCAGAATATTCCTGGCATATGCTTCATACAAAAGAATCAAAGTCTACCAAATGGATGTAAAAAGTGCCTTCTTGTATGGGAAAATATAAGAAGAAGTATATGTATGTCAACCTCCAGGCTTTGAAGATCCAGAACATGATGACTATGTGTACAAACTAGACAAAGCTCTATATGGCCTTCATCAGGCACCTAGAGCTTGGTATGATACATTGTCCTCTTACCTATTGAAGAACAATTTCAAGAGAGGTGCTATTGACAAGACATTATTCACAAGGAAGGTCAAAGATGATATTCTACTGGTCCAAATATATGTAGATGATATCATCTTTGGATCAACAAATGATCAATTGTGCAAAGAATTTGAAGAACTGATGCAGATCAAGTTCAAGATGAGTTCAATGGGTCCAATGAATTTCTTTCTTGGACTCCAAATCAATCAGAAATCAAATGGTATTTTGATCAATCAATCAAAATATGTCAGAGATATCTTAGAGAAGTTTGCAATGAAAGATAGCAAAAGTGCAAGCACTCCAATGGAAACTCACAAACACCTACATCCTGATGTTGAGGGGGAGGATGTAGATGAGCACCTTTACAGATCAATGATAGGATCTTTGATGTATTTAACTGCATCAAGACCTGACATTATGTATAGTGTTTGTGTATGTGCCAGATATCAAGCAAAACCAAAAGAGTTACACTTACAAGCAGTCAAAAGAATATTGAGATACTTGAAAGGAAAACCCTCACTTGGTCTTTGGTATCCACATGCATCACCATTTGAACTCATATCCTACACAGATAGTGACTATGGTGGTGAATGCCAAGACAGAAAATCTACTACTGGTGGATGTCAATTCTTTGGATCAAGGTTGGTGTCATGGCAATGCAAGAAACAAACCAATGTTTCAACTTCAACTGCTGAAGCAGAGTATGTAGCTGCATCTGCCTGTTGTGCTCAAGTACTGTGGATTCAAAATCAACTCCTAGACTTTGGTATCTCTATACTTAAAACTCCAATTTTTATAGATAATCAAAGTGCAATCAGTATTGTGAATAATCTAGTAAAACACTCTAAAACAAAACACATTGAAATTAGATTTCACTTTAAAGGGATTGCAATGAAAAGAAATTAATTAAAGTAGAGAAAATTAATACTGATAATTAATTAGCAGATCTTTTTACAAAAGCATTTGATATAGGAAGATTCAGCTTTTTGGTTAGCAGTATTGGAATGATTTTAATAAGTTAGGTGTTTTGTACAAATTTTAACTTTAAACTTTTGTTTACTACTGGTTATTCATTACTACTGATCTTGTTATTTCTTCCTCAATCTAGTACTGATAGTGTTTCTCAGTAGCAATTAGGTCAAGTATAGAAATAAAGGTTACTACTGATGTTTCTACTACTGATACTTAGTTACTACTGATCGGCCGTTATCTGTAAAATACGAAAATTACATTACTGGCCCTCATGAAAATAGCCGTTGTGTTATTATTCGAAGGATATTTTGGTCACTTTGCAGGTTTAATCAAAAAATATAAATAGCAGACTGAGATTAGTTTAGTATTATCTTCTCCTCGATCTGATAAACCCTACGCTAAACCCTAATCTCTGCACAATCCGATCAAAACCCTCCATCAGTAACAACTCAATTACTTCCACAAATCTGAAATTCGTGCACAATCGATCACTCTCTCTGCAAGATTCATACCAAAAGATCAAAATCAAGCACAATGGTAACCCTAAAATCACTCAATGTCAATACTGATCTTAAATATTCCGAATTCCACAATATGTGTGCCTTCTTAAGAAATCCAGATGGTACAAAGGATTTTCGACCTATTGTGATGTTCCTAAAGAACTCATATATAAAGTTTGCTCTCACCATCAATCCTAAAGCATACCAACAACACTTAGTTGATTTCTGGACAAATGCTGAAAGAGTTGAAGACTTCAATATGTCCAAAATCAAGTCTACTGTAGATGGAAAGGAGATCATTATCACTGAACAATCAATCCGAAATCATCTTCAACTCAATGATGAGTCAGGTATGTTCTCTCTTCCAAAGGAAGATCTTGTTGAAACTTTAAAGAAAATGGGGTATGAAGGAAGACTGGATATAGTTACTTTTCAAAAGGGTCTTCTTTCACCTCAATGGAAGTTTTTGGTACATACTATTCAACATTGTATCTCTCCAAAAAGAAGTACTTGGAATGAGTTCAACAAATCAATAGCATCTGCTGTTGTTTGTCTGAGCACAGGACAAGTATTTAATTTTTCAAACATGATATTTGAGCGAATGCTTGGAAATCTGTCATCCTCAAAATTTTTAATGTATCCAAGATTTCTAACTCATATAATAAACTGTGAATTACAAAATCTGTCAACTCCCAAAAACATTTTTGTAACACCAGAATTAAACAAAAAGGTTTTTGCAAACATGAGAAAACAATTTAAATTTTCTGGTAAAGACACTCCACTATTCTCAAACATGATCTATGATCATCCCCCAACTGGAGAAGGTTCAAGTCACCCAATTGAACCCCAACCCACTCCACCACCAAATACAGCCCAAACAGAACCCATTCAGTCCACTCAATTAAATGAACCAACAGATGTCCTGCAAGTGTCCCAGGTACATGAGATTAATCCCCGGAGTGCTACTCTTCACTCTGAGGAAGACCAGACCATAGCCAAATAAATTTCAATCAAATATAAAAGGAAGAAAACTTCCTTAAAGGACACCAGGGGACCAATTGAGTCAAACCCCAGACTCCAAGAGTTGACCTCACAGGAGGAGAGAGGTCATGTGGAAAGGGCTCTCACTACTTATGCCCCAAAGGTGGGTGCACAGGATAGTGAGAACATCATTAGGACCCAGACCTCGGCAACTCTTAGTGATGACTCAGAATTTGAGGAATTACTGAGAGGACCCCGGTGCCAAGAAACCACAAGGGGGGGCATTACTGCTTCTTCTAGGAAGAAGAGTATGTCCAAACAACCCATTTCATCACCAAGAAGTGATGAGGGTAGAACAGAACCAATTGAATTGACGGATAGGAAGGAAAACCTTAAAGCCAATGTACCTAATGAGCCCAATGATCCACCCAAATGGGCTGAGGGCAGTATTAAACAAACTAAATTGACGGATAGGAAGGAAAACCTGAAAACCACTGTACAACATTGTCTGAATTTAATAAACTCTCAAGGAAAAACCATGGCATATATGAAGTCTTATATTAATACTCTGAACAGAAGACAGAAGAGGTTCGAGTCAAAACTTCAAAGGCAATCTAATTTGATCAGAAAATTGCAGAAAAAGATTGCAGATAGTGAGGCTCAACAGGTTGAGATCACTACGGGGGAGAAAGATCAAATTCAAGAAATGATAGATCAATCTATAGCAGCATCAGCCCTCCTCAATTTAAAAGAAGTCCATGGTGAAACAGGTCAAAGTTCTGGTGAAAACCTATATAAAGAAATGGATGAGGATGTATTTGTGTCTGCAACCCAATCACAAACAGCAGAACAAACAAACTCTCCAGTTACTACTAAGGTCATAGAGACTACTGATCCTATGGTTATTACTGAGGAAAAGGATCAAGAGGTTGTTACTACTGGTCATGATGAAGAGATAGATACACCAGTAGTAAATGCTCCAGAAGAAGACATAATGGTTACTACTGATGCCCTAGCAGTAGTAACTACTGAAACAACCTCACCAGTAGTAAATCAATCACAACAACTGGCAGTAATAGAACAAGAAATTATACCAGTAGCAACCACATTGGTTACCACTGAAGAGGAAGAAGAAGAAATTCCAGAGCTTATTGAACGTGAACGTTTTGTTATCATCACAAAACCTCCGACTCCTGATCAACCACTTATCATACCTGACATTGATGATAATGTGAACTGGTTTGAAGTTGATGAATGTGCACTTCCTCCACATCCCAAGATTCTAACAGAAGATAAGATTAAGTTATTTTCTCCATCAATTGTAATTACTGGTATTCCTGATATGAAATACACTCCACCTCCATCTATACTTCCAGCATGTATTAGAAAAGGAAAAGAAATTTATGATGATGATTATCCCAACAGAGCTTTAGGTCATCACATGGTAAACAAAATGAACCATGTCAGATCTGCTAAACAAGCCAAATGGAAAGTGGACCATATGAGGTACTTAAAGAAAGTGGCTATTACTCAAGCTCTTGAAGACAAGAAACAGGCTGAAAAAGAAAGATTGAAAAATTAAGAAAATCAAGAAGCTGAAGTACCTATTCCACAAATAAAAGGAGTTCTGGTGGAAGATCAAAAAGCTGACTTTAAAAGACATAGAAAAATTGAAGAAGAACACTTAAATTGTCTTGAAGAACTGGTAGCTGAATGTAAAAGAGTAAAAGGTGAACTACCAGATGACATATTTGAACAGAAAAAGAATACGATTGATTTTCTGAAGTCAAAGGGGCATAGTGCAAAATCTTTTGGCAGAATGAGAATGATTACAATAGTAGATAAATATTGTACTGCCAAGAAGAAAGAATTAGCTGAATTAGAAGCAGAGGAAGAAAAAGAAAAGGTTTTAATTGCAATAGATCCAACAATCATTCAATCTGGAACACCAACTCCTGGTGAAACTTCTAAACCCCAATCAAAGAAAAGAAAGGCTCTTCCACAGGAACAGACAATCAACAAGAAATCAAAACAAACAGAACAAATTATTCCTGTTCTTGAAGTTCATGTTGCTCCCATTGATGACAATCCAATCATCAATTGGAGAGTCATTAATAATAATGTGATAGAAGTTATAAGGGAAGATAGACAAGTCCAGAGATTTACTGGATGGAAGCCAATGGTCAGATCTTGTTCAAGAAGTGATATAATCAAAGTACTGATTATTGGAAAACCTAGAATGGATAAAAAGAAATGGAAGAACTCTGGAGCTAGATACTTAACCAAAATGATTGATACTGCATTTTATCCAGAAAATTATCCAGAAATATTCTCAAACACAGAAAATGTGTATGCCTGGAATGTGTTACCCACAGTTAATATGTACTTCTTTAAAAGATCAAGCAAAAACTGTGAACTGTACTTATATGAGAAAGAATATCCACATTCTGAAGAAACAATGTATCAGATATTCACAAACACGATGATGAAACCTTATGATGAGGTAATGTTTCGAGAAAAACTTAACTATTTTATCAAAAGAAACAGCAAGAATATTATAGCTCAAAGGAAGAGGCAAAATCAAAGAACACTTGAGAAACGAGCTGCTTTAGAAGAACAAAGGAAGAAAGAAGAAGAAGAAACTTGATTAGTTCAAAGTGAATTAATAAGTTTAGGGGGAAATTGTTGGAACATAAACGATCTACTACTGATAATTGAATTACTACTGAAGAATGCAAGTTACTACTGATCTCGAAGTTACTACTGCTAAAGGCAAATACTACTGATGATCTGATTTACTACTGATGAGCGTATCTGGAACAGATCAAGTCCGAGATTCTAGTAGAGTTAGTTACGGAATGTTAATCTTTATGTAATTCAATTGTAATCGATTCCTAGAATAACTAGGTTAATAATTTAGGCTTCAAGGACTATTATATATAGTTCCTTATGAATTGTAAACATACGTGTATTCAGGGGTGGACCTAGTATGGTGCAAGGGCAACCCCTCAAACTTTTCGAATTAGTGTTAATTTTGTTCTTTTTAATGTAGGTGACACCCCTAAGAAAAAATCCAACGAATATTCTTATGTAATAGAAAAAATAATAAACAAAGATTGCTAAAGAAATATAATTAAAATTCAATAAAAAATTAAGTAAAATTCATTACTCCTTATTTATTAAGTTTCTATTATCTGCTGATTCTGAAACAAGAGAAGATGAGTTTTCCCTTTGCTATATAGGTTATTAAAGTTGGTTTTGGTTTTGTTGGTTTCAACTGCAACAATTGAAAGATGGGTGATGATTTTTTTAAATTAAGCATTGAGCCGTTAATGTAATTTATAGACGTTTTTAACATATTTAATGAAATCGTACTTTCCAATTTCTTTTAATGTTATTTATATAGTATAATATAAAATTGTGTAACCCCTCAAACTTTTTTCTGGGTCCGCCACTGCGTGTATTGATCGAACGAATTAATACGTTGAAGCTTTTTGTGATAAACTGTGTTCTTCGTTTTATTCTTATTCAATTGCAGTTTACATTGTTCTTAAACTAATAACATAAGTGTTAATCCACTGTAACTTCTTGTGTTAGTAGATCTGAGTTTCTAATAACTTGATTGTTATTCGATCCTGACAGTTAGCATAATGAAATAATTTAAAATTATATGAACGATGGATTTGAGAGTCTTTACCTGTTGGGATAGGCCTGAACGATGGAGCTGCCCGTTACAATGTTGATACACTTTAAAAAGTTCGGATATATGATGAACAAATTCAACTATTTGGGTAAACCATTTCTATAATTTATTGAGTTTTGAATTAAAGTGTGAGTCAATTTGAATCATAGGCCTCATCAACTGCAAGAAAGCTAGATGAAGTCCTCATTCATATTTAATTCGATCTTTACATTTATATTACTTTTTTTTAACGGTTTAATATATTATTAACTAGCAAGGAGCTAGTAAAAAAGAAAAAGAGTTACATGATACAAGGAATTACAACGAGCGGGAATTACTACTCCAATCCACCCAATATGGACTAACATTTTTTCCTCTACTATCGATTCAAAGAAAAGAGAAAATTTTAACATCGTCTCCTCACAAATAGCAACCAACTTGTCTCACAAGTGGGAGCAGTTGTCAAGTTGTTCAGTCCATGTGTATATGGTGTTCAACACCGCCGACCACCACTATCACCACCGCCAACCTTTGTCGGGCACCGTCTCCACCACCGGCAACCCTCTCCGTCGTCGGTTGCTTTCAATTACATGTGATTGTGTATCCAATCACATGTGATGGCGGCGTGCGGCGGCGATCAGCGGTGGGCGGCGGCGGCAGTGGGCGGCGATGGTGGTGGTGGCTGGCAGTGGTGGTTGTATATCTAATTATATGTGATTTGATGATGATAGTTGTTAAGAGATTTTTTATCCAATAATTAGGATTTATCCCTTGAAACTTTATTTTAAATATGACTTATCTAGAACACAACTCAATCAAAGATGTGGCCTCCTAATAAATATATGTGTTAATACATAATGTAAAATATTTTGGGCCCTACGAATTATTTGTTCTGTTTATGGGCAGTTTATGAATTTGTCTGTGATTGTCCTGCAGCTCGTCATGTATATTGATAATGTAAGATGATTAGCAACAACCGAACACGGGCAGCATAACATCTGTTTTATTAGCTAGATTCAAATTTGGAGTAGATTTGAGATATATCAATTATCAACAAGAAGTTAATGTGTTTCAGTTGTTTATATGTCATTGCACACAAGTGAATAGTATGTGTTTATGAATGCATAATAAATTTATATCTATTTCGTCGTGATTATATTTGCTACAAAACTAAATAAAAACAATTCGACGGATTAACAAAGCTGAAAATGATTTAAAAAATAATATTCTGGTTTAAATGTTGTCTCGCCATATTATTTTCATTAATTATTATTATATTAAATTTTGGCTCGCAATATTTTAAATACTATCGTCTCTAATGGCCTCAATTAAATTTGTTATTATTATGCAATGCTCCCACATTCATATACATCGTTGACTAGAAAACGAATGAGTATAGAAGTTTAGAAAGGGAACTGGAAAATGACATCACAATAAATGGATGGTAATCGGGTAAATAGCAAAATGACAAGATTCATCGTCCACTTTTCTTTGATTTATAAATTTATTAAGGTGTCTGTTAAAGGGGACAAAAGTTGTATTATAATTAAAACTTAAAAGTAGAAGGTATCGTATGAACTAGGTTGTTTGTTAAATTCAGTTTTATCCGAATCAAATAAATAAAACCAATTATTTTTATTTTTTTAAAATTAAAACGAAATCGTCCAAATTACATAAATAAACTTAATAAATTCAGTTAGTTTGGTTTTACAATCCGGTTAACCTCCTCATAATTTTTTTCAAATCATCCGAGAAAATGTATAAAACATAGATGGTGAACTTTAAACCACATCTTTTAATCCATGTACCACTAGGGTTTGGGTTGACCATAAATGGGTTTTGGTAAAAAAATAGGTCGACCCGTTCAACCCATTTATAAATTAGGTTGGGTCCAGGTTAACTTATGTCTAAACGAGTCGACTTACCAACGCGTTTAGATTTATAAATTATTTTTTTCAAAAATATATAAATACTATAAATAAAGTCCCTAAATCCCACCTAAATTTTGATCTTTCAATTCTAATGATCTTAAATTTTGGCCAAATTTTCATAGCAAAATTGATTTCAAATTTGGGACATCTAATAAACTTTCATTAATAATCTCAATTTCAAAACAAAAATACAACTTCCTTTCCTTTTGACTTCAATTTTCATAATTATCAAGATTTCAACATTACATTTTCCTTTTCAAGGTACCTTAGTTCTCCATAGGCGTCTGAAGGCGGAGTGGAGTGAAGGCATTCTCTTGGGAGAAGCCCGCCAGCATATAGTCTCATAAAATGAAAATGATTTCTATAGTTCCTTCCCGCGTCAATTGCCAATTCTTGGTCATTGAGTTCATGGGCGATTCGGAAAGCCGCTCGCCCTAATGAATAAGCGGGAGAGGGAGAGTGAAAGGAATTTAAAATAGCTCGTTTTATTTGATTGCACTTTGGTTTAAATGGATCAAACAGATCGAGTGTGGGTTACCATGATTTAAACAAATTAGGGTTCATTTTCTGACCCAAAATTCTAACAAATAAGGTTCGGGTTAACTGATTTCAACCCGTCAACCTGTCAACCCGAACCCGCTAACCCAAGCCCAACTCAATTGCCAGCTCTATGTATCACAATAATTATTTTATTTATTTGTACAGTTTGCAAAAATACTTTTAAAGTATGATATAAATATCAAAAATTGTAGTAAACAAATTAATCTCAGAAAACATCAAATGATAGTAAGATTGAGTTGTCAAATCATAGATCCACAACCTATTAATTCATCAAAAACAAGTTAATCCATGCTATTTTTATAGTTACAAAAATAAAATAATTTGTGAATTCTCCATTCAATATTCAAACATTTTTAGGATCATCAATGATCGATGATGCTGAGTGCCGACATGTGGTTGTGATGCGACAAGATCTCATCTCTTTTGGAGGTTTTATGAAAATCTTGTATCAAATTGGGGGTGAAGTCAAAACTATGTCTAACCCCTTTGAACTAAGGCTTGTGGTACTGGGTACCACTTGTCATACCGTTTTTGTGTCATATTATCTGTCACGTCAGCAACCACATCACACCACACCACATCATCTTCCAGAAAATACCTACCACACCACATCATTTTAATTTTCGTACCATTTCATTTCCATTTATTTTTAAAATTAAAACTAACATTTCATTTATTTTTTAGTTTCCATCAGATTTTTATTATAGTTTTTTTTATAAATAAAAAAAAAGTTTATAAGAATTGGTTATAAATGGATGTAAAAGCCCAAAAAAAAAAATTAAAAGCCCAAATAAAACCCCTTAAACTTTTAAAAACCCAAACTAAAAACTTAAAACCTAATTTATTGTTCTTCACAAAAAAATGCTGACAAAAAAAAACCCAACTTCTTCACAAAGAACAGAGACATAAAAAACCATTCTTCTTCACCAAAACACAGCTATTTTCTTCTCCAAAATGCTTGCAATGGTCTTAAAGCTTCGAAATCGCCGCCCACACCCCGTGTCTCTTCGTGGCAGTGGCCACTCTTCCTCCACGAAAACCCCCCCACGGCGTTGTGGGGGGCGGTGTTCCCAGCTGGTCTACGGCATGGCAGATCGCCACATCATCACCACGGGCCACGAATTTTGCCCATACCGACCAGTCTAAGCAATATCAATGAATTGTAGTCAGTTACTTGCAGTGAACATTCAAAAATTAAAATATAGCATTCATGATTAAGAACAAAAATAACTATAGATACTAAAAAAGGACCTAAAAACCACCGAACCAAATTCTCAAATCCCAAGCTAGGCTTAGGGCCTGTTTGTTTTCTAAAATAAGTTGTGCGTTTGGTGAAGTACGGCCCTCTGAAGATTATATCTACTTGTACGGTTGTACCCTTGTTCAGCTTAATAAGTATTGATATTTGGGTTTTTGAGAAAAATAATTTTAAATAAGAGTGACTAATATGTTTAAATAGATATTAATTAATTAGAATTGACGCAGATATCATTGTAGGAGTTTTTTTTAATGAAGTTTGTTTTATCAGGGTGCTGCTAATATAAGGAGGATAGAGTGAGATAAATGTAACAGCCCTTAACGTTGTCATTATAAAACTCTTGATTTGTACCATTCAAAGTACTTTTACTTATAATACTCGATACATTTAATTAAAGCAAAGCAGATTGTACAAACGTAACTACTGTACACGCATATTAAAACATAGATCATGGTGTGTAAGATAGTTTTTATAGTGTAAAACAACGTAACACAAAATATTACCTCAATAATTATGTTAATTTCCAATTACCCGTAAAATCCAACACATTGTTTTATTAATACTCAACGAAATATTGTAAAAAATAAAAAGAGATAAAACCCATCTGGTTTTCTTATTAGAAGACCAGAAATGTACAGGAGAACATGTTGCAATGAAAAAATAAGACTTAGAATTGAAATTACATATACTAGTATACTACATATGGCATAATGATGAAATAAAACTTATATCTTCGTCTGCAAACTCAACCAAATATAAAGCTATTGATTTGTTAGATGTAACCAAAACTAAAAGTTACGGAAACTGAATGTATGTTGTCTCCCTTTGGTTAAAAACATATGTTTTAATTTTTCTTTTCCCCAACATTATTTTTTTCTTCTTTAGGAGAAAAAATTAGTTCCATGCTATTATTACTACTACTTCCAGAATTAAACATCGTATCAACCAAATCTGTTACTCCTGGATATTCAACATATCTAGCGGGAGACGATGAACTTGGCCCGATACCAGTATTAGGTTCGTTCCTATACGTTTGGATGTTATGATGAGTAATGCTATAAAGATCACCAACGGATTGTTTGATATCTATAGATAACCATTGTGGGAGAGATTGTGAAGTCTTAGGTGGTGAATGGGTAGTCACAGCTGGCGGCGGCGGCATGGAAGGTGCGGTGGAGGACATGGTGCATGTATGTTCACCTCGATATGTTACTTCGAAAGTGTAGGGATCGTTGTCAAGTCTTTGAGCTTGTTTTTTCGCTGGACAGTTGTATAATTTCTGATGGGTACATCTGAAATAACTCCTGAAATTTAAGGGACCAAAATGTAAATTTTAATATAATGGAACTTCTAGAATGTTACAAGTCTATGCCCAATGAAATATTTAAAAATCTTGAATATTCAAGGAATAGTAAACCTATGTCGTGGCAAGAAGACCATCTCATATAGAAAACCTTTGAATTCAAAGTTCAAAGCAATAAAAAGGTAAAACGCATGATGCTATCGATCGATCGTGACAAATTATGTATGTTTAGTGACAATTATATTCGAAAATTACATTTTGTTTATGTCATTAAATATCAATTCTTTTATAGTGATAACGGGTATATATATTGTTTGTTTCTGTATGAAAAAAACCGATAAGGGTTCTGGAAATCATGTTATACCTTGGAAATTTTGACCCGAGAATTTCTTTTTGACCGTATTTTCTCCAAGTGTAGCCGTCCTCTGGTGGAACTTCGGTGTTGCCCATTCTGGGAGCAGGTATTCTAAACGTTTGTCTATCTGCTTCATGTTTTCTGCACATATATAGATAGATAAACACGTAAATCAAATTAATTATAGCTAATGTTTTTTTGTGTTAATTAAGTTAATCAAGCCTTTTAACTTTTCAAAATGACAAATGTTATTTTAACTGGTTTGAAATTGCGTTTATGTTTCTCTTTAGTACTGCATCAGTGCAATGCGGGTTTCAATTGCTTCAAAGGAAATCTTTTCCAAAACTAAATCGTTAAAATACTCAAGAAATGATTTACTTTCATTGGCACCTAATATGACTTTTACACAAGTGCCAAAAACATCTCCTGTTTATGTGTACAAAACATCCTCAATCTTAAAAGCAAAATGGGTTCCCAAAACTCCAACATCTCAAATAATTCCCCGGAAATTATTTGAAAGTGAAACATCAAGTTTCAGTTTTTCTTGGAACTCTCCATCTTTAAATCAAATCGATACAACTTATCGGTGGTTTCATTCTCACGCTAACATCGTCGGACCCAAACAAAAATGGGTACCAAAAGTTGTTTGATTTGTTTTGCAGGATTATGACTTATACATAATTCAGTGTATAACTCGCTTTTCAAAATAATGACTTATACACACATCAGTGTATAACTCGCGCCACAACAGAATGGCTCTTACACACTTCAGTGTATGACCCGGGCTTCAAAGAAAAATGGCTTTCAAGTATCTCAGCTTGAAACCCGGTCCTCAACGAAAAATGGCTTCTGATCAAAACAGATTCAGAACCCGCTCTTAAAAGAAACCACAAATCTCAATCAAGCTTAACCGCAAAACCTCTCCTTCAACCCTCCGACGAGGTATACGGTACGTCCTTCGATCTCAAAACTTGTCAATTACTTTTGTTTTGTCGAGGGGGAGAAATATTAATTCTAGGGGGAGAATTATTATTTCTAGGGGGAGAAAATTCAGAAAAACAAAAACAAAATACCCAAAATAAAAAGTTTTATGTTTGTAACGTTAATCATAAGTTTTTGTAATATCCGTAAACGATCTCTTTACTAGTTCTCTAGTAAAGATTGCATCTGTTTATTACAAATTCTTTTAATTCTCGTTACTTACTACTTCAAAAGACATACCTTCCCATGGTTTGCCAGATCCGGCCACACCTTCCCAGGGAAATATTTCAGCCAACTGGTAAATGTGAGGGTTTAGGTCTAGGGTATAGTAATAGGTGAGTGCAAGGTGATGTGAAAACATGATAAATCAAAGAAAACACACCTTATGAGTGCATCCAAACCGAAAACAAACCGGGCAACCAATTAAATAGGTGATCATTCATTCGTTGAATGTTTCACTAGACTTTACTGGCCCAGTAAAGAAAATGCACGCCACCACCAACTACTCAAATTCCTCTCAACAGGGATTTGTTTAATTTCATCAGGGGACGTAGCACAAAAGCTACTGACTACTCATTCGGAGTATGTCGGTATTGAATAATAATAACCTCCTGCCCCGGGTTAAGTCTCTTTGTATGCACAGTGTGTCTAGTTCTCACCCCCAAGAATATTTCCAATATAGGACACCTGCACTACAAACATGGATCTCCGTGAATCCATCGGAACACTCGTAGTGGCATCACAATCTGATGTTTCACGAGGATCGAGTGGAAATCCTGCTAGAGCTAACATCACGCCAACTCTAAACGCAGGTCACACATTTGAACCAACGGTTGTGCAAACGACTACCGATTCATACCGTGTGTTAACGGATACTCTAAGTGAGTCCGGTGTTACCTAAAATCCATGTGAAACTCCTAAAACGAAACATCTTCAAAAAGCTGATTAAAATGCACATGAGCGTAATAGTCCACTCTCAAATTACTCCTATGATCTGCTAAACACAGCATGATCTTCCCCGGAGCCACCGACAATATAGGAACTAAAAAGTGAGGGTCCCTAGGTCTAGGTGAGCAGAATCAAGTATCATGGGATCTTGATTGGGGTGCGCTGAGGTAAAAATTGAGAGGGGGTATGAAGTATGGGGTGCAAATCAGCTTATCACATGGTAAAAACAAAAACGAGGGTGTGGTTGAAAAATGAAAAAGTGAGTTGAGTGAGGAGCGTGTGTGAAAGGGTTAAAAGAAAACGGAAAACCCTCCCCAAACCGAATAAATGACCGGGTAACCTCATCTATATCGGATTGCATATGTTGCTTTCTGATTAAGACATCATGGACCCAGTGATGCAATGCACAACCCCCACTGACCACTCAAGTACAAAAAGTACTTGTTTCAAAATCACGGAGATAACCACATCCACTATCGACATCTCATTTGGAGATTGTTGATATTGAAAAAGAGGACCCACCTCCAGTCCTCGCCTTCGTTTGTCCACGTTTAGAGTCTAGAACCGAATTAAATATCTCTAGGACACAGGCACTCTACCAAGCATATCTTTGTGATATTGCCGGAACATTCATAGTGATACCAAAAAATATTGGTATTCCACGATGATTGAATGGAAATCCTACCAGTGCTAACATCAAAGCCAACACTGAACGTAGGTCACACGGTTTCTGTAACTGTTGTGCTAACAGGCAATCTATGTGATCCTGGGTTACCCTGATACATTCTAGTGCGAAGATCAGACGACCGTACTCCATTGTTATCAACAACGGTCACTATGTCTGATAGAAGATCTGATGACTGTACTTCAATCTCATCAACAACAGTCAACACATCAGATAAGGGATTCTATGACCGTACTCCAACATTATCAACAACGGTCAGAAAATCCATAACATATCAACATTCCGCACTGCATCAACTTCAACAAACATCAGGAACCAAGGATCGACAACAAATCGACAAACGCCACAACTTCAAGAAAGGACTTCCGCTGCTAACCGCTCTATCTATGGGTCTACATTCAGTCGATGTGCATGAAGTCTTCTGGAATACTTTATATTGGTTGAAAAGCCATTTAAAAGTATGTCTGTCAACGATGATCAAAGGCTGATGTTGTTTTATCAACATAACTGCTCAACGGTTCAAATCTCAGCTCCAGCCTTACAAACACAGAAGTCTTCAAAGATATGCAACCTAGTCTACTATTACAAAGGGGGAGATTGTTAGGTACTAGAAAGTTGTAATAGATAGTCTAGGGGGTAAAAGTGAAACATTGTATAGATGTTAAGTTTTGTTTAGGAATTAGTCCTAACTAACCAAGTTTTAAGTCATGGTATAAATACCAACATGTAAGGCTTAAAACTTTAACTTTTGCACAATTAACATTTCACATTTCCAGCAAATTGTTCTCTCTAACTTCTCTCTACTTTCTCTCTCTAAAACCCTAATCTCCTTCTTCACTTTTATCACCAAAATCATCATCAAACCTCACTAAATGGATTGAATCAGTGTTATTGTGCTTTTCAGGGTTGTTGTGTGTGTGTGTGTGTGTTTGTGGGGGGGTTATTTGTCATGCATTTACATACGAAAATTTTCAGTTCTTGTTAATAGTATATTAATAATAGGAGTTATGAAAATTTTGACAAAAATATTAACGTATTTTCGACATGCACCATAACAACGTATTTTCGTACTACGCATTTACATATGAAAATTTTCAGTTCTTGTTAATTAAAAGAAGTATATTAATAGAAGCCATGAAAATTTTGACAAAAATATTGACGTATTTTCGACACCATAACAACGTCCGGCTGAAATTTCTAAGGCATTTTTACTAATAATAAAGTAGATATATGTAGTAGACGTGCAAGACCATGAGATATGATATCGATGTTGAGTTTTCTTAGATAAAGTTAGAACAAAGTTTATTAAAAAGATTACGTATTATAAATAATATTGCAATCATAAAATCGTCATTAGTTACCTTCTTCGTGTTCGTTGCAATGAAGAAGGTGCAACATTTTCCGTACCCAAAGCCTCAACATTTCCACCTCCCATTAATATTTCTTGGTTAGCAATATTGGCCTCGAACCCTTGATGTTGATGGCGAGACAATTGTTCATGCAGCACCATATCCATTGCCTGTGAACCCCTCAGCCACTCCGGCACTGATCCACCACCAACCTCCAGTGCTCGCAGTGGCTGATCATGGCGGCCATAATCCTGGACCGCCATGCTCAACTGCTCCCTCACATTGCCAAAAACCCTAATGATTTCATCACAAGAACTAATAAGAACATGAGGTTGGTTTGCTATATTGGGTAGGGTTTCTTCAAGGTCTTTAACTAACTTACACCCATGAAATATTAAAGAAACTATTTCCTCCATTGACGGTTTTCTGGCTCTCCTTTTTCGAATGTGATTAGAGATTTGATGTGGGTTTGATGTATAAGTAAATCTTGGAGGGTTAACAACAAAGTTGGTGGTTGAAAAATTAAGGCTTGTATGCATATATGAAGAAGTAAATTTCAAGAAATGGGTAAAAGGGGTTAAGAAAAATAGAATAATGATTCAAAGTATTTGTAAAATGTCTTAGATACGTTGGAGGAGGAAAGTGGTAGCTAGTGTTGACTTGGTCATGGTCTCATATAATTGCTAGACGACTTGGTATGGGATGGAGGTCGTTAGACTAAATCGATCGGTGGAAGAATTTTCTAATCTTTGAAACACATGACTAGAAAAAATAATTGTTGTTTCACAATACAAAACAATTCAAAAAAAAAAAAATTAAAATTAGTATTGAGGATGGTTTTGATTAGAAATAGTTGGCAAATAGATGCTCGATTAGGTTGAGCGAAAACAAACGAATTTAGGATATGTTAAAATGATTTGGGTCATGTTGATCCTCTAACGTTCTTTTACCTCTTTTATCTATAATCCATTTTTTAATATATTAGATTGTAAATATACAATTTATTAGATTGTAAATAACACTTCAGTACTGTTAAAGACTAACCCAAACTAATCAACTTGTTTTCACAAATTAGACGAAATGAAATTGATACATCCACTAACTCTAAACATGTATTTTTGACATAACCCGATCATTTTCTGATCTAAATGTAAAATAAAAATACTAGAGCTAGTATATGATAATGAGGAGTTGAGGACCTTTCGTACTAGCTTATAACTTTTACTTCCTCAGATTTAAAATAAATGATATATTGTTGGTTTCACGGGTTTTGAGGTAAAATATGATAATGATAATTAAATTAGATTAATTGGATAGCTAGTGGGGAATGAGTCCCACAAATTTTAAATAAAGTGAGGTTAATGATGTTTAAAAGTAAAAGTAAGTGTAAAGATATCATTTCACTTTATTAAAGTAGATAGTCAGTGAGTGGGTCCCACTACTTTTTACCAAATAAGGTAAGTTTTCAAAGTGTATCACTTATTTTGATACACCCAAATATAAAAAGTGTATCACTTATTTTAAATCGGAGGAAGTATTACAGTATTATAACTTCTCCAAAATATTTCATGCTTACATATTATTGCGAATGAATTATTTGGTCTTTTATTTTTTATTATAAGCTTAATAAGATTGACATCTATACTAAATAAAGTTACAAGTATAATATTAAAGGGCCAAAATGCATTTTAATATCCTGAACTTAGCTAACTGAGTATTCTACTACCCTGAACTATTAAAGGTGCAGCATGGTATGGTACCATGAACTTGGCAAAATGGTCGATTCAGTACCCTAACTCACTAATTTGGCCTTGTTTTTTCGCTTGACTTACTTTCGTTGGGCCTTTTGACGGACTAAAAAAATATACGCTCTTCTCAATATATTGATATTAGAAGCAAATCTCGTGAGAAAACAAGGTCAAATTAGTGAGTTAGGGTACTAAATCGATCATTTTGTCAAGTTAAGGGTATCATGCTGCACCTTTAATAGTTCATGGTAGTAGAGGACATAGTTTGCCAAGTTTAGGGTACTAAAATGTATTTTGGCAATAAAAGTATAGTATTGGAACATTCTATTTCATCTGACAAGGTCGAATTCTCGATTTTAAGTTCAAATATTTATAAAAAAAAAAAAAAAATTGTCTTTGTTGACGAACCCATTAGCATTAGAGGATTAAATTATTGGAAAATTTGCTGTCCACTTTTGTTGAAATCTGTTAGACCCGTGGTTTTGTTAATGAATTTATATTAAGTTGTTTACAATTCGTTTATCATACGTAAGCATGGTAACACGTAGAAATGGGTTTGATTTATCTGTCTGATCTATTAATTAAGTTTAAATTATAGCTTTTTAACCTAGATTTTTTTTTTCAATAGTGGAAATGACTATGAACATGTTCTCCCATGATCATGTGTTTTGGTCAAGTTCAGATCTGAGCATATAAGGTCTGCAAGTACTCCAATTTTTGTACTCTAGATATCTCTTCCTGAAATATGTGGTCATGTGTTCTAATTTTGTACATAACAATTTTATAATTATTTTATTCTTACATTAGTTGTTACTTTATTTTTTCTTTTTATATTTTTTTACCTTTCGTCAAATCTAATTTCTTTTCCCCTTACATAAGTTGTTACTTTTTTCTCATTTTTCCCCTTTCATCAGAGTGTTCTAATTTTTTTATACTTTTCTCATTTTTTTAAGGGTTTTGATATTGTCATTACATACATAAAAGTTATACATTAATTCACGGGGGATTGTAGTTTCTAAGATTCATGAGGTAGTTATAGATCGATGTATAAATATTTGATGTATGTCTAATGAAAAGCTTTTAGTGCTGTCATTATCAAAACTCTTATTTTAATAAAGAAAAAGAAATTTGATTTAAATAAACGACTTCTAGCGAGAAGTTAGGAAGACGAGATGATTACAAAGCAGCGTTTAGGTTACAAACCCAATAGGTCCAGTTATAATCCAATCGTTTGACCCTATTAGAACTAAAGAAGAACACGTTAAAACAATACGGTTCAATTGTTCAAGGGTGAACTGCCAAGAATTGGTGACCGAGATGGAGACGGAATTTATGTATTTATATATATTTAAAACTAGCTTCATAACCTGCCGATGAGCGGGTATGTTTCAAAATTTAGTATGTAGAAAAATACCAATAAAGATTGACATAATAATGTTGTAGCTGTAATGATGAATTGGTATAAAATTTGATACATGAAGAAATGTTACATAGAATTTACAAACGAAATAAATCTTCTTTGTAAACGACATTTGCTGTTGAATTAGTGTAATTTCCATCTCTGTCACAACAAATGACCTTCAATCCGTTCTTGTTCTTAACTCGTGATACACCCACATAAAGCTGGTCATGTGAGAATACCGGTTTTTGCAGAAACAACCCAACCTGAGACAGCGTCTGACCTTGACTTTTATTAATGGTCATAGCAAAGCATACCTGAACAGAAAATTGCCTCCGATTCAATTTGAAAGGCATCTTGTTGTCGGAAGGACTAATAACCATTCGAGGGATAGCGCAAATTTTACCCACTTTGCCGCCAGATATGATTTTACCCCTCGATTATATTTACCCCCATTCGTAATATCTGAAGTCTCGTTCCGTTGCACAATCCAGCTTTCTGATCAATATTCCGCATACACATTACCAGAGCGCCGATCTTTAACTTCAAGATATGCTGCAGGACGCCTGACATATTTATACTGTTCAAGAAGTCAGTGGTGTAAAGATCAAGGTTAAACATAGTATCATCTTCATCTGCAGCGGAAACCGAGTCCGATGACTCGTACGTCTTTTCTTCTCCGGGAATTAAAGACAACATACGTTCGTTTATGAGGTCAACCATTTCGTGCGTGGGAGCAAGAATGGCTCTATCTTGAAAAAAGATGCGTTGCCATAGATTATCCAGCAAATGACGGTATGTTTCTGCAATAATAGCCCCAACGTTATCATCAGATGCTGGAATCAGCATGTTGTCCGGGAACTCTACTGACGATTCACCATCATTTTCACCACCTGTGTTTTGATAATTAGAAAAAAGTTGATATCATTAAAAAATATATTGTAATGGTTTATAAAAAATTACAAATAAATTAAATACACACCTATAGTGCCGTTGCCAATATCTAGTATCCAATCTGCAAATTCCTTTATTTCTTTTCTTTCAACCTCAGATGCTCCCGAACCTAGCCTCATGTTTACTGTTAAATTCAAGACAGTGCAGTGGTCCCAAAGATATGGCGCATTGATAGTCGAATGAACCACGTCTTGCCTACAACCGTTTGGAATAACAAGAAGAATCTGCCGAAAATCACCACCAAACAAAACAACTTTTCCACCGAATATAGATTTTGACGGTGTCGAAGGGTCCTGCCTGCATATGTCTCTCATGGTTCTATCAAATGCCTCGAAACAATATCTGTTAATCATTGGTGCCTCGTCCCAGATAATTAGCTTGACTTTTCGTATCAACTCAGCAAGGTCACCGTCAGCTGATATGTGGCACACTGAATCTTCCACCACATTAATATGAATTGCAAACCTGGACAGAGTACAAATGAAGCAATTTATATAAAAAGTATAAAATTAAATATTATAATGTTGTGTTCGAGTATAATAAGTACGTGTAAACCTGGAATGAGCCGTCCTACCACCGTCCAACAAAAGGGCCGCAATACCACTTGATGCAACGTTCAATACTATAGACCCTTGGGAACGTAATGCAGCAGACATAGTTTTGTACATGTAAGTTGTAACGACCCGAAATTTGTAAATAAATAAATTGTATAAAAATATGATAAATAAGGATAAATCGTTTAAAGAACGTAGGGATTGGTTTCGTGTCGTTTGGAGACCGTACGAGAAAGTTACGGACGAAACCGGGTCGAGACAAAGGTGAAAAGGTGCAGCCCTGGCTGCATGTGAATTTCGCGACGCGAACTTTGTTCGCGTTTCGTGAATTCGGGCTAGGGGTTTTGGCTAAGAGGCGTGACGTAGTCACGATGAGTTAGCGATCGCTAAGTATGCGTACGACATGCAGAGTTAGCGACGCGAACTAGTTCGCGTCGTGAAGTCCTGTCGTCTGCAATAAATTCAGGTTTTGGCTCATTTAATGAAATAGTAAACCCTAGTTTCTCTCCTTGGCGATTTTCGAGCATAATGGCTGTTTGGTGGTGATTTCTTCTCAAATCCTTGGTAGATTTCACTCCTAAGTGAAGATTAAAGGTATATCTTCACTCCTTGATCTTTGTAGCTTTAGATCTATGTATTTTGATGGTTGGGTTTGAAACCCTAGTTATTGGGGGTTATGGTTTATGGTGAATAAATGATGTATACACTTAATAGATGATATTTTAACAAAGGAAATAAGTGTATGATTTCGATTGGTAAGAATCTTAAGGGTCGGTTATACCTAGGGTTCGGTAAATTACCATAATTGGGGGGAAATGTTAGTTAATGGTATCTAGTGATTAATGGATACATTATTAGTAGTATGTGGTGTTGAACATTGTATGATTGTTGAATTAGGCTTCCGGTGAAGTCTTAGAGCTTGACCAAATTGTTGGAATGAGGAAACCGGCGGAAAGAATACGGTTGGAGCATCATATTGCTAAGGTGAGTACGAGTGGACTTTATCGAGTACATAGCCCTTGAAATACAATTTTATACTTGTGTTACGGACTAATTGCTTAATTGAGTAGATTTATAGTTGTTTGGTTAGTTATGAATTGTTGCTAATAATTAACTAACTGGTTGATGATGAATGTGATAGCCGAGAACTAGATTGACATAACCTTTGAGTTATGGTGAGAACGAGATGATGTGATGCTAGTTAGTTCGGGGGCAACCCGATAACTAGACATGGTGATGTTTCTAACTAGTTCGGGGGCAACCCGGTAGTTATATAGGATAGTGTTTCTAGCTAGTTCAGGGGCAACCCGATAGTTGGATATATGGGTGCTTCTAGCTAGTTCGGGGGCAACCCGATAGTTGGGCATGTTAGTGCTACTAGTTAGCTCGGGGGAAACCCGATGACTAGATATGTGTTGCTAGGAAAGCAAGGTTTGGAGTCAACTTAGGGTGACTATATAGATGGACGAAATTACTTGTTTGTTGATTACTTGTATAAAACGATTATTATTACTATTGGGTCTAAACCCATGTAGCTCACGAGACGTTTTGTCTCACGTACTCCTTGTTTGTTTTGCTATGTACTCAGGTTCGGGATCGAAGGTTTATGTACGCATGGATAGAGATGCGGGGCCTAGAGTAGAAGAACTTTAGATTGGATTTATGCTTAGCTTTGGTTTTGATCTATTTTGTAACACCCAACTTTATACTCTGATTTTCATACCAAAGGTTTTTGTAAATCCACATTTTGGAATAGTTCTTCTATTTATGAAAAATGATTTATTTTGGGCAAATGTTTGTATTGAAATTTGAGGTGTTACAACTTGGTATCAGAGCTACTGTTTAAGTGAATTAGGTTGGATGACCATCCTAGTCTTAGACTGTAGCATTAGGAATATAAGATTTCTTAAGATCATAGGTTGACCTTGAGACTTTATATTAAGTTTAGGGTTGAACCTAGGGGACCGATGAAATTTGATATGATTATGGATATTGAGTCATATGTGACTAATGGGTTGTACAAAAGGTACTAAATGTTTAATGTCTTTCGTATAGTCTTGAATCAAAGAAATGGTGACCACGCGTAGAAGTGGTAGAGCCCCGGAGGGCCGGGGGGAGGAGATACCTCATGTTGAGGTTGTGGTTGAACAAGAAAGTCAACCGTCGATGCATCGAATGGGTGAGTCGGAGGTCGGAGCAAATAGAACTCCGGTAACCATGGCGGATCTCCAAACTATTATCGATCAAATCAAAGGAACGGTGGCCGAAGAAGTGCACCGTATTATTGGAGACCGTGAGAGGTCAGGAGGAGACCGTGAATCCGAGGCTAAGTCGGATGAGAGAACCGGGGGTAGTGGCACCGGGGAGGGGAAATCCTCCACGGGTGGCCAAAGTGATGCTAGGGCTAGGCCCATTGTGAAAGAAGGTTGTTCGTTTAAATCCTTCATGGCATGTAAGCCAAATGTGTACAAGGGTAGTTCGGACCCGAAAGTGACAATGAGGTGGATCCGAGAAACCGAGAGGGTTATCGGTAGTAGCAAGTGTAAGGATGCGGATATGGTGACGTATGCATCACAATTATTAAAAGAAGATGCGATGGTTTGGTGGGATATTGTGTATGAGACCCTCGGGAGGGAGGTGATTGAGAAGATGTCGTGGGATGAGTTTACCGCGAGGTTGAGGAAGAAGTTTTGCCCCGAGAGGGATTTAGAAAAGATGCATGAGAAATTTGTGACCCTTAAAAAGGGTGATATGTCGGTTGAAGAATACTCGAGAGAGTTCACGGGATTGCTCCCGTTTGTTGCAAAAACTTACTCGGAGGAGAGAATGAGGGTAGTCCGGTACGCTTGTGGGTTACCGTGGGACTACCAATTGGAAGTCAAAAGGGCGGTCACACTTGATGAGGCCATTAGTGCCGCCCGGGGTGTGGAAGAAGTGAATGAGGCACGGGTTGCCGAGAGGGCCCATGTGGGCGAGAAAAGAAAGGCTGAGAGCGGCTCTAGTTCGTTCAAGAAAGGGAAGTTCACTTCGAGCTTCTCTAAACAAGGAAGTGTTGCGTCGTGCAAGAAGTGCGGGAAGAATCATACCGGCGAGTGCCGAAGTGGGTCGAGGTCTTGCTTTAGTTGTGGTAGACCGGGGCATGTAGCCCGGGATTGTAAGGTCAAGTCGTTGGCCGATGTGGAATGTTTCTCGTGCCACGAGAAGGGGCACTATAGCAATGTGTGCCCAAAGAAGGGAATCGAGTCGATGGTGTCCACGGTTCAAAAGAAAGTGGAACCGGCAAAAGTGAAGGGACGGTCCTTCCAACTTACTCGGGAGGAGGCGAAGGAGGCACACGATGTGGTGTCAGGTACTTTATTCATTAACTCCTTGCCAACTCATATTTTGTTTGATTCGGGTTCCAATTATTCGTTTGTGTCTTATGAGTTCGGTTGTAAATTGAATGTGCCGACCGAGATGTTAGATGAGGTTTATGAGATAGAAGTAGCCGACGGGAAAACGTCTATGGTTGAATGTATTTATAGAAATTGCGAAATAGAAATAGACGGTAGAAAGTTTAAGGTAGATTTGTTGCCCATGGGAATTAGGGCGTTTGATGTGTTTATCGGTATGGATTGGTTGGGTATGCACCAAGCCAAGATTTTGTGTGGAAAGAAAATAGTGTCGATTAGGACACCCGAGAATGAGAAAGTGTATGTGTATGGGGAGAAACGACATCACATGCCTAATGTGATTACCACCATTAAGGCGAGGAAAAGTATATCGAAAGGTTGTGCATCGTTTATTGCATATGTATTAGATGGCCGAAAGGAAAAGAAGTCAATGGATGATGTCAAAATTATTCGGGATTTTCCCGAGGTATTTCCCGATGACTTGCCCGGTTTGCCACCGGAGAGACAAGTCGAGTTTAAAATTGATTTAGTTCCGGGGGCGACGCCGATTGCTCGTGCTCCCTACCGTTTAGCTCCCACCGAGATGCGGGAATTGATGACTCAATTGCAAGATTTGTTAGACAAAGGTTTTATTCGTCCGAGTTCGTCACCATGGGGTGCACCGGTGTTATTTGTTAAAAAGAAAGACGGTTCGATGAGAATGTGTATCGACTACCGAGAGTTGAATAAGGTAACTATTAAGAACTGTTACCCGTTGCCGAGAATTGACGACTTATTCGATCAATTGCAAGGTGCTAGTTATTTCTCGAAGATCAATTTGAGGTCGGGTTATCACCAAGTTCGGGTGAAAGAAGGCGACACCGAGAAGACGGCTTTTCGTACACGTTATGGTCATTATGAATTTCTAGTGATGCCGTTTGGTCTTACAAACGCGCCGGCCATTTTTATGGACTTAATGAATCGGGTTTGTAAACCGTTTCTTGATAAGTTTTTGATCGTGTTTATTGATGACATCCTAATTTATTCAAAAACCGAAGAAGAACACGAAGGTCATTTGAGACTTGTTCTAGACGTGTTGAAGCGGGAGAAGTTGTATGCAAAATTTTCGAAGTGTGAATTTTGGGTGCGGGAGGTGCAATTCCTATGTCACGTGGTGACGTGTGATGGTATTAAGGTTGACCCGTCCAAGATTGAAGCGGTGTCAAATTTGGAGCCTCCGAGGACTCCTACCGAGGTTAGAAGTTTCCTTGGATTAGCCGGTTATTACCGAAGATTTATACAAGACTTCTCGAGAATCGCGATTCCACTCACGAAGTTAACGAGAAAAAGTGAGAAGTTTGTGTGGGAGAAGAAGCAAGAAGAGGCGTTTAATTTGTTGAAGGAAAAGTTATGTAACGCCCCGATTCTTACGTTACCGGATGGTATGGAAGACTTTGTGGTTTATAGTGATGCTTCGAATCAAGGGCTCGGTTGTGTGTTGATGCAAAGAGGTAAAGTGATCGCATATGCCTCGCGACAATTGAAAAATGCGGAATTGAGGTACACGACACACGACTTGGAGTTGGCGGCGATTATATTTGCCTTGAAGTTGTGGAGGCACTATTTGTATGGTACTCGGTGTACGTTGTACAAGGATCATAAAAGTTTACAATACGTGTTTACTCAAAAGGATCTTAATATGCGACAAAGAAGGTGGATCGAGTTGATCACCGACTATGACTGCGAAATTGTGTATCACGCGGGAAAGGCTAATGTAGTAGCCGACGCCTTGAGCCGGAAGGTCTATGAAAAGCCGAATCGAGGAATTTTATCACGTATAGAAGTTTTCTCGAGCATAATCGAAAGAATCAAGAATGCCCAACGAGAAGTTATGGGAAAAGACGAGTTAAGACAAGAACGGTTAGGCAAGAACCAACATTTTCTTGAAAATGCACAAGGGTTGAAGACCGTAGGCGGTCGTATTTGGGTTCCTAAGTTCGGTGGCATCCGAAAAGAGTTGTTGTATGATGTGCACAAGTCAAAGTATTCGATTCACCCGGGAAGTACAAAGACGTACCAAGATATGAAACGGGTTTATTGGTGGCCCGGAATGAAGGCGAGAGTGGCCAAGTATATCTCTAAGTGTGCCACGTGTGCACAAGTGAAAGCCGAGCATCAAGTACCGTATGGGGTAGCTCAATCATTGGTTGTACCGGCCGGGAAATGGGAAGATATAACTATGGATTTCATAGTAGGGTTACCGAAGACGAGTAGAGGTCACGATGCCATTTGGGTCATAGTTAACCGGTTGACCAAGAGTGCGTTATTTTTAGCCATTCGGGAAACGTTGCCACTTGAGAAATTGGCTAAGTTGTATGTTGATGAGGTGGTTCGACTCCACGGAGTTCCATTGTCTATTGTGTCCGATAGAGACGCGAGGTTTACCTCGAGATTTTGGCGGTCATTACAAGAAGAGTTGGGTACAAAGTTGCGGTTGAGCACGGCTTATCACCCGCAAACCGACGGTCAAAGTGAAAGAACGATTCAAACGGTTGAAGATATGTTGAGATCGTGTGTGCTAGACTTCGGTGGTAAATGGGACGAACATTTACCGTTGGTCGAGTTCTCGTATAATAATAGCTATCACTCGACTATTAAGATGCCGCCTTATGAGGCGTTGTATGGGAGAAAGCGTAGAACTCCATCGTGTTGGCTAGAAGCGGGAGAAACGAAACTCACGGGTCCCGAGATCGTGAGAGTGACGAATGAAAAGATCGGTATTATTTAAACCAACATGAATTCGCCCAAGATAGACAACGAAGTTATTCGGGTTTGAAGAAAAGGCCATACGACTTGGATGTCGGTGATATGGTCATGTTGAAAGTGTCACCTTGGAAAGGTGTGATGCGGTTTGGTAAGAAAGGAAAGTTAAGTCCAAGGTATGTTGGACCGTTTAAAATATTAAAACGGGTCGGGCTTCAAGCGTTTAAGTTGGAACTTCCACCCGAGCTTCAAGGTGTGCATGACACCTTCCACGTGAGTTATTTGAAAACGTTTATCGGGGAAGTTGAAAATATTATTCCTTTGCAAGAGTTGCGGGTTGACGGCCCGAACCGGTTGATTGAGGAGCCCGAAGCTATATTAGAAACAAAAACAAAGAAGCTCCGGAATAAAGAGATCGAATTGGTATTGGTCAAGTGGAAGCATTCACTTGGGCCGAATTTGACTTGGGAAGTCAAAGACAAGATTCGGAAAAGATACCCGGATTTCGTGAACTATGATGAGATTCCGAGGACGGAATCTTCTTAAGGGGTAGATAGTTGTAACGACCCGAAATTTGTAAATAAATAAATTGTATAAAAATATGATAAATAAGGATAAATCGTTTAAAGAACGTAGGGATTGGTTTCGTGTCATTTGGAGACCGTACGAGAAAGTTACGGACGAAACCGGGTCGAGACAAAGGTGAAAAGGTGCAGCCCTGGCTGAATGTGAAGTTCGCGACGCGAACTTTGTTCGCGTTTCGTGAAGTCGGGCCAGGGGTTTTGGCTAAGAGGCGTGACGTAGTCACGATGAGTTAGCGATCGCTAAGTATGCGTACGACATGCAGAGTTAGCGACGCGAACTAGTTCGCGTCGTGAAGTCCTGTCGTCTGCAATAAATTCGGGTTTTGGCTCATTTAATGAAATAGTAAACCCTAGTTTCTCTCCTTGGCGATTTTCGAGCATAAAGGCTGTTTGGTGGTGATTTCTTCTCAAATCCTTGGTAGATTTCACTCCTAAGTGAAGATTAAAGGTATATCTTCACTCCTTGATCTTTGTAGCTTTAGATCTATGTATTTTGATGGTTGGGTTTGAAACCCTAGTTATTGGGGGTTATGGTTTATGGTGAATAAATGATGTATACACTTAATAGATGGTATTTTAACAAAGGAAATAAGTGTATGATTTCGATTGGTAAGAATCTTAAGGGTCGGTTAAACCTAGGGTTCGGTAAATTACCATAATTGGGGGAAAATGTTAGTTAATGGTATCTAGTGATTAATGGATACATTATTAGTAGTATGTGGTGTTGAACATTGTATGATTGTTGAATTAGGCTTCCGGTGAAGTCTTAGAGCTTGACCAAATTGTTGGAACGAGGAAACCGGCGGAAAGAATACGGTTGGAGCATCATATTGCTAAGGTGAGTACGTGTGGACTTTATCGAGTACATAGCCCTTGAAATACAATTTTATACTTGTGTTACGGACTAATTGCTTAATTGAGTAGATTTATAGTTGTTTGGTTAGTTATGAATTGTTTCTAATAATTAACTAACTGGTTGATGATGAATGTGATAGCCAAGAACTAGATTGACATAACCTTTGAGTTATGGTGAGAACGAGATGATGTGATGCTAGTTAGTTAGTTCGGGGGCAACCCGATAACTAGACATGGTGATGTTTCTAACTAGTTCGGGGGCAACCCGATAGTTATATAGGATAGTGTTTCTAGCTAGTTCGGGGGCAACCCGATAGTTGGATATATGGGTGCTTCTAGCTAGTTCGGGGGCAACCCGATAGTTGGGCACGCTAGTGTTACTAGTTAGCTCGGGGGCAACCCGATGACTAGATATGTGTTGCTAGGAAAGCAAGGTTTGGAGTCACCTTCGGGTGACTATATAGATGGACGAAAGTACTTGTTTGTTGATTACTTGTATAAAACGATTATTATTACTATTGGGTCTAAACCCATGTAGCTCACGAGACGTTTTGTCTCACGTACTCCTTGTTTGTTTTGCTATGTACTCAGGTTCGGGATCGAAGGTTTAGGTACGCATGGATAGAGATGCGGGGCCTAGAGTAGAAGAACTTTAGATTGGATTTATGCTTAGCTTTGGTTTTGATCTATTTTGTAACACCCAACTTTATACTCTGATTTTCATACCAAAGGTTTTTGTAAATCCACATTTTGGAATAGTTCTTCTATTTATGAAAAATGATTTATTTTGGGCAAATGTTTGTATTAAAATTTGAGGTGTTACAACTCAGCAAGGTCACCGTCAGCTGATATGTGGCACACCGAATCTTCCACCACATTAATATGAATTGCAAACCTGGACAGAGTACAAATGAAGCAATTTATATAAAAAGTATAAAATTAAATATTATAATGTTGTGTTCGAGTATAATAAGTACGTGCAAACCTGGAATGAGCCGTCCTACCACCGTCCAACAAAAGGGCCGCAATACCACTTGTTGCAACGTTCAATACTATAGACCCTTGGGAACGTAATGCAGCAGACATAGTTTTGTACATGTACGTCTTCCCAGTACCACCGTAACCATATACGAAGAACATTCCACCCTTTTCATTATTAACGGCGTCCATGACTGTTCTGTAGATACGTTTCTGCTCTGATGTAAAGCTGGCATAAAGAGTTTGATGTTGCTCGCGGAGTTCAACTCTGTTGTATGATTCCTCGTCATGTATTAACCGGTTGTAATTTTCCATCGTGTATTCTTCATCCGGATATGGCATGTTTGAAAATGACTTCAAACTCTTGTTATTACAAAGCAGCATGTGTTCAATATACGTAAGACATATATTCATCCTTTGTGTGTCAGAAAGTTGTAATTCTGCATTAATAAACGATAAGATTATGAAACAATATAAATAAATTATGAACCAAGAAGTAGTGGTTAAACTGAATGAGGTGTTTTTCAATATTACCTGGATCGTTACGCTTCCTCCGTTCAACGTTTGATCAATAATTATTTTTGTTCCGAACAAAGCGTTATGGACCGTCGGTGACTCTGCATTGTGTGTGTAACAAAAACAATTAATAAAATAAAAAATGCTACATATTAGGGATTTTGGTACGTATATCACATAATTTATAAAAACAGTAATACTTAAATTGATTATTTATAATTAACAAACTGAATCAAATGACATGATTTTGTTTAAATGTGATTTTTTGCTATAAATCATACCTTTATAGTACTTAACCTTGTCAAGATGTAGTAAAACGACAAAATCTCCAAATATTTCTGGATCGGTTGCATAATCATTCCACATCGTGGCCCACTCTTCCCAAAATGTTAAATCAAGCTGTTCTCCCCTGTTTTTATTAACTTGTAATTATTTAAAAATATATTATAATAATTGTTATTTATATAAATATGTATGTCAGTAGTACGTACATATTATCCTCGACCACAACAGTACGTCGAAAATTCATACCACTTTGCGTGGCTACCTTTACAATCTCCATAATCCCAACAACAGAGCCAATAACATCTGAAATAGATAACATTACAAAACTTGAATGTACGAAAAATATACTTGTGCCATATATTCTTTAAAAAAATTGTTGCCTTTAAAAATTAAATATTTCAAAGCAGTAAGTATAAATTAAATATAATAACATGGCCAAAAAAATATTATATAAAAGTTAAATTTAAAAAATAAAATAGGACGTACCAACAGCGTCTTTTTCAGCATAAGTACGATCTGCCGACTTAATCTCAGTATAAGGTTCGAGCAGTAAACTATACAAATTGTCATCAATTTGATCAATTCGAGTAACTGTTGTGTTGAATCCAAATGCCAGTTTATACTTATGTGGTAATAAAGGGTAAATTCCAGTATTCTCATAAATTGTGAAGTTGGAAATCTTATAACACTGGCCTTCCTCGAAAAGCGGCTCGAACGTATACATGAACTCTTTCTTAATCCAAATTTGGATTCGATCATTCTGCAAAATTCAAAAATTTAACCATGTTTAAATTAAATTAATTGGTAAAAAAGTGTTATATGATGTATTGACAGCAATACCTGATCATCATGCAGAACTAAGTCTAGAGAATAAGGGTTATGCGGTTCGTTCTTACGGTGGGAATGCCAGAT
Source organism: Calendula officinalis (assembly GCA_963853835.1). Classification (NCBI taxonomy): domain Eukaryota; kingdom Viridiplantae; phylum Streptophyta; class Magnoliopsida; order Asterales; family Asteraceae; genus Calendula; species Calendula officinalis. Next base: position 25,548,894 of record OY970820.1, read on the forward strand.
TGAAATACATCTCCCCCGAATAGAATTGTTTCGTAACCATGCATCTATTTTTCCTATTGGTGTAATGGTTTTCTGTTTAATGTTTTCTGAAATAAACATGTAGAAGTTAGTAATCGTATATAATCAATAAAGTAAAATGTATTTTATTAATTTATTTACCTTGGTTTGTTCCCATGTTAACAGGACTTTGTTTTGAATTTTCAGTGAGACGGAATCTTCGGGACCCTATTGATATACCAGAACTTGCCAAACGCCTCAAATTGCCGCCGGATGAAGATGGTGTTTTCTGGTAATTCAACTTCCCTTTTCCTTTGTCAGTGTTGGTATTCATCCTGAACTTACAAAGTAATTTGCGGTTAGTATATGATTGCATATAAATTTTATTGAATGGTCACGTTTTATTTTATAAAAAAACTTAATGTTTAATAAAAGTTAATTTTTACAAATTCAAACTATTATTATAAATAAAAGAATATTTTTTGTCAGATTTAACTCAAGTTTCAACGTGTTAATAAACCAATATGTATTTATAATGAAGTAACAAAACGACATTAAAAATACAAAATAATAGTTCGGGTTTATTAAAAGTGTTAATAAACCAATCAAAATAAGGTTTATAAAATACCTTTCAATTGAAGATTTGTTTGTCTTTTAGCAGATAATTTTCCTGCAAGATCATAGAAATAGATGATTAAAAACAATGCAGTCATAGATTATGTGTTTGTTAATGCATATGAACTGATTTGTTATGGAAGATATAAACTGAACCTGATAATTATATTGGAGAGCTGTAAATTCTGAGGTACGAACCAAAAAGAATTTATATAAAAAAAATTTATATCTGCGAATAAAATATGAAGGAACATGTACCTTGAACTGTTGTAGGGTTATAATTGCAGGGGTGAATCTTTTAAGCGTTTCGTAGGGGTATTGATGGTTTATATAATGGAGGATGCTTATTGAAATTTAAATTCAGGAATAAGGTGAGAGGAAATCACGATGAAAAAGGAATATATTATGGAGGCTATTCAATATTTCGGGATTTTAGTTGACACAATCAAGGATAATGGTTAGTTGATTCGCACAATAGAAACATGCCTCAGTTATCATTCCTTATTGAGTATTATATTTAGTGTGTAATTAATTGCGAGGATTGTTAAGAATCAATGTGCTAAAAATAACTACTTGACAAGCTGCAGGTCTCCCGTATGGCCAGATTTGGTGGCCTAATTTTTCGGTTAAGACTAACTTCTAATTATTTTCGTGAAACCCTATTTTATGAAGAATGATTGGGCCCATGAATGACTTACACGTGGCATTGTCCACCAATCAAAATGCAACGTAGTGATGAGGTGTCATGAAGGAATCATTTGTACCCTCATATCTCATATATAGGGGAGGATTTTAAGATAATTTTAGCTAATTTATCTTAAATAAAGAAACACCCAACAGATCATATCATAGAAATTAGAACATAGTAGTATAGTATAAAACAAGAGTTGTGATGCATAAAACATGATTCGACAATAGGTCCAGTTATAATCCAATCGTTTGACCCTATTAGAACCGAAGAAGAAGACGTTAAAACGATACGGTTCAATTGTTCAAGGTGAACTGCCAAGAATCGGTGATCGACATGGAGACGGAATTTATGTACTTATATATATTTAAAATTTTAAGATAATTTTAGCTAATTTATCTTAAATAAAGAAACACCCAACGGATCATATCATAGAAATTAGAACATAGTAGTATAGTACTCCCTCCGTCCCACAAAAAAGTTCCCATTTCTATCATAAATTTTGTCCCACAAAAAAGTTCCCATTTCTATTAAATAATATTATTATTATGGGCCACACCACCAACTATCTCTTAAAAACACTTTCTCTCTCCAATTAACCTTATATTTTAATCAAAAATAGTACCAAAGACCCCACTATCAACTATCTCCTAAATACTTGTGCTCAAAGGAAATGGGAACTTTTTTGTGGAACGGAGGGAGTATAAAACAAGAGTTATGATGCATAAAACATGATTCGACAATTGGTCACGTTTTACGTACGAACTGTGCTTCCTAATTATTTCTTTAATAACGTAATGTTGCAATTCCATATTCTTCTGTTTTTCACATTTGTTGTTCTTTTATGGTCAAAGTTACTAGAACTAGTTTACCATGACCAGACGACGTGGAAGCTAAAGAAACTTTTGTCGTAATTATAATTTTTAATCTTCCTTACGGAAACGATTAATTATTTAGTATTGTGTAAACAAATCGACATAAGGTATATTTTTTTAAGGTATAGTTGAAGTTGGGTTTTTAAAGTTGTAATTAAGCTTAAATTTGTGAAGTTTATTGGTGTAGTTAGATTAAAGATATAATAATAATAAGGGTTTTGATAATGACAGCTCTAAGGGATGTCTTTAAATACATTAAAAGTGGTACGAAAGGGGGAATTCCTAAAATTCAGGATTCGGTTATAGATAGATGTACAAACTTTTTATGCATGTCTTATGACAGCCCTAAGGGCTTTCATTATCAAAACCCTAATAATAATAGGTATGCAACTAGCCTGGCCAATTGTGAACACATTGTTGGACATCAACTACCCTTGCACAACGGTAGCGTTTGGAAGTAAACTAAGAACTAAGAAAATGACGAAGACTGAACCTATGAAGTGTTGGATTAAACCGAGAATTGACATTTTCCCTATTTTTTTCAACCTTTTATAACTTTTTTCAAGTTTTCCTTTTCTTCGGTTTTGGACCAAATCAAAGCGGATTAAGAATCGATTTTGCATGGAAATAAGAATAAAAAACCAAACAAGTATCACTCGATTAGATCTGATTTAGTACGACAATTTCAACCAATTTTCACTTACATTTTGAAACTTAATACACTCCACACACCTCCATGTGTGCTCTAAGAGCACTCCCAATGGTTCAATCACTCTCTCGTGGCTTTGAAAGTGGCGGGGTTAAACCGTTGGCACGGCCCGCCAGTTTTCAATTCCCCTGAGTTCCGCCGGTGTAGAGACGAGAGAAAGAGACGCGTGAGTTGGGTAGGTGGAGCCAAATGGGTATTTTGTGTGTGTGTTTTTTGTAATGGTGGGTCCCAAAAAATTAAAGGGAAGAAGTATTGTTTTATAAGTATGTTAGTTTCATGTCGGTTGAAGGGTGAGCTGACGTGACACTGATTTGACAACAAATAACGGTACCAGTTTATGTAATGGTTGAGAGTGATCTACGATGCAGTAACACGCCTCTATATTAAAAAAAGGGTGTTGATTCGTACAGAGCACATTTTAGTAATACAGAGCAAATTCAAGTATAAGGACAACTACGCCCTTCTTCCCATTTTACCCCTCCCGTTAAGATCCTCTATTTTCTATCTCTACCTCTTTGTAAAAAGGATGTAGAAACTTTCCAATCTTCTTAATTAAATTCAATAGCAACTTTATGAATCGTGTACAATTCCCTCTTTTTCTGATTCATTTTTGAGATAGTGAACACACCCACTTAGCAGAATATCTACAGAGTACAAATGTTTGATTTTGTTGACAATGGAGAACCAAAATTCTTAAATCTTTTTGTTGATCCTTTTTCTTCATCTTCTTCACCCACTATCACCATCCGCAATCAATCAAACGGTGCTGGAGAAATAACATGTTGCAGAGAAGACGAGGGTGAATCGCCAGATTGAAGGCAACACATCTGGTCTCCATTGCTATTGAGCTCTGCCATGGCTTCGTTTAAACCCAAAAACCCATAATCTAGAAACCCAATTCGCAAAATCAGGTTTTTTCCTCCACGAAATCATGGATTTTGAGAGTTATGGTAACAAGCGTAAGTTACCAAACAGGGAAAAAAGAAACAAAATTTGTCAAGAAAATAAGATGAATAAGTTGAAAGAAAACTAATTATTCAACACAGCTTGCCGGAATTTGATTACCTCGAGAAGTAAAACAAGAAATTTGATTACCTCCCTAAGTTTGTTGTATGAATTTAACCACATTCTTTTTACAAAGAGGCAGGGCAGGGGGTTGAAGATTGAGATAGAGAAAAGGGTTTTAGTTGGAGGGGTAAAAGCGGGAGAAGGGCATAGTTGTCTTTATACTCGAAATTACTCTGTATTACCAAAATGTGCTTTGTACGAATCATCGCTCTTAAAAAAAGGACAATCTCTAGGTGGCCAAATTACAAATATATTTGTTGGGTGGCCAAATTACAAATGGGTTGAAAACTTTGGGGCCAAAATATTAGAGTACTAATCCATTAATTAATTGTTAATTGCTGAGCTGCGATTTTTCCATTCCATTTCTTCTCCACTCCCCTGTGTCTGCTCTGTACGAAACGCAACACTCTCAATTGTCTAACCAGAACTTCAGATCGATCGCTCGATCGCTATTTATTTGAAGAGCAAATGTTTAAATTCTTGAAAGATGTGGTCTCCGGATCTGGTTCCGGCGTCAAAGATTTGCCGTACAACATCGGCGAACCTTATTCTTCCGCTTGGGGATCTTGGACGCACTCTCGTGGCACCTCCAAAGTAACATCTTACACATGCTATTTTTATATATTTAACTGATCTGTGGATGTATATATGAAAATTCGTATATTGCTGTGTATATGCGCTGTTTAACCGATTCAATTGAGCTGGTGAAATCGCTGAATTGAATTTTGTGTTTTTACGTAGTACAGTGTGTAGGTTTTTGGAGTAAGATGATAATATAGTAGGATCAATGGACTGTGGTTTATTAGGGTTAGTAATTATTATTCTATGATTTTCATTGAGGATTCAATAGTATTGGATTAGATTAAACTGGATGATTATGGAAGTATGCCGTTGAAAAGTTCTTTTTTCAAAATAAAGTAAACAAGTAGCTCAACATAGATCTTAATATAACAGGATCAAGGAATCATTCTTAACAATTATCGGTTGTTTTTCCAGGATGATGGATCGCCAGTATCAATATTTTCTCTTACAGGAAGCAATGCCAATGATGGACATTTAGCTGCTGGCAGAAATGGTGTCAAGCGCCTTCGAACAGTAAGTTACTTATTTTCAGTTAAATTTTATAAACTTTTGGTAGTTAAGTTTTGTAATTTGTTATATTTCAGGTGAGACATCCAAATATATTGTCATTTCTTCACAGTACAGAGGCAGAGATATCTGATGGATCATCCACAAAGGTTGTTATTTATGTTGTTACAGAACCTGTCATGCCACTGGCAGAGAAGATAAAAGAATTAGGGTTAGAAGGTACACAAAGGTACACATTCTTTGTGTTTTCTATATCTTTTCTTTTTCTTAAATCCTAGGGTTTACAATAGTGTTCTTGTTACTTTCTTATTTTATTTTGGTAAATTCTTTAATTAGGAACGAATATTATGCTTGGGGCTTGCACCGCATAGCAAAAGCTGTCAGCTTCCTTAACAATGATTGCAAACTCGTAAGTAAATGCATTATTCAAGATTATTATTATTATTATTTTAATTTTTTTTTTCATGTTTCATATAGGTGCATGGTAATGTTTGTTTGGAAAGTGTGGTGGTTACTCCAACTTTGGACTGGAAGTTGCATGGTTTTGATGCACTTTCTGAGTTTGATGGGAATAATGAAGTCTCTACAGGGCCAATGTTGGTAAATATATTCATTTTCCACACCTGATATCTATTAATATAATATTAATATAATTTAGTCAAGTCAAACAGCTTTGACTTTTTATCCTGGTTGTGAATCCAGCAATATGAATGGCTTGTTGGCTCACAATACAAACCAATGGAGTTAGCTAAATCAGATTGGGCAACAATCAGGAAATCTCCTCCATGGGCAATTGATTCTTGGGGTTTAGGTAACCTCTCATTATATTCATAAAATTATATTTATATATATGTATGTATGTAAATATATGTATGTATATTTGTATAATGTTGGCTGGTGTTGCCAGGCTGTCTTATTTATGAGATTTTTGCTGGTTTGAAACTGAGCAAAACTGAGGAGCTGAGGAATACAGCTTCAATACCAAAGGTCAGCATAAATCTATCTCTTAATATGTTCATTTTGTCTTGCTGAGCTGGCATTTTCAAGATTTTGACCATTTTAATTTATAATTTTAATTTGCATGCTGCCTCACAGTCTCTGCTTCCAGATTATCAGCGACTCTTGAGTTCTGTGCCTGCTCGCAGGTTAAATTCATCGAAGCTTGCTGAAAACTGTGGTTTGTGTCCTAATTAAACTCATTGTTTTAATCTTTTTATCTGTTTTTATTGTATTTTAATTTGTTTTAAATGAAGTTTATAGATTTTAATACTAAAGCTGTACCGCAGAGTATTTTCAGAACAAGTTGGTGGACACCATCCATTTTATGGAAATACTTAATTTGAAGGACAGTGTTGAGAAGGATACGTTCTTCCGGAAGCTTCCAACTCTAGCCGAACAGCTTCCTCGTGAAATTGTTCTGAAAAAGGTATATCATTATTATCATTATTTCTATTATTATTATTATTATTATTATTATTATTATTATTATTATTATTATTATTATTATTATTATTATTATTATTATTATTATTATTATTATTTTGGATTTGTAGTTACTTCCTCTGCTAGCTTCTGCCTTAGAATTTGGTTCAGCTGCTGCACCTGCTTTAACTGCATTTTTGAAAATGGGTGGTTGGCTTTCATCAGAGGAATTCAACAAAAAGGTTATTTTCTGTTACACTTTTGTAAATTAGCTTTAGTTTCTTCTGTAATTGATTTAATTTAAAATTTAATTATTTATTAATGTAGGTCCTACCAACAATTGTGAAACTTTTTGCTTCCAATGATCGGGCTATTCGGGTTGGGCTCCTTCAGCATATCGAACAATACGGGGAGTCATTTTCGGCCCAAGTTGTTGATGAGCAAGTAAGAATCAAATTTATCAAATAAAGCCGATTAATTTTATTTATTTAAATATTTTAAATAATATCTGCTCTGCTAATGCTTTTAATTAGGTCTATCCACATGTTGCTACTGGTTTTTCAGACACATCTGCCTTTCTGCGTGAGTTGACTCTCAAATCCATGCTTGTTCTTGCTCCAAAGGTATTCTAAATAATATCTGCTCTGCTAATGCTTTTAATGCAGTCAATTATCTATTTTAATTTTTTAATAATTTATTATATTATTTTTTATTCTTATATAATTATATTATCAACTTGCAGCTGTCCCAACGCACCTTATCTGGGTCACTCTTGAAATATCTTTCAAAGCTCCAGGTTATTCATTTTTTGTTAATTTTTCACTTAATGACTGTACTTTTAATTTTAATTTTTGTTAATGATACAGGTGGACGAAGAGGCAGCAATTAGAACAAATACCACAATATTACTTGGAAATATTGCTAGCCACCTTAATGAAGGGGTTAGTTAGTTAGTTAACTTTTTTCCCATCATAAAACAATTCTTTTTATAAAACATTTTTGTTTATTGTTTATTGCAGACACGCAAGAGAGTTCTGATTAATGCTTTCACTGTTCGCGCTTTGCGTGATACGTTTCCACCTGCCCGAGGGGCAGGTAAAATTATATTATTATTTTATTTTTTTGAAATTTATTTTCCTGATTAAATTTTAAAGAAACTTATTTTTATAAGTTTTACTGTTGCAGGTATAATGGCTCTGTGTGCAACTAGTGCTAATTATGATGTACAAGAGATAGCAACCCGTATATTACCAAATGTTGTTGTACTTACTATTGATCCTGACAGGTTAGCTTATAATCCTTACTTTAATAATTAATAATTATATAAAAAAATCAAATATTATTTACATTTGTACTGCAGCGATGTTCGATCGAAGGCCTTTCAAGCAGTTGAACAGTTTTTACAGATAGTCAAGCAGCACCATGAAAAGGTAAACAAACTTGTGAATTATATAGATGATATTTAATTAAAAATATATTATTGCATGTTTTAAAAATAAAATTATGTATATTTAATTGTGTAGACATATGCTGGAGATAGCACAGAGGCTGCAGGTTCTGGAAATACATCACTTCCTGGAAATGCAAGCATACTTGGGTATGCCTATATTTTTTATTTATTTATTTTTAAATAATAAAATAATTTTTCTTCTAAATTATTTATAAATGTTACAGATGGGCCATGAGCTCTTTAACTATAAAAGGAAAACCTTCTGCACAACCACCTCCTAAATCAACCTCGCCACTTGTTTCCGCTGTCTCTAATGGTAATTAGTTAATAGTTAGTATAATTACTCAGAGTAAGTTACACATATGGTCCTTTAGGTTTGTACCATACACATATTTGGTCTTTTAGTTTCATAAATTACACTGATAGTCCTTATTTCTGAAACTATAGACACGTTTGGTCCTTTACCTAAACAAAAAGGACCAAACGTGTAAATAGTTTCAGAAATAAGGACTACCGCTGTAATTTTATGAAACTAAAGGACCATTTATGTAATTTAGTCAATTACTTACAATATCATATTTGCCATAAAAAATCAAATTTTAAATTTATGTTATGATGATGATGTCAGACACCCCAAGCACAATACTAGTCAGAACCACAAATTCAAGTGCTGACATGGCGAATGAACCTGCACCCGACTCACCTACCTCAACTGACGGGTGGGGTGAACTTGACAACGGTATTCACGAACAAATTGAGGATGAAAAAGACGGCTGGGATGATATGCTGCCACTAGAAGACGAAAAACCCGCACCTGCTCTTGCAAACATTCAAGCAGCCCAAAAACGGCCCGTTGTGCAGACAAACCCACAAGGTAATAATGCCATCCCCATATTATGCTGTCTATCATTTTATTAAGGGTTAATTATGTTTTAGTCCCTAAACTTTGGCTGACCTGTTAGCAAAGCCATTAATACTTACAAAAACCATTTTCACCCTAAACTTTTTTTCTCTCATAATGGTTTATAAGTCCCTTGACTTCTATATAAAATTTATACCAAATTTTTTTATATCAAAATTAAGTAATACTCCCTCCGTCCCACAAAAAACTTCCCATTTCACCCTAAATTTTTGTCCCACAAAAAACTTCCCATTTCAATAAAATACTATTATTACTAAGGACCCCACCACTAACTATCCACTAACTATCTTTCTCTCTCCAAATCAATCTTATATTTTAATCAAAATTATTGTCAATGACCCCACCACTAACTATCACCTTAAAACTTGTGCCCATCTCAAATGGGAAGTTTTTTGTGGGGCGGAGGGAGTAATTAATAGTGTTATTATGTTAAAAGATCAGTTTCTCACTGAGAAAAAAGTTTGAAGGTTAAACCGGCTAATCAGTGAAAGTTTAAGGATCACACCATATCTAACCCTATAAGAAAAGGTCATGTCTAGGAATGAGCGCGGTCCAAAAACCGAACTGAACCGAAACCGAAAATGATGAATTTTAACCGATTACATGTTTTCGGTTTTGGTTTAGTTCGGTTTTGGTTCAGTTTTTTTAGCCCAAATGTTCATCCCTGTTCAAGGACCAAATCAGAAACCAATAGAACCGAAAATGATGAATTTTCAAACCCGAACCGATTACATGTTTTCAGTTTCGGTTGGTTTTCGGTTCTGTTTTTTCAGCCCAAATGCTCACCCCTAGTCATATCTCAATACAAAATGACCGATTTGACCTGTTGCACGTCAACAAAAGGGTTGAAACACCAAGTCAATAAAAGTTTATGGGTTAAAGTCTAAGTCAACAAGAGTATAGGATAAAAAAATGTGTCAGGGCTAAAACGCCAAATTGGTGAGAATTGAAGAACTAAAACATAATTAACCCTTTATTATGTTATTGTTTTAGGTTCATTTCCGCGACCAAAATCTACCTCAAATGTGGGGAAAGATGCAGATGAGGAGGATTTATGGGGTTCAGTTGCCGCCCCACCCCCAAAAGCGGGTGCAAGTAGGAGTGCTTCACTTGACAATGATGATGACCCGTGGGCCGCCATTGCAGCACCCCCACCAACCACACGGGCCAAGCCTTTGTCAGCCGGGCGGGGCCGGGGACCAAAACCGGCTGCCCCTAAATTGGGGGCTCAGAGGATTAATCGGGCATCTTCGACTCAAAAGTTTTGAAAACAGGAATTGATATAGTTTGTTTATACTCTAAATCTAATTGGCCAAATAGGTTGGGTACTTGTATATTTGTTGAAAATTATTTGTAATTCTTGGGCATTTTATTTTTTTATTTCTCATTTAACTTTTTGATTCAGTACCGAACATGTTGCATGTGAGTAATGAAAATTACGAGTCCGTGTTTGATCTTTGGGTGTAAAGTGAATGATCATAAGAATACTAGTAATAGTGATCACCGATGCCATCTCAGCAACACTGTTTTCTCTTTCTAAGAGTAGTAAATATATGATTAAATATCTCTAATGATAGACCAAATGTATAATCATACATTTTTTCGATATGTATAATTAAGGGTGAATAAGAAACTAAAAATGATGAATTTTCAAAATCGAAAATAATGAATTTTCAAAATCAAAATTAACCCGATTACATGTTTTTGGTTTTGGTTTTGGTTAGGTTTGGTCCGGTTTCGGTTAGGTGGTTTTTTTAGCCTAGATGCTCATCCTTATCCGAAGACTGAATTGAACCGAAATCGAAAATGATGAATTTCAAAACCGAAACCGAAAATGATGACTTTTCAAAACCGAAACCAGACTAATTACATATTTTCGATTTCTGTTCGATTTTAGTTGGCTTTCGGTTTAGTTCGGGTTTTCATCCCTGTTAGATAATATAGTGTAGGCTTATTATATGACCCAAGCCCAAATATATAGACGGGCTTAGGGTCCAGTAGGGTTTCTAAGTATCTTTGTAATCTATATATTGATCAATAATACACGGGGTTTTCATTGTTTTACATGGTATCAGAGCCCAAGGTTCTCTGACCTAGGGTTTCTATGACCTAGCCGTCTTCACTATTTGTTGTCCTACCCTGGGGACGATCGTTTTCTTTTTCTTTCATTCGTTCAACTTCTTTGTGCCGCCGCCCAAAGCGTCGAACGCAGTGCTCTTTGTTTTTTGTTTTTTGTTTTTTTTTTATTGAAGAACACACAGTTATGTGCTTTTGTTCCTCTCTTTTGGTGGAGGGTATTGTGCCTTTGGAATTGTGACACATCGCTAGTTTCTTTCAAATTTATTTTTCTTTCGTTCGTTTACAGGAGACAAGTTGATGATTTAGCGTTTGCCCATTGACTTGGTTATTGTATCATCCAATTTTATTTTTTCTCTTGTTTTTTTTTTAATATGTTTTTTCTTTGGCACGGCTTGCAATCACAGCCTTTATGTTGATGTTGTCGCATATTTCTATTGATCCAAATGCCGCCGCTTTTATGCTGCCGCTCGTGTTCGGTGTTGCTTTCTTTGCCACCGACCTCTTCGGATCTAGATTTTGCCGTGTTTTTCGTTTTTATTATTATGAAGCTTTGTCGCTACTAAGCGTCGCTCTCTTATATGTCACGTCGTTAGTGCCACTTCATCTTATTAGGGTTTTTCTCGTTTCTTTTGATGCACGACTCTTGTTTGCTATTCGGACCAATTTTTCAATACCGACTGTGTTATTGGCCCTATGGTTCGACATGTGTCCTATAGCGTTTCTTTTCTATTTTTTGTCACGACTTGCTATCACAACCTTTATGTTGCTGTTATCGCAGATTTCTATTGATCCATATGTCGTCGCGTTTATGCCGCTGCTCGTGTTCGGTGTTGCTTTCTTTGCCACCGACCTCTCCGGATCTAGATCTTGTCGTGTTTTCAGTTTTTTCTGTTATTATGAAGTTTCCTCACTGCTAATTGTCGCTCCATTATGTGTGATGCAGTCAGTACCGATTCAATTTATTAGAGTTTTGCTCGTTTCTTTCGATGCACAACTCTTATTTGCTTTACGGCCCTATGTATCGACTCTTGCCCTTTCATGGGCCTTGCTCGATCCTGGCCCGACTTTTCTTCCGCTGCTATTATACGATGACTTATCTTCGCTTGATTTTGGAGATTGTCACCAACAACAACTCTTACATGTATTATTTGAATTTTATTTTACTCTAGTCTTGAGCTTTCACGATTTCACTGCTCGGACTGCGGGGGGTATGTTAGATAATATAGTGTAGGCTTATTATATGACCCAAGCCCAAATGTATAGACGGGCTTAGGGTCCAGTAGGGTTTCTAGGTATCTTTATAATCTATATATAGTGATCAATAATACAATTATCCCTACGGGATTTTCATTATTTTACAATCCCAAATGCTCACCCTATCAAACTTATTTAAGTTTATTAAGCTAATAAACTAAAAAAATTATTTAAATAAATTTTCCAAACATGCTCTAAAAGAAATAAATTATGTAAGAAATCTGGTTCACATCTGGCTTAACCATTCTAGCCTGACCTGCTTCACAGTTAACCTATCCAATTCAATCGGTTTATAAACAACTTTTTACCCGCACCCCATCCAATCCGCATTTTAAAACATTGCTTTAAACACAAACATTCATATTTGCAACTTGCAAGCATCTACTTGCTTTTGCCAATATTTCATGAATTAAAGATAAAAAACTAAGAAACTAAACACAAATAACGTAAGTAATTGATAACTTTGTAAATACAAATTAAATTTGAAATGTTACAATGCATCAAACGATTAACTAAATTCATCTAAATCACTAAAAATGACAAATAATGAAGAAGAAGAAGAAAAAACTATATTCTTAACGAAAAATCTAGAGAAAGACGAAATAAACCCCACCAAAACATCTATAAACTTTCAGATTTTGTTAATTGATGTCTTAACTTCTTAATATCTGATAACTTTAACGGCTTCAACATGAACGTTTGTGCTCCCTTTTCTAAGCATCTGACCCAATCAATTTTTTAACGCATTAGCCACAACTTATATTTTAAAAATATTAATTATTAGAACTTAAATAATTAATTAGAAACCTACTCGTTAATTCGTGTCGGGATATTCTCCGATGACATTATGATCACAGGAACTTCCTTCAAGATTGACGATTCCTGTTTGTAATTCACAAAAAAATGGGTAAACAATCGATACATTTTTTTTTGTTAAACATGCATAATTAAGTTGATTTTTTAGAACAAACAAAACATATTTAACAAATCTTTACTATATAATTCCTATACTTAGTGCCTTTGGTAGCTTTTTATGTATATAACATCGGTCCATCTATCCATACTACATACACACAGTGTTATCGGTTCGTATAAATGTCTATTATAGTTATCAGATCGTTTTATAAGTATTTTCATCATATTTAAAAGGGTTATTCTAACATGTGCCCCGTAGGCACATGTTAAGATACATAAATTCACTCAAACTTTCCTAATCAAATCTCAATACACATTAATGAAGTTCAAAATTTACATTTTCAATTGATGTATTAAATGCAATTTTTTTGTTTTAATGGAAAATTGGAGTTAGTTAATGTATCTTAATATATACCTAGGGGGCATATATTAGAAAAACTCTATTTAAAATTAAGAGTTTGTGACATATTTAAATATTTACCCAATTTAAGTGGATTAGTTAGAGATTAGAATGTAAATTCATTAATGAAAAGATTTATAAATTAAATCAAAATAAAAACTTTACTTAAATTACTTGAATTTGTGCGAGTTATTGATTTTATAGTAAAAATAATACGGAGTAATACAAATCTTTCCGTACTAAGGAAGTGTTTTTTTGAAATTTTAAATAATTTTTATTTATGGAAAGTTACAACAATATAGATATCGATAATAGAAAATCACCTTGATTTTTTGAAGAAGCTCATATCCAGTCATTCCTGGCATGCAATAATCCGTAATTATCATATTTACTTTTAAGCCCTGCCAGAATTCAACAATTTAAATTATAGCCTAAAAGCTTGCAAATCTATATGATCGAGTATTTAAGTACAAAACACCCCTCCTTAAAGAGCATCTCCAACCATAAACTCTATAAAACTCACTCTATCTCTATAATTTGTGGGTCCATTCACTCTAAACATAACCTCAACTCCAACCATAAACTCTATCAATCCCTCTAAAACTAGTGGGACCCATAGAAATCATATTTTTAATTAATTTATTATACATTACAAAATAAAATTAGTGAAGGATGTGTGGGATCCATGGATAGAGGCATGGATAGAGAGGATACCCTCTCACTTCAAATACAGAGGAAGCTTTTCTCTCACTCTATATTTAGAGTGAGAGATAGAATTGGATTGGAGGAAAAAAGACTTCAAATATAGAGATAGAGAGGTTGATAAAGATGGGTTGGAGATGCTCTAAAAGAGCTAATAATAAATAAATATTAATCACTTAATTTATCTTATCATTATGGCAGCTAGAAGAATTTTAAAGCTGTAAAACTTGATGTAACTCAAAGAAGGAACTAATTATAAACATCATGAATCATACCCTAGACTTGGTTTAGGGTTTATAATTATAGCATGCCCATGGGTTACTTTTAGTGATATTAAAAACAAAACAAAGGTATTGTTAAGAAGAAAGTAAGTTGGAGAACAAAATTAAAAACAAAACAAAGGTATTGTTAAGAAGAAAGTAAGTTGGAGAACAAAATTAAAAAGTGTTTGTGATTACTTATTGAAGATATATTACTATATGTTTTGAAAATGAAGATGCTGCAAAATGTGATTCTAAAAAATAATATTTAGATTTAATTATCTTTTTTAAATCATAATAATAAGATAATATGATATAAATCGCAATCCCAAACACTCTTAAATATTTCGTTTGATGCTTACATTGCTGTGATTATTTTCTTTTAACCCCAAATACTCCAATGCTCTCAGTCCATTTTCTGCTGTAGTCACTGTTGCCATATCGATCAACAAGAAGCAAATTTAGGTAAAATTGTAAGATTCATTGGATCAATAAGCAAAAAAGAGACAGAATTAATGTGCGTCTGTGTTAATTTACCTCTGCAGGAAGAAACTTTAAGCAATTTTTCAACGAGCTTTCGATCAATGAGATTATCGTCTACAGCTAGAACATGAGGTACTTCATCTCCTTCGTAATACTCCATTGCAAATTCAACAATATTGTTAATTATTTATCGGTTGATTGATTGAAATCGATTCGAAGAAGAACAGATCGATTCAAAATGAATGATGTAACGTGATATGAGCATGTATATATATTGATAGATTCATATATATGTCTAGAGAGAGAAATTTTGAAGATAGAGACGATTCGAAATCAATTGTGGAGTCACAGATATTTCGTGATCTTCTTTAGGTTTCTCTCGATTCGATGCATATCCACTTCATAATATTCTCTCTCTCTCTCTAGAATTTATAGCTTTCTCTCTCTAAAATATCAATTTAATAGAATCAAATTATCAATATACTCATACATATCCAGTAAATCAACAGAAATGCGTACGGTAAGAAAATATTTGTATTCAAATTATTTTGAAATCTATTTCTTTTTCAATGAGATTTTATTAGTTCTTATCAAATTACAGTATCCGTTTTCAACAACTCTGGATTCAGATTCATATCCTCTTTAATTTTGTAGCTTTTTTAATTGGCCATTTATTGCTTTAAATCAATGGAAATCTCTTACTTGTCATTATTAGTTTGTCAGTAATTGCAGAATCTTCACTCAATCAACTTTGTTCTTTGTGTTTTTTCCTTTTTTCTTGAACGGCTAGTTAGTAAGTTTGTGATTCGAGCCTAGACAGTGACATCCACAAGACAGTGAATAAACCTCACGTCCACGACGAGACTTGAACCCATGACCAATAGGTCATGGGCAACACCTTATCTTCCCCTAATACCACTAGACTAGAAGCCTTGGGTCTTTGTGTTTTTTCCTACATTTTGAACTTCACTAGATATAAAATTTTTTTAGAAAATAATATAATATATTTCTTGTTAAGGTGGCATCAGTAAATTTAAATGGAGTCTTCCCTCCAAAGTGATGTAAAGCCATAACTAAAGTGACCTCGAGGTTAGTTTCCAATTTTCTTCCAATTCGTTGGTTAATCGAGGAAGAAATGATGAGAGAAAGTTCACTTTAAACCTTATGGTGACGACACGTATCGTCGCTACTAATAAACCTGACGATACGTTGTCCTAAACTGTAATTTCAAAAAAGAATATGTTTGGAATTTATTTGGAATAACAAGAAATTAATTTAAAATGGTGGATATTTTGGTTAGCTGGATAAGCTCATCTGGTCTTTTTGTTGACCGAATAAAAAATAAAATTTATACTTTATAACATCTTCAAAATGTAATTTCCAAAAAAGTTTGATTATATTCTATAATGAAGTTTTTAGTTGAAAATAATTTGAAAGGCTATTTCTTGATGATTTTTCCGTAATAATAAAAGGCATGATCATTACTACTAGTATAATTAATACGATTGTGATTATACTGTATTTTATATATCAGTATCAACTTCTTATAAAAAGAATTATTATTATTATTATTTTTAAACGACAACCTAATCTACTCCTAAATCCACTCATGTCTACTATGGGACTCGAACCCTTAACCCTAAGGTTGGGGACAAACATCTTTACCACTAGACCGTTAGGCCATTGGTAATTATTTTTATGTTATTTCTCCTAAACAGTGGTATATATTGTTATTTATTACTACCGAAGAATTAAATGAATATGCCAATGTTTTTTTTTTTGAACAGCACCTAAATAGATTACTACTGTAATAGGCTTTTGGACACAAGGAATTTTTCATGAATCTCAACTTTGCATCACTAGACTTACCATTTAAGAAGAAAAAAAACATTTTACACATATTATAAAGGTTGTGAAAATATGTATATTACTCAAAATTTAAATTTGATTTCATTGCTGTTCTACTAAGATCTGCTATTTTATTTTTATTTAATTTTTTGGAAATTACACGTATATCTGAGTTGGATCGTGAGTGTGACTCGACTCATTCTTGTGAAATTTTTCATTAATAAATTGAAATATCTCAAGAATGATAAAAATTCTTAAAGAAAAATTCAAGACTACCCAAATTATGCATTTAATTTCAATGTTGTGTCGCATCTATAGTTGTAGACAAGGTTGTAGAACTCGCTACCCGCTACCCGTTCGTTCGACGGCCATGTAGCGAGTACTCGGTTACTCGGTGAGTACTCGGCGAGTACTCGAATCGGGAATTTTTATGTATAGATTTAGAAATAATATATATAAGTTGTATAACATAAACAAAACTAGTTGTGAATTTCAAGTACTTAAAAGTTTTAAACATAATGTTAGTTCAAATGGCAAAAAGATGAAAGTAACTGAACAAAACTAACAAGTATTAATAAACAGTTAAACATAATGTATAACAAATTAACAACTAACTAGTAATCGAAGTATCGAACAGCAACAAAAAGTAGAAACAGAAACACATTGCCTTGTAATTGAAGTATCAAACACCAATCAAACAGTTAATACCCTACTTAACAACTCAAGTAATCGAAGTATCGAACCACAGTTGAACAGTTAATACCCTAATCGAATAGCAATAACCCATTACCTTGTAAACATATGAAGATTAGAGGAATTGATCGTCGATTTTGAGTAGCCTATCACTTTATCGCCGATTTTGAGAGAGGAATATAAGAGGGCCGTATGTGTTTTAATTGCTTTAAAATCATACTTAAAAAAACACGCAAAAAAGAAAAGACCAAGCATTTGACCGAGTTGGACCGGGTTGGGACGAGTTGGACCGAGTTGAGACGAGTTGGACCGGTTTTTACAACCTTTTTAGGGAGTTTAGCCTTGACCGAGTAATATGACCGAGTAGCACCTACCCGACCCAGTAGATGACCGAGTAGCGGTTACCCACCGAGTACTCGGCCGGGTAGACCGGGTTTTACAACACTGGTTGTAGAACAACACAAACGCTAATTATTCTCCGTTCACATCTCTGCGAAAATCTTTCATGATGGGAAAATCCGAAAGTGGGTTATGGAACAAAATCTCTTTGATAAAATAATTGGCAAAGTTGTGGGGTTTTGTGGAACATGGTAATGGGGTGTCTCACTTTCCTTTAGATCTTACATCTTGGGATTCATTCATATTATCCACTTCCCACAGGCCACATGGGTACCCTGTCTCCATTCAGGTGTGGTACAACCCCATGATGCACAACCAACCAAGCTATTAGCTACCTATAGTTTGTACAAACACTTGATGCATTCCACACCAGTCACCACGCTATATGAGTTTGTTTTGCTACCAAATGATTAAGTCGAGTGGCTGTTTGTAAGATTTAGACGGTTTGTTTTTGAACATATGTCATCATTTAGTCGATAAAATATACTTCATAGTTAATATGAGTCTGAGGCGATAAGATATAAAGTATACTTTGAATTGATAAGATATATGCTATTTATTTTATTATAATCATAAATCATTCATAAGTTCCGTCGTCATTAATATTGTTACCCCTAACCAAACAAAAAAATAGTTTAGAAAATGATCAATTTTATCATTCAATTGCAATCATTTACATGTATGACAAATTCATACAAAACCTCTACATCATTCATATATTACTCATTTAGACACTATCAATGCAAGTAGCCCTTTAGTCCGCCACATATGAGTAATTAAAGTTGGTTTGACTTATTCTAGTAAAGTGACTAAAGATTAAAATGAAAAAGATTGAACCAATTGAAAAAGACTTTTTGAACAATGATATAGAGAAGTAAGCGGAGGTCAAAACTTTGGATAATTTAAGATCCATATTGTCTGTACAAACAATTTTAACAGACACAGTTAAGATGCATATTGTCTCTAAAGCTGTATGATCTGATTTAAAGCACAAATTTGCTCATAGAATATCTCAAATGGGCCAAGCAAACTTTTTAGCTAAAAAGGGAACGGGTCAATTTGGTCAAACGGTGCATTTCAACGAGTACTAAAAATGATTTGTATCAGCCCAAACCCGTTTTGAAACAAATTTTATGTAGGATAGAAGTTATAGTACAAGAGTTCTTTAATCTTATAAATTCTAAAGGTTTTAAAGAAATGGAGACAAAATAAGCAAGTGATCTTCATTTGTTTTCTATGAATTTTAGTTACATCTTCAGAGACAGCAAGGTGTTCGTTCCTATATAGTTTATACATAAACATGAATAAAATTTGTTCAAAATCGTTACAACTATTGTGTATTTCGACATTTGTGCAAAAAATAATCGTTACAATTTGTGTGAGATCCATTAAAAGTTTTAAACAACTAATCATCCCATTCCTTTTTCCTTCCATTAGAATTCGGCAACTTTGTAGTCAAATCGTTGACTTGTTTGACTTTTACAAGATTACCACCATTGGGTTTTTCATCACCCCATTCATCATCCCAATCTTGATCCCAGTTTTCTTTTTCTGAATTTCCCATTTCATTTTCTTCAGAATTTAGGGCTTTTGAATTTCCCATTTCAAGTTCATGGTATGGGACCCCATCAAGGTGCCTAGCCCGAATTCTTAATTTGAAAAAAGTCAAAATAATTCCTATGATAATTAGTAGGATTATTAGATATGCACCACCCTTAATTGGGGTTATGTAGGTGCTATAAGAAGTGTGTTTATGGTTGTGGTTTTCTGGTGCTTGAGCTGCAGCATGTATTATACATTCACCATTACTAGAATTTAACGATATTGCATCTACATCTGAAGATATATTGATCTGAGAAAGTAGAACAAGTTAATCACTTTATGATCAAATGGGTTTAGCTAAATGATCTAACTAAAAGGAAAATGGTCAAATAAGTTTTCTGAAACCAATTATGATTATGAAACCTACCTTCTGCATTTGGTGGCTTGTTAAATCTATCTCCTCAATCGTCTTGTTTGTACGAAGGATCATAATTTTCAAATGCAGAGGGTTTTCACCGTTGTTTTCGACAAATAGGCATGCAGTACCTACAACCAATTTTTTTACTCATTTCGTCTATTAGTCAGAAATTGTATTTGGTTAATCCTCTTTTAATGCAGAAATTATAATTGATAAGCTAACCATCTAAATGTTATCGTTTCTTAATTCCTAAAATTGTGATTATGATGAACAAAAGATTCAAGTTAAGAAGCAAAAGGATTGTAAAAGATATTTACCAGTTTGAGAATCAATCAAGCAGGCAGTTACGTTCTTCAGCTGGCAGCTTCTAGATTCCCTATAGCAGTATTGCTGGAAATTTGATCCACCAGAGCCGAAATTAACCCCATGGGAAGGGCTAGGGGAAGGAGAAACCTGTAAATCAATAAACATTAAATCATAATTGAACTTGAAAATAACTATTAACCATACAAACACATAATCATAGACCATATAAATTGGATTGAAATCAGGATAGATAGAAATTAGAAAAGAGCTACAGAAATCGTACGTCGTTTTGTTCATATAGGTATCTGAAAGAATGAAAGGGGGATAGCGCAAGTGATTCTAGGGGCAGGAGTATCAAAAGTATGAAGATGATGAGGAAACCCCTAAGAATCATTTCGCGCCAATAAACTAAAGTGTATCTTTTTCGGAATGAAACCTGATCTTCGTAAGAACATATAGAAATGGTGGACTTGTAGTTGACGGAGTAATCGAGAAAACGCGTCTGCGAATCAACATCTTCGTCGATTCCATTCGAGAATAAGACGACGACTGTTGAAAAGTCGTTTGTAGATTGCAGGATTTGGGTATCCCTTTGAGCTCTACAAGGGGGTGTCGGGAAAGTTTATTAAAATGACTTCTGTTTATTGGGCTTATTAGGTTCTGATCCGTGGAAAATTACGGGTTGTCGTAATTTTGGTGTAAGTAATTATTATTATTATAAAAATACAAAAATAATTTGTTAATTGTATATTGATCACGTTTAAGATAAGAAGACATATAATAAATTTTAGTAATCAAGTTTACACATTATATAAATATAAGTCAATATAATAATCATAACATCAATTAATGAAACACGAGGTTTGAAGTCTAGTGGTATTAATGTATATGGTATTGTTCATGGAGCTAAAGGTCATGGGTTCAAGCCCCAATAAGGACAAGTGAAGTAGAATATGTGACGTTAAAAAAACATCAATTAAAGAAAAGTGATATTAACATAAAACCAAATACTACGTACATTATATAATCAACACTTTCTTAAATACAATATTTTACGTTTTAAGATACATTTCTAGCTACACTTGTATTCCTACTTTCTTAAGGATCAATCTTCTGAATAGAATATGATAGTTAAATATCCAAACACCAAATAAATATAAAAATAATATTATTGGTAGACGTTTAGGCTTTACTAATAAAATAGAAAAGAAAGGGCTTTTTCATCAGGGGGTGCTAGTGATGTTAATCATAACAAACGAAAAACGATTTGGATAGTGAAATAAAGTAAAAAAAAAAGTTTCCGCTAAAATGATGAGGATTTAAGAAAATTTAACATCAAGCTTAAATAAGCTACTTTGAGTCATTTTATCTTAATAACCTACTTCAAAAGTGTTAAAACACGTCAATAGTAATTAATTCATTTTATCTTAACTACACGGCTAATTTAGAATATGGACTATAATTTGCACGGCTTCAACAATTGTATTTTAGATATAAAAAAATGATTGTCTATTTCGCCCCAATAATAGATATTGATTGTAGGCTTAACCGATTAAAAATATGTACATTATGATGTGATTACACCAATAAAAGGCTCACTCGTACTCATATTGACTTAAAAATAAAAATAAAGAAAATCCAAAAAATATAAAATTGTGTTTTGAATTCTACCAAAGTAACAAATATTTCATATTTCATATAAGTGTGAAAATTTCTGACCCGACACAAAATCCGATCTGAAACCGACACGAGAATAAACAGGTTTGGGTTGAGGTAAAAATTTTTTGGGTCAGTCTTGGATCGACTAAACGGACCCGTTTATTTAATGGGTTAGGTTCGCGTCAATATAATTTAAATGGGTCGACTCGCCAACCTGTTTAACAATTAAAATAAATTTATAATTAGTTTATTTTATTATTTTTTAGATCAAATTAAAAGAGATACTTAATAATTTGGTGATTTATAATTTTGTTATGAATTTATGAAATAACAACTTGTTTGACCAGTTTGAATCAGTTTTACCCGTTTGACCTGCTAACATGTTTAACCAGTTTAATTAAATGAGTTATATGGGTCAGGTTCGGATTGAGGGTAACATGTTAGGGTTGAGATGTCTAACCCGTTTATATAAACATGTCGATTTTTGGTTGAACGTTTCTGACACGCCAACCTGCGAATCGGAACCCTACATAAATTGTCACTCCTAATTTCATATACAAATCAGAGTTGACTAAAGTTAAAGTAAAAAAGAATAGCATGTACCCTATGATGTACCAAAGGGTTTTTTTGCCTAGCGGTATGGTGTATGACTCTCAACCATGAGGTCTGGAGTTCGAGTCCCGTCGTGGACATATGTGGTAATTAGGAGTAGATTAGATTTGTCGTTTCAAAAAAAAAGTACCCTATGATGTGATTACTACAATAAAATTCTCACTATTGACTAAAAAAAGAAAAAAAGTCATAACAAATCATAACCAGTTTAATTAAATGAGTTATATGGGTCAGGTTCAGATTGAGGGTAACATGTTAGGGTTGAGATATCTAACCTGTTTATATAAACATGTCGATTTTTGGTTGAACATTTCTGACCTGCCAACATGCGAACCGGAACTCTACCTAAATTGTCGCCCCTAATTTGATACACAAATCATAGTTGACTAAAGTTAAAGTAAAAAAGAATAGCATGTACCCTATGATGTACCAAAGGGTTTTTTGCCTAGCATTATGGTGTATAACTCTCAACCTTGAGGTCTGGAGTTCGAGTCCCGTCGTGGAAATAAATGGTAATTAGGAGTATGTTAGATTTTACGTTTAAAAAAAAGTACCCTATGATGTGATTCTTACAATATAATTCTCACTATTGACTAAAAAAAATAAAATTATAACAAATCATAAAAAAACCACAAAAGATATAAATTAATGTTTTGACTATACCAAAGTCAAAAATTTCGGATGTTTATTGTTGATGATATACACGAATTGTTAATATAGCCATAAACTTCTCACATAATAATGTTAATATACACGAATATCCTAAATTTTAAATTAAAAAAATGATTAAAGTATATTTATTTAGATGTAGCGATAAATTTATAAGATGGTTATCAAGGAATTGCCATGTGGCACATTGTGGCTCAAAAGACGTCATGTGGCCATATAGGCTTTGATTTATTATAGTAGTAGAGTAGATAAGTTCATGAGCTTATTTAAGTTAATAAGCTTTTGTTAAATAAAGTGTTTGAACCGACTTATATATTTTAATCGTAAAATGACTAAATGGACATTTTTTAGTATTCCCTTCTAAAATAGGTTGTGAGGTGAAATGAGTTACGGTGGGAGGACAAAGAAGTAAAAATCCTAAATAAGCTGATAATCCCTTCCGAAGTAGCTTATTTAAACCCCCTAAATAAGCATATAAGCATAAGCTTATAAGCTCTACCAAAAACTTAAAAGTGATTATTAAACTTAAATAATCTTAAAAGCTCATAAGTCTCTTAAATAAGTCATCCCAAACACCCTCCAAACAGAGGTGTTACAAATCTATTTGGAATTTACTTCCTCTTATTCAAAATAAATGACACGTTTTAAAATTTTATTTTGCAAAAAATAGTAGGATTCATATTGTAACACCGCAAAATTTAGAAAGCTTTTTTTTTTTAAATGCCCGGAGGCGATTAGGTTATTCTCTAGGTCAGTTTAGTTTATCTTAGTTTAGTTTAGTTTACAAACAAGGTCCCACAATAAGCTTCCAAATACACATTTCTTAAACAATACATTAACGGTGTCACTTAAACGTCATGGCTCATTTTTAAAACATATCAAACTGAGCTTGATCAATCATCCCGTCCAAAGCACCGATCACCTGAAAAGGTTCAACGAGGGAGGGATTAGCACAAAGCTAAGTGAATGAATATAATCTACAAATTCTGTAAAGCCCAACAAGCTAGCATAGACATCTCTACTATCTAAAAGCCACCTAACCACGTATCACTGTTCACTAAAACACGGAAGTTATAAAACATTTCCGGTTGGGGAATCACTGTTTGTTCGAGAAGATCGGGGTCCTGCCGGAGCCTTAAACCATGGTCGGCCAAAACCACGGTAACCGATAGCGTTTCGTATCCAACACCAGGGCAACTCCCTCCCCTTAACCATGCAACAAATACAGGTAAGGTCGGATACCCTATTAGTCGATACCCGATGCCCAGCCGTTCTCCTTCCGACACTGACTTCTCAAACCTCGGTTGCCACTTACCGAGTCCTCGGTTACCAATCAAACCGAGTTGTCGCTTCCAAACAAGCCAAGTCTCTTCACATATGTGCACATAACCTATTTGACTTAACACTAGCAAATAGGCACTAACTAGCAAGCTAGATACGAAATTCACATCGAAGATCAATGCAACTGAGTTCCCATCGCGAACTCGAGTTCGCGTCGCTAACTCAGTTCGCGTTCAGGAACTCAGGCGCGAAGTGTTCACGATCAACCCCCAAAATCTCTGTCTCGAGTTCGCGTTTCGCGAACCCTAGTTCGCGTCGCGAACTCCCTGAAGCTGGTACATTTCCTGCATTTTCAACAAGCATGCATATACCAAACTAATTGTAACCAAACACAAGTTGGAGGTTAAATCCACTCACCGAAACCTTTCACTTGCCGAACTCAGAGGTCTAATGTTTCCGAGTCCCGATCCCGATTCCTGTACACCAAACGAATTAGTATATAATTCCACCAAATTATAAACAATGTTAAATATACATTTAACACTAACACTTGCACCACATGAATAACTAAACACTTGCAATATCATATAAACATTTCATGACCATATCATACATATCCAACAAGTCAAACTAAGTTGTCGAGTTGAGTTCTAAAGCTAACTTCTCAAGCCCACTTCTCAAGCTCACCTCTCAAGCTTAAGCTCACTTCTCAAGCTTACCTCTCAAGCTCAAGCTCACTTCTCAAGCTTACTTTACACCAAGTGTTATAAATACTATTTCTAACACATAATCATATTAAGACCACTTATACATACACAATTCAACAATTGAGTCATTCCACCACTTAATCGCCCGAACGGGTCAAAAACCCGAACATGACTATAACACTTCCAATTTCCATCAATTAGCACAAAAACCCTATAACTTAGCAAGTCATAATCATGTAAGAATTCATCAAGTTCAAAGTCACCAACAATCCACGTATTTCACTTCCAAATTACTAGTTAACCATTTTAACCAAAAACATCCAAACACTAGTTAGCATTTCAACAATCTCAAATTCTATCTTTTATACAAGATCACATACATACCACTTACTAGTTCATAATTTAACATAAATTATCCAAACACTATAAAAATTAGCATTTTTATCAAATCTCACCAAACTTGACACAAATCATTAAATAACATTTCTAGCATGTTAATTTAACCTTTCTAGTAATAAAAGTCATACAACACCTAAATGACATTTTACACCAATATAACAACTAGTTTACTATTTAAACATAAAATACCAATTAGCTCTTTAACTAACAATTTTGACTCAACACTATCACAACTAGTCATTTTATCAATTAACACAATAGTTGATTATAATCACAACTAACATATTCAACATGTCATTTAACATAACTAGACATAAATTCCATAAATCACAATCTTACTAGCAAGTCATAACTAGTTACCCAATTCTACAAGATTAACACTTTTCTAAACTAAGTGTTTTAATTTATAATAAAATCATGTTTTGCAAATAACTTCTTATTTATCTTTTCCAATGAATCTATTTAAAAGATCATTAATTTCTTGTACAATAGGGTCATGCTTAACCTAGTTGTACCATATGCTAGAATACTTGTACCATAGCTAATTCCTCCACACAAAGTCAAAACTCACCCACACAACACACACACACCCACGTACACACACACATACACTAGCACATCTTGCTAAAATACTTGCACTCATATAAACAAATACAAATTACATGCCAAACCTTGCAAGAACACATAATATACCATCCATAGCAAGATTCACTAACAAAAACCCAAGAATCATAAACCCTAGTTTAATCAACTATCATGGAATCGAAAATAAACACCCATAGATTAAAGCTTACCTCAAGAGCTATCCAAAAACGAGATCCATACAAGAGAAGAACAAGATCTAAGCTAGAATTCTCCAAGAAAAGCTCAAGAACACAAATGGGTTTTGGTGGTTTTTAGAGAGAGGTTAGAGAGAGAGAGATATATGGATAAGAGTTTGAGAGGTGAAGTGATAAAGATGGGGCTGCCCCCATCTCCTTGTCCGTCCAAATGGTGGGAGGGAAAAAGGACAACTTTTGTCTTCTTTTGACATTTTAACAATACGATTCAAAAAGTCCCTTTCGTAGTTAATTTATTTATAATAGCAAACGGACTCCAATTTTAAAAAACGAAAGCATTTCTGGACACGAAATCCGACAAGGAATCTAACGATATAAAAATCACATTTTCATTTAAACATTTCAGAAAACGGATATTTTAATCCCTTGATTAAAATATCACAAAAGGATAAAAAGTCAAACAATCAATTTAACATTTAGTCAATTTATTCCACATATGGTCAAATAGATATTTTTCCAAATATCATTATATACCTAAAACAACTAGGCCGGTTTTAGGATGTTACAACTCTACCCTCCTTAAAAAGGATTCCGTCCCCGGAATCCAACAACAATATTCAAATAGCAAGTATTTATCACAATAAGTTTACGACTCTATCCCAATCACTTTCGCGTATACATGCTCAAACAAAATCACATCCAATTCGTCATACAATTCATATAGCATTTACCATTCATAATCAGATGGCATTCCTCATGCCATAAAGTTAATCAACTAGCATAAGTTACAACATAATTTCCATACACCAGGTCACACAATTATTTCAAGTCTCAAATACCCACTTGTTTTTTTTCTATATTCTATCAAAACTTACAATCTTGCACAGTTTAATTCGTTAAACGACCCATAATTTTAAGAATTTCCAATTTAATCAATTAGTTCTCAAAAATACCCTTTCATAACATAAAGTCACACCATTTTCGCATACTAAGCACAACCGGGTCAAAATCAAGCAATTCATCGTGACACTATCAAAGTCCTTAGTTAACAATACTTCTAACGGTTCATTAAACATAACAAACTCATGTCATGACTAATAAGTGTTTTCAAAATGTCAACTTTTACTTAGACTTCAAGTCGAACAATTACAATTACAATTCACTAGTTCTCGACTCTTACTTATTAACATCCAAATAACATGATACTTTTCGTCAATTCAATTCACAATTAAGCATAAACCACCTTTATTGCAATCAATAAGACATCATCATCACCTTGAGTAATTTCAAAATTACCAATTCAAACTATGATCAATTTTTATTAACATATATCATTTCAATATAATCATCTAACTTCCAAATTTGTCTCAACTAATTTCACAATCAATGCAAATCATTTAACAAACTCATTTACCTTCAATTATTACTATCACAAGTCATCCCAAAAGGTCTACACCCACAATTCATTAGTCACATTTCAGATTTCAATTTCGACATATGAAACAATTCGGTAATTTATCATAAGCATTTCAGGTCATTCAGATAATTAACATTGACTGACTGTCATAATTAATGTCTATAACAAAAACAAACATCAATTTATCCACATTGCGCAAACATTTCTGATTCTCACTATACAAGTCACTACATGTGACCCGACATGTCACAATAAAATTCCACTTTTCACATAACAAACACTAGTCCTACTTGGACTATTCAATTCACACATATAATTCCATCCATTTTAATTACAAGCCTTACATTAATGATATCCACAACAATTACTATCATGCTCAAATTTATCTATGGCCACGTATATTGTGACCGAAACCGACATACAACCGATTCTCTTCGCTTCTCCGAAAGTGAAGGAACAACCCAAACCACCGAGACACTATGTGTGTCCCGACAACAAGAAAAGAACAATCTTTTATAACTTCTATTCATAACTTTGATCAACTAGACTATCCCATACATCATATCACACTAAACTTAGTCCAAGTTTCAACAAAAGGAACATGTAAGCATACATCACTTATATCTACAAAACTCCTGACACAAAAGATGTATCCCAAATCAACAAGCAATCAATTATTCTAATTCAAGTGACATAAAACACCACGGGTAAGCAATTCAGTTCATCACAACATTTCACAAACCTTAGCTAAGCAATCTTCTCAATTAACAATTCTACATAAACACAACTATTGAGTTTATTAAAGCATACCCGAGCTATCATTGTCGGTCCACGGTTGGTGAAGATTCCCCGACCGCCCCCGTCCTTGACCCACAACCCATTTTCTTTTCCCAAGGTCAACTTCCATCTTGCCCAAATTGGCCACCTCTAGTGTACTTCACTTCCCCACGTGCGTATATATGCTCCTCGGGTAGTTCCCGCATCGTTACTTGATGTGCCAACATTTCCTAGGGCCAAGGGGGTCGGGTTCTCTTTACCTGTCATATCTATAACAATCACAACAACTCACGAAAGCTTAGTTTAAATCGTTAGTAACTACATACTAACTATAAACTAACTTCATTCACATTTGCTCTAATCCCACTCGTCCGGAATGCTTGACCAAACTCGAGCCACGATTTGGGAATGGAACACCAACCCCGTGTATCCATCGCCAAACCGAAGCTCTGATACCAAGTTGTAACACCGCAAAATTTAGAAAGCTTTTTTTTTAAATGCCCGGAGGCGATTAGGTTATTCTCTAGGTCAGTTTAGTTTATCTTAGTTTAGTTTAGTTTACAAACAAGGTCCCACAATAAGCTTCCAAATACACATTTCTTAAACAATACATTAACGGTGTCACTTAAACGTCATGGCTCATTTTTAAAACATATCAAACTGAGCTTGATCAATCATCCCGTCCAAAGCACCGATCACCTGAAAAGGTTCAACGAGGGAGGGATTAGCACAAAGCTAAGTGAATGAATATAATCTGCAAATTCTGTAAAGCCCAACAAGCTAGCATAGACATCTCTACTATCTAAAAGCCACCTAACCACGTATCACTGTTCACTAAAACACGGAAGTTATAAAACATCTCCGGTTAGGGAATCACTGTTTGTTCGAGAAGATCGGGGTCCTGCCGGAGCCTTAAACCATGGCCGGCCAAAACCACGGTAACCGATAGCGTTTCGTATCCAACACCAGGGCAACTCCCTCCCCTTAACCATGCAACAAATACAGGTAAGGTCGGATACCCTATTAGTCGATACCCGATGCCCAGCCGTTCTTCTTCCGACACTGACTTCTCAAACCTCGGTTGCCACTTACCGAGTCCTCGGTTACCAATCAAACCGAGTTGTCGCTTCCAAACAAGCCAAGTCTCTTCACATATGTGCACATAACCTATTTGACTTAACACTAGCAAATATGCACTAACTAGCAAGCTAGATACGAAATTCACATCGAAGATCAATGCAACTGAGTTCCCATCGCGAACTCGAGTTCGCGTCGCTAACTCAGTTCGCGTTCGGGAACTCAGGCGCGAAGTGTTCACGATCAACCCCCAAAATCTCTGTCTCGAGTTCGCGTTTCGCGAACCCTAGTTCGCGTCGCGAACTCCCTGAAGCTGTTACATTTCCTGCATTTTCAACAAGCATGCATATACCAAACTAATTGTAACCAAACACAAGTTGGAGGTTAAATCCACTCACCGAAACCTTCCACTTGCCGAACTCAGAGGTCTAATGTTTCTGAGTCCCGATCCCGATTCCTGTACACCAAACGAATTAGTATATAATTCCACCAAATTATAAACAATGTTAAATATACATTTAACACTAACACTTGCACCACATGAATAACTAAACACTTGCAATATCATATAAACATTTCATGACCATATCATACATATCCAACAAGTCAAACTAAGTTGTCAAGTTGAGTTCTAAAGCTAACTTCTCAAGCCCACTTCTCAAGCTCACCTCTCAAGCTTAAGCTCACTTCTCAAGCTTACCTCTCAAGCTTACTTCTCAAGCTCAAGCTCACTTCTCAAGCTTACTTTACACCAAGTGTTATAAATACTATTTCTAACACATAATCATATTAAGACCACTTATACATACACAATTCAACAATTGAGTCATTCCACCACTTAATCGCCCGAACAGGTCAAAAACCCGAACATGACTATAACACTTCCAATTTCCATCAATTAGCACAAAAACCCTATAACTTAGCAAGTCATAATCATGTAACAATTCATCAAGTTTAAAGTCACCAACAATCCATGTATTTCACTTCCAAATTACTAGTTAACCATTTTAACCAAAAACATCCAAACACTAGTTAGCATTTCAACAATCTCAAATTCTATCTTTTATACAAGATCACATACATACCACTTACTAGTTCATAATTTAACATAAATTATCCAAACACTATAAAAATTAGCATTTTTATCAAATCTCACCAAACTTGACACAAATCATTAAATAACATTTCTAGCATGTTAATTTAACCTTTCTAGTAATAAAAGTCATACAACACCTAAATGACATTTTACACCAATATAACAACTAGTTTACTATTTAAACATAAAATACCAATTAGCTCTTTAACTAACAATTTTGACTCAACACTATCACAACTAGTCATTTTATTAATTAACACAATAGTTGATTATAATCACAACTAACATATTCAACATGTCATTTAACATAACTAGACATAAATTCCATAAATCACAATCTTACTAGCAAGTCATAACTAGTTACCCAATTCTACAAGATTAACACTTTTCTAAACTAAGTGTTTTAATTTATAATAAACTCATGTTTTGCAAATAACTTCTTATTTATCTTTTCCAATGAATCTATTTAAAAGATCATTAATTTCTTGTACAATAGGGTCATGCTTAACCTAGTTGTACCATATGCTAGAATACTTGTACCATAGCTAATTCCTCCACACAAAGTCAAAACTCACCCACACAACACACACACACCCACGTACACACACACATACACTAGCACATCTTGCTAAAATACTTGCACTCATATAAACAAATACAAATTACATGCCAAACCTTGCAAGAACACATAATATACCATCCATAGCAAGATTCACTAACAAAAACCCAAGAATCATAAACCCTAGTTTAATCAACTATCATGGAATCGAAAATAAACACCCATAGATTAAAGCTTACCTCAAGAGCTATCCAAAAACGAGATCCATACAAGAGAAGAACAAGATCTAAGCTAGAATTCTCCAAGAAAAGCTCAAGAACACAAATGGGTTTTGGTGGTTTTTAGAGAGAGGTTAGAGAGAGAGAGAGAGATATGGATAAGTGTAACACCCTAAAATTTACAAGATTTTTAAAATTTTTGAAAACAAAATTATAATCAAAAGGTCCCATAAATAAATCTCAGATATTAATATTTAACATTTAAAAACGTATTTATTGCGGAAATAGTTAAGATAAAGTAAAGTGTTTTAAAATATTAAATGATGTCCACATCAGTAATGAAAAGATACAGCGGTCAACCGTCCACCTTCTCCTTTCCTTTGCTGGTACCTGAAACAATGTGGGGGAAAGTTTGGGTCAGCTGGGGAAGCTGAGTGAATAATTCTCAAAATGCAAACAATCATAACATACAACACATGAGGGCACATCGGTGTACTCCTACTCAGAATCTACTCGATTAATTACTCAGATTTAATTCTCAGATTTTATTACTCAGATTTTAATTTATATAGCGCGCTTGTGTGATTTGGGACGAGAGATCAACCTCGCCCCTCCTCACACCTCAGATAGGCATAAGCCAAAAACTCAGACGGGAGTGATCCCAAAACTCAGACGGGAATAATCCCAAAACTCAGACGGGAGGTGATCCCAGGCATATAGCCAAAAACTCAGATGTGTGTTATTATGTTTTATTATCTCTTTAACATAATTATCTCAGATGCCCTAGCAAGTAGTAGCACAGAATGACCCTGTGCCGAGCTCGGTTACCCAGGCACAATGTCTCAGATTAAAATAAATCAACAGCTGCTCAGATACTCAGATAACAAATCAAACTCAGATAGCGGATCAAACTCAGATAACAGCTCAAGCTCAGATAACAATTATGGTGCAAGAAATGTAACACATAAGTCATGCATGTACAACGTTAAAACTGAATACACGGTGAGAATACTCACCTCGAGAAAACGTAAGCTCCAAAGGATCCTCAATACTCTAAGGCGCTGCTCGGTTATTCCTAGATGATCCTAAAAGCATAAAAATGAAACCCGAATTACAATCCGTTCTAAGGACTCAATTTAGAAAACTAGCAGCACCCGTCGGTCTCACAGAAACTGCTATAACTCTTAAACTGTGCAGTAGATTTATCCCATATTTTTACCAGGAAAAGTAGACAACCCGAACTACATATCTTTGTGAGATGGTCACTGGCTAAAACAGACTCTAAGTGTCTCAACACAGTGTTGCAAGACAGGCATGTCGCACAGGTCATTTTCCTAACAGCAGCATACTAAATTAGCTATAACTTTTAAACCGTAATTCGGATTGACGAGAGGGTTGCGGCATTGAAAAGCTAACTCAAAAATCAAGGTCCCATCACGGGCCAAAAATCCAAAAACGTATTTTAAGTGAGGTAAAAACAGACCCGAAGTCAGCAAACAGATTTTGTTAAAATTCAGCATATTAGAATAGAACCCGTTTTAAAACCCGACATCAACCCGTCTATTTCCGAAACACCCGACATTCCCGAAATTCACATTTAGCCTCAGAAACATGTTTACCATTAATCTAGTCTTTTATTTAAGAAAACTATTCGGTTTTAGGAAAACAAGAACCCTAAGGTTCGGTTTCCGTTTCTCGGTTAAATAAAACGTCTAGCTATAATCAAGATGGTTTTGACCCAACCCGATACTTACAAATGCAGTCCTTAAACCCGAAACACAGCTCTATAAACCCACGAAAATAAAGACTCATAAATTGATAAAACTAGAATTTCAAAAACCCGAATTTCAACATAACCCAAAACACCATTTGAAGTAAAATCAGACGACCGTAACTTTCCACTCGGTACACCAAATGAGACCAAATTTTTACAGCATAAAGTATACCTAAGACCCTACAAACCGTCTATATAAAGTTCGGCCCGGTTCTGCCCCGAAGGGTCCCGAAACAGGCCCGCAACAGGCAATTTCGTGCAGTATTTCAACACTGCAGTCAGTTACAAAAAGGGTCGTATCTCACAAACCGTTAACTCAATTAACGAACGGTCGGCGGAGACGGAAAGCTATCTCAGAGAACTAAAACATTAGAGAAGGACGGGAATTCAAATTCCGGCTCTAACCTATCCAAAAACAGGCACGAACCTGCCAGACAGAATCTGCTCGGCGAACTTTCTGCTCGATCAACCTTCAGCTCGGTTTACTTTCTGCTCGGGGAATTGCACAGGTATGGGGCTCGGTAATCAACCTCACAGAGTCTAAAACTCATGGTTCGAATGTAGCTCGATCAAATGCACAGCTCATCACTCTGACCTTTGCTGCCGCAACCCCGCAACACCAAGAATGATTAGAATCAGGATAAGTAATTGACGAACAAGAAAGACATTAAAAGAAAACAGGCCCTTACCGAATGTGGTTATCAATCTCTCGATCAATTTCTGGCTCGGAGTTCCCTTTGTACTCTGCTCGCTGGTGAGCAATCGGGCTGAATTGGATTTGAAAATAAACGAGAATTGGAAAAATCCAAAAGAAAGAGGTGGAGAAGACTTTGGTGACATGCCTGCCTGCTTGCTTCATTCCCAAACGTGCTAGGCAAGTTGCTTCCATTTCCCACGTACACATCAAGACAGAAATTAAATAACGAGAATGCTAGCTTGCTTACGGTGGCTGACAAGAAATTGAAGATTGGAGCTGCTCTAATTTGGAGGTCACGAATAAGGAGATGGAATGATGGTCTACGGCGCACAACGAGGAGGGAACGAGATTAGGGATAAATCCCTAGCTTAAACTTATTACTACAAAATTATCTAGGCCTCTAGCCCAGTTAATTGACCGGCCCTCTCAACACATCTTGGTTCAGCCCGGTACAAAACACTCTAAAACCGCAGCCCCTATCACTCCCTTATTCTCGTCGGGCCTTGGCCTTACGGCCGGCCTAACTCGTCACTTAATAATTAATTATAGCCCGAGATTTTATTTACGTTTTTGAGTTGACGGGATATATATAAAACGTCACATATTAATTCACGAACCCATTGAGGTGTACACAAAACGTCGCTTAAATAAATCATTCAACACTTGTTATTAATCATACATATAAATGCATATAATAAATACACAACAATTACCCACAGCTATAAAATGTAATGTAATTAAATTTAAATTAAAGTTTAATTGTCTTGAAATCTCAGGGCATTACAATAAGAATTTTAGAGGTGAAGTGATAAAGATGGGGCTGCCCCCATCTCCTTGTCCGTCCAAATGGTGGGAGGGAAAAAGGACAACTTTTGTCTTCTTTTGACATTTTAACAATACGATTCAAAAAGTCCCTTTCGTAGTTAATTTATTTAAAATAGCAAACGGACTCCAATTTTAAAAACGAAAGCATTTCTGGACACGAAATCTGACAAGGAATCTAACGATATAAAAATCACATTTTCATTTAAACATTTCAGAAAACGGATATTTTAATCCCTTGATTAAAATATCACAAAAGGATAAAAGGTCAAACAATCAATTTAACATTTAGTCAATTTATTCCACATATGGTCAAATAGATATTTTTCCAAATATCATTATATACCTAAAACAACTAGGCCGGTTTTAGGATGTTACACATATCCACTAACTATCTACTTTATCAAAGTAAAATTACCCAATTACCCTTAATTTTTACTTTTAAATATCATTAACCCCACTTTATTCAAAAAGTGTGGGACCCACTCCACACTAATCATCCAATTAATCTAATTTAAACATCATATAATCTTTTGCCTCGAAAATCATGAAGCTCAAAATATGTCACTTATTTTAAATCGGAGGAAGTATATTATTTTCAATTTTAATAAATATGTAATTATTAACTTAGATACTTTGTGATTATAGTCTTCCCTTTCGAAATTTGGTGACCTTAAACGGTCGACGGACCGATCAAATGCCCTGGAGGGGCACGTAGTCGATGATGAGCTGCGTAGTGAGGAGGACATGTCTGAGGTGGAGGAACGGAATGCAATGTCGCTTAGAGACAGACCATTACATGTAGTTTAATCATCACAAGACTGGCTACTACACATACTATATCTAAGACTAGTATTAATAGTGACCATACGTGACCTGGGTTATTACTGCCATTTTAGCGAGACCTAGGTTTTATGGTCAATTGTGTGAGAAAACCATAAAATCGTGCGAAAACCAACTATCTTTCATGCCGACCAAATCAAGTAAAGAGAAGGAGTTGCGGGAGGGGGGACACTTTCGTTTAGAGTCAGGTAGTGGAGGGAGACGTGTTCATTGGTCGACAAACTTAATGGCCAACCGTTATAGGTGGTGTAAATAATTAGAAGAAAAAGAAAGAACAAGAAAAATGTTCGTTTAAAATAAGAAAAATGATATTTAGTCATACTATATGGTCATAGCCACTTGATATGATGATATATGTAATTCATTAATTCTCTCTATTAATATTATACATTGATTTTAACACATGTATTCATCTAATAAGTAGGACTATATATCATTACTTTTAAAATAAAATTGTAACAATAGTCTCCAATTAACCAATTGGTTTAGATCAATTGTTCACCAAAGATAGTCTTGGGGTTTTCCTTCATGAAGTCTTGTGTTCAAGGTTTGTTGGAGGCAAAACTTGAAGATAAAAGGGTAGTGAGGTTTTTCTTAATATGTAGAAGGTTCAAAGAAATGCGTACTGCCCTTGTTGTCTAGACTCGAACAATTAATTTACGAAAAAAGCAATAGTCTCCGATTAAAAAAATAAGCTAAACAGAGTGTCCACCCTTTTCAAAGGGAAAAGTCAATCGTCTTCTAATCACCATCAGAATTAGCAAAATTAGGGTTAGGGTTTTACAGTTTTGTCTCTGTTCTTCATCTGTTACTATCATGGCGTCCGAAGAGATCGCTTTAGTACTATCAAGCCGTCACCAAAATCACAACTCTCAGCTTCTATTCCAAGACGACTCAAACTTAGCCTTTCGCTGTAATCCACCGCAGCACCACCACCAAAACCACCGCTTTAGCCATCATCCTGCGGGAGACAACAGCAACAAAACAACTCGTGAGCTTACTGGCTTCATCGAGCATCAAAACCGACACTATCAACCACAAGCCACAACTGAATTCCGTCGGAGCATGTGCGAAGCTGCTCCAGCCTACCACCGTGGTATTAACCAGTGGGATGGCAGAAATGGGCGGGATTCCAGCTCTCCCAGCGGAGATGGATCGGATAGCGACGATGATGATGACGAAGACGATGGCGACATGGATGATGCAGAAGGGGACGGTGATGGTCACGTGGCTCGGTTTGTAAACAACAGTGATGATATTAAGAACGCTTGCAAAAGTAATGTTGTTGCAAACAGCATCGATGAGAAAAATGTTAATGGGAAAAGGAATCATATATCCTCAATTGGTAAGTTTTGGTAACAATCACAACTTTTATTCAATTTCTATGTATAACTGTATTCAATTAGGGAAGTTATGAAAGATGAAATTGTTATGCTGGCAGGAAACGATATAAATGATGCAAGATCAAATCCAATCGAGAATCATCAGTTATGCCAGTACCAAAATGCTATCACCATTGCTGACCCAGATGGTGAAATGTATTACTCTCAGTATCTTCACGGGGCCGAGGGTTCAGGTGCAGGGATCAAAGATATGTTGGTTGAAAACAGTTGTGGATTCAGTGGAAGAAAAGATGTTTCAAATCCAGGTGGATCAGAGGAGTCTCTAAGGACAATTTTCTCAGATCCTTTGACGTGAGTCCGTTAATTTACTAGATATTATGGTTGATTAATCTTTAATTAGGGTTTTATGGTCATTACACATACAGAGGGGTTCTCATGGATGATGCTATGATATTACCTTGTGGACATTCGTTTGGTAGCAGTGGAATGCAACATGTTATGAAGATGGTGAGTATTATACTATTATGAAGTTTTGTTATTATGATTTAGTAAATAAGTTATGGCATCATTTATGAAGTTTTTCGTCATGCTTTTCCTTCACAATTATGTTTTTCCAGAAAGCATGCTACACTTGTTCAAATCCAGTATCGGAAGGCTCGGTTGCTCCAAATCTATGTAAGAAAACTAGAAAAGAATTTTTTATTTTTTATTTTGTTTCAAATGAGTAATTTTGTAGTTATTTATATATTTTTTTGCTCATTTATGTAGCTTTGCGATCTGCTGTTCACGCGTTCCGTAGGGAAGAAGAGTTGCAAACTCAGTGTGCATCCAAAAGAAGAAATTATGGTGGTTTAAGTCTTGTTGACCAATCAAGAGGCCGAGGTGTTCAATTTCCATTTTTTGTGTCTGAACGCGTTATTATCAAGGTTATTCATATTTACATTTATAGTTTTATACTGCTTAATAATGGCCGATTACTTGCATACATGTGTTCGTATGAATTGAAAAACAAACAACTATTGAATCATATTTCAATAGTGTCATATATTTTTTTGTAAAAAGATCTCCCAAAAAATTATTATCTTATTATTTTATTGATTTTTTCAATTTTTTACATTGTCCGAAGTCAGGACTGGACAAATTTAATATTCTAGAGAGTTTTTAAATTTACTGAGTGTTTATTTAAAGAGTTTTGACTGTAGGTTCTAAATTATTATATTTAATTTTTTTTAGGGTAATAAGAGGACACCTCCACGTTTTGTTGGTCGTGAAGCCATTGTAACCACTCAGTGCTTAAATGGATGGTCAGTCTCTTCTTTTCTTTAACTAATTTAATTTTTTTACTTGTATTATCACTTTATTATTCGTTTAATGAAAATTGGCCTAAATTAGGTATGTTGTGAAGACACTTGATAATGCGGAAAGTGTGAAACTGCAATATCGATCTTTAGCAAAGGTTCAAGATTCGAGTAAGATCACAACGCCTAATTGGCTACCG
Source organism: Calendula officinalis (assembly GCA_963853835.1). NCBI lineage: Eukaryota > Viridiplantae > Streptophyta > Magnoliopsida > Asterales > Asteraceae > Calendula > Calendula officinalis. Next base: position 25,587,255 of record OY970820.1, read on the forward strand.
AGTGATCATATTTAGTCATTTTAAAATTTGGGTTGTTTGTAAATTTATGTCGTGTAGATGTGGTTTTAGCCTTTAGGTTATATTTGTATACATCTTCTTGTTGCATATTAATGTCGTATTTATTATTTAGAATATATATTATTACAGGTAACCAATCAAGATGGAATATTGCATTATTGCTATGAATAACGGAATACAATGATCTACATAATATAAACAAAACATTAAAAGAATTAAAGAAGTCATGAAGATAAAAAGGACCATACTGATTTTACTCATCATAGCCAATAAAATACCCGGGTGACTGAATTTTTTTTTTTTTTTTTTTTTTTTTGTCTTCAAACCGCACTGCTTTCAATATTGGTTTGGTTTTCCGTCAACATAGGGAAAATTTGATTTGGGTGAAACCGGTTTAGTTTTGACTTGATTTTGGAGAGTGGAGTTATATCCAGTTGAAACCGGTTTAGACAGGATCTAAATTGGTTTGGAATCGAAATCTGGTTTTTAAACCGGTTCTAAAGGTTAGTTTGACAGTAAAACCGGTTTTCAAATCAGTTCTACCTCCCGGCTCGATTTGATCCCGGCCTGATGGTTTGTGACTCGATCTGTTCCGACGGCGTCCAAACTGGTTATGATCCGATTCCAAGCTGGTTTTGAAATCGTTCCAGTTTGGTAATGGTTTAGGTGTGCATGTCTAGTCCGGAGTTTTTCGAAGCCCAATAATTTTTCTGAAAAAATAAGCCCTAAAACTTAAATGATTGAAAATTATAAAATACTCTAATGAAATTTTGTACTTGCGTATGTATATTAATCTCGCTATATACAATATAACCTAACATTATTTGGGCAATAATAAATTTTCATAATACATATCCAACTAGGGCAAGAGAAATATATAGCCCTTTATTATGCAAGGTGTTGTTCACATATGCATTTGGACTGCCCCTGAAAATACTACATAAGATGTTAGACATGGATGGTCATCACACTTTTACATTAGACAAAAAAACAATTTGTAAATTCAGTTTTTATGAAGCCATAATGATTAACACGTTTTTTCACGGCATTTCCGTTTATATGGGATTCCTCCGGGGTGATCGAGGTTCTTTCTAAAATGCACGTGACTTAATTGTTATCGTTTTTGAACCATCTTCAATCATTTTAATAATGTATGTTTTTTTTTGTAAATACTTCAATTGTCTCTAGGAACACAAGAAAACAATAACATCAAATATAAGCATATAGTTGAAATGCTGTATTATAAATTCATAATAAACCCCATTTGTGTTGAACAGTGTATTATTTACATCTAAAATTAAACCATCTACTGATTACCATCCAAATTCCACCGGCCTTCAATTTACCAACCAAGAATCTTTCAACTGCGAGGATGCAGTTTCTGTAAAACTCTTTACCTTTATCAAGCAATAATGGCTGCAAATAAACCCTAATCCTCCGCCATTGACGCTACTTGTTTTCAACAAATAACAAGCGGATTTGCAGTAGTCTCTTCCTCTGATTTTACCTTGAATCAGTACTCCAAAAGCCTGAGTTCCGCCTTCTTCCTTGAAATTGTTCTCCCCGAGCTCTTCCACTAGTATAATTCCGTCCAGTGAAGACGATTTCTCCGTTATCACATTCCGCCAACTTTTATTTTTCACCGCCTTCTCCGTCTTCACCTCGCCGTTGGCGTAGATCTGAATAAGTAATGCGCTTGTCTTATGTTCTTCACGATTTCCGTAACTGAACCTTTAACCCATTCCTCGAGATTGTCCGTACTGGAAGAGGGATCCTGATCAGAAACAGGAGGATCGGAAAACACTGTCGCCGCAGCACAGATTCTCGGAGAACGATTTTTAACTGCAAAATTAGGGATTGCAAGAGAATTAAGACGGTTAAATCCGTAAATCGCATCCGATTGTTCGTCAAACAAAGCAGCAGCTGACTTGCAAAGCACGTAACGAGTACCCGAACATGCCATTGTTTACTGTGGTCGCCGGCGGTGGAGTTTAATCCCGGGAGCTCCGTTTCGTTGGGGGATTTGTTGATTGTGCGTAGAATATATAACGACATTCTAATAATTCTATTTGGAATTGCTTAAATTGACAAACCAAAATACCAAATTACATTAAGTTTTATTTATTAATCCTTATATTTTACGGATTTTTCTAAAATATACCTTAACTTTCCAATTAAATTTAAAAAAAAATAATTAATACTGTACATCATAATAAAATAGCAGCTTCTCAATTTGCCGAACCGGAACTAGAATCCAAACCTCTGATTCCGATTACCCGCAATGTTTTGAAAATCAGATCAACTTGGCTGGTCCGCAACGTTTTGATGTCTTGTTGTTGGGAGGTTTTAATTTCATGGGTCTGCAATATGTGTTAGCAAGATGTATTTTAGCGATGTAGGATGGTCTCATGATAGTCACTAATGTTGATGGTCTCGTGATGAATTTTTATATTGATCAAATTAGAATAAAGATAAATAGGAAGATTTAGTATTAACTAATACCATCATCTCTTTAACCCTAAAACTTTTTAAAAAGTTGATCAGTTGCTTGTAAGTAATAACTTGCGAGAATGAGTTCCTTGAAGGAAAACAATTTGTTAAAAGGGGAAAATTGAAGTTGATGGGTGATAATTGAAGGCAAGAACATGCATCTGCATGAAGGCGTGTGCTCGCCAATGGGCAACGTTGGAATTGCTTATGTTTATTATGCTTTGCTAACCACGTGGCATTTCCTACGTGTATATTCTTTAGATTATTTATCGTATAAAAATGTAATCCATTTCCATAATGTGGGCCAGAACATGGTTAGTAAAGGCCCAAAACATGGTACAACAAGATGATTAATGAGTACTGTGTTTAGCCCATAAAGCCCAAGTATTCTGCAGCCCGACCCGATTTATACCGGGTAATGACGCGTCAACCCGACTTCCCCAACGAGATCCAGACACTCCCCCTTCTTCTGCATCAGACAAGCAAACAAATCAAAAAAACATACAAACAAACAGGATTTTGTAGAGAGAGTGAACTGAAATGCAAGATCCGTCAAATCCAAATTCTAAACTGCAAAATGCGTCGTCGTTTCCGTTTCGGCCGTCTCATCATCGGCGAGCACACTCTGAGATGAACTTCCGGCTGCCGGACGATCTAGATCTGGCCTCGGACCCATACGATGCACCGTCTGGAAGCTTCGAAGAGTTAGGATCTGAAGAAGATCTGTTCTGTACTTATATGGACATTGAGAAGCTCGGATCCAACTTGAACGACGGCGGCGTTCTGGATAACGGCCAGATCAGCAATGCTGGTGGCGGAGGTGGACCTTCGGAGGATAATAACGGTGGCGGTGGTGATGGTGATAAGAGCAGCAGTAGACCTCGACATCGGCATAGTAATTCTGTGGATAGTTCGAGTTTTTTAAACGAAAGTATTGAAGCTAAGAAGGCAATGGCTCCTGAAAAACTTGCTGAATTGTGGACTCTTGATCCCAAACGAGCTAAGAGGTAATATTCTTACCTGTAACTTTTAACGCTAAGCATCTTATGCTAATGGTTTTGCTATTCGAAATTCGATTTACTGTTAATTCGATGTGGATCTTTGCAAATCTAATGCTGTAATTCAATATAATTGAGCAAACCAGATGCAAATTGACATATTATATTGTAGAAACACTAGCGCATGACATAAATGCCAGAGATTTGGACTTCAATTCTGTCAGGATTGATTAACATTATATTTCTATATCTTCATCAGTATTTAGTAGGCTTCTAGATGAATAAGTTATCATCCAGGTTAGAAAAAGTAATCAGGCATCATTGTTAAATACGAATCACATTAGAATGTAGACTTATAATGCATTTTTGTAATTAGTAATTAAGCAAATGATTTATGATGATCATAATTTCAGGATTTTGGCAAATCGACAATCTGCAGCTCGTTCAAAAGAGAGAAAGGCACGTTATATGTCTGAGCTCGAGAGAAAAGTTCAGACCCTGCAAACTGAAGCAACCACACTTTCAGCACAATTAACCCTCTTTCAGGTCAATAATCAAACCTTATGTATTTGTATCATAATTTCAGTATAAAACTATCAAATATTATTTTTAAACTTATGTTTCCCTTATACAGAGGGATACAACTGGCTTGTCTTCTGAAAACACCGAACTTAAGCTCCGATTACAAGCTATGGAACAACAAGCTCAATTACGCGATGGTAAGTTTCAATAATTTATGATCATCTGACAAAACTAATTATGAAATTTTGTATTATATATTTAATATTTTATAATATAGCTCTAAATGAGGCATTGAAGCAAGAAGTTGAAAGACTAAGAATGGCAACTGGAGAAGTAGCAAGCTGTTCAGATGGTTACAATTTTGGAATGCACCATGTTCCCTACAACCAATCAAACTTCTTCACTAACCACCAACAACAACCAGAACCGCCACAATACCACCACCAGTCAAACCACCACCAACAACAACAGGATCCACTTGGCCGGTTTCAGGGGCTGGATATCAGTACCAGAGGTAACCATCATCTTGTCAAATCTGAAGGCCCTTCAATTTCCGCCAGTGAAAGCAGCAGTACATTTTAAAATGGCCAAAATACATTTTAGTACCCCGAAATTGGTTGACTAGGTCTTTTACTATCCTGAATTATTAACCGTGCAACATAGTACTCTGAACTTGACAAAATGGTGGATTTATTACCCTACTTGACTTACTTTCGTGGGAGTTTTGGACGGACCAAAAAAACATATGTTCATCTCAGTATATTGATATTAGATGCAAATCACGTGTGAAAACAAGACCAAATTAGCGAGTCGTGGTACTAAATCGATCATTATGTCAAGTTGAAGGTACCATGCTGCTGCACCTTTGATAGTTCAGGTACTAAAAAACCTAGATAGCCAAGGTTAAGGTAATTAAATGAATTTTGGCCTTTTAAAATTTCTCATTGTTTTTCCACATTTGTGTTACCACCAAATTCTTTAAATTGTTCATAGACTAACACTTTGTTAGTGCGTATACTACACCCCATTTTCTTCAAATTAATTTATTTATAACCATTCCATTTGTGGGATACAAGTTACAACGTTGTTTCTTTTTTCCCTTTTTAATTAATTTAGTAGACACTTTGTTAGGCATGTTTGGTAAAACTGTATGGTTTACTTATGACTATGGTTATTCATAGGCTCTATTTGTATTTGGTTATGAACAGAAAATGACTGTTTGTTAAGTGTTATTAGAAATTTATATGCTTTTAGTTATAAGATGATCTATGTAACTTAGTTTTTTTTTTTTTTTTTAAAAAAATCTCGGGAACTAGTGTAATTTTAAAACGTGTTAAAATGTTTTCACTTTCCAGTTCAAATAACATTAGGGATTTTATGTATTGTAAAGAATAAATGATTAGAAAACTTAAATGTTAGTTTTCAAAAAATTAATTGGAGGGTTAGTGTGCGATGAGAGGGTCCTCTGGTGCTCCTGAAATGGCGCCATTTTCCAAGCCGTTTGTATATGGCACGCCTTTATTTTGATACTCTTTATGGTGTAAATGAATGGATATTTAGATGGGTCACAAAAGTTGTTTAGTGCTTCAGTGATGAGTAAGGGTTATTTTGGTGTAGCCATCATACATAATGCTCTTATCAAATATAAAAGTTAGTTTTTTCTTTTCCATGAAATATTTTCTATAAAATTTTAGAGTTGCATCCAGGAAAGTCCTTTATTTTTATAAAGTTTTAAGAAACAAATCTTAGTCATTGGATCAAAAGATCCCTTAACCACCACCATCATCAAATCACATGTGATTCAATATACAACCACCACCATTGGCCACCACCACCGCCAACCACCTCCAACCACCGTCCGCCGCCGGGCGGCCTAGTGCAATCACATGAGATTGGATACGCAATCACATGTGATTGCAAGCAGCCGACGGTGACGAGGGGTTGCCGGTGGTGGAGACGGTGGTTGACAGAGGTTGGTGGTGGTGGAAGTCGGCCGTGTTGAATTACATGTTATTTAATACACATGGGGTGGTGGTGGTGGTGGTCGACAGTGTGCAATCACATGTGATTTAATACACATGAGGTGGGGGTTGTGTTGATGTGTTGAATCACATGTGATTCTGGTGGTGGTGGTGATTTGGGGATTGATTGATCCAAAAGCTGATATTTGTTTATCAGTTGTTTATAAAAATCATGAATATTCTTGAACATTTCAGTAAAACTTTAATATAAACATATTTTAGCTTTTCCTAAAAAAAATTTCACGAAAACTGTCAAGAAAATTAAAACTAAGGGCATGTTTGTGAAAGCTCATTTAAAAGTTTATTAGCTTACTAATTTATATAGAGTTTGGCTAACTCATACTCTAAGGGCACGAGATAATCACGTTTAATTAACTCAAACTTACCATTTGTACTTAGTAATATATTTAATTCATGCAAAATATAGAATTCGTTAATGACTAATAAATGCATTTATTCATTATGAAAGGAAATATAGAGTTCATTCAACACTTCTAATCTCATGTCCTTAAGACATGAGTTAGAGAACCCCATTTATATAAGTCACGGTTAAAGAATTTATTTAAGCTTATAAGTAAGTAAACATTCTAAATAAGTTTTCTCTTGCCCTAAATGCACTTTTGTTGTTTCAAATGCTCTATATAATTAATTACAAAATAAAATATGACCATGTTATGATACGTTGATATTAGAAGCTAGAGCTGTGAAGGTGACCATATAGATGAGTCAGACATGAGATGGTCCATGGACCGTGAACCAAGAGACTGTTATAAATGCACATGGCACAGTAACGCAACATGTAAAGGTCAAGTGGGGGCTCTTTGTGTCTGGTTAGTGGCTACAATACAAGACCATGGTTAATAACTAACTGCCCCTTGATGGCTATTGCTCCCCCACAATCTGTCCTAATTTTATTGATTTTTCAAATCTAATGGACCATTTTTAACTTACACGTTAATATAAGCCATATGTATATAACTTCTAACGAACTAAACGAAAATTCAACACTTTATTTTCTGATAGCGTTTTTCCTTCAATTCTAACTTCGTATAGATTTTCAAAGATATTATGATCTAAACATCCTTTATCTCCCTACTATTAATGAGCACGACGATAATTGAGAGAGTCTAAGACTGCTCATAATCATAACACCAACTGACACTTAATTTTTTGTCAAATTAGCGTCAAGTCTACTGACACAACTATCCTAAGAATATTCATTCAATTAATAGATTATGAAATAAATTACAGAAATTGTCTCTGGATTCTACTATTTTATCTATAAATAATTTTTTTTTAATCATGTGATTATCAAATTTCCTTATTTACGTCCATTTTGACTTAAAATGACTAGAATACCTTACAAATATATTTCTAATTTTTAAATCATTTTATATTCTTTTTTTCTTTTCTTTTTTTTCCTTCTATCTCTCTTCTTTGTGAAACCTGCAACAAAACCCATTTTCATCTCCCAAGAAGTCATTTCTCACCATTATTTTCATATCAACCCATTTTTCTCAACCCTAATTTCCCGCAGTATCACCATCTCTAGCGACGACACAACATCACCTTCGACATGGACACCACATGACCTGCAATGGTTTACAAATGGGCGTGTGTCATATAAACTAAGAGATTGTGGACTCAAGTATTATTTGAGGTAGGTGCGGTGTATAATTGTATATAACGAGTTAGATTTAATCCGCGCTTTGCTGCGGAAATTTATAGTACTTTTTTTTCTTACTCAAAAACTAAGATTTGGATTATATCAAATTTGATATTTTTATTTATATATGAAAATTTGTATAATTGTTATACTTCTTAACAATAATAATATTAACAATAAAATTATAATAATATGAGTATTGATATTTTCTTAACAATTAAATAACAAAAATTGAAAAAATAAACAAACATGTGGCAAAATATGGCGAAGTGGAAGATTTAATAAACTCACAATTGTAAATAGCAATAAACTTAAGGGGGAAAAATGGAAATGTAAAAATTGAAAAAAGAAACAAACATGTAGCAAATTTTGACCTTCAGTGCATTTGAAGTGAAAAACTTAACAAACCTACAATTATAAATAGCAGTAAACTTAAGGGGGCAAAATGGAAGTACTTATGAACGGTGAATTTTGAATGAGTAATGTATTTATAGAGTAAAGAGTAATGTGAATTTCTTCGTATTCAAGTTTAATTATAAATTTATAATACTAGGAGTGAGTGATTTATTATTAATAATAAGTTCTGAAAATGACTTTTTTGTTCATATTTCAGATAAAGAGAATTGGTTGTTGCAATACCATCCTTGAATTGAGTAATTTGGATAAGTTTTGAGTTTTTTCTTTTTCTTTTTCTTTATGTATTTCCAGAGAGACATTTACATAGCTCTCGGTTCATAGTTTCCATTAATGTGGAACTAGTGCTCTTAGAGTCTTAGGTACATTGTAACCAAATTTTCAATGGGGTCCATTTTTATTGTTTTAGGTGCGATATGAAGAAAATGGAAAATGAGATTAAGAACCATTATATTGTTTTAGATGCAATATCAAGAAAATGGAAAATGAGATTAAGAACCATTGGTGGTGATATAATGATAAGCGTTCTCGAATAAGTTTCTAGAAGTCAAATTTTTGATCACTCTTTGCGTAAATATTTACTCAATGATCATAAAAATATTTAAAACGGCCTAAACAATTGGTAAATTGTGTACATCAAAATATAAAAAAGGAAAATGATAATGACAGCCCTTAGGGCTGTCATTAAGAAGACAAAATAACAAAAGACAACTCCCCTGAATTTTAAGAATATTACTTTTTTAATCAATGTACAAGCTTTTTATGCATGTTAATAACAGCTCTAAGGGCTGTCATTAACAAAACCCTATAAAAAAAAAGAGGGAAAATGATATAAAGAGAGTGTGTTTTTCTTCTCATCAAATAGGTGCAGGCAGTATAATAAAAGCAGACAAGAGCTTGTGAAAGGACTTTCATTGGACCCCCTAATACAACATGCACAATTTGGATGCCCTTCTCCCTTTGTAGCTACAATTTTCTCACACTAGTCACAAATAAAATGTTTTTATTTTCTTTTATCACAATATCTTCTAAAGATTATAGCGTTTTCGAAAGTTTTTGGATCCACACACTTCTAATGACAAACCATTATTTTATACGTTATCTAACATAGTATTCATGTAATTACAAATTCAGAACATATTTAAATGATTCATGTTAAATATTTATTTAGTAACATTGCGACATTTTTCCCAATGCACATCTTTTTGTGTCCTAATTTATCTTGCGGCTCAGTTGATCTAGATGGCTGATATGCCTGTCTTTTTATAACTGGTAAAACATACTTTATTAAACAAAACTATCATAGCACAAGGTGTCAATGTGATGTTTAAGTTAAAATGATTTTATAATATTATTTTAATATCCATCTTAAAATTATCATCTTTCAAAGGGTGTCAAGTTCTGACCGGACCAAAAACCACCACGAGAATAAATAAGTTAGATTGAGGTAGAGAAGTTTCGGGCCAGTATTGAGACTACTCTACTGACACATTTATTAAACATGCTAGATTCTGAGCTAATTATAATTTAAATAAACCGACATTAATATACTTTAGTTGATTTTATTTACAATTTAAAAAGTTGACTTGTTTGACTCACTTGATTAATTCAATATACTAATCTTTTTAAACTGTTTAATGAAATGTATTATATGGGCCATTAATATAAACAAGTTAATTTCATGGTGATGTTTATGCAAAAGTTGAGGTTAATAACCTAAAAAAATATTTTGTTTAAAGCAAAACAAAAGTTGAGGTTAATAACCTAAAAAAATATTTTATTTAAAGCAAATAACTACGGTTATGACATGTGATAAGCTCGATTTATATATAATAAATAACCAAATATATATATATATATATATATATATATATATATATATATATATATATATATATATATATATATATATATATATATATATATATATATATGGTTGAATTAAAATCAGAACCAATTAAGGCTACAGAACCAGCAGAACTCAATCTAAACCATTGATTTTTGAAATGAAATGATCATGGAAGACACATTAATGTATTTGATGAGGGAACCCCAAATATTGGTTTGCATGGATGTCATTCATGCATGTATACATATATGTATATGTTTTCATGTATGTATACATAAGTGTTACCTATACATGTATGAGAACCCTGATTTTAAAAAGAACTTTGAGAACTCTCTAATTTTAATCTTAGCCATCAAAAAAACAATCTAGTGGTCAATATTAGATAATGGCATATTTGTAATTAGTAGACCAATTTTGGACGGATGTTTAATAGCCAAAAGGGTATTTTGGTACTTATTTAATACAGAAAATTCAGGCATTATTTTTGGAAATCTTTTGTTGCATATATTTTATTTTACGAATTTGCATTATTTTATTTTACGATTGTGCATATATGTTTTTTTATACATCTGCATACATGTTTTTTGGTATTAATTTCAGAAATTTATTTTAGTTTTCCAGTTATGCATATATGTTATTTTGCGGGGTTGCACATATATTAAAAACAAACATGTTTAACAAACTATCCAAATTTTACAAAACTGGAAGAACAAAAAATATACATGTATGTTGAACTTATTTAAACAAAAAGTCAAAAATTATTTCAAAAAATAAATATGTATTAACACAATAACATATATGCATCCAAATAGTTGGTGAGATGTAATCGTGTTTCCTTTTGAAGCAATTTTCTTCTTCATACACCATAACAAACTACGTCCATTTTCTTCTTTTTTTTCCACTTGTATAATTTGTCAATTTTCTTTGTATCACTCACTACAAAACATGAACAACATAAAACATATATGTTTAGTGAAATGCATACATGCACGAATAAGCATATGAGTTCAATCAATAACACTTATTTACCATAATAAAAAACACATATGCAAACATGTTACCTGAAAAAATCACTTTATTATACAATATAATAATTGAAATCTCTTTATTAGAATAATTAAGATCTCACATAAAAATCCTAACTTTTAATTGATCAGTGGTGCTCCTGGTGGACCCAATTTAAAAAAATGAGACTATGAAACTCAATCTCAATTCAAGAACTAAACTACCGAATGTAAAACTAAGCAAATCAAACAAATTAAATATAAATTAAAGTAAAGATTCACCAATTTTATAAGTATTATCAATAATACCATCGCCGCCCCACCTTCCAACCTTCAGTCAAATACAACCTTATTCCGTTCAAACAAATCGAATACAAAATACACCCCACCATCCAGCTTTATTCCGCTCAAGATCCAAAACAAGTTCATAAATTTAGGTGTCTCGCAATAAAACAAAACATGAAATTTTAAGAGAGCAATTATAAACAATTAAAAAATACTCACATTTCTTCTTTACAAATTCACGGTTCAGGTAGGACACCGAATGAGTGCCTATACCAGAACAATGAACGAACCATACCACTGCACGTTTAACATCTCTAAAAAAACCTAGCCCGCAACCACCGCCGAACGAATCAGACCGCGCCGCCACCGTCACCGGTGGCCCTCACCGCCGGCAGAAAGCCAAGTGATTTTATCAAAACCCTAACCGTAACCCGTTTCACGGACCATCGGCGCGTGACTGGGATTCCGATGCGGAGATACATGCCTATATGATCGAAAATTTGCGGATGTTTCAGTGGTGGTGGTCGTGTACCCTGGTTTGGCATGTCAAAGGCCAGATCTTGGATTAGAAAAAACATGGACTCAACTGTTAGAGAGAGAAACAAGGTGGAGACCCTTCTCCTTTTTCTTGTGGAGTCGATATCGATTATACGTAAACAATGAAGATATGGTCAAATCGTCTCCATCATTCTAGGCATACTTTATATAACTACCAAATATAGATAAATCGGATTTAATTACAAATTGTCTATATTACCCCTACCGAAAATAGCTGTATTAAATAAATGAAAAATAATATACTAATTTGTGATTGGTTAATCAGGGTTCTCAGAGTTCTTTTTAAAATCAGGGTTCTCAATATAATCCTTCACTATATATATATATATATATATATATATATATATATATATATATATATATATATATATATATATATATATAGTGAAGGATTATATTGAGAACCCTAATTTTAAAAAGAACTTTGAGAACCCTCTATTAGCCAATCACAAATTAGTAGTATATTTTCATTTATTTTATAATAATAAAATCGGTAGGGGTATTATAGACATTTAGCAATTAAAACCGAAATAAACATTTTTGGTAGTTACTTAAAATATGCCTACAATCTTGGATTGAATTTGGTCATATCTCTGTTATTCAATATAACCGCATCACGTGTATTATATCTCATACCCTAATTGTAGTCGTCCATAGTCACCGTCGTCCATATTACTGCTGAAATTCTTATGTGGTTTATCATCGGTGTTGTTGAAGGCGATCGAGTTTGGTTATTTAATTTATAAATTCGTCAGACTTATAATCGTTATATACTACGGTTACAGTAGAAGAGATAGGTTCATCCCGTGATGTTTCAATCGATGATGAGATTGTAGATGTCCCTATGCAGGAAGTCGATAATGATCTCATGGATATAATGTTGCAAGATCATCCCGATGAAGAACATGCAATTGACGCGGGTAATGTTTTTTCAACCGAATTATTTTTTCATATTATAAAAGCAAAATTTTTTGGTTTGATTATTATGATGTAATTGTGTTGTTGTTTATGAAGTAATGGCGGTTTTTAGCTCTAAATATTTTTTCACAGTGCATATCTGTTTTGAATCATATTTTTTGTCTAAACTTTATCGTTCACCACTGTACGTTTCTGTCTATATTGATTTCGTGTTTCATGTTCTGATAATTATTTTATCATGATTTCCCAGCTCAATCATCGGATTCATGAAATCCATGCTTATGAAGAAATCGATGATGTTGATGACACAAATGATTCTGCTGACAAGTATTCAAGTGACGGAGAATGGGGTTATGATGAGGAATGAAGATTGAATTATTTTTTAATTAAGACAATTTTTTTAGTAATGTTTCTAGACTTTTGCCTTTATTTCAATCGTGTTTCAATTTGAATTATTTTTAGTATTAATTTTGGAAATACCATATTCAATTGTGTTTCAATTTAATTTCAATATATATAATTTGTCTTATTTTGATCTAGTTAAACGGATTTGGGTTTGAATGAGTGTAGCATACATGTTATGTTGAATTAATATATAGCTTTTTTACTTTTATAAAATAAATGCATATATGTTCTTTTCAGTTAATATATAGCTTTGTTTACTTTAACATACATGTTACTAACAAAATAAACATACTTTATAAGTCATTTATGTTATTATCAGAATTTTCACACCTTATAGTTTCATACTTAATGTATAACTTAACATTTTATTTTTACGATTGACTATAACATATATGTTTTGTTACTAACATAATTAACCAACATATAGTTTATATACGTTAATATATTTCACATGGTTGAATCAATGACATCTCCTAAACAGTTTATAACCATTAATGTGAAAAACTAAACAACCAATGTCGACAAACTAAAATATTCCAAATATTCCATAAAATAGTCAAAATAAGATGAACAGAATTATTCAAAAAGCGAAAAACACAAATGTTTCCCAACAAAAGCTAAATAAAATAAAAACCATTTTAAACTATAGCATTTTAAACACAAATGTTTCCTCTTTATATTGCATTCCGAAAGCAGAATCCATGTTGCATACCTAGCTTTCAATATCTTTATTTGTTTAACCAGCCTCAAAGGGTTACCATCAAAACCACCATCCCATTTCTTGAGATCTTGATCAATATATGATTCCATGCACCTCATCACAAATACACCAAAAGTTTTTTTTGTACCTTCCGCTCTGCCATTTAAACTGCCCGATGACCAGCTCAGATTTGTAAAATTATCCGCCATACTATGATTTTTGCTCAACATGTACTTGGAAAATATGTTTTCATATATGTTCATGTAATAACAGTCAAAAACACATATATGTTTACCTTTTCCTTATTTTCTAGGTTTGGCTTTACCTGATAATCAAGTTTTTAGTAATCAGACATATATGTTCATGTAATAACAGTCAAAAACACATATATGTTGAAATGTGAATGATATGATTAAGACAATCATAGTTAAAACACAAGTGTTTCTTTGTTCTACTTACCTGTCTTACTAGCTGAACCGGTACCTACATCATCAGTTGTTCTTGTTTTTTTGTTAATTTTCCCGGTATTCGTTCCTATGAAACAAAATTATTACTAAGAAACAAATACAATATTTATAGATAAAAAAACTGTCCAATCATGTGTTTGCATATCTGTTATTTTCGTTGATTTATCACCTACTACTTTGTTTTTCCCAGAATTTAAAACACTACTTCCTGTTTTGTTAACATCTACATTTTGGAAAAAAAAACAAGTCATAGAAACCGACTATTTTAAAGAAATAATTTTAATATGATGTATTTTGCATATCTGATACATGATATGCTATAGATTTTACCTTCTTTTGATGAAGACCGAGTTGACACAAAATCATCATCATCATTCAATCTTTCACGTTTTTTTGAGTTCCTGGTAGAACCTACACGCAACAACAAATTCATATTTGTCAAAATCACAGCAGATAACAAACCCTAACAACACATATGTGTTACTCGAACTAACACATAACCAAAATTCACAATTTCCGGTGACAAATACACGCCAATATTACAATATTACACAGTTTTGTTCTCAATTTTACATATATGTCACCGGAAGAGGTAACCCTAAAAATGTTTATGTTTCAAACGTTCCAAACTATAAACCCAAATGCCCAATTTGATTCAATCGTTACACCCCATTGCTACAATTTTGCAAAATTGCATCGTTTATTTACGTCGGAAACATGTAAATTTATCATTTTTATGTGTATTGCTGTAACATTTACCTGACATTTTGCACCGATTGGAACTTGATGTTCGATCGCCGTTCAAATCGCCGGAGCTTCCTTATGACTGTAACGAATGAAAAACCCTATGATTCTTATACCATTAAAACAAACCTGCAATATATTTTAATTTTGGATAGAATCGTGTACCCCTTTTTCCCGATTTCTTTGTGAAACAACCGTCGAGTATGGTATCAAGAAGAACAGAATTACGGTATGTTTTTTAGAAGGTGGCGTAAATTTAGGGAGGAAGGTTAGGAAACATCGATAAACGTGCATGATATTTTTTATGATTTTTTCTTTTTTTTTTTCTTTAATGAATAAGTACTAAAATACCCTTTTGGCTATTAAATATCCATCCAAAATTGGTCCACTAATTACAAATATGCCATTATCTAATATTGACCACTAGATTATTTTTTTGATGGCTAGGATTAAAATTAAAGAGTTCTCAAAGTTCTTTTTAAAATCAGGGTTCTCAATATAACTCAATCCTATATATATATATATATATATATATATATATATATATATATATATATATATATATATATATATATATATATATATATATATATATATATATATATATGAGTAATGGTATTGATTGCTACTTATAGTGTTACTCACTAAATGAAGACTGTGTCAAAATTAATACGAAGTATATAATATTAAGAGAAAGATTCAATTAGTAGATTCATGGTTGCATAACTCGCTATTCGCTACCCGTTCATTTAATGACCTTGTAGCGACTATTCGGTTACTCAGTGAGTACTCAGCGAGTACTCGGATTGAGATTTCTATACACAATTTTTTCTTAAATATATATTATACATATAATTTTCCTATTCCTTAAAAATATTTCATAATTTGGAGAAATTGACTGAATTTTAACCGAGTTTTCGGGTTTTAGCCGAGTTTCCGAGTTAGACTAGTTTGAGCGGGTTGGACGAGTTTGAGCGGGTTGACCGAGTTTTGACAAGGTTGGCCGAGTTTTGACCGAGTTGTCCGAGTTTTAACCGATTTTTACATTAACCGAGTTTTTGGACCGGTTAGCATCAACTCGACTCGGTACACCACCAAGTAGCGAGTACCCGCCGAGTACTCAGCCGGATTAGCCGAGTTTTACAACACTGAGTAGATTACACATATTATCTTATCAAGTGTGTAAAATTGTTAGTGGATTATATAGTATCGTACAAATCCATATACTATTGTCTAAGAGTGGTATTTTTTCATATAATACTTTGCATTTAATATGTAAATTAACGTCTCGTTTATTATGACAAAGTTTGTTCTTTACATATGCGTTAGTAGCACATGATAAAATCATTTTTGTTATCTTAAATTTTCTAATTAAATTATCAAAATATTTTATACATTATAATAAAATAGAAAATTAGCCCATCTATCAAATTTCTTGCTTCATTTATGCAATATCAACAACAAAAAAACTAGTTTATAAATGACAGTCAAAGAACAAATAAATTTTAGAGTAAATTACACGGAAGGTCTCTGTGGTTTGCCACTTATTACACCCACAGTCCCTGAACTTCATTTATTACACTGAAGGTCCCTGATGTATACACTTTGTTACACCCATGGTCCCTACTGCCCTTAACTTTTTCTAAATGACATAAATACCCTTTTGGCCTTTTGTAATAAAGTGAAGATAAGGGACTATGAATGTAATATGTGATAAACCACATGGACCATCCGTGAAATTTACTCTATTAATTGATTTTTTTTCTTCTAACTCTTTAATTCATGTTCTTCCGCCACATTCAGACTCACCACACACCTTTATCTCTTTGAATTCAAACATCAATCAATAACCATTATCATCGCGCCACCAAACCCCCTGAAAATTCGATCCATCACGAACCCTTGCCTCTGGTTTCCTTCTTCAGTTGTTCCGATCCAATGACGTTTTATCGACTAGAATTGAATCAGATTATTGATGCACGTCACCAGAGGATTTGTGGGTTTGCACACACGGTGATTCAGACAATTTATGCACGTCGTCAAAGGAGTTGGTGTTTTGCACACTCAGGTCGATAGAACGTCATCGACGGCGGAACAACTGGAGAAGGAAACCAGAGGCAGGGGTTGATTTACGCGACGATAATGGTTATTGATTGAGGTTTGAATTCAATGAGATAGAGGCGAGTGGTGAGTCTTAATGTGGCGGAAGAATGTGATATAAAGAGAGAAAAGAAAAAAATCAATTAATAGAATAAATTTCATAAATGGTCCCTGTGGTTTATCACTTATTACATTCACGGTCCCTTATCTTCGCTTTATTACAGAATACCAAAAGGGTATTTTCGTCATTTAGAAAAAGTTAAGGGCAACAGGGACCATGGGTGTAACAAATTTTATACACCAGGGACGTCTGGTGTAATAAACAAAGTTTAGGGACTGTGGATGTAATAAGTGGTAAACCACAGGGACCTTCCGTGTAATTTACTCTAAATTTTATTTAAGAAATACGGCCGCAATATAAGGAACTTGCATGTGCTACAGTATTAGGTTAGTGCCAACGCACACGTCGAGGCAACGTCAACAGCCGTCAGGGGGTGATGCCTTTGGCACCACCCCGTCGTGGGAGCCGTCACCAAAAACACGTCGTGGTTGAGACGGGTAGGGGATGGCGTCGTGGGGCTTTTTGTGAGGGAGGAGGGGGGTTAAATGTAATATTTTAAGGGTTAGTGATGTGTTAGTGATGGGTTATGGTTGGCACGACCGTGTCAGTAGCGTGTCGGTAAGGATGTGATGATTTGGCGCTACTGACGGGTTTAGTGACGCGCCACTGTTGGGAGAGGCCTTAGTAACATGGTAGGCCCTTTTACTTTTGACATTTAGTCATCTAAGCCCACAAAATCTTATAATCTAAACTTCAAATCAATGAATTATGCGAGAACCTTAACAAAACCGTTTAATAATATAATCACCACACGTAACCTCAATACTAGTTTATTATTCTATTTTGAGCGGTGATATTTACATGACAATAATTTATTCACACTATAATCTATATTTTTATATATTTATATAATACACTTTAAACTTATACTTCATTCGTTTCATAATAAGTGATACATTTTGGGTTGCATGTTTTTTGAGGCAAAATATCATAATGAAAGTTATTTATATTAAATTAGATAGTTAATGGAGCTTGTGTCCCACAAACTTTGATTAAAGGGAATTTAATGATATTTAAAAGTAAAAGTAATGGTACATGTGTCATTTCACTTTATTAAATGAGGTTGTTAGTGAGTGTGGAGTCTACTACTTTTTGTCAAATAAAGAAAGTTTTCAAAAAATAACTTATTTTAAAATATCTTAAAATAAAAAGTGTATCACTTATTTTAAAACGGAAGAAGTACAATTTATCATGAAACAAGAAGTTGATTAAAAGACTAACATGTGCACTAAACGACAATGACAGCATTTGTAAAAAAAGTAAAAGATTAAAAGTTACATGTTTTGCAGACTACACACGTGTGCTAATTAATCGTTTCTTATGATTTTTACATAACATAGTTCTTTGTAAAAATCAGACCTGTTTAACAACTATTTTGTGAATCGAAATTTTAAAACCGACAAATGAGAAAATGTTGGAGCAAATCACAGATCAACTTAGTACTGATGCTGCAGTTGGTGATAATTATGTTTATTACTGATGGGGCAGAACATGTTACTACTGATGAAGTTGGTACTGGTGTATACTATAACTAAAGTTACTACTGATCAATGCTTATTGAAGATACTACTGATCATTGTAGTTACTACTGACGATGTATCTGGACTTACTACTGATCACCAAGTTTACTACTGATCTTCATATTTACTACTGGTGATAAGTTTTACTACTGACAACGCATATTTGGAACAAATCAAGTCCGAGATCTTCGCAGAGATAGTTATAGAATGTAAATCAATGTATATCGTTTATAATTAGATGTAAATCGTATCCTAGAATAACTAGGGTAAATAGTTTAGCTTCAAGGACTATTATATATAGTTCCTTACGAATTGTAAACGTACGTGTGTATTGTTAACTCGATAATATACATTGAAGCTTTTTGTGAAACTGTGTTCTTAATATTCTTACATATTGTTCTTACAGTTCATCGTTCATAATACATTGATATAGTGTTGATCCGCTGCAACTTCTATCATCAATTAGATCTAAGGTGTTTATTAACTTGTCTATAGTTAATCGATCCTGACAAGTGGTATCAGAGCTTATTGGTTCTAGATCTACTATTTGTTAAGAACAACAAAAAATTTTAATCTTTAAAACACACACATTATTAATCATGACTGATAATAATGAAAGCACTCAGGCCAACAAAATTCCCATTCTCACTCCCAATAACTTCGGGATGTGGAAGAATCGTATTAAGCAATACATGCTTATTACAGATTATTCCATGTGGGAAGTAGTCTGTGAAGGAAACAAAACTGGTCAACTTCAAGCAAGCAGCTCTGCAACTGAGGCAGACAAACTTAAATGTGAGAAGGAGAAGAAAGATAAAGGCATCGAACTCAAAACTCTAAGCACTCTCTTACTGGCCATTCCTAATGATTATCAACATCTCTTTGTTGAATATGATGATGCAAAAATACTATGGGAAGCACTGGAGAAGAGATTCGTTGGGACAAAGAGCACCAAGAGGAATATGAAGTCTGTTCTCAAACAAGACTTTGAAAATTTCAAAGGAAAGCCCAATGAAACACTCACTCAAGTGTTTGACAGATTCAACAAACTAATTGGTGAACTCAACCAAGTTGGTGTAAAGATGGACCAAGAAGATGTCAACATGAAGTTCCTAAGGTCTCTTAGTGAAGAATGGGCCATGTACACAGTGGTGTATAGACAAAGAGATGCTTTAGAAGAAAAGGAGTTAGATGAACTCTATAATGATCTCAGAGTGTTTGAAACTGAGGTAAATCACAAAAACCCTTCTATTTCTTCTAACAATGCTGCTTTTGTGTCTAGTACAGGTCAAGGACAAGAAACCTCCACAGGAAAGACTGCAGATTCTGAGGATACTGCAAGAGAATCCTTCTTCACTAGTCATGTGCACACTGCATTGATTAGTGATGACTTGGAACAATTGAATCCAGATGATCTTGAGGAAATGGATCTTAAATGGCAGATGGCTATGCTGAGCCTAAGGACCAAAAGATTCTTAAAAAGAACTGGTAGGACAAGCCTAAATCTCAACAAAGGTGACAAAGCAGGATTTGACAAAACTAAAGTCAAGTGTTACAACTGTAACAACCTTGGTCACTTTGCAAAAGAATGTCCTCAACCAGACAAAAGATTAAAATCAACTGCTCTTGTGTCACAACAAGGACAAGGATATGACTGGAGCTTCCAAGCAGAAGAGCATGCTCAAAATCAAGCTCTCATGGCCTTTACTGAAAACAAAACTGAGGTAAAATCTAAACCTTGTACTCCTGAATGTGCTAAAATTATTAAAAATCTAGAAAAAGAAAACAATAAATTAAATGAAGATTTAGCAAAAGCAATCAGAAGAAATCATGAGTTTGATGGTGTGATTGCTGACCAAGAACATCAAATAAAGGTGTACAAGATGATTGATCAACGGATCAAGGAAGAATTGCTTCAAGCTGTGGATGAGAAAGAGTTCTATGAAACAAAAAATAAAGAACTAACAAGTAAATTAGAAGAATGTCAGCTTGAAATTGAACAAAATAAATTAACAATTAAAAAGTTTGAAAGAAGCACTAAAATTCTTGATGAATTAACTAATAATCAAACTACAGAAAAAGTTGTTCATGGGGTGGGATATCATGCTGTACCACCTCCATACAAAATCATTCCACCTCTTAAAAACAGTTCAGAAAGAATCATTAATGAATTAAAAACTGAAAATCAAACTGAATCATCTAATGAAACATCTGAATCAAATAATTCTTCTGATAATGAGCAATCAATTGAATTTACTATATCTCAAAGTGAATCACCAAAATCAATTGATACAAGTTTTCACACAGTTCCAAGTCCAAATGAATCTCCCAAATATAATGCAGATAATGTACCAAAAATTTTAACAAGGGGGAATGAAAGAAACAAAAATCAACTCTTAGACCAAAGAATACCTGAAGGTGCTAAAAATAAGAAACTAAGATGTGTTATATGCAATAAAATGAACCATTTAGCAAAGGATTGTCACTTCAATCCAATAAACTGCAAAGAGTTAAAAGAATTTAAAGTTTTTAAAGAAAATGCTAAGACTCAAAAGTTAAAAGTTACTACTGGTCCTTCAGTAGTAAATAAAATTAAAAATCCAATTGTTGAAGATCCAAGATTTGGAAGAAGTAAACCAAGGTTTGTGCAAAACAGAAGAGTTGGAAGCCCAAAGAACAGCAATTACTTCAAGAATAATGGAAAATCCAATCAAAATAAACAATATTTTAAATTTTCCAACACCAGTAGAAACTCTAACAAATTTACTACTGGTGTTAACCCTAATTATAATGCTGTATGGTACCAATACAAGAATACTACTGGTACAAACCCTAATTTTAAGAATACTACTGCTCCCAAAATAAATTTCAAAAATACTACTGGTAGTAACTCTAAAAACACTACTGGTCATTCTAAACATGGTAAGTACCCAAATACTACTGGTCCATCAGTAGTAAAGTATTCAAAAGCTAAAAATCATGGGTATAAACCAAAGTCAGTAGGAAATTCTCACACCAGTAGTAACTACAAAAGGGCAGTAGTAAAACAAAACACCAGTACTAAACAAGTATGGGTACCAAAAGTGTTTAAAGTTAAATCTCCCAAAGCTTATTTCTCAAAGGATGAACCCAAGACATATAAAGCTTGGGTTCCCAAACTTAACTAATCCTTTACTCAATTGTGCAGAGCATTCAGATCCCAGAAGAAGGAAGAACATGGCATATTGATAGTGGATGCTCAAGGCACATGACTGGAAATCTGCAAATTCTTAAGGATTTCAAGTCATTTGATGGAGGATATGTGGCATTTGGTGAGAATCCCCAAGGAGGTAAGATTACAGGTAAAGGTACTGTTACTAATGGAAAAATTACCTTTGATGATGTATTTTATGTAGCTGAATTAAAATACAATCTTGTCAGTGTGTCTCAAGTTTGTGATAAAAAGAACAAGATTCTTTTCACAGACATTGAGTGCATCATTCTTTCTCCTGATTTTATTTTAGATGAAAAATATGTTGTTTTAAGAACTCCAAGGAGAAACAATGTGTATTGCCTAGATATAGGGGGAGAACTCATTTCTACAAATGAGGTCAACTGTTTTATATCCAAGGCAAACACCACTGAATCAGAACTATGGCATAGAAGGATGTGTCACACAAATTTTAAAAACATGAATAACTTAGTAAAAAGAAATCTGGTCATTGGACTACCTCAAAAACAATTCATGTGTGATCATCAGTGTGTTGCATGCCTAAAAGGTAAACAACACAAGACTTCTCATAAGTCCAAAATTGTTAACTCTATTTCTGTTCCTTTACAGCTCTTACATATGGACCTTTTTGGACCAACAAATGTAATGAGTATTGGAAAGAAACAATATTGTCTTGTCATTACTGATGACTTTTCCAGATATACATGGGTTTTCTTTCTCAGGACAAAGGATGAAACAAGTGAACTCATCAAGAACTTAATTGTTAAACTGGAGAACTCATCTGATCAAAAAGTTAAAGCCATAAGATGTGACAATGGCACAGAATTTAAGAATACTAACTTAATTAACTTTTGTGATCTTAAAGGTATTGACAGGCAATACAGCTCACCCAGAACTCCACAACAAAATGGTGTAGCTGAAAGAAGAAATAGAACCATCATTGAAGCAGCAAGATCAATGCTTGCAGACTCAAAATTACCAATCACTTTTTGGGCAGAAGCTGTCAATACTGCTTGTTACGTTCAAAACAGAGTATTAATAGTGAAGCCACATTTTAAAACACCATATGAACTTTTTAATAAAAGAAAACCTTCTATAAATTTCTTAAAATCATTTGGTTGTCCTTGTACTATTTTGATTACAAGAGAACAAATTGGTAAGTTTGACTGCAAAGCTGATGATGGAATATTTGTGGGATACTCTACTCAAAGTAAATCATACAGAGTGTTCAACAAAAGATTAAGAATAATTGAAGAAAGCATTAATGTATCCTTTAATGAAAACATTGCTAATGAACAAGGAAATGGTACAGATTGGCTATTCAACATAGACAATCTAACCAAATCCTTTAATTCTAATATGAATTTCAATACAGGTAATTCAAACTGTCACAATCAAAAGGAAGGAACATCATCAGTTAATACTGGTCAAGAAAAGATGAGATACATAATAGTTGATACTGCTCCCATAGTTAATACTGATGTCAGTAATAACTCAAATATTGAAAGCAGTAGTAACTCTGAGAATGAGGACAGTAGTAATTCAAATACTACTGGTACCAGTAATAGTACTCAAAATACTACTGGTCCCAATAATAACCTAGATTCTCAAGATACTACTGATACCAGTAACAACTTCAATACTACTGATCTCAATGAAGATGATAGCAGTAGTAACTCTGACCAAGATAATGATGAACCAAATACTAATGACAATGAAGGATCTCAAGAAGAACAACTACCTGAGGCAAATGAGTCCAACCTTGAAAATCAACTAGTGGTTGATAAAGCTACAACAACAAGGACTCAAAAGAACCATCCATTAGACCTTGTTCTAAGTGATGTTAACTCACCACTTCAAACAAGAAGCAAATTAAACAAAAGTTTAACTGCAAATATGTGTAATATAAGCTTAATTGCTAATGAATGTATGTATGAATGCTTTCTGTCTCAGGATGAACCAAAGAAGATTCAACAAGCAATGAAGGACTCAAACTGGATTGAGGCAATGCAAGAAGAGCTTCTTCAATTCAAGTTACAAGCTGTTTGGACACTTGTACCTCTACCAAAAGGAAAAAGAGCCATTGGAACCAGATGGATCTTTAGAAATAAGAAAGATGAAAGAGGCATAGTGATCAAGAACAAAGCCAGACTTGTAGCCCAAGGATACACTCAAGAAGAAGGTATAGACTATGATGAAGTATATGCTCCTGTTGCCAGAATTGAAGCTATAAGAATATTCCTAGCATATGCTTCATTCAAAAGGTTTAAAGTCTATCAAATGGACGTGAAGAGTGCTTTCCTGTATGGGAAGATTGAAGAAGAAGTTTATGTTTGCCAACCTCCAGGATTTGAAGATCCAAAACATGGTGATTATGTGTTCAAACTTGATAAAGCTCTTTATGGCCTACATCAGGCACCAAGAGCATGGTATGACACACTATCATCATACTTATTAAAGAACAATTTCAAAAGAGGAGCCATTGATAAAACTCTATTCACAAAGAAAGTTAAAGATGATATCCTACTGGTACAAATCTATGTAGATGATATCATCTTTGGCTCAACCAATGATTTACTATGCAAAGAATTTGAAGAACTGATGCAGATTAAATTCAAGATGAGCTCTATGGGTCCAATGAATTTCTTCCTTGGACTCCAGGTTAGTCAAAGAACAAATGGTATTTTGATTAATCAATCAAAATATGTGAAAGACATCTTGGAAAAGTTTGATATGAAAGACTGTAAGAGTGCAAGTACTCCAATGGAAACACACAAACACCTACATCCTGATATTGAGGGGGAGGATGTAGATGAACACTTATATAGATCAATGATAGGTTCGTTGATGTACTTAACTGCATCAAGACCTGATATTATGTATAGTGTTTGTGTGTGTGCAAGGTATCAAGCAAGACCTAAAGAACTACACTTGCAAGCTGTCAAAAGAATATTCAGATACTTGAAAGGCAAACCATCACTTGGTCTATGGTATCCACATGATTCACCCTTTGAACTCATAGCCTACACAGATAGTGACTATGGAGGTGAATGTCAAGACAGAAAATCCACTACTGGTGGATGTCAATTCTTTGGATCAAGACTGGTGTCATGGCAATGTAAGAAACAAACAAATGTATCAACATCAACTGCTGAAGCAGAATATGTAGCTGCATCTGCTTGTTGTGCTCAAGTACTATGGATTCAAAATCAGCTCCTAGACTTTGGTATCTCTATCCTTAAAACTCCTATTTTTATTGACAATCAAAGTGCTATTAGTATTGTGAACAATCCAGTAAAACACTCAAAAACCAAACACATTGAAATAAGATTTCATTTTATAAGAGATTGCAATGAAAAGAAATTAATCAAAGTAGTTAAAATTCATACTGATGATCAATTAGCAGATCTTTTTACAAAAGCATTTGATGTAGGAAGATTTAACTTTTTGGTTAGCAGTATTGGAATGATTTTAATAAACTAAGTCTCTTAAAATCATGTGTAAAGTTTTTGTTGTAAATTATTATTTATTCACTTAAGTGTTTTACTACTGGTATTTCTGTACTACTGGTGTGTAGGTATGTGCACAAAATACTACTGGTAGCTTATTACTACTGATGTGTATTAGGTTTACATAAATACTACTGGTATGTCAGTACTACTGGTGTTCACATATACTACTGGTCTTGTGTGTTAGTAATTACTACTGACGTCCTTAGTTACTACTGGTGTCAAAACCATGAGTTACTACTGATGTTTGTGGTTACTACTGACGTTTCTTACTGGCATATCATTTACTACTGGTCCTTCAAAATCAAAATTACCATACTAACCCCCATGAAAATAACCGTTATGTTATGATTCGAAGGGCAATTTAGTCTTTTTGTAGGTGAAATCAAAAGATATAAAAGGCGGAAATCGTTTAGTTTATCATTATCTTCACCTCGATCTGTCAAAACCTCTCAATAAACCCTAGTTTACGATCAAAAACCCATAGTCAGTAACAAAAAAAAAAAAAAAAAAAAAAATTCAAAACGATGGCAACTCTACAATCTCTTGATGTGCAAACCGATCTGAAATATTCAGAATTTCACAATATGGTTGCCTTTTTAAAGAATCCCGACGGAACAAAAGATTTCCGTCCAATCGTCAAATTCTTGAGAAATTCTTACATACAGTTCGCTCTAACTGTAAAACCAAAATCATATCAAAAGCACTTGATTGATTTTTGGACAAATGCTGAACGAGTTGAAGGGTCAACAATGCCCATGATCAAATCAACTGTCGATGGAAAGACTATCACCATCACAGAAGAATCCATCAGAAATCACCTTCAACTACATGATGATACAGGTATGACCACTCTTCCTAAAGAAACTATTATTTCAAACTTACAAAGAATGGGTTATGAAGGAAGACTAGACATAGTCACATTTCAAAAAGGTCTTCTTTCACCCCAGTGGAAATACCTTGTTCACACTATTCAACACTGTATTTCTCCAAAAAGAAGTACTTGGAATGAGTTCAATAAATCAATAGCATCTGCTGTTGTTTGTTTGTGCACAGATCAAGTCTTCAATTTCTCAAAAATGGTTTTTGAAGGAATGCTTGGAAACCTATCCTCATCAAAATTTTTAATGTATCCAAGATTCCTATCTCATATTTTCAACTGTGAAATTCAGGTTCTATCTGAACATAAAAATCTTTTTCTCTTTCCTGAATTAAACAAAAAGGTGTATGCTAATATGAGAAAACAATTTAAGTTTTCGGGCAAGGAAACCCCTCTGTTTCCTAACATGATCCAAGATCACACACAAACTGGAGAGGGTTCAATCATTGCTACAACCCAAATTGAACCTCAACCCACTCCATCACCCCCAAATACAGCCCAAACACCACCCCAAACAGCCACTCAATCACCCAACTTAGAAGTCCTGAATGTGTCCCAGGAACTTGATATAACTCTGCAGAGTGCTACTCTTCACTCTGTGGAAGACCTACCAGACAAAACCAAAAACATTTCCTCAATTTATAAAAGAAAGAAACTTTCTTCAAAGGACACCAAGGGACAAATAGAGTCACACCCCAGGCTCAAAGAGTTGTCCTCCAAGGAGGAGAGAGGACATGAGGGGAGGGCTTTCACTACTGATGCCCCAAAGGTGGGTGCACAGGATAGTGAAAACATCTTTAGGACCCAAACCTCGGCAACTTTGAGTGATGACTCTTTTGAGGAATTACTCAAAGGACCCCGGTGCCAAGAAACCACAAGGGGGGGCATCTCTGCTTCTTCTAGGAAGAAGAGGATGTCTAAAAGACCCAATGAATCACCAAGAAGTGATGAGGGCAGAAGTATTGATTTGACGGATAGGATGGAAAACCTTCAAACCAAAGTACCAGTTAGTGAGCCCGATGATCTTGCTAGATGGAGTGAGGGCAGTATTAAAATCCAACAATTGACAGCTAAAGTGGATTCCTTGGAATCCACTGTACAAGATTGTCTTTATTTTCAAACAAATCAAGGAAAAACTATGGCTGCTATGAAAAGAAATGTCAATATCATCAACAAAAGAATGAGACAATATGAACTTAGGCTTCATCAACAATCAAAGCTTATCAGGAACTTGAAAAAGAGGATTGATGATAGTGAGGCTCCTCCAGTTGAGCTCACTAAGGGGGAGAAGGATAACATACAGACAATGATTGATGAATCCATTGCAGCAGCAGCTTCCTCCCTCTTGAATTTAAAAGAAACAGAAGTTGATGAAGGCCCAGAGATGATGATTACAGAAGATGAGCCCATTACTACTGCTACAATGGAAGAACAAGTTGAAACAGAGATACCAGTAGTAACTCCTACTACTGATGATATAGCAGTAGTAAGTCAAGAAGAGGAATTAACTGCACTAAACACTACTGATGCCCTATCAGTAGTAACTCATGAAGTAACACCAGTAATAACCACCTTGGTTACTACTGAAGAAGAAATTCCTGAATTTCCTGAACTCATTGATGCTAGAAGACATGTCATCATTACCAAACCACCAACTCCTACTCAACCACTTATCATACCTGACATTGATGATAATGTGAATTGGTTTGAGGTAGATGAATGTACCCTTCCTCCTCACCCAAAAATATTACCAGAAGAAGATCTAAAATTGTTTTATCCAAAGTTACTAATGACTGGTATTCCTAACATGAAATACACTCCACCTCCATCAATTTTGCCTGCTTGTGTTGGAAAGGGAAAAGAAATATATGATGATGATTATCCAAACAGGGCATTAGGGCATCACATGGTCAACAAAATCAACCATGTTAGAAAAGAGAAACAATCAAGATGGAGGATAAAACATAAAAGATTTCTGGAGAATGTAGCTATGTATCAAGCTATTGAGGAAAAGAAAAAGAAAAAGAAAACTGAAAAACCTCAAAAGACTGAAATACCTGAGTTAATGAAAGATGGTCAGATTGAAGCTCAATTGGCAGAATTTCGAAGATACAGAAAAGTAGAAGAGGAACATCTTGATTTGCTTGAAGAGCTAGTAGCTGAAAGCAAAAGAACTAAAAGTCCCTTAACAGATGATGTGTTTGAACAAAAAGCACTTATGATTGACTTTCTGAAGTCAAAAGGGCACAGTGCAAAATCTTTTGGCAGAATGAAGATGGTTACTATTATAGACAAATACTGTACTGCCAAGAAGAAAGATTTAATTGAACAAGAGGCTGAAGAAGAAAAGAAATTGAAAGCAGCAAAAACCTTAATCCCAATAAGTCCAAATTTAATTAAAGATAATAGTGTGTCTACTATTGGTGAATCCTCATCTCCCCAGACAAAGAAAAGAAAGAATGAAGCTCAAGAACAGAGTTTTCAAAAGAAAGCAAAACAAGAAAAAATTATACCTGTTCTTGAAGTACCTGTTGCTCCACTTCAAAATAACTCAATACTAAACTGGAAAGTCTTGCCCAATAATGCTCTATTAGTTGTAAGGGAAGACAAAATCATTCAAAAGTTTACTGGATGGCTACCTTTGATCAGATCCTGTACAAGAAGTGATGTGATTAAACTTCTGATCATTGGAAAACCAAGAATGTCAAAGAAATCTTGGAGAGAATCTGGAGCTGGATACTTAACAAGAATGATTGATGCAGCTTTTTATCCAGATAACTATCCAGAGTTATTTACAAATCCAGAAAATGTGTATGCATGGAATGTTCTCCCAACTTGCAATATGTATTTCTTTGAAAGATCAAGTAAAAATTGTGAGTTGTACTTATATGAAAGAGAATATCCTCACTCAGAAAAGGAAATGTATCAGATATTCATCAACACTCTAATGAAGCCCTTTGATGCTGTTATGTTCCAGAATAAATTGAATTATTTTATCAAGAAGAACAGCAAATACATAATTGAACAAAGACTTCAACAAAATCAAAGAACATTAGAAAGAAGAAAGAAAGAAGAAGAAGAACAGAAGAAACTTGATTGATTAAAACATAATCAATAAGTTTAGGGGGAGATTGTTGGAGCAAATCACAGATCAACTTAGTACTGATGCTGCAGTTGGTGATAATTATGTTTATTACTGATGGGGCAGAACATGTTACTACTGATGAAGTTGATACTGGTGTATACTATAACTAAAGTTACTACTGATCAATGCTTATTGAAGATACTACTGATCATTGTAGTTACTACTGACGATGTATCTGGACTTACTACTGATCACCAAGTTTACTACTGATCTTCATATTTACTACTGGTGATAAGTTTTACTACTGACAACGCATATTTGGAACAAATCAAGTCCGAGATCTTCGCAGAGATAGTTATAGAATGTAAATCAATGTATATCGTTTATAATTAGATGTAAATCGTATCCTAGAATAACTAGGGTAAATAGTTTAGCTTCAAGGACTATTATATATAGTTCCTTACGAATTGTAAACGTACGTGTGTATTGTTAACTCGATAATATACATTGAAGCTTTTTGTGAAACTGTGTTCTTAATATTCTTACATATTGTTCTTACAGTTCATCGTTCATAATACATTGATATAGTGTTGATCCGCTGCAACTTCTATCATCAATTAGATCTAAGGTGTTTATTAACTTGTCTATAGTTAATCGATCCTGACAGAAAAGAATCGTTATCTTCTAACTATTGTATTTGAGTGCCAACAATCTTTTCAAGAACTTACAAATCCGTGTTCGCATTTACGTAAACAACATGCTAAAGGGGTGTTTGGGATAATTAAGTTAAATTCGATAACTTATCATATCACTATCTTTTGCAAGAAATTGAAGTATCATGTGTTAACTATGGTGAGATTTGTGTGGATGTTAATGTTAAATTTTTTCGTCTATTTTCAGGTTATGATAATTTTTTTTGAAAGTTTTCATGTTAAAAAATAAAGGGGTTAAGAAAGAGATTGGGATAAAATCGAGGGTTAAATCAATGTTATACTGTATGGGTAGGTAATTTGTAAATAAATGACCAAAATTTAAAGTAGAAATAATATTAGAAAATTACTTGTTTCCCCAACAGGCAAGTTTAGATAGATATTACGCTGAGCAAGATGCTCGTTTGGATTGGATGCATAGGTTTTATCCAAATTAAGTAAAAGAAACCAAGTTTTGGTATCAAAAGTTAAAATTGAACCGTACAAACTAACTCAAAAAACGTGCTTATTCAAACCGATTTATAGTCCGGTTATATCCGTTTTACAATTTAGGTTATTTCGTAATAATTTATTCACAACATCCATACAATAACATAAAACGTTAATGATAATAAGTTTGAGTAGTAGAGTTATGAATCTATGAAGTTGTCAAATAATCAAGAAGTTTAACACATCTATTAAAAGAGTAATGGTATTTAGACCTACCATGTAGACCTACTCATAGGCCTACTCATTAGATGAAGATACGTGTCAAAATCAAGGGACAATATTAGGAGAGAGAATTAGTAGAATACACAAGTCATCCTATCAAGTGAGTAGACCTATGAGTAGGTCTAAATTGTAGGACTAAATATCATTTCTCCTATTAAAATTACAGTACAAAAATAAAATAATGTGTGAAAATCTTCATCATATATCCAGACATTGCTAGGGCCTAGGGGTAACAATGATACTGACGAAGTTGAGTCATTAACTGTCGTGATGATATAATAAGGTCTTATGCAAGGTTTGTAAAATTATATGAAGAAAATGGGGTAAGTTGGAATTTTTTGTAGATAATGTTAGAAAAAGTTGTGATAAAATGATTTTTCACCAACTTTGTACCTATATAATTATATATATATATGTTATATATAGTTATTGGTTGGTAGCTATGTGTTCTTCTATGTGAGAGCTACGCAACGGTATATATCATGTCCAAAGTCGAGTTGTGATAAATGAGATATCGACTCTCAAAGTAGGATGTTTGATACAAGAAATCTTGGAAGTGGGAGAGTATCCCACATTGGAAAAAAGACAAACCATTTGTTGGTTTATAAGGTTGGAAGTAGTATGGAAGATTAAAACCTTATACATGGGTTTTACCCGCACGCCTAATTTGGACTGAGTTGCCCGAAATGGCTTGAACTCGTGTACGCCCGAGCGACCGCGGACACGAATAAAGCTCCGAAATTCCGGGCTCGTGCGGGTCAATTTTTAGCATCTAGTCGACACTGCAGTGTGCTCGTACTGACCGCCTCAGTACTGATCAGTCTCATACTGACCTCCTCTGTACTGACTGGTCAATACCGACCACCTCGGTACTGAGTTTTTCGACACGTACTGATCTGCAGTCCCATACTGACCTACGCAGCAGGCAGTCCCATACTGACCTGCGCAGCAGGCTTCCTGATACTGACCTGCGCAGCTGCACTCTGATACTGACATGCGCAGCTGGTGTCTGATACTGACCTCCGCAGCTGTTGTCCAATACTGAGCTTCCAATACTGACCCGCAGCGCTGACTTCTGATACTGAGTTCTCGGACAGAGTTCCTGGACTGACTTCCTGGACTGACCAGAAGGACTGAGCAGAACAGTTACGAAAATTCTGCAATTAGTGCAGATTACTGTTTTGATTTCTTGTTTAATTGTATTGAATGCATTTAATGTTTTGATTAAACATCACTTGACATTCTACACTATAAAAGGAGACCTTAGGTCTCATTTGTAGACACACCTTCTACACCTACTTCTCTTCTTTCACAGCTTTCTCTCCTAAGAAAACACTCTAAATTTTAGTTAGTGTTCTGGCTTGGATTATATCCGGTAGTGTAAAACTACTCGATTGTTTTACCATGGGAAATAGACAACGAATCTATTTTAAGGGGATCGTGAATTTCACGAGACTCAACCAAAACCTTGTACTTATTTGTTCTATTTAGTTTGTTTCAATCTTTTGTAAACGTTTTTCGTCAATTTCCCTTTTTGTAATTGTATTTTATTAGTGAAAATTGGTATTAGCTCCTACAAACTTAAAATAGATTTTTCCTCTCTTTGCTAATACCGGTTGGAAAATATAATTTTTTTCGGATTTTGCTTTTTGATAGCATAGATACAGAAAAAAGTGGTGATTGAAACGTTTTATAGAAGAAAAAGGTTCAATTGAGTTTTTTTGAAAATTTACAATTTTGTTTTGTTTAAATTGTTAAATCAAATTTTTGGATTTAAAGTTTATTATATCAAGTTTTTAAAGTTTGATTTTAAATAACTTGATATATTGTTTAAAACAATTTTGGATTTAAAAATTTATATTTGTTGACATTGGTTGTAAGATACAAGATAGTCATAGACTTCTTGAGTTAACACTTGAAATATATCTTACTTCTAATCGAAATAAGTATAATTGTTGAGGCTTATTGGTCAAATATTTGCATTTTTTATTTGATAAAAATGACAAATGTTGTGACAATGCCTAATATGGAAATGCATATGAAGGAAGATGTGCATATTGTGGCTATGATTTCCGATTTGTCGGACGTTAATTTGGTGGGAAACGATTCAAGTGGATGGTATGTCGATACGGGTGCAACCCGTCATGTGTGTTTCAATTAAAGTTTGTTTAGCACTTTCTAAGATGTTGAAAATGGACAAAAACTTTTTTATGGGAAACTCGGCTACCGCAGATATCAAAGGTGAAGGAATTGTCATCTTAAGGATGATTTTCGGAAATGATGTCACATTAAGCAATGTGTTGTATTTTCGGAAATGATGTCACATTAAGGAATTGTCATGTGTGTTTCAATTAAAGTTTGTTTAGCACTTTCAAAGATGTTGAAAATGGACAAAAACTTTTTATGGGAAACTCGGCTACCGCGGATATCAAAGGTGAAGGAATTGTCATCTTAAGGATGATTTTCGGAAATGATGTCACATTAAGCAATGTGTTGTATGTTCCGGCGATTCGTAAGAATCTTGTGTCCGGATGGTTGCTTACTAAGTTTGGATTTCGAGTTGTGATTGAATCCGATAAGATTGTATTATCAAAAAGTAGAATGGATGTTGGTAAGGGTTATGCCCTTAATGGTATGTTCAAATTAAATTTAATAAATTTTAAACGAAATTTTAATAAAAATGTTACTAATGTCGTTCATTTACTTGAAACGTCAAATGTTTGGCATGGTCGTTTAGGCCATGTAAATTTTAATTCAATTCGTCGTTTGATTAAATTAAATAGCATACAAACATTCCACATTGATTCGAATCACAAATGCAACACGTGTGTTGAAGCCAAACTTACGAGAACATCATTTCGATCGGTTGAAAGAAAAACCGAACCACTTGATATGATTCATACGGATGTGTGTGATTTAAAATCAATTCCTACCATGGGTGGTAACAAGTACTTCATTACGTTTATTGATGATTGTACTAAATATTGCTATGTATACTTACTTAAGAGTAAGGATGAAGCAATTGAGAAATTCATTTTGTATAAAAATGAGGTTGAAAACCAACTTAATAAGAAAATTAAGGTTGTACGAAGTGATCGAGGAGGTGAATATGTTTATCCTTTTGCGGAATTATGTTCTCAAAATGGAATAAGACATGAATTCACTGCTCCTTATTCGCCACAGCAAAATGGTATTGCCGAGCGAAAGAATCGTACCTTGAAAGAGATGGTTAATGCCATGCTTATAAGTTCGGGGTTAAACCATGAAATGTGGGGGGAAGCCGTTTTGTCGGCTAATTATCTTTTAAATAAGATACCACGTAAGGAAAAGGATGAAACACCGTATGAACTTTGGTTTGGAAGAAAACCTTCGTATAAGTACTTACGAGTGTGGGGGTGCCTTGCTAAGGTAGCCATTCCTCTTCCCAAGACTCAAAAGATTGGGTCTAAAACGGTTGATTGCATATTTATTGGTTATGCACATCATAGTAGTGCCTATCGTTTTCTTGTGCATGAATCTAAGATTCCCGATATACACAAAAATACGATTATGGAATCAAGGAATGTGTCATTCTTTGAAAATGTGTTTCCTTGTTTAGACAAAGAACAAGGAAGTTCGTCTACACGTGTTGACGAAGTTGTCCATGATGAGAGACAACAACAACCTCAATTAGAAGAGGTTGAGCCTAGAAGAAGTAAAAGGGCAAGGATCGAAAAATCCTTTGGTTCGGACTTTGTCACCTGTATGGTAGAAAGTGAACCACGGACCCACCGTGAAGCGGTAACTTCTTCGGAAGGACCTCAATGGAAAGAAGCCATCAAAAGCGAGATAGATTCTATCTTACAAAACCATACGTGGGAGCTAGTTGATCTTCCTCCGGGTTGCAAAACTTTAGGCTACCGATGGATTTTTAAGAAAAAGATGAAAGCGGACGGTTCCATTGATAAATTTAAAGCGAGATTGGTGATCAAAGGATATAGACAACGAGAAGGTCTAGATTACTTTGATACCTACTCATCGGTAACGCGAATAACATCAATTCGGATGATACTTGCGATCGCTTCCATAAGAAATCTAGAGGTTCATCAAATGGATGTGAAAACCGGCTTTCTAAATGGTGATTTAGAAGAGGAGATTTATATGGAACAACCGGAAGGCTTTATTGCTCCTGGTCAAGAGGCAAAAGTATGTAAACTCGTTAAATCATTGTATGGATTGAAACAAGCTCCTAAACAATGGCACCAAAAGTTTGACAATGTCATGCTAGAAAGTGGCTTTAAAATTAACGAGTGTGACAAATGTGTTTATGTGAAAAACACAAGTCATGGATATGTCATCTTATGTCTTTATGTAGATGATATTCTTATCATTGGAAGCAATGATAAGATGACTCAATCTACAAAAGATATGTTGAAGTCAAGGTTTGACATGAAAGACATGGGATTGGCGGATGTCATTCTTGGAATCAAGATTGTACGCACCCATGATGGACTTGTGTTAACTCAAAAACACCATGTCGATAAAATTCTTGAGAATTTTAGTGTGGGAGACACTAATAAAGTTAGTACTCCAATTGACACCTCTCACCATCTACATAAAAATAGAGGTGATAGTGTGAATCAATTAGAATACTCAAGGATTATGGGTAGTCTAATGTACCTAATGAGTTGTACAAGACCGGATTTAGCTTATGCGGTGAGTAGGCTAAGTCGGTACATTAGTAATCCAAGTGTCGAACATTGGAAAAGTATTACTAGAGTACTTCGGTACTTGAGGTACACTAGAAATTATGGATTGCATTATACTAGATATCCCGCTGTGATCGAAGGATACAGTGATGCGAATTGGATATCGGATATAAAGGATTCCAAATCTACAAGTGGTTAGGTGTTTACCCTTGGAGGTGCGGCTATATCTTGGAAGTCGTCCAAGCAAACGGTTATAGCTAGATCCACAATGGAATCCGAGTTTATCGCCTTGGATAAAAGTGGTGAAGAGGCGGAATGGCTACGCCAATTTGTGGAATGTATTCCAAATTGGTCTATGCCATTGTCTTCCATTTGTATACATTGTGATAGCCAATCGGCTATTGGTAGAGCCAAGAGTGCAATGTATAATGGTAAGTCAAGGCATATTCGACGTAGACATAACTCGATACGACAACTACTCTTAACTGGAGTTATCACGATTGACTATGTAAAGTCAAAAGATAACATCGCGGATCCGCTTACGAAAGGCTTAAGCAAAGAGTTAGTTAATAAGTCGTCGAATGGAATGGGACTAAAGCCCTTGGAATAAAAGTTTATGCGAAGGAAACCTAACCTAGTTGACTGGAGATCCCAAGATCTAGGTTCAATAGGACAACCTAATTGTATAAACGAAGGGATGTCACCGTGGGGGTAACGGAATTCCTCCAAACATTCTTAAATGGATTACATTGTACTACTTCCTAGTCCATTCCTAGTTCAGATGAGGATAAGCACTATGGCTTTTAATGATTCGTGGTAGAGAATCACCTATGTGAGGCAGAAGTGGGGTCGCTTCGAATGGAATTATTGGGCACAATTCTTAGTAGCTCTCGCAGAACCAGGCAGTGTCCATGACCAAGACGAGCACGATAAGAGGATATTAACAAGTTAGGGAGAGTCTTGTGAGTATGTATACTGTCGCCTACACAAAAGGCGGATTCAGTTCAAGGACATCGCGTCTACTGACTGCTAGGAGACTAAGTGTGCTTCTCAAGGGAGGGTTCAAAGGCTAACACCTACCTATCCTTTGCAAGACTTGACTGTTGAACATTTATCGATGTTTTGTAGTGTTTTCAATCGATCTCTATTCACGTGGGGGATTGTTGGAAAAAGTTGTGATAAAATGATTTTTCACCAACTTTAGACCTATATAATTATATATATATATATATATATATATATATATATATATATATATATATCTGTGTGTGTGTGTGTTATATAGAGTTATTGGTTGGTAGCTATGTGTTCTCCTATGTGAGAGCTACACAACGGTATATAGCATCTCCAAAGTCGAGTTGTGGTGAATGAGATATCGACTCTCAATGTAGGGTGTTTGATACAAGAAATCTTGGAAGTGGGGGAAGTGGGAGAGAATCCCACATTGGAAAAAAAAACAAACCATTTGTTGGTTTATATGGTTGGAAGTAGTATGGAAGATTAAAACCTTATACATGGGTTTTACCCGCACGCCTAATTTGGACTGAGTTGCCCGAAATGGCTTGAACTCGTGTACGCCCGAGCGACCTGCGGACACGAATGCAGCTCCGAAATTCCGGGCTCGTGCGGGTCAATTTTTTGCATCTAGTCAACACTGCAGTGTGCTCGTATTGACCGCCTCAGTACTGATCAGTCTCATACTGACCTCCTCTGTACTGACTGGTCAATACCGACCACCTCGGTACTGAGTTTTTCGACACGTACTGCGCTGCAGTACTGATCTGCAGTCCCATACTGACCTGTGCAGCAGGCAGTCCCATACTGACCTGCGCAGCAGGCTTCCTGATACTGACCTGCGCAGCTGCAGTATGATACTGACCTGCGCAACTGCAGTCTGATACTGACCTGCGCAGCTGCTGTCTGATACTGACATGCGCAGCTGCTGTCCAATACTGAGCTTCCAATACTGACATGCAGCACTGACTTCTGATACTGAGTTCTCGGACTGAGTTCCTGGACTGACCAGAAGGACTGAGCAGAACAGTTACGAAAATTATGCAATTAGTGCAGATTACTGTTTTGATTTCTTGTTTAATTGTATTGAATGCATTTAATGTTTTGATTAAACATCACTTGGCATTCTACACTATAAAAGGAGACATTGGGTCTCATTTGTAGACACACCTTCTACACCTACTTCTCTTCTTTCACAGCTTTCTCTCCTAAGAAAACACTCTAAATTTTGGTTAGTGTTCTGACTTGGATTATATCCGGTAGTGTAAAACTACTCGGTTGTTTTACCCTGGGAAATAGACAACGAATCTAGTTTAAGGTGATCGTGAATTTCACGAGAATCAACCAAAACTTTGTACTTGTTTGTTCTATTTAGTTTGTTTCAATCTTTTGTAAACGTTTTTCGTCAATTTCCCTTATTGTAATTGTGTTTTATTAATGAAAATTGGTATTAACTCCTACAGATAATTCGTGAGCAAAAATAAGCGAGGGTATTATGTTTACACTAATTGTTTGGTATATATTCTAAGTATATATCTTATACCTATAAGAAAGCAATTTGATTTTGAAGCCACGTCATTAACCATCTTATATTCTCCGATTGCATTTACCCACCGTCTTAGCCATCGTCTACAGCCTCTCTTCTATCTTAAGAAAGAGCTAACATCAATTTCCTCTTCCACCACCATAGCCATAGCTATCATCCACCCCCTTCATCTGTTAATAACATATAACTAAGAAATTCATGTCTTTAATCTTCTTCTGTTCTCAATTTCATGTTTTGATTCTTCAAATTAGGCTTCAGTTAATAGTGCCACTAGAACCCTAGCCACCGTCTATTAGATAATAAACCACTCTTGTTGCTCATGTTAAGTTGAGCAAATCAACTGGCTCTGCTAAGAACAAACCACCACTGCTTCCCCATGTCTGATTTTAATTATTTCGGACCTCTTCTGGCCAGTCTTATACTCATGTATATTCTACAAACTTATCATTTCTTAACTTTTGAGATACAAAGAAATTGTTACGCATCAATTTTGTGTCGTTTATATTCATGAAATTATTGTGAAGCAACTTCAATATATATTGTTAATGTGTT
Source organism: Calendula officinalis (assembly GCA_963853835.1). Classification (NCBI taxonomy): domain Eukaryota; kingdom Viridiplantae; phylum Streptophyta; class Magnoliopsida; order Asterales; family Asteraceae; genus Calendula; species Calendula officinalis. Next base: position 25,625,961 of record OY970820.1, read on the forward strand.
TATTTTTATTGCCATGTTGTTTATTTTTACTGGATGAGATTAAATTTGATGAATTTTAAGTTTAATTTTCTAAACTTTTGTGTTTTACAGTTGTTGTAGGCCTCTCTAGCATTGTGCATCGATTTATTAACTCACACAACAGTTTCTTAGTTTGTACATCATTTTTTTATGCTTAGAAGCAAGAGTGTGTATGTGTTGTATGTGTCAATGTTCTGATTTTGTTATATGATCTTCAACTTGCCTTATTGAGGCTCAAGGATTTATTCTTGGGTGTAATGAAAACCATGGCCATTTTTTCCTATGAACTGGACACTCTACATTCTAAAATTTATTAACCGGCGAATTCCAATTGATACGGTGGGAGATGCCAAAAAGACTATTGTACCCTTGATTATTGTAATCATATGCCACTCTTTGTAAATGTTTCTAGGGTTTGTTATATAACTGTTAATAAGGAAATGATCGTTTTTGTTTAGTTGTGGATTCTTTTGATACGAGAAGGTTTATGCCCGTGCAGCCGTGTAATGGGAAATTAAAGAGGATTAGAACAGACTCTGTTAATGGATTCTTGTGTTGTTAGTTAGGAAATTGACATCAAATTTCTGGTTTCTGAAGGTTTTTGTTAGTCACTAGACTAAGTAAATAAGATTTGATGATCGATAGCTAAGAAGAATAATATCAGCTGAAGTATGTATCTCAGCTGAAGCATGTATATGCAATAAACCTTCAGCTGAGTACGTACTTAGCTCTAGGAAAACAAGTCAAATCAGCAGCTATAGAAGAGTGTTCATTCGAAGTCTATGGCCAAAGGACAGAGACAAGAAGAAGACCATCCAGCTGATTGTGGAATCAGCTGATGGTACCTGCTGCAGATAAAGACTTAGTGGAAATGTTCTTGACACGTTGAACATTTACCTTTCCCGCTCAAAGAAGAAGAAAACGATGAAGATCTTCTATTTTGGAATAGAAGATAATATGTCAGTACATCATCGTTTGTCCCTCCAAACATGTAAAAGGAAAGTCAATTACTTTTGTACTTTCATAGTACACCTTTTCACTGTGCGTCAGAAAAGGTAGCAAAAGGAGTTGACACAAAGTATACTTGGGACTATAATCTATGCAAATGCATTTAATGTTTCCGTGGACAAGTCTACATCGACGAATGATATGTTTACACGTCGATTAACTTGTGGACAAAGGAACACGGATCTTGGGCTATATATAGAGACGTAAATGTTGCTTTTACACACACCTTTTAACATTCATAGCACAAGAACATTCTCTGAGAGTTGTTATTGTCTGGTATTAACTCTTCCATAGTTATTACTAAGGCATTTAATATCAGCTATTTGTATCAGATGATATAACTCTCCTTGTATTGTCTTCTAGTTTGAGCGAACAAAAGTGTCACTTCAAGTATAGAGTTTTAGTTAGTGTGTACTATCTATTTCCGCAAACTTTGTACTGTATTAAGTTGTTTTAATAAACTCTTAATTATTGAAAACTTGTGTGTTCTTTATCTTATGGTCCTTACTTGTCATAACGCAACACATTTGTGTTATTGGGATCCAACAACTGGTATCAGACCAAGTGTCAAAGTTGTTTTCCATGAACTTTGAGCATCTGTTATGGCTAAACCTACAACATCCGATCTTCCATCATCTGGAAAACCTCCCAAACTCACTCAAACCAACAACCCCATGTGGAAAACTCATTTGTTATTCCACATGGTTACCTATCACCCAAAACTTCAAGACAATATAACGATAGGAAAACACATTCCCAAAACCCTTATCCCTGGTACCCCCGAAGTACCAGAACACTATATTGTGAAATCTGAAGCTCAATGAACAGACGCTGAAACACGTCTTGTTCATCTTGAGAACAAAGGAAGGGATATGATTTTTCAAGCAGTTGGTGATGAACTGTATCACAATATTTAATTTTGTGACTCAGTCAAAGAGATGTGGGAAAGGTTGGCTGAAGTGTATGAAGGCACATCCGTTGTGCGTGAACACAACAAAAACATGCTCATCCATGACTACGAGCTGTTTAAAGCCAAACCTAGTGAGACAATAGCTCAAACATTCAACCGTTATAACATTCTGTTAAACGCGCTAAAGTCTCATGGGGTTGAAAAGGACTATATGTCCAAGATGTGTAAGTTTATGGCAGCTCTTCCCTCTAAATGGGCTACCATTATAACTTGCATGAGTACATCTCCCACGTTAAAAGATTACACTCTTTCCTCTCTCTATGGCATGTTTCTAAGCCATGAGAGAACTGTACTCAACAAATTTCAACCTCTAAAGGACTCTAAAGTGAGCTCCTCAGGATGCTCAGCTGCTCTTGTTTCTCTAAACAAACCCAGCAGAATTGAATATCCTCCCTCAGATGATGAAGCTGACAAAACGTCAGTTGTTGATCTGTTCAACATACCTGAGGTCAGCATCGAAGAGATCGATGAAGACGAAGATAATGAAGCCCTTATAACTGAGCTTGCCCTACTTGTCAAAAATAGAAAATTTTTCAAAGGCAAATCGGGTTCCTCAGCTAGAGGCTCAAGTAGCAGACCTATCTCAACAGTTGTACCTTCCAGATCCTCTGGAAATACACCTGATATCTCTGAGATAACATGCTACAACTGCAACAAGACGAGACACTATACTAACGACTGCAAGCAAAAGAAAGCTAGTTCATCCTCTTCAAGTGGTGAGTTAATTGAAGAAAAGTACAAAAAGCTACAAGCCTTCACCAAAAAGATCCTAGAAGAAAAGAAGGCACTTAAAGGCAAAATTGCTGACAAGGGTCTTGTAGCTGAAACTCACGACTGGGCTGACTCTAGTGACAGCTCATCTGATGATGATGAACCTATGGCCACAATGTGTTTGATGGCTCGTGCTGATGAAAGTATTACAACTGATGATCCTGGTTCATATCAGTGGGTCAACATAGTTCACAAAAAGGTATCTTCTCTAACCTCTGCTGAGGCTTCTGAAGCCAACGATATTGTTGATTCCATTATCCGTGACTTGCACTTCATTGATCAGCTGAAAGGTGAATGGTTGGATAAACACAGTGCTATTCTTCGTGAAAACGCATTTTTAAAAGAAAGATTAATTGATCACAAAACTTTAAAAGAAGAACTTTCTGAAACAAAATTTATAAACTCAGTTCTTCAACACGATCTTAATGAAAAACTTAAAGAACTGGAAGCAATTAAAAAGATTTGTGAATCATGGTCTCGATCATCCAAACGTGTGAGTGGGTGTGTCAACTCACAGATTCCTAGTCAAGTACAAGCCGTACTAGGAGGAGATTTCCTTGCTGCAGCTGCTGTACCTGATAGCAGTACGGATGATCCATACTACTCAACAGCTGATGCTTATGTGCTAGCTGAAGAGTTGGTTTTTGGTTGCTTTGTTAAGTCTACCAAAACCTATGCTACTGAGATGTCCACAGAAGAACCTTCAGAAACTACTGGAGAAGAGTCGTCAGCTGACTCCTCTGCCATAGTTGTTAGGACTCCCACAGTAGTCATTGTTGAACCAAGTAAGTCTATCTTGGGTTCCGCGCATGCTGCTTCTGCTACACCTCAGAAGAAGACTTGCAAGACAACAAGAAAGAAAGCTATTCTTACACCCTTCAAGGGTGAGCCAGTTGGCGTTCGTACTCGAGCTGCAAAGAACAAAGGTAAGTGTGTTTCTAAAAACACTCCAAGTCCTTCTTCAGCTGTGTCTGTCAAACAGCTGAAAGGAAAGGACATCAACTGACATCACTCGTTCAAACTCTGACTATCTCAGATAGTCAGAAAGGGATTTTGGATCCAGTAGCTAGCCCCTCTGCCTCGCCTTCCACTCCACTAAAAAAGAACAAAAAATGTTATAAGTGTGGAGATCGTGGGCATATGGCAAGTGAGTGTGACAACACTAGCTTAAGACCTTCTCCAACTTCAGTTAGTGAGTCCATTAGGAACCCAACCCCTGTGAGTTCCAGAAAGAAATCTCAAGGACCCATAGAGGTGTGGGTTTCCAAAAAGAACTAACTCTTTTAAACTTATATGCAGGGTGATCAAAGCAAACATGTCTGGTACTTAGACAGTAGTTGCTCAAGACATATGACTGGATACAAATCCCTGCTTGAAGAGTTCGAAGTTTGTGCTGGTCCTCCAGTAATTTTTGGTGATAATGGTAGAGGCCTAACTGAAGGCTATGGATCCATCTCTAATGGATCTATAAAGATCACAAGAGTTGGTTATGTGAACGGGCTGAAACATAACTTAATCAGCATTAGCCAACTATGTGATGCAGAGTTCTCAGTGAACTTTAATAAGTACAGAGGAACGGTGACAGATAAAAGTGGAAAAGTCGTGCTAATAGCACCAAGAAACAACCATGTATATACACTTGACATGAATCCTCAAAATCAAGAAGTTTGTCTATTCTCTCACTCCACTGAAGAGCTGAATTGGTTGTGGCATAAAAGGCTATCTCACTTAAACTTTAAAAACATATCTAAGTTGTCCCGAGGACAGTTAGTGAATGGCTTGCCACCGATCAAGTATGAAAAAGATAAGCTTTGTTCAGCTTGTGAACAAGGCAAACAACATAAAAGCTCCTTCAAATTAAAGCAATGATTTTTCATCGACAACTGCCTACACATGCTTCATATGGATCTCTTTGGTCCTATGAGCACTGAAAGTCTAGGTGGAAAGAAGTATACACTCGTTATCGTTGATGAATACTCACGATATACTTGGGTTATATTTCTTCGTAACAAAAGTGATGCAGCTGATGAAATTATTAAATTCATCAAGAAGATGGAACTTCTAAATGGGTCAAGAGTAAAGCAGCTGAGATCAGACAATGGTACTGAATTCAGAAATCGTACATTAGAAGACTTCTGCTCAGAAGTTGGGATCTCACAAAACTTTTTAGCCGCTAGAACACCTCAACAGAATGGTGTTGCTGAAAGAAGAAATAGAACCCTAATAGAAGCTGCAAGAACAATGCTAGCTGAGTCAAACATGCCAAAGCAATTTTGGGCAGAAGCTGTTAATACAGCTTGTTTCACTCAAAACATGTCTCTATATGTGAAGAGACACAAGAAAACTTCTTATGAGATTTGTTAAGGCAAAAAGCCTTACCCCTTTGGATCTTAAGATAACCAAACAACCTAGACTAGCTTAGATTAAAATGTAGAATAAAATGGCTAAGTCTAGGTCTGATACTGAGTGGTCAGTATTACAACTCAGTATCAGAGCTCAGTATCAGATAGTGATACTGAGTACAAGGACTGAGTAGAAGGACTGAGCTTCAATCTGTATTGTAACGGACTAAGATCAAATCCCTTGATCTTAGTCATTTCCTTAGATCAGTCCTTCGGTTACTCCTTTGCCCATTATGTAAGATCTCTATATCATTATAAATAGAGATCATCTTACAAAGGAGTACTTACCAATTTACTTTACACATTCACATCTTTTGTAATTGATCAGTGGTCTTGTTATTCCGCAACAAGCCACACTTAGTGGATTTATACATTGACTATATTCTTGTGTTATCACTCTAATATTTCTCTAAGTATAATAATCTATCAATTAACATTATAAACCAGGGTTGTTGTGACCTAACAACTGGTATCAGAGCAGGCTAAATAAACTCTTATTTAGTCGATCTTTAACCCTGGCAGCCATCCCCTATACTTATCCTTCCCATACTCCAAAATAAAAAAATGTCTACCATTGTTGCACCAGTTATGTCTGGAAAGGGAACACCCATCTTTGATGGAAAAGACTTCCATCAATGGAAGCTAAAAGCTCAGTGGTATCTTGAATCCATTCATCATGAAATGCTCACTGTGCTATATGATGGTCCCATCATTCCACAAACTGTGGAACCTGTTGCTGCTACTGATGATGCTCCTGAGGGCATAAGAACTGTACCTAAACTAAAGCACAACTGGACTGATACTGACCGTCAGCTGTATGCTTTAGACTCCAGAGCTAAAGGGGTGATTGGTAATGCTGTTACCAAAGAGATACTTAATGCAATTATGACATTGCCAACAGCAAAGGCTATGTGGGATAGTCTATCAGTCACCTATGAAGGCACAGCAAAGGTGAAGTTGCAAAGAAAAAGCAACATGAGAAGGAAATATGAAAATTTCTTCTCAACTCCTAATGAAGACATCACCACTCTCTATAACAGGTTCAATACTGTTATCCATGATTTAATCAGTGTAGGCATTGTGAAAGAGGAAGGAGAGCTTGTTCAAAAGTTCCTGGATAGTCTTCCTCAACAATTTCTTGACATGACAAACTCTGTCAATGCTGCTAACAACATTGAGTCATACACTCTTCAAACTTTGTATGGTCTAATGTTGAATCATGAGGAGAATAATGCTGCAAGACTGATCAACTGGAAGAAAACTGACAAGTCTTCCACTGGCATGGCTCTAGTTGTGCAACAGGCCTATACTGTGACTGAGCCAGATGAACCAGAAGTTGATCTTGCTGATGCTGAGGCAGAAGAGCTTGAAACTCAAATGGCTCTTATGTCTATGAAGATGGATCAGTTGAAGAAGAAGAGGCTTGGTGTTAGCTCTTCTAATACTGACCCAAGATCAGGTCTTTGCTATAGGTGTGGAAAGCCTGGACATATTGCTGCAAATTGTCATACCAAGTCTTCTGAGACTGACCAAAATGACAAAATTGCATACCGAGCAAAGAGGTATAGAGACAAATATGTCAAACTGAAGAATTGGAGCAAGGGCAAGAGGGCAGAAAGGAATGGAGCACCTCATCAAGCACTTTACTCAGAAGCCTGGATGGATGAAGACTTAAGTGATGATGAGGAAGAGATTGAAAATAAAGCCTTTATGGCTTTCACTGAAGATGATTTGAAGAGCTCCTTTGAAAAGGATATCAAAGAGGCTGAGAGGATGAGTGTTCATACTGATTGGGATTCCACTCAGTTGTACAAGGTAAGTTCCTTTCAAACTTATTCAGTGAATGAAAAAACCAAGATTTTTGAGTATATGATTGTTGATCTTAAAACTTCTGTACAAAAAGAAAAAGCTTTAAAATTAACAATTCAAGAACTTGAAAGGGTAAATAATGAAAACTTGGATAAATTAGCAAAATATAAAGATTTAGAACTAAACTTTTCCGATTTAAAAGACATTAACCAAAGATTAACTGATAAAGCTCATTTACACAAACTTGAAAAAGAGAAATTTGAAAAACAGTGTGAATCTTGGGGAAATGCTTCAATAAAATTAAATAAATGTTTAAATCAACAATTCCCAGAAAATGTGAGGGCTGCACTTGGTGTTGATCCTCAATTTAAAAATAGGAACAATTTTGCTGATTTATTTGAAGAGTTTTCTACTATGAACCCTATTAATTTTGTAAAAGCTAAAACTTTATGTGAAGTTGGATGTCAAACTGAGTCAGATGATGAGGAAAATGAAATTTTAGAAAAACCTATTGGTCCCTCCATCTGCTCAAAGTGCTATACTGAGCTACAAGAACTCAGTATTGAATTTCATATAACGGAAATTTCTGATACCGAGCTACCAATAGTTCAGTATGACACTTCTGCTATTCCACCTTTTGAATTATTATTTAATACAACAACTTTTGAATTATATAATGATAATAAGACAACTTCTATCTCAAATGCTTCATCTAATACAGAAGTTGCAGGAACAGAAACATCATATACTGAGACATCTAAAGAACCTGTTAAAGTTGTTTCTTCAAAACATGATAAACAAAAAACAACTTCAACTAGGTCTTTAGTTGGCAAAGACAAGAAGTCTACCACTAATAATATTAGAAAGACTTCTCTGCCAAATAAAAAGAAGCAACCAGATCCTCCATCTCCTAAACCAGTTAAAAACAATGTTAATACACCTATTAAAAATGACAAAATTAACATTTTAAAAACACTTGGTGATCAGGTCAAATCTTTAAGTAAACAATTTGCAAAACTCGTTCATACTGACCTACCAAAAGTGAAACATTTTTCTAAAATACAGTATGAAAATATGTTTAGAAATAGACCTAGAAAATGTTATAGATGTCATCATACTGGTCATAAGGGAGATGAATGCTGGACTGATCTCTCAAGTCCTAGGTACTCAGTACCAAAGAAAAGGAGAGAAACTAAGTCAGTATCACCAAAGAAAACCTCAAAAGGTTTCACTGAAGTGATACTGACCTCTCCACATAAGGAGATCAACCCAAAATATGTTTATCCAACCAAAGGTCCCATTCAAAAATGGGTTCCTAAAAAGAACTAACTCTTATTTTGTGTCTTGTGCAGGGTGACAGAAAATGGTATTTAGATAGTGGCTGCTCAAGACACATGACAGGTAGTATGGAGTACCTTCTCAATTATACTCCAGAGAAGGGTCCTTCTGTTAAGTTTGGAGATGACTCGGTGGGAAAGACAAGAGGTTATGGTGTGATCAAGGCAGGCAACATAACTTTTAAAAGAGTTGCCTATGTAGAGGGTCTTAAACACAATCTGCTCAGTATCAGCCAGATGTGTGATGATGACAATGAAGCTCGATTCAGGAAGGTTGCAGGAATCATCTACAATGATAAAGGGCAGCCTGTACTCATTGCTAGAAGAGAAAAGGATGTATATGTGGTCAACCTATCTGAAATAGACCCAACTATTCGTGTATGCCTGCTTTCTAAAGTCAAGCCAGAATTGCATTGGCTATGGCACAAGAAACTCTCTCACATCAACTTTAGAAATATCAACGAGCTCAGTATGAAGAAACTGGTGAGAGGGTTGCCCACTATTACTTATTCAAAAGATAAGTTATGCTCAGCATGTGAAATGGGCAAGCAGAAGAAGAGTTCATTCAAGTCCAAAGTCAATCATTCCATTAATGAACCTCTTACTATGATACATATGGATCTTTTTGGCCCCATCAGCACACCATCTTTGGCCAAAAAGATCTACACTCTAGTCTTGGTTGATGAATTTTCAAGATATACTTGGGTCATCTTCCTCAAGACTAAGTCAGATGCAACAACAGAAATCATTGCCTTTATAAAAAGAGAGGAACTTCAAAAAGGCAACAAGGTCAAGCAACTTAGAAGTGACCATGGTACTGAGTTTAAGAACTCAGTATTAGCAGATTTCTGTGAAGAAAAAGGAATCATTCAAAACTTCTCTGCAGCCTACACACCACAACAAAATGGTGTTGTAGAAAGAAAGAATAGAACACTGATTGAAGCTGCAAGAACTTTATTATGCCATGCTGGACTGGCACTGAGTTTCTGGGCTGAAGCTGTAAACTGTGCAAACTTCACTCAGAATAGAGCTACTATAGTCCAAAGACATCTGAAGACTCCATATGAGTTATATAATGGCAAGATTCCTAATGTGGAATACTTCCACATCTTTGGGAGTAAATGCTTTGTACTCAGTACAAAACAAAATCTCAACAAATTTGCTCCCAAAGCAAATGAAGGTGTGTTCATGGGCTACTCTCCACACTCTAAAGCTTTCAGAGTGTATATCATCTCAACCAAGATGATTGTAGAATCCATTCATGTCACATTCGATGAAGATCAGAATGAGAATTCTACCTCAGCAAGTGAAGACATAAGTGGCATAGATATTCTATGCAATCCAGAACACTCCATTGCTGAACAGCCCAAGTTTCATCCACACTTTATTCCCAATAAGTTTAATGAAACTGATCAAGTTCAAACTCAGTATCACTATACTGCGACTAATACTGAGGTTCCCATAACAGAGGACCTCCATACTGAGTTTTCAACTAATGATTTGAACCACTCTACCTATGAAGAAGGTGAAACATCCAACACTTCACAAGAATCCATATCCACTCTGCAAAATGAAACTGAACAGCAACCTCCGGTGTCTAATACTGACCAGAATTCCACTCAGTATCAGACACACAACACACCAAATCAACAAGATATTGTTGATCCTATTTCAAATGCTTCCTTAGGAAACAATTTAAGGGAACACAGAGACCATCCACACTCAAATATTATTGGTCCTATTGAAGAAGGTGTCCAAACAAGAAGAAAATTAGAGTTTCCACCCCAAGCAACTGCAAATTTTTGTTTCTTCTCAAGTTTTCTATCTACCATTGAACCAAAGAAAGCTGATGAAGCTTTATTAGATGAAGATTGGGTAGAAGCTATGCAAGAAGAGCTCACAGAGTTTGAGAGAAACAAAGTTTGGAACGTAGTACCACCTCCTACTGGCAAAACTATTATTGGTACTAAGTGGGTGTTCAGAAACAAGATGGACAAGGATGGTGTTGTCATCAGAAACAAAGCAAGGTTAGTTGCTCAAGGTTACAGGCAAGAAGAAGGCATTGACTATGATGAAAATTTTGCACCAGTTGCCAGAATTGAAGCTATTAGGTTGTATCTTGCATATGCAGCCTTCAAAAATTTCAAAGTTTATCTGATGGATGTCAAAAGTGCTTTTCTAAATGGAAAACTCCAAGAAGAAGTTTATGTTAAACAACCACCAGGTTTTGTTGATCCTAAATTTCCGAATTACGTTTTCAAGCTTGATAAAGCTCTATATGGGCTCAAACAAGCTCCAAGAGCCTGGTATGATACCCTGTCCGAGTATCTTATTGAAAATAAATTTACAAGAGGTAAAATTGATAAAACATTATTTTCAAAACGGAACTGTTCTAACATCTTACTCATTCAGATATATGTAGATGACATTATCTTTGGTTCCACTGACAAGTCAATGTGTGACTGGTTTGCTAAGATAATGTCAACTCAGTATCAGATGAGTATGATGGGAGAACTTACTTATTTTCTTGGTTTACAAGTTGAACAAAAGCCTGATGGCACTTTTATAAATCAAAGTAAGTATGTGCATGATATGTTACAGAAATACAAATTTGAAAATTTATCTTCCATGCACACTCCTATGGGTACTCAGGATAAGATAAGTAAGGATGAAACTGGTAAATCAGTTTGTCAATCCACATACCGAGGTATGATTGGTTCCTTACTTTATTTAACTGCTAGCAGGCCTGATATCATGTTTGCAACATGTTTGTGTGCTCGGTATCAGGCTGATCCTAAAGAATCACACATGAAAGCAGTTAAGCGCATCTTTAGATATCTTACAGGTACTCCTAACCGGGTCTTTGGTATCCCAAAGACTCAAACTTTGACCTTGAAGGGTACACAGATGCAGATTTTGCAGGTTGTAGATTGGACAGAAAAAGCACAAGTGGAGGATGTCAATTCCTCGGTGGAAGACTAGTTGGTTGGTCATCCAAGAAGCAAAATTCGGTAGCAACTTCCATAGCAGAAGCAGAATATGTTGCTGCAGGAAGTTGTTGTGCTCAATTATTATGGATGCAGTATCAACTCTTAGACTATGGGTTCAACTTTCATAAGACTCCCATTCATTGTGATAACAAGAGTGCTATTGCTATCACAGAGAACCCAGTCTATCACTCCAAAACCAAGCACATTGATATCAGACACCACTTTATTCGAGATAATGTGGAAAAAGGTAAGGCTGAGGTAGATTATGTATCAACAGATGAACAATTGGCCGATGTGTTTACTAAACCTCTCCCTGAGGAAAGGTTTATGTATTTACTAGGGCAATTAGGTATGTTGAATCCTTAATCTTTAAAACTGAAAGCTCAGTTTCACTCATGTTGATACTGACCACTCAGTATCACTAGTCTGTAATCATCAAAATTTGAAATTTTTATTTTTTTTATTCATTTCCAGAGTAAATTAATTGTTTTTATATTTTTATTATTTTTTTAATATTTTTTTTTACTCAGTATTGGGGTATTACGGCGCTCAAACCGAGCTTAATCCTCATACTGCTCAACGGTAACCTTTCTTAATAAGAAAGTTACCGTTGACAGAGGATAAGGCAGTCAAATCAGCCGTTTTTACTTCCCAATACCTTAATTATCTTTCAAACCTCCTATAAATAACCGTTTATTTTTACTTCAATTTTTTTTAACTGTTATTTCTTTCTTTCATTTTCAATTCTCTCTGCGATTAACGATTTCACTTTCTATTAGCAAGCAAACTTTTTCAAATCAAAATCACAGATGGCGAATTACACTTTTGTTGCTCCAGAAGTTGAATCGGAAATCAAATTCCGAAATGATGAAGTGCCCAGGTTTGCGAGTAACAACATCACAGCGAATTTCACTATTCCTCAAGCCTGGATATGCCAAGAATTCACAAATATTGTGACTTTTATGAAGCATTTCCCAATTGCTCGTGCACTGACCTTATCTCCTCGAGCAATTTACCCAGAAATGTTATGTGAGTTTTGGTACTCTGCCACACTCGATTCTCCAGATATGATTGCTGGATGGGTAATTAGGGATCAAAGAAGAGCTTTTGTTTCTACTGCAATCATTCGTGAAACACTGAGGCTTCCAGCACAAGCTCAGTATGACCCATTACGCTCAGTACTGCCATTTTTGGGTCGAAGAGGAACAACAGGAATCATCAAAAGAAACGAATTTGGTCCTATGTGGGGTATTCTCATTACAACAATTATTCGGTGCATGACTCACAAGACAGGTGCTTTGGATCAAATAAATGAATTTGGGATGCAAATAGTACATGCTCTGTACTATGGAAGAAACATTGATTATGCACGACTCATTTTCAATGAATTAGCTACTTTGGTTCGGGCTAACACAAGGGAATGTAATGTCCCTTTCTGCAGATTCTTATCACTCATCTTTCAACACTCAATGCCCACACATTCTTATGATGAGTTTCACAGTCCAAGGGTTGATCTTCCTCCTCTTAGTGAGAAGATCTTCTTTTACAGGCCAAGACAAGCAGAGCCTTTACTGAGCCCTTCTATGTGGGCCATTGTTCAAGAACATATAAATGATGAAGAAGACATGTCTGATACCGAGTCAAACAATGATGATGATGATGATAATGATGATAATAGTGGCAATGGAGCCCAGGCTGGTCAAGATATTGAGATGCAGGATGTTCCACAAGTTCAAGAACCAACTTAACAACATATCTCTCCACCTGCACAGGACCCTGAGGTTCCTCATATAGAAACAATTTTTGATACTGAGTCCTCAGAAGACACACCACTGGTCCTCCAAAGAAGAAGAAGACATATTTCCCCTGTTATTATGGGAAACTTATCATCTGAGGAGGTGCAGCCTGCAAATGTTCCATCATTAACTGCATCTCTTCAAGCCCAAAGCCTAGTTGCAGCCACCGCTGACCTTCCAGGTCCAGAACTAGTCCAAACTGCTCAACTAATTGAGGAACCTCATGTTCCTCTTGATGTGGAGATTCAATATGCACAAACTACACTGGAAGGTGCTCAGCATGACAGAGAGGTCGGTATTGAAGATGTTGGTGCTGCACATCAACAAACACATGATCCTGCACCGACCTCTGCAGATGCTAGAAGGGAATCTGACAGAGTCTCAGGTATGAATTTCTAAAAAGCCCTTAAACTTATATATATATATTTCATTCCCAAATAGAGACTAAGTATTGGCCAGTACCAACTCAATACTGACCAAAGTCTCAAACGATCTTTCAAATATATATCCTTTTATGGCCAACATAGCTAGCCCACTGCTGCTATGCAAAATTCATATACTGAGCACACAAAATTGATCATTGTCAGTCTACAGTTGTCTCAACATTTAAAGAGACAATGGTGGTTGATGTCATACTGACACCCACTGGTGCTGCTTGAATTATGTCCAACTTATTTTTGAGTTGGGTAGCATCATTCAAGAAATGATCACAAACCCTTAAGCCACAAAATCCAAAAACTTTCCATGGGGTTTAGCCACATTTCTGTTATCACTCTAATACCGAGTGATAAACATTGAAAATAACTAGAAGCACATCCCAGGCTTCGAATTCCCAAACCCAAACCTTTTAGTAAATGTGACTTATCCTATACTGAGCTACTTAAATTTACACACTCACTTTTACTAAAACCTTCTTACACATGCTATGCACAAGTCCACAATATTTCATCATAAACCAGATGAAATACAGACTTCACAAACTCTGTTTATATGATTATAGAATTAAACAACACCACAATTCTATTTGATAAACCTTTTCTTTTAACCAGTTTTTTTTTTGTTTCTTTAGCACCATCTGTGCAGGGCATTCAGGCATCACAGGCTGCAGGAGACCAAGTGACTCTGCAAGCAATCATGCAGCAAATTCTGGCCATCCAACATACTCAAAGTATAATACTAGCCAGAATGGACAAGATGAGTGGTGATATTGACTCAGTAAAACAGTCAGTCTCACTACTTCAACAACCACATCAGCAACCACAAACTCCACCATTTTCACATGGTGACCACAATGAAGAAGGAGAAGGAGAAGGAGATGCTGGTGATACTGATGCTGCAACTGAGCACATGCCCTCCCCTACTCTTGAACAACCAGAAGGGGACATGGGTGGTGATACTGATCCTCTTCCCTCCTCATCCAATGATAACAAAAAGGGGGAGAAGAGACAAAGAGATACTGAGGTTGATCAAACTGAGCCATCTGCTCAGGGGGAGAAAAGAAGAAGACTTTGCAGCCTGTAGCTTATTTTTTTGTAATTGTTTTGTTATCATTAGATAGGGGGAGATTGTTAAGGCAAAAAGCCTTACCCCTTTGGATCTTAAGATAACAAAACAACCTAGACTAGCTTAGATTAAAATGTAGAATAAAATTGCTAAGTCTAGGTCTGATACTGAGTGGTCAGTATTACAACTCAGTATCAGAGCTCAGTATCAGATAGTGATACTGAGTACAAGGACTGAGTAGAAGGACTGAGCTTCAATCTGTATTGTAACGGACTAAGATCAAATCCCTTGATCTTAGTCATTTCCTTAGATCAGTCATTCGGTTACTCCTTTGCCCATTATGTAAGATCTCTATATCATTATAAATAGAGATCATCTTGCAAAGGAGTACTTACCAATTTACTTTACACATTCACATCTTTTGTAATTGATCAGTGGTCTTGTTATTCCGCAACAAGCCACACTTAGTGGATTTATACATTGACTATATTCTTGTGTTATCACTCTAATATTTCTCTAAGTATAATAATCTATCAATTAACATTATAAACCAGGGTTGTTGTGACCTAACAAGATTCTCCGTCACAGGAAACCTTATATCAGTTTCTTTCATGTCTTTGGTTGTGTGTGTTTTGTGTTAAACACATGGGATCAGCTGAGTAAGTTCGACTCTAAAGCTGATGAAGCAATTTTCTTGGGGTACTCCACTGTATCTAAGGCATACAGAGTTTTCAACAAAAGAAGACAAACATTGGAAGAATCTATAAATGTTACTTTTGAAGAACACTCTAAAGCCTTAAATCCCACCTCTGCTGATCCATCTGATGCATTTCAGAGATCAGCTGAACCATCTCCTGATGATGCAGCTGAAGCATTCTCCGATGTTTTAAACCTTTTTGATGTTCCCATCAATGAATCAGATGAGACATTTCATGATGCTCCTACATATCTTGTAGATATTGCAGCTGTCAACAAGAAATTCCAACAGCAAAAGCATCATCAAAGGCTAGATCTAACTCTAGGCCACCCCTTCATACTTCAAAAAGATTAGTTCAAAATGAAGTAAATCTTCCTGCTGAGCATTCAGCCGCTCAACAAGGATCTAATTCTGCTGAATCTTCCTCTTCTACAGCTGCTCCTCAATCTAAGTGGACCACTGAACATCCAATTGATTTAATCATTGGAGATCCACAACAAGGAGTAGTCACAAGAAGTAAAGCATCTTGCAATCTCTGCTTATGGTCTTGTTTCTTAGCAGCTGAAGAACCGAAAAATATTAAAGCTGCCTTAGAAAGCTCAAGCTGGATTCAAGCAATGCAGGAAGAACTTAACCAATTTGAGGTCAACAAAGTGTGGTAGCTGTTGCCCCCACCAGCTGGAAAGACACCAAGTGGGTATTTAGGAAAAAATGGATGAAGAAGGTGTGGTTATTCGTAACAAGGCTAGACTTGTTGCACAAGGATATAGACAGGAGGAAGGAATCGATTTTCGATGAAACATTTGCTCCAGTAGCTAGGCTCGAGGCTATTAGAATATTCCTAGCCTATGCTGCCTACAAAAACTTCACATTTTTTCAGAAGGACGTGAAGACTGCATTCTTAAATGGGAAGCTGCAAGAGGAAGTGTATGTTAAGCTACCACCAGGGTTTGAAAATCCTAAGTATTTAGACTATGTGTTTAAATTGTATAAGGCGCTGTATGGGTTGAAACAAGCTCCTCGTGCATGGTATGACACACTTTCCACGTTCCTCATAACAAATCATTTCACCAGGGGAAAGATTGATAAAACCTTATTCATTCGTAAAATCAAAGGTGATATCATTCTTGTTCAAATTTATGTGGATGACATAATATTTTGTGCTACTGATGAAAAAATTTGTAGCCGTTTCTCAAAACTCATGTCTACAAAGTATGAGATGAGTATGATGGGTGAATTAACATATTTTCTTGGCTTACAAGTTAAGCAAACTAAAAATGGAATTTTTATAAATCAAGAAAAATATATCAAAGATCTTTTAAAGAAATTTGATATAAATTCATCATCATCAATGAAAACTCCAATGGCTCCTCCAAACAATCTAGATGCTGATACAACTGGGAAATCAGTTGATGTCACATTTTATAGAGGAATCATTGGATCATTGTTTTATCTCACTGCCAGCAGACCAGAAATTATGTTTGCTACTTGCATGTGTGCAAGGTATCAAGCTGATCCTAGAGAATCTCATTTAATAGTCGCTAAGAGAATTTTGAGGTACCTTAAAGGTACTCCAAGCCTAGGTCTTTGGTATGCCAAAGACTCCGGGTTTGATCTAATTGGCTATTCAGATTCAGACTTTGCAGGTTGCAAGATTGATAGAAAGAGCACCACTTGAGGATGTCAGCTGCTTGGTGGGAAACTAGTCAGCTGGACAAGCAAGAAACAAAATACTCTTTCCACCTCTATAGCTGAAGCAGAATATGTTGCTGCTGGAAGCTGTTGTGCTCAAGTCCTTTGGATGAAGAATCAGCTGGTTGATTTTGATATGAACTTTTGCAAAGTTCCTATCAACTGTGATAACACAAGTTCTATCGCAATCAGCAACAATCCAGTTCTTCATTCAAGAACCAAACATATCGGTATCAGGTATCATTTCATTAGAGATCACATTGAACAAGGTGACGTGGAACTTCACTTCATTTCAACAGACCTTCAACTGGCTGATTTATTCACTAAGCCTTTAGATGAAAAACGCTTCAATTTTTTAATCAGCGAACTGGGTATGTTAAATGCCTAAATCAACTGCTGAAGTATTATCAGCAGCAGATAAGTTCACCTTGTCACTTAGTACATTCAGCTGACTTAAACTTTTCTATTTATCAGTCAGCCGAATAAAACATCTCAAAATGATAACTTATCGAGTTTTTATAAGTTAAAACGTTTGGTTTTACTTGAAAAGGCATCTTTTTATCCCTATCCATACGTTATCTGTGGCAAATATTTCCACTCGAGTGAAAATATTTGGCATTTATGAAGGACGAGACACCCTGACACCGAAACGGCTCCACTAACCCCTCTCTGTCACATCCAACCACCTTTTTCGCACAGATACCAACATTTCCATAGTTGGTTTGTAAATATCCATTTATGGTCCCGTTTAATTTCAAATGTTTACCCAAACCATCCCATAATCCCCTATAAATACCCATCCATTCACCCACTTCATCTTCATCACTCCCAAACTTCTCTCTCAAAAACCCCTTTTCTTCAAAGCTTTTATCTTTCTTCCCTCTCCCAAAAAATGTCGAAGAAAACCTCAAAAGCTGTTTTTTCTAGAGCTGCCATCGAGTTCGCTCAGAACTCGAATCTGGTAGGAAACACCTCTCCACCGGAAAAACTCATCGATGTATATCGACCGGTCGGAAAATTCTTGCGTCACTGTCCTATCAGTGGTGCATTCTTTCGATTCACCAATAGTTTTTACGAACTCTAGCGTGATTTCTGGATGTCTGCCTCCATCTCTGGAGACGACATTGTTGCGCAGGTAGACGGTAATCAAATCACCATCAGTGTTGATGATTTCCGAACTGCATGCGGGTTCGACTACTTGCTCCCTGTCCCACTCTATCAGGAGACGAAGTCTACTGATGAGGCTAAAGAGAGTCTAATCCATATCTCCGGATAATGATTAGAAAAGGATGACGACAGGGTGCAAATCTTCAAGAAGTCTCAGTTGTCGAGACCCTGGGCCTACTTCTTCACGCACATCATTTAGTGCATAGGCGGCAACTCTGGGTCTCACAACCAGTGCAACTCCAGCTTACAGGTCTTTGATGAAGCCCTAATCACCGGTCAGCGGATTGATTATGGAAGACTGGTTTACGAGGAGATCAAGGCCAAGCTCAAGGCAAAGGGAAATCACATTCCCTATCTTCGCTTCTTCACATTGTGCATCGCTCATGTGATGGTTGAGAAGCTGGAGATTGATTATGACGACCTTCAAGGGGAATGGATTGAGGTCCGTACCTTATCCAACACCAACTTCAACTCCAAGAAGGAAGCTGGAAAGGATTTTCCCTTCTCCTCGTACATGCTGAAGATCATTGATGATCGGACCAGATCCAAAAGGGATCGATCACTGGGCACCACATCGGAGGAATCTGCCCTACAAGAAGGTACTTCCTTTTCTCATCTGAAGTGTTTTCCCTCAACTGGACGTCCACAAACAGTTGATGGAAATACCACCACCTCATCAGGGATCTCAATGCCCATTGATGTGGAAAATGAGGATGCGGATTATATTCTGCTGGTAGTGAAGAAGCGAGTTAAGCGATCTGCTCATCGCTCTCCTTCTTCCTCTTCATTCTCTCTGCCATCTTCTCCCTCTTCACGTGCTCCTTCTTCTCCTCAGCTGAGGGTAAGAGGGTCTGCTACCTGTGGAGAAAGTGTGGTGGCTGATGATGCTGAGCTGGCGATAGCAGCATCATCAGGATTCAACCAGGATCCTCTGGATACTCACTCGAGTCCCAGATTGGAAGGATTGCGATCAGATGCTATGCCAGCATCTGAGAATGATCCTTCTCATTTTCAATTTGGCAGTGTTTCTCAAGGAACTCCACCAACAATCGGAGCTCCTGGTCACACACTCCTGGCTGATCGCCTTTTTCTCTCTTTTGCTCTTCAACCTCCATCTGCTGATTTCTCAACAAGTCAGCAGACTTCAATACGGGAATTTCGTTCTTCAGGAGTTGGTGCCGGCTCCAACCTTCTGCGTAGCTCCTCGACTGATTCATTATCAGTCGTTGTAGCAAGGGAACAAACTCCACAAGAAACGTCAGTCTCTTAACAGACTGCTGGTGAAGTTTTTGGCTCAACCCAAGCCACCCGAGAGTCAGCTGCACACACACCACCACCAACTTCTTCATCACTTTCTGAGTCAGCAGTTGATGACAGATTGACTGGAAGCCAATTCAATCTTGAAACTGTTATTTCAGTTTCCCACAACGTCACCAGCACACACCAGCTGGTGATCGAGGAAACCACCACCGCCGATGAAGAGACAACTTTAGACCAAGTTGTTACTGAGGCAACCACCCAAGCTGCCAGTGATCGCGAACGTATTCGCCAACTGAGCTTTGAGGCAGCTGACACACCACCCAGAGGAACTCTTCCTCCAGTCTCTATACCAGTTTTGCTGGCTGGTAAGACCGAAGCACAAGGTAATCAAACAGCATTCCATGTGATGTTTGATTCTGCTGATGAGTCCCTTCGGCCCTACTTTTCGTCCGCTGACGAAGAAGTAGATGAACCTTGGCTTCGAATTGATTCGACAGTTGATGTCGACACTTCTGTTAGAAATCCACAAGTTTCAGCTGGACCCAACTCACCCCCCATAGTTTCTGAGCATCCCATAGGAGCGATTCCTCCTAACTCAGGAACACACACTCCCACAGCTGAGGTTACCCCTCCAGCTGGAGACATATCGGACCCCTTCCCTCAAAGCGTCCAAGTGTCCCATGCTGAATCCAGCAAAGCTGGAGGCATCATTCTCATCATAGTCGCCGCTGCTCTGATGTCTAGAGTTGTAACATCCCAGATTCGACCTTGAATGGCCATGCTTAGTAAGCAGATGGACACCCTTCAAAGGGATGTTCCAAAGAAGTTTGCTAAAACTGATGAGAATCTCTCTTCCAGCATAACTTCTCTGCACACTGAGGTTCACACTCAGACTCCTCAGCTGGTTCTTCTTTCTAAGCAGATTCGTCTCAACACCAGCGAGTTCAACACTCTCAAAACGTATATTCATCGAGAGTTGAACTCCATTCACGAATCTGACAGAGACGAGAAAGACAAGCTTCTCTCCGAAGCTCGGGAATCTCAAGCAGAAGTCGAAAGACAGCTGAATTCCTTGTCCTCCAAGGTATCTCCTCTCCAACCCGTTGTCGATCGCCTGGCTCTTGCACAGTCAAAGCACGAGTCTCTACTGACCAACACTCATAGCCATCTCTCTAAGGCTATTGAGGAGTCCGCTTCTGCTGTGTCCACAAGAATGGACAAATTGGAGACTGAGGTCAGCTCGCTGACTTCCCAAGTCACTGGTCTCCAAGGCACCCTCAACCTCATTCTTCAAAAGTTAAATGAGGGTGCCGCTGTTGTCCATCCCGCTTCAGCACCGGAGAGTACCTTACTTCTTCAGGAACTCTCTGAGGGGGAGAAAGATCAAGCTACTTCAGCAGGTGAACAACAAGGTGAACAAAATGTTTCAAAATCGATAATCACCTCTGCTGTTGGAGCCAATGTAGAAGACATTCCAGCAGGTGAAACCCCAAGATCTCCATCTATCACATCTGCTGGGGTACCTGAAGAAGAAGACGTTTCAGTAGACGAGACACAAATTCCAACATCACTCGTCACTACTGAAACTGTTAGTGATTTACGGTTTAATCAAAGAAAAACACAGCGGAAATATAATACAAATCACCACACAAGGATCTACATATTGACAATCTAATTAAGCATAAATAAATCAAAGAGTTAGGATTAAATAATCATACCCTTGAAGCCTTTGATTTTCGGTTGAATAGGGATGAAGAACTCCAAGATTCAATGGTAGAATCTCTCTAAAAATAGTCCACACTACACCCTCAAATAATACCGTGGGATGCTAGTCCGTCTAAGTAACAATCCACAAATAAGTAACCAAAACACTACTACAGGCTTGCGCCTATTTTCCTTGGCTGTTTCATACGTACATACAAAGCAACAATGAACAAACAAAAGATGTTAGTTGCCTTGTTTCTACTGAACGGAAATTCCACACCAAAGAAAGTAGGTCATTTGCTTTTGTTTTATTTGTTCGTCATACCCAACAACCAAAAGCACACATCATATGTTTCTTTTAGCTTGGACGTATTTTGAGACGGAAGGAGATAATCCAAGCGGCGCATCTTAGGTTTAATCTTTCCTTATTATATTAGGAAGGGCCTAAATGTCACTTGGGCTTTTTCTCTTAATCCTCTCTTTGACCATTAAATCAAGCTTAACTATTAAGCTCATTTAATTAGTTCATGTTATTTAGGAGATATAAATAATGTAAATACAATAATTACATTCTATATATCAAATGGTATCTCAGTGTATAAGTGTGTGATCATATAGGCTCACATGTGTCTAGCCATATAACTATATGTCATGTACGTGAAGCATATTCCAACAGAAACACCTGAGGTAACTGCTTCAGCACGTGAGACAACCATGCAATCAACACTCACCGATGCTGAAGGCCTCAGGACAAAAGACCCCTCAACTGATTTTGTTAAAATTGTTGATTCCTTTGAATCAGTTGAGGGCCCACAAGTCCAAGCCCCGCAGATCCAAATCCCTCAGCCCATTCTACAGGTGAATCCTCAACCTGCTGAGGGGGAGCCCACTTCTGCCACGGTTAAAGCTCTTCTTTTAAAGGAAGCTGGAGCCACTGCTGATCTCGAAACATCTATTGCACTTCAAAGAAAAACTCAAGAAGAGCTGTATCAAAGAGCTGAAGCACAAAGAGCTGAGAACATTAGGTTGTTCAACAAGGTTCTTTGCAAACGAAGGCAAGAAGCAAAAATCACCAGCGTTAGGGCCCCCAAGTCATCATCCGGCTCTCCACAAGAAGTCATAATATATAGAGCTGGAGGACTTGTTGTTTCTGAAAGGGTTCCTCTGATCAAAATCAGCACTCAACTCAACTATGCTGAGTGGAATGAGTTGCTAGCAGCTGCCAGATCTGCAAAACCATCAGTTACTATAACAGATCTGGAAAGCGAGATAAAAGTCGCAATCTTCTCCTTCAAGACCCTATGCGACAATATCAGGAGAAACTCTCCTAAATTGGCAAATCGCATACCAACTGAATTGCGTGAATCTCAAGAAGCTGTTGCCAGAGAACCTGCTGGTGAAAGCTCCTCAGCAAGAGGGGAGAAACGTAAGTCTGTTCTCCCCGAGCCCTTTGCTGACTCCAGAACACTTGATATTGGGTCTTCAATAATATTTGCAAAACGACCAAGACTGAATATCACAAGAGCCATCCCCATTGGAGTAAACTTTGTCCCTGGACTGATCGTCAAAGAACCAATCTATGGCTTTTACTATCTGGAAAAGAAGGTGCCTTGCTTTCAACGAGCTGATGAGTTATTTCTTTGTGATATTGATCAACTTTTGAAAGCAAGGCACCTTCTTCCCCAGATAGCAAAAGCCATAGATTGGTTTTTTGCTGGTGACTTCAGCTGGATGATGACTTGGGGGCCCTTACGCTGGTGATTTTTGCTTCTTGCCTACGTTTGCAAAGAACCTTATTGAACAACCTAATGTTCTCAGCTCTTTGTGCTTCAGCTCTTTGATACAGCTCTTCTTGAGTTTTTCTTTGAAGTGCAATAGTTGTTTCGAGATCAGCAGTGGTTCCAGCTTCCTTTAAATGAAGAGCTTTAACCGTGCAGAAGTGGGCTCCCCCTCAGCAGGTTGAGGATTCACCTGTAGAATGGGCTGAGGGTTTGGATTTGCGGGGCTTGTACTTGTGGGCCCTCAACTGATTCAAAGGAATCAACTATTTTAACAAAATCAGTTTAGGGGTCTTTTGTCCTGAGGCCTTCAGCAGCGGTGAGTGTTGATTTCATGGTTGTCTCACCTGCTGAAGTACTTACCTCAGGTGTTTCAGTAGTGACGAGTGATGTTGGAATTTGTGTCTCGTCTACTGAAACGTCTTCTTCTTCTGGTATCCCAGCAGAGGTGATAGGTGGAGATCTTGGGGTCTCACCAACTAGAATGTCTTCTACATTGGCTCCAACAGCAGAGGTGATTATGGATTGTGAAACATTTTGTTCACCTGCTGAAGTAGCTTAATCTTTCTCCCCCTCAGAGAGTGCATGAAGAAGTAAGGTACTCTCTGGTGCTGAAGCAGGACGAACAGCAGCGGCACCCTCATTTAGCTTTTGTAGAATGAGGTTAAGGGTTCCTTGGAGACAAGCGACTTGGGAAGTCAGCGAGCTAACCTCAGTCTCCAATTTATCCATTCTTGAGGACACAGCAGAAGTGGACTCCTCAATAGCCTTATAGATATGGCTATGAGTGTTGGCCAGTAGAGACTCTTGCTTTGATAGTGCAAGAGCCAGACGATCGACAGCTGGTTGGAGAGGAAATACCTTGGAGGAAAAGGTATTCAGCTGTCTTTTGACTTCCGCTTCAGATGCCCGAGCTTCGGAGAGAAGCTTGTCTTTCTCGACTCTGTCAGATTCGCTAATGGAGTTCAACTCTCAAAGAATATACGTTTTGAGAGTGTTGAACTCGCTGGTGTTGAGACGAATCTGCTCAGAAAGAAGAGCCAGCTGAGGAGTCTGAGTGTGAACCTCAGTGTACAGAGATGTTATGCTGGAAGAGAGATTCTCAGCAGTTTTAGCAAACTTCTTTGGAACATCCCTGCAAAGGGTGTCCATCTTCTTACTCAGCATGGCCATCCCAGGTCGAATCTAGGATGTTACAACTCTAGACATCAGAGCAGCAGCGGCTCTGATGGGAATGCTTCTTCCAGCTTTGCTGGATTCAGCATGGGGCACTTGGACGCTTTGGGGGAAGGGTCCGGTATGTCTCCAGCTGGAGGGGTAACCTCAGCTATGGGAGTGGGTGTTCCTGAGTTAGGAGGAATCGCTCCTATGGGATGCTCAGAAACTATGGGGGGTGAGTTGGGTCCAGCTGAAACTTCTGGGGTTCTGTCAGAAGTGCCGACATCAACTGTCAAATTAGTTCGAAGCCAAGCATCTACTTCTTCGTCAGCAGACGAATAGTAGGGCCGAAGGGGCTCATCAGAAGAATCAAACATCACATGGAATGCTATTTGATTACCTTGTGCTTCGGTCTCACCAGCCGGCGAAACTGGTATAGAGACTGGAGGAAGAGTTCCTCTGGGTGGTGTGTCAGCTGCCTCACATCTCAGTTTGCGAATACGTTCGCGATCACTAGCAGATTGGGTGGTTGCCTCAGTAACAACTTGGTCTAAAGTTGTCTCTTCATCGACGGTGGCGGTTTCCTCGACCACGAGCTGGTGTGTGCTAGTGACGTTGCGGGAAACAGAAAGAACAATTTCAAGATTGACTTGGCTTCCAGTCAATCTGTCATCAACTGCTGACTCGGAAAGTGATGAAGAAGTTGGTGGAGGTGTGTGTGCAGCTGACTCACGGGTGGCTTGGGTTGAGCCAAAAACTTCACCAGCAGTCTGTTAAGAGACTGAGGTTGCTTGTGGAGTTTGTTCCCATGTTACAATGGCTGATAATGAATCAGTCGAGGAGCTACGCAGAAGGTTGGAGCCGGCACTAACTCCTGAAGAACGAAATTGGCGTATTCAAGTCTGCTGACTTGTTGAGAAATCAGCAGATGGAGGTTGAAGAGCAAAAGAGAGAAAAAGAGGATCAGCCAGGAGTGTTTGACCAGGTGCACCAATTGTTGGTGGAGTTCCTGAAAAAACACTGCCCATCTGAAAATGAGAAGGACTATTCTCAGATGCTCGCATAGCATCTGATCGTAATCCTCTTAATCTGGGACTCGAGTGAGTACCCAGAGGATCCTGGCTGAATCCTGATGATGCTGCTGTCGCTAGGTCAGCATCATCAGCCACCACACTTTCTCCACGGGTAGCAGACCCTCTTACCCTCAGCTGAGGAGAGGAAGGAGCACGTGAAGTGGGAGAAGATGGCGGAGAGAATGAAGAGGAAGAAGGAGAGCGATGAGCAGATCGCTTAACTCGCTTCTTCACCACCAGCGGAATATAACCCGCATCCTCATTTTCCACATCAATGGGCATTGAGATCCCTGATGAGGTGGTGGTATTTCCATCAACTGTTTGTGGGCGTCCAATTGAGGGAAAACACTTCGATGTGGTACCCAGTGATCGATCCCTTTTGGATCTGTCCCGATCTTCATTGATCTTCAGCATGTACGAGGAGAATGGAAAATCCTTACCAGCTTCCTTCATGGAGTTGAATATGGTGTTGGATAAGGTACGGACCTCAATCCATTCCCGTTGAAGGTCATCATAATCAATCTCCAACTTCTCAACCATCACATTAGTTATGCACAATGTGAAGAAGCGAAGATAAGGAATGTGATTTCCCTTTGCCTTGAGCTTGGCCTTGACCTCCTCGTAAACCAGTCTCCCATAATCAATCCGCTGACCGGTGATTAGGGCTTCAACAAAGACCTGCAAGCTGGAGTTGCACTGGTTGTGAGACCCAGAGTTGCCGCTTATGCACTGAATGATGTGCGTGAAGAAGTAGGCACAGGGTCTCGACAGCTGAGACTTCCTGAAGATTTGCACCCTGTCATCATCCTTTTCTAATTGATATGCGGAGATACATATTAGACTCTCTTTATCTTCATCAGTAGACTTCGTCTCCTGATAGAGCTGGACAGGGAGCAAGTAATCGAACCCGCAATCAGTTCGGAAATCATCAACACTGATGGTGATTTGATGACGGTCTACCTGCGCAACAATGTCGTCTCCAGAGATGGAGGCAGACATCCAGAAATCACGCAAGAGTTCGTAAAAACTCTTGGTGAATCAAAAGAATGCACCACTGATAGGACAGTGACGCAAGAATTTTCTGACCGGTCGATATACATCGATGAGTTTTTCCGGTGGAGAGGTGTTTGTAACACCCTAAAATTTACAAGATTTTTAAAAATTTTGAAAACAAAATTATAATCAAAAGGTCCCATAAATAAATCTCAGATATTAATATTTAAGATAAAGTAAAGTAAAGTGTTTTAAAATATTAAATGATGTCCACATCAGTAATGAAAAGATACAGCGGTCAACTGTCCACCTTCTCCTTTCCTTTGCTGGTAACTGAAACAATGTGGGGGAAAGTTTTGGTCAGCTGGGGAAGCTGAGTGAATAATTCTCAAAATGCAAACAATCATAACATACAACACATGAGGGCACATCGGTGTACTCCTACTCAGAATCTACTCGATTAATTACTCAGGTTATTTCTCAGATTTTTATTACTCATATTTTAATTTATATAGCGCGCTTGTGATTTGGGACGAGAGATCAACCTGGCCCCTCCTCACACCTCAGATAGGCATAAGCCAAAAACTCAGACGGGAGTGATCCCAAAACTCAGACGGGAATAATCCCAAAACTCAGACGGGAGGTGATCCCAGGCATATAGCCAAAAACTCAGATGTGTGTTATTATGTTTTATTATCTCTTTAACATAATTATCTCAGATGCCCTAGCAAGTAGTAGCACAGAATGACCATGTGCCGAGCTCGGTTACCCAGGCACAATGTCTCAGATTAAAATAAATCAACAGCTGCTCAGATACTCAGATAGCATGTCAAACTCAGATAACAAATCAAACTCAGATAGCGGATCAAACTCAGATAACAGCTCAAGCTCAGATAACAATTATGGTGCAAGAAATGTAACACATAAGTCATGCATGTACAACGTTAAAACTGAATACACGGTGAGAATACTCACCTCGAGAAAACGTAAGCTCCAAAGGGTTCCCGACAATCAGAAGTACAGCACGTTATCTTCTAGACGGTCCTAAAACCAAAAAGCGGAACCCGGAATTAAAATCCTACCCGAGGCTTATTTCAGAAAACTGGCAGCACCCGTCAGTCTCACGGGAACTGCCATAACTCTTAAACGTTTCATTAGATTTTTCCCATCTTTTTACCATGACAACTAGACAATCAGAACTACAATTTACTGTGAGACGGTCACTGGCCAAAACAGACCCTAAGTGTCACAAAACAGCATTGCAAGACAGACCTGCTGCACAGGTCATCTTCCTAACAGCAGCATACTAAATTGACTATAACTTTTAAACCGTAATTCGGATTGACGAGAGGGTTGCGGCGTTGAAAAGCTAACTCAAAAACCAAGGTCCCAACACGGGCCAAAAATCCAGAAACGTACCTTAAGTGTACTAAAAATAGACTCAAAGATAGAAGACAGATTCTGCCCAAAAACTTAATTGTGTTTAAAACTCGTTTTGACAATCCCGACATCAACCCGTATAACCCGACGCACCCGACAGTCCCGAAAATCGTTTTATATCTGAAACTGTAGTTTAAAGTAATCTAGCTTGTTTGTTTTGAAATCCTTCTCGGTTTAGGAAACCAAGAACCTAAAGGTTCGGTTTCCGGGTTTTTCGGTTAGTAAAACGTCTAGTTATCGACAAAAGGTTTTCCCCCAACCCGAGACCTCAAGGCAACACAATTTTATTGATGGAAAAACAACAACAGCCCTAAAACCGAAACCTACAACAATCGTAGTTAATGACAATCTAAGGGAGGACGGAAACAATACCTAGCTTCACAAATCTCTCGGTACTCTTCCTCTATAATCCGAAATTCACACTTGGTGACCCTTGCCTCTGTTTGCTTCAAGGATTTCTGCTTGGGGTCGACTCGGGCTACCCAATGCTCGAAATCTCACAGAATGCAACACAATCAAAACAGAACCAGGACAAAGGAATGCTGCACTCGAACACGTCAATAATGAAAAGGAGCAGGTTGCTCGACTCGAGGCTGCCAGTGACTTAAATTGCAAAAATGGACGGTGTGTGTTGCTCTCTTGTTTCTTTACTCCACCATGTGACGTTAATTCCCCTTTTGGCCGGGCAAATAATTTGACGGGCTTCATTCTTTTCTTTTGATTTGTCACATGAACCCAAGCACACAAACACCTCCAATTAATGTTGTTGACCACGGACAGAGTATCAAGGAAGCACGTGGCTTCCCATTCTTTCTTCATTTCACGCACTCCAAGCACCCATTTATTTGGTGGTGCTTTGTTTCTTCGTCTGGTTACCCGCATGTGATTGGTCGCCGTCAAGGAAAGAACGAGAGGGGAAAGGGGCAGAATTAGGGTCGGCTGGAATGAGTTTTGGGAGGATTAGGGTATATTTAGATTAAGTATTAAACTCTATGGGCTCTAGACTTTTAAGCCAATAATCAGGCTAAAACAAAACACCACAATCGGGCTCAAACAACCGGACGGTAAAGAGGGGAGAAGGCCTTGGCCTTCGGCCGGCCCGACTAATAATTATAGACTAATTTAAAACCCAAGGCACAATAATTTACGTGCTAACTAATTAACGCCTAAAACTTGTGAGACATATAATAATTTAATTATAACGTCTAATAATAACGGACCGTCTAACTACAGGTCGACTAAATAATTTAAGATGGCTGACTATTAACGTCTACTGATATGAACCATGTAACTTCATTATAATTAATTTACTAATTAATCCATTTAAAATTAAAAAAATCCATTAAGTTAATATTATTTAATTATTAAAATTTCAGGGCGTTACAGTGTTTCCTACCAGATTCGAGTTATGAGCGAACTCGATGGCAACTCTAGAAAGAACAGCTTTTGATGTTTTCTTCGACATTTTAGGGAGAGGGAAGAAAGATAAAAGCTTCAAGAGCAAGGGTTTTTGAGAGAGAAGTTTGGGAGTGGTGAAGATGAAGCGGGTTATGGATGGGTATTTATAGGGGATTATGGGACGGTTTGGGTAAACATTTGAAATTGAACCGGACCATAAATGGATAGTTACAAACCAACTATGAAAAGGTTGGTTTTCGTACGAAAAAGGTGGTTGGATGTGACAGAGAGGGGGTAGTGGAGCCGTTTCTGTGTCAGAGGTGTCAATCCCTCATAAATGCCAAATATTTTCACTCGAGTGGAAATATTTGCCACAGATAACGCGTGGATAGGGATAAAAAGATGCATTTTCAAGGAGAACCAAACGTTTTAAATTATAAAACTTGATAAGTTATCATTTTGAGATGTTTTATTCGGCTGACTGATTAAATTGAAACGTTTTTAGTCAGCTGAATGTACTAAATGACAAGGTGAACTTATCAGCTGCTGATAGTACTTCAGCAGTTGATTTAAGCATTTAACATACCCATCTCGCTGATTAAAAAATTGAAACGTTTTTCATCTAAAGGCTTAGTGAATAAATCAGCCAGCTGAAGGTCTGTTGAAATGAAATGAATTCAACGTCACCTTGTTCAATGTGATCTCTATTGAAATGATACCTTTATATCAATATGTTTGGTTCTGGAATGAAGAACTGGGTTGTTGCTGATTGCAATAGCACTTGTGTTATCGCAGTAGATAGGAACTTTGCAAAAGTTCATATCAAAATCAACCAGCTGATTCTTCATCCAAAGGACTTGAGCACAACAACTTCCAGCAGCAACATATTCTGCTTCAGCTATGGAAATAGAAACAGTATTTTGTTTCTTGCTTGTCCAGCTGACTAACTTTCCACCAAGCAGCTGACATCCTCCAGTGGTGCTCTTTCTATCCATCTTGCAACCTGCAAAGTCTGAATCTGAATAGCCAATTAGATCAAACCCGGAGTCTTTGGCATACCAAAGACCTAGGCTTGGAGTACCTTTAAGGTACCTCAAAATTCTCATAGCGGCTATTAAATGAGATTCTCTGGGATCAGCTTGATACCTAGCACACATGCAAGTAGCAAACATAATGTCTGGTCTACTGGCAGTGAGATAGAGCAATGATCCAATGATTCCTCTATAAAATGTGACATCAACTGATTTCCCAGTTGTATCAGCATCTAGATTGTTTGGAGGAGCCATTGGAGTTTTTATTGATGACGATGAATTCATATCAAATTTCTTTAAAAGATCTTTGATATATTTTTCTTGATTTATAAAAATTTCATTTTTAGTTTGCTTAACTTGTAAGCCAAGAAAATATGTTAATTCACCCATCATAGTCATCTCATACTTTGTAGACATGAGTTTTGAAAAACGTCTACAAAGTTTTTCATCAGTAGCACCAAACATTATGTCATCCACATAAATTTGAACAAGAATGATATCACTTTTGATTTTACGAATGAATAAGGTTTTATCAATCTTTCCCCTGGTGAAGTCATTCGCTATGAGGAACATGGAAAGTGTGTCATACCATGCACGAGAAGCTTGTTTCAACCCATACAGCGCCTTATCCAATTTAAACAAATGGTCTAAATACTTAGGATTTTCAAACCCTGGTGGTTGCTTAACATACACTTCCTCTTGCAGCTTCCCATTTAAGAATGCACTGTTCGCGTCCATCTGAAAAACTATGAAGTTTTTGTAGGCAGCATAGGCTAGGAATATTCTAATAGCCTAGAGCCTAGCTACTGGAGCAAATGTTTCATCAAAATCGATTCCTTCCTCCTGTCTATATCCTTGTGCAACAAGTCTAGCCTTGTTGCGGATAACCACACCTTCTTCATCCATTTTATTCCTGAATACCCACTTGGTACCAATTATAGTCTTTCCAGCTGGTGGGGACACCAGCTGCCACACTTTGTTGACCTCAAATTGGTTAAGTTCTTCCTGCATCGTTTGAATCCAGCTTGAGCTTTCTAAAGTAGCTTTAATATTTTCCGGTTCTTCAGCTGCTAAGAAACAAGACCATAAGCAGAGATTGCACGATGCTTTACTTCTTGTGACTACTTCTTGTTGTGGATCTCCAATTATTAAATAAATTGGATGTTCAAAGGTCCACTTAGATTGAGGAGCAGTTGTAGAAGAGGAAGATTCAGCAGAATTAGATCCTTGTTGAGCGGCTGAATGCTCAGCAGGAAGATTTACTTCATTTTGAACTAATCCTTTTGAAGTATGAAGGGGTGGCCTAGAGTTAAATCTAGCCTTTGATGATGCTTTTGTTGTTGGTATTTCTTGTTGAACAGCTGCAATATATATAAGATATGTAGGAGCATCATGAAATGTCTCATCTGATTCATTGATGGGAACATCAAAGAGGTTTAAAGCATCGGAGAATGCTTCAGCTGCATCATCAGGAGATGGTTCAGCTGATCTCTGAAATGCATCAGATAGATCGGCAGAGGTGGGATTTAGGGCTTTAGAGTGTTCTTCAAAAGTAACATTTATGGATTCTTCCAATGTTTGTCTTCTTTTGTTGAAAACTCGGTATGCCTTAGATACTGTTTAGTACCCCAAGAAAATTGCTTCATCAGCTTTAGAGTCGAACTTACTCAGCTGATCTCGTGTGTTTAACACAAAGCACACACAACCAAAGACATGAGAGAAACCGATGTAAGGTTTCCTTTGACGGAGAATCTCATAAGAAATTTTCTTGTGTCTCTTCATATAGAGAGACCTGTTTTGAGTAAAACAAGTTGTGTTAACAAATTTTGCCCAAAATTGCTTAGGCATGTTTGACTCAGCAAGCATAGTTCTTGCAGCTTCTATTAGGATTCTATTTCTTCTTTCAGCGACACTATTCTGTTGAGGTGTTCTAGCGGCTGAAAATTTTTGTGAGATCCCAACTTCTGAGCAGAATTCTTCCAATGTACGATTTATGAATTCAGTACCATTGTCTGATCTCAGCTGCTTTACTCTTGACCCATTTAGAAGTTCCATCTTCTTGATGAATTTGATGATTTCATCAGCTGCATCACTTTTGTTATGAAGAAATATAACCCAAGTATATCGTGAGTATTCATCCACGATAACAAGTGTATTCTTCTTTCCACCTAGACTTTCAGTGCTCATAGGACCAAAGAGATCCATATGAAGCATGTGTAGGCAGTTGTCGATGGAAAAACATTGTTTTGATTTGAAGGAGCTTTTATGTTGTTTACCTTGTTCACAAGCTGAACAAAGCTTATCTTTTTCATACTTGATCTGTGGCAAGCCATTCACTAGCTGTCCTCGGGACAACTTAGATATGTTTTTAAAGTTCAAGTGAGATAGCCTTTTATGCCACAAGCAATTTAGCTCTTCAGTGGAGTGAGAGAATAAACGAACTTCTTGATTTTGAGGATTAATGTCAAGTGTATAAACATGGTTGATTCTTGGTGCTATAAGCACGACTTTTCCACTTTTACCAGTCACCGTTCCTCTGTACTTATTAAAGTTCACTGAGAACTCTGCATCACATAGTTGGCTAATGTTGATTAAGTTATGTTTCAGCCCTTTCACATAACCAACTCTTGTGATTTTTATAGACCCATTAGAGATGGATCCATAGCCTTCAGTTGAGCCTCTATCATTATCACTAAAAATTACTTGGAGGATCAGCACAAACTTCGAACTCTTC
Organism: Calendula officinalis; assembly: GCA_963853835.1. NCBI lineage: Eukaryota > Viridiplantae > Streptophyta > Magnoliopsida > Asterales > Asteraceae > Calendula > Calendula officinalis. The sequence continues at coordinate 25,658,690 of OY970820.1, forward strand.
AAGCAGGGATTTGTATCCATTCATATGTCTTGAGCAACCACTGTCTAAGTACAAGACATGTTTTCTTTGATCACCCTGCACATAAGTTTAAAAGAGTTAGTTCTTTTTGGGAACCCGCACCTCTGTGGGTCCTTGAGATTTCTTGCTGGAACTCACAGGGGTTGGGTTCTTAATGGACTCACAAGCTGAAGTTGGATAGGGTCTTAAGCTGGTGTTGTCACACTCACTTGCCATATGTCCACGGTCTCCACACTTATAACATTTTCTGTTCTTTTGTAGTGGAGTGGAAGGCGAGGCAGCGGGGCTAGGTACAGGACCCAGAATCCCTTTCTGAGTATCTGAGATAGTCAGGGTCTGCAAGTGATGTCAGCTTGCTGACCTTTCCTTTCAGCCGTTAGACATACACAGCTGAAGAGGGACTTCGAGTGTTGTTAGAAACACTCTTACCTTTGTTCTTTGCAGCTCGAGTACGAACTCCAACTGGCTCACCCTTGGAGTGTGTAAGAACAACTATCTTTCCTGCTGTCTTGCTAGTATTCTTCTGAGGTCTAGCAGAAGCAGTAGGCGCTGAACCCAAGATAGACTTACTTGGTTCAACAATGACTACTGTGGGGTCCTAACAACTATGGAAGAGGAGTCAGCTGACGACTCTTCTCCGGTAGTTTCAGAAGGTTCTTCTGTGGACATCTCGGTAGCATAGGTTTTAGTAGACTTAAAAAAGCAACCAAAAACCAACTCTTCAGCTGGCACAGAAGCATCAGCTGTTGAGTAGCACAGATCATCCGTACTGCTATCAGGTACAACAGCTGCAGCAAGGAAATCTCCTCCTAATACAACTTGTACTTGACTAGGAATCTGTGAGTTGACACACTCACTCACACGTTTGGATGATTAAGACCATGATTCACAAATCTTTTTAATTGCTTCGAGTTCTTTAACTTTTTCATTTAGATCGTGTTGAAGAACTGAGTTTATAAATTTTGTTTCAGAAAGTTCTTCTTTTAAAGTTTTGTGATCAATTAATCTTTCTTTTAAAAATGTGTTTTCACGAAGAATAGAACTGTGTTTATCCAAACATTCACCTTTCAGCTGATCAACAAAGTGCAAGTCACAGATAATGGAATCAACAATATCATTGGCTTCAGAAGCCTCAGCAGAGGTTAGAGAAGATACCTTTTGTGAACTATATTGACCCATTGATATGAACCAGCATCATCAGCTGTAATACTTTCATCAGCACGAGCCATCAAACACATTGTGGCCATCGGTTCATCATCATCAGATGAGCTGTCACCAGAGTCACCCCAGTCGTGAGTTTCAGCTACAAGACCCTTGTAAGCGATTTTGCCTTCAAGTGCCTTCTTTTCTTCTAGGGTCTTTTTGGTGAAGGCTTGTAGCTTTTTTTACTTTTCTTCAATGGACTCACTACTTGAAGAGGATGAACTAGCTTTCTTGTTGCAGTTGTAGCATGTTATCTCAGAGATGTCAGGTGTATTTGCAGAGGATCTGGAAGGTACAACTGATGAGATAGGACTGCTACTTGAGCCTCTAGCTGAGGAACCCGATTTGCCTTTGAAATTTTTTCTATTTTTGACAAGTAGGGCAAGCTCAGTTATAAGGGCTTCATTATCTTCGTCTTCATCGATCTCTTCGATGCTGACCTCGGGTATGTTGAACAAATCAACAGCTGAGGTTTTGTGAGCTTCATCATCTGAGGGAGGATATTCAATTCTGCTGGGTTTGTTTAGGGAAACAAGAGCAGCTGAAGATCCTGAGGAGCTCACTTTAGAGTCCTTTGGAAGTTAAAATTTGTTGAGTACAGTTCTCTCATGGCTTAGAAACATGCCATAGAGAGAGGAAAGAGTGTAATCTTTTAACGTGGGAGATGTACTCATAGAGAGAGGAAAGAGTGTAATCTTTTAAGTTTGGGAGGTTTTCCAGATGATGGAAGATCGGATGTTGTAGGTTCAGCCATAACAGATGCTCAAAGTTGATGGAAAACAACTTTGACACTTGCTCTGATACCAGTTGTTGGATCCCAACAACACAAATGTGTTGCGTTATGACAAGTAAAGACGATAAGATAAAGAACACACAAGATTTCAATGATTAAGAGTTTATTAAAAACAACTTAATACAATACAAAGTTTGCGGAAATAGATAGTACACACTAACTAAAACTCTATACTTGAAGTGACTTTTGTTTGCTCAAACTAGAAGATAATGCAAGGAGAGTTATATCAGCTGATACTAACAGCTGATATTAAATGTCTTAGTAATAACTATGGAAGAGTTAATACCAGACAATAACAACTCTCAGAGAATGTTCTTGTGCTATGAATGTTAAAAGGTGTGTGTAAATGCAAGCATTTATGTCTCTATATATAGCCCAAGATCCGTGTTCCTTTGTCCACAAGTTAATTGACGTGTAAACATATCATTCGTCGATGTACGTACTTAGCTCTAGGAAAACAAGTCAAATTAGCAGCTATAGAAGAGTGTTCATTCGAAGTCTATGGCCAAAGGACAGAGACAAGAAGAAGACCATCCAGCTGATTGTGGAATCAGCTGATGGTACCTGCTGCAGATAAAGACTTAGTGCAAATGTTCTTGACACTTTGAACATTTCCCTTTCCCGCTCAAAAAAGAAGAAAACGATGAAGATCTTCTATTTTGGAATAGAAGATAATATGTCAGTACATCATCGTTTGTCCCTCCAAGCATGTAATAGGAAAGTCAATTACTTTTGTACTTTCATAGTACAACTTTTCACTGTGCGTCAGAAAAGGAAGCAAAAGGAGTTGACACAAAATACACTTGGGACTATAATCTATGCAAGTGGATTTAATGTTTCCGTGGACAAGTCTACATCGACGAATGATATGTTTACACGTCGATTAACTTATGGACAAAGGAACACGGATCTTGGGCTATATATAGAGACGTAAATGCTTGCATTTACACACACCTTTTAACATTCATAGCACAAGAACATTCTCTGAGAGTTGTTATTGTCTGGTATTAACTCTTCCATAGTTATTACTAAGGCATTTAATATCAGCTGTTTGTATCAGCTGATATAACTCTCCTTGCATTGTCTTCTAGTTTGAGCGAACAAAGGTGTCACTTCAAGTATAGAGTTTTAGTTAGTGTGTGTTATATATTTCCGCAAACTTTGTACTGTATTAAGTTGTTTTAATAAACTCTTAATCATTGAAAACTTGTGTGTTCTTTATCTTATGGTCTTTACTTGTCATAACGCAACACATTTGTGTTGTTGGGATCCAACAGTTTTGGACAGTTTTCTGAAAGTTTTAGGTCCAAATTGTGATGAAATTAAGAATTAGTTTTAATGGTGATCATTAGTCAATCAGAGTTACTGTTGAAAGATGACGAAAGACTGAATTCGGTTGAATTCTTTTGCGAAAAAATGATTCGCAATAAGTATACTTGTATGATCATATTCAGTGCATATAGTTATGCCATATACAAAGAGACCATGAAATTAGGCATTTCTGGGATTTTATTAGTTAGGAATTTGTTGTGGTAACAGTATTTCTTAATTCTTATGATTATAGGCAGAGAAAAAGCACTAATGTTTGAGCAGTTTGCTATTAGTGGAGACAATGGGGAATTTGAATAGAGAATTAGGTCTTACATTGATCAAGTTCTTCTGGTAATTTCTGCATTTGTACATGATATATAAACATACTTAAAATGATGTATCTGAATTCTGATTGTATTTTGTCCATTTAGTATGCAAATTCACATCGCCAAGAAGCAACAAGGAAAACAGTACATGTGGAGAAACTTGAAGAGAAAGCATTAGTTGCTTTAGCTAAGGTGAATTTTCCATCTTCATATATTTAGCATATTATTATAAAATTAAATCAAAATGGAAAAAAACGGTGTCGGCGAATTCGCGAAATGTTTGAAAAACTATCCAAAGTACGGGAAAATTTTGGAAATTCATAGAAAAGAGGAAATAAGGAAATCGCGATCTTAAAAAGTGGTAATTAGATCAAATTTGATTAAAATGAGTTTTAAATTTATAATCTTTAGACCATTTAGGTGAGTTAAGTATTAAATTATAGAATTTTGAATTGGTTTAGTTTTAAATTTAGATTGATTATGTTGAGTTTTAAAGACATGCTCCCAGAGGACCATATATGCATTACTTTGATCTTATTAAATTAAAGATAGAACAAGAACACGTTTTCAGGAATATTCAGAGAATTGAATATCAATATCTTTTTAATTTAATCAAGTTAGTGCATGTTATATTGCTACTATGAGAAAACTAATTAACTGTTAAATGATGTAGTTCTAACGGGATTAAATCATGAACTTGGGTGGTGCTAAAATGACCAATGGTGTTGCAGCTGTTTATGAAGATGATGATAGTGTTGAACGGATTAAAATGAAGCTGGTGGAGATGATTGTGATGAGGAGGTAAAAAAGTTAAATTTATTTATTTGTTTGTTTTTTTTTATTATCTTTTTGGGCTGGATAGATGCAATGCAACTATGTTCTAATTTTTCCATGTATAAATGATGAAAAGGATTCATGGTCAACAATTTGAGGTGACAATAACAAATTGGATTGGGTAGTTGAATTTCAAACAGGTTAAATCAACATATTTACCTAAAACGGGAATGGGCCAACCAAAAAAGTCGATCCAGCTCGCCTTGTTTTGACTTGTTACCCAACCCGCATACAGTTCTAAAGGTCTTAAAATCATAATCACGCTTAGTATCATAAAAGAAAAATGGACAAAAAACAGATTATGACTTGGTCCGTTTTGACCCGTTACCCGGCGGCCTTCATATAGTTCTAACGCTCAACGAAGAAGTTACATTGCAAAAAAAAATAAAAATCTCCAACAAAATAATAGTTTTAAAAAATTAATAAAAGCTACAATAAGATTGAAAAATAAGAATGGGCAATTTAGTAAACTTAGCTTTTGTAAATTTAAGAGATTAAGACTAATCTCTAAATGCTTTATGAGAGAGTATAGATTATATATGAATTCACATATGCACTATTTTCAGGTTGAAATTGGTATTTTCTCCAAATGCTCTTTGGATGTCACTGAATACAGTGGCGGTACCAGGAAAATATATAAAAGGGGGCAAAATTTTATAGCGTATGTCGGTTGTGTCTTCAAGTTGAACTTTTTTTTCCATATCAAACCGTAAAGCGAACTAAACTTGAAACATAACTCATTATGCTTTTCATCTCTACGACAATTATTCAAACTCAAACATTTAACTTTTTGGAGAATATGGAGTGGAAATTCAAAAAGTTTAGCAGTATCAAATTAATAAACTTAGTATAATTGAACTTACAAACAAAGGAAACTGAAAATTAAGAAACATAAAGGTTTTAAAAGCGTCAATTTAAAGAGTTAATCTTGACATTTTTAATTCACAATGCATGTACACTTACTATAAAATTTAATTCATAAAGTATTAATATTTGTGATTTTCTTCAAAGAATATGTTTATAGAGAAGTGAATATAGAGAAAAGGGATAAAAATGAACAAAAGTGCAAAAAGAAAGGAAAATGGAAATGGGAAAACTTATGCTACAACAACATTCAAGTGTAAATGATTCTATTTCTAAGGGGGCAAATTGCAACTTTTCTATATTTTATGAAATATGTGTAGTAAGTAGAAAACTACATGGGTGGGCAAGTACCCACTTTGCCCACCATGTAGTACCGCCACTGACTGAATACCTACTCAACCTCAGCTTAATCGTTCTTCGGTGTGATTTCTTTTCGGTTACTGCCTTATATTTGTAATTTTTATAATCATAATTTGACACACTTCAATTATATGAAGTTTCAATATTTTGGACAAGGGTTAATCTAACTCAACCCTTGATGGATGGAAAGAAACCAGGAGGGCATGTTTCCACACCTTGCCTTTTAAAGGTTGTTGCTAAGACTCCACCAAACAAGTCAGGCCAAAAAAGGAGCAGCTTCTACTTCTGATGGCGCTAATTCTTGCAAATCTTGCAACAGGTAATTAACTTATTTTTCTTTTATTTGATGAAATTCATAGATAATAAGTATTTGATATGATATGATCTTATTGAATTTGTGTTCAATGTAGGAGATTCAAATCATACAATGCTCTTCAATCTTACAAACCAGGCTAAGCACAAGTAAATGACTTGAAGATAACCGTTGTTGTGTTAGCTTTTGTTATAACCTGGCACGGCCAAGAACATCCTAGTATAAAAATATAAACATGAACCAAAAATATATTTGGACTATTCAGTTCTTACGAAATAACTATAATCAATCTAAAACTCAAAATAAGGATTCAGTTCTTGTTCAACGTAACTCAATCAAAAAATCAAACCAAATAGTTCAATCTGACTTATCAATTTGGACAATCTAATTATGTCTAAATGGTGAATACCCCTAAAAATGATACTCCTACTTGATAAAAAAAAACCGAGTAATTTTGATGCAAATTCAAACTGTCCAGTTTCACAAAATACTTTATGTTGAACTTTTTTTTTTAATACTATCTTAAATATAATTACATAGTAGTATGAATTCGTATTTTAATATAACAATTTTAGTTTTACTCATTAGTCGATTTTCAACACTTTTTATCTACCAATAAAAATATTTAGTAAAGCAAATTATCTAAATTGATAAATTTAAATAGAGTGAGATTGTCAGCTTGTCACCTTTACGATGAACAAACCTTTTATTTATATTTTCTCCTAAAACTATAAAAAAAAAACAATGTTTATATCTCATTTTCTTCGTTTCTTGTATCAAAATCGTCTTGTTCAATTTCAATTTTGGCATACAATCTCTAACTGCCTCACCAAATCTTGAAAACCCAGCTGGAGAAATCGCACGTTTTTCTCAATACAAAATGAAATGATACGGCGCAATTTCAGCATATCTCACAAATAATTGTATATTAATTATTTTATTATTACTAAATAAAATTATTGTTTGTTAAATATTCTTATAACATATATTTGACTAAGAACTAATCAGTTATGTTACATTTATAAAATATGATTTCTTTTCCCATATGTCTTTTAAAATGGATTTTTTAGAGCAAGTTCATGACAATACATCATAAATAATCATAATCAGCAATATATTGAATTATATATACGAATTAATCAATAACAAGTAAGTAAATAAATAAAAGATAAATGAAAGAAACAGTTGAAGAATTGCATGTGCTGGTGGGGACGTCAATTTGGTAGTTCAATTGGAACAACCGCATGTTCAACTTGGATTCATATCTTACAAAAGTCTTAATAATATTAAATTCACTCACCAATACAACCTAAATAATCCAAAATTTATGTATTAACTACCGATATGCCTATCATCTCTTGTTAAATCATTAATTTGTGTCTTCAATGTTCTTGATAATATATATAATTAACTAGTAAGTTTTATTCAAATGCCATGAGATGTTTTTGATAGAATATTAGTGTAGTATTCTTTTCATCTCAAAATTTTTACAAATAAAAATCACATATTTTAAAAATAGTGTATTTATTACATTGTCTAACCAATAAAATTTTATCTTTATCACTTAACTATTTTTTGATTGGCAGAATTTTTAAATTGACAATAATTTTGGGACAAACCAAAAAGAAATTGGTGACAATATAATTGGGATGGAGGGAGTATTTGATTACCAAAAAGAGTAAGGATGTTAAATATCATTGGATGAGTTATTTTTTATTAGCATTTTTTCCAATTCAAATAGCCCCATCAAGTGAGTTCAAATAAAGAGCTCAACATATAATAAAGCAGTCCAACCCATAACATGTGAACTGTGAAGGAAAGTCAAAGAAGTCAGAAAAATCAAAAATATTATCAGGCAGTTTGTCACTATGCTTGCGATGCAAAATGTAGTATAGTTTAATAACCACTTATATGTTATAACTACAACACGTTATTAGCGCATCTATTACTCGTTTGTCTTCTTCATCTATTAAAAAAGTAATAAAAAATATATTAACCACATGATTTTCTAATTAAAATGATTTTACATATTTAACAAACTTATTTTCTAAGCTAAAAGGTTATTTAAAAATTGTTTTTTTTAACTCGCTCTTGTGGATATGGTTGCTTCAACATATGCTAAATTGTCACTTTCAAACGTAAATGGTCCCAAGCCTTTTTGCCTCCTTCTAACTTCCCTATATAAGTTACTTAATTCTATTTCCTCCACATTGTACAAACATATCTCTCTTCACTTTCTTTCAATGGCCTTTTCTACACTTACCATTGTCTCTCTACTTGTGTGCTCCTTCAATGTTGTCTATGGAGGTTGGGAAAGTGCCCATGCCACTTTTTATGGCGGCGGAGATGCCACGGGAACAATGGGTATGTAACAAAAGTTCAAAAGATTTGTTTTACAACGTAAAATAACATAATTTTATGATTCTTATATTTTTCTTATAGGTGGTGCTTGTGGATACGGAAATTTATATAGCCAAGGATATGGTACAAACACTGCGGCATTAAGTAGTGCTCTTTTTAACAACGGTTTGAGTTGTGGATCTTGTTACGAGATGCGATGCAATGACGACCCTAAATGGTGCTTGCCTGGTTCCATAATTGTGACTGCAACCAATTTTTGCCCACCTAACCCCGGCTTGTCAAACGACAATGGTGGGTGGTGCAACCCTCCTCTACAACATTTTGACCTGGCTGAGCCTGCTTTCTTGCAAATTGCAAAGTATCGAGCTGGAATTGTACCCGTTTCTTTCCAAAGGTATTGTACAACGCTATATTACTTTAAACTAAATTTAAATCATGCGGTATGTTATGTTAATGTATGGTTTTAATTAAAATTTTCCAATTTGTTTTAATACAGGGTGTCTTGTGTTAAGAAAGGCGGAGTGCGGTTTACAATAAATGGTCATTCGTATTTTAACTTGGTTTTGATCAGCAATGTCGGAGGTGCAGGGGATGTCCACTCGGTTTCAATCAAAGGGTCAAAAACCGGGTGGCAACCCATGTCACGGAACTGGGGGCAAAACTGGCAAAGCAACTCTTACCTTAACGGTCAAAGCCTATCTTTCCAAGTAACAACCAGTGACGGAAGAACCATCATTAGCAACAACGCAGCACCATCTAATTGGCAGTTTGGTCAGACGTTTCAAGGGGCTCAATTTTAAATATTCTCTTTTGAAACAAAAGAAAAAGGGTAGAACTGGAATATCAAAATTAAAAATATAAAGATTAAAATTGAAATTAAAATTAAAATTAAAACTAAAGAGGAAATTGAATATGGTTCCTATTGGCAGAAGTTTGTTTGGGCAGGGGGTGAGAGCACTGTGGCTCTATTGCTGAGGTAGCTAATTAGCACCCGCTTAGAACTGTATCTTTTAAAATAGTGTGTTATTCCTGTTTTGTCTTTATAAAAGGGATATATGCCTTATTTGGATTAAAAGGCATCTCATATGTACTTGTTATTTACTTTGAAATTATTAAAGTGCAATTTGGAAATTCCTTTGCTACTTGCTCTTTTTTCGTTTGTGATATATGTAGCGACTGTGTGTATGTGGATAAGAGTGGTATGTCAGTGAGTTTCCTTGTCCAATTTCAGTTAATGGTGGATACGAAATGTAACTCAAACTTTATATTTATTTGGCATTTTTTTATTTAATTACATAACAATATTCAATTATAAAACGTATACTATGCAATTCAATTATGGGAGATTAGCACAAAGCGGGCATAAGTTATGACAAGCGCACACACACTCTTGTACACGGTTATGCTTAAATCATCTGGTGATAACCTAATGATAAAAACTCCTAAATGACTTCCTGGAAGTCACAAGTTCAGTTCCTCTTACCTTATCTGGAGTTCTTTTTGGAAGCAGTCTCTAGTACAACCATCCCAACACAGTTGTGGCTCAACTTGACCAGTACTAAAAAATAAAAATGGCAAAAAAATGAAATTGAACATTTTAACGGATTGAAGAAAAAACAAAAAAAATTACAAATGAATATACGATTGCTACATGAGAAGTTTGGGATGTTGGAAATTATGGTTGGTTACATGTGTTTATCCACAATCTTGTAATGTCTTGAAAAGCTCCTGTGAATTGTACCTGCACAATTATCCACTTGCTCTCCATATCTATTGTACAATGCAGGTACAGTCGCCGACAAAATCGTTCCTGACAAAATTATGCAAAAAATAAATAAATAGATAAACATCAACAGTGAACTCGGTTTATGCAATGGAGATTGATGTTGATACCTATATATGCAAGCGTGAAGAAAGATACTACACTCCCAATGACAGAAAATAGCCACAAAAAGCCAACTGCCTGCATTTTTTATAATAATAATAATAATTAATAAACTTAACAATTATGTTATGAAATTGTGATCACAAACCAAGAAAAATAGCCAGAAGTCCTTCCAAGACTAAGAGTGATATCATGTGCCATAAGTAACAAATAATTTACTTTTATACGAAAAGATGCAGCAGCAGAATTCACCATCTCTTCAGACGATATCAATTCAGGCAATGTTTGGATCTGTCTGCAATTTAAAACAAGTACAATAAGCAAAAACTTATTATTTCAATCAATATAATTTGTAAAAGAATGCATACTTATCCGTTATAGAAGCATACTTGGCATGTAGAAACCGCAGAACGATCAAGAACAGCAGAACATTTGAACAAATTGTTAAGAATGATAATGTGGATTGCTCAAATATTAGCCATGCAACAGTTGTTGCAAAGATGATGCCCGATGATATTCGTCGCCTTTTTGATACGATCCTAATTCCCCAGGGGATTTTGATAAGTATTATTATTTATTTAAGTATTATTTATTAGGATATTATTATGTTTAGGATTTATCTTATTTTGAATTGGTTTCCTTTTAGGATTAGGTTTGTTGGTTTAGGGTTTATTTAAAGGGCTGGCCGCCCCCTCTTTTAGGGTATCGAGAAAGAGAGTTTTGATATTGTTTTTACTGTTTTATTAGGGAGACACCCGGGTCTTCAATTCCGGGATTATCAAATAAAAGCATTCGATTATCGTTATATTCGTGTGTGTTCTTGTGATTTATTGTTAAGTTACCGGTTCGTATCAAATTGGTATCAGAGCACAAGATCCCGGGATGACCAAAAAAGTGGTGGATATCGACAATGATCTGGCGGAGCACAAAGCTGCCACCGCGGAACAGTTTAGTCGCATCGAAGCCATACAAACCGAAACGCAGCAGCGCATGGCAGCCATGCAAGCAGAATCGCAGCAGAGGTTCGAGGAGATGAATCGGAAACATGAAGAGATGATGACGATTCTCCTCAGTCTCCAACAGAAACAGCAACAACCTCCGCCACCGCCACCACCGACATCGCAACCTGTCCTGCTCACCACCATTCCGCCAATAACTCGCACCACGACTACTGTTTCCCAACCTATTGTATCCGCCACCCCGTACAAATTCGATGAAGAAGGGTTTCCTATATTTACGGAAGGGCGGGGAAGTACGTCCGCGGGCCGAACTAAGCAGCCGGTTACAAACGGACAGCCCCACATGTTCGGGAACAGCCCGCCGGACATGAGTATGCCTAACCTATACTACCCGGCACGAGGGTTTCCGCAATGGAATTCCGGGGCTGGTAACGGATCAGGATCAGACCCGTCAGGTAATCGAGGTTGGCCGCCCAATATCGATCACCGGTTACGCAAGCTGAAGATGCCTGTCTTCGATGGAGACGACGCCTTCGGGTGGATATACCGGGCCGAACGGTTCTTTGACATGCAAGGGTTGAATAATCAGGAAGAACGCATAAGAGCAGCAGTGCTTTGCCTCGAGGGAGCGGCGCTCGCATGGTATCGTTGGAGCGACCGCAGAGAATCGTTTCGGGGGTGGGAGCACTTAAAGGCCGGAATACTCGACAGGTTCCAACCCTCGCGGGACGGAAACTTGCACGAGCAATTTCTGAATATTACCCAAACAGGAACAGCTCGAGAATATATCAGCCAGTTCGAGTCCATGGCCGCACAATTGGACGGAATATCCGAACAAGTGTTGGAAGGAACCTTTATTAAAGGATTAAAGAATGAACTCCGGAACTCAGTCCGAGTGCTACAACCAAATGGGTTAAACCAGGTTATTAAACTAACTCTTTTGATTGATGAATCAGGGTCCGGTCACACGGGTGATAAAAGTGGTTGCAAGCAAACCGTGGCACAAACCAGCGGTGGGGAAACTAAATCAGTGGTACTTCAGGCAACCGAGGCGACCCGACCACCCACAAAAGAGGTGAAACAACCACTGAGGAGGATGACCGAAACCGAGTACGAAGAAAAAAGGGCAAAAGGGCTTTGTTTTCGTTGTGACGGAAGATTCACGCCAGGCCACCGATGCCCAGAAAAAACACTGCAAGTCCTTATGGTCACCGAGGTGGACGAGATGGGGTCACAAGCTGCACCATGGGACCCAGGACTAAAGATTGATTAAGATGAGATTCAAAGTCACACCTTGAGGACAAGGTGTGTTTTTGGGCGGGGAGTAATGATACGATCCTAATTCCCCAGGGGATTTTGATAAGTATTATTATTTATTTAAGTATTATTTATTAGGATATTATTATGTTTAGGATTTATCTTATTTTGAATTGGTTTCCTTTTAGGATTAGGTTTGTTGGTTTAGGGTTTATTTAAAGGGCTGGCCGCCCCCTCTTTTAGGGTATCGAGAAAGAGAGTTTTGATATTGTTTTTACTGTTTTATTAGGGAGACACCCGGGTCTTCAATTCCGGGATTATCAAATAAAAGCATTCGATTATCGTTATATTCGTGTGTGTTCTTGTGATTTATTGTTAAGTTACCGGTTCGTATCACTTTTCCACAACAGAACATCAGCAGCTGAGAATGAAGAAGATGAAGAAAACATGAATCAAAATCACTAAACATAAATCCCCAAATCAGAACCTGATGCTTTGAAATAACTCTACTTTGATATCAACATTTGTAGCCATTTACATACAAGCTTGAACTAAATGTTAACGTTTAATCACTACATTCTCCAATCTTGAAACTATATAAAATTGATTGTGCCTGCATAAATTAAGTAGTTCTGCATCTACTCAAGCTTCAACACACACAAATCATTTGTGAAATTGACTATGCTTACAACTTCATAACTAAGTAAGAACTTAACTGCAAGCCTCCGTTGAAACGTGGGTCCCCCTCTGTGCTGAAAATGCTGGGTCTCGTATATCGAGCCCAAGCAGAGGTGTGGATATCATTATTAGGTGATTTACCGGGGAATACACCTGTTGCTGGGTCGGGTGTCCGGTCACAATATGTGGCCAGTTTCAATGGTACACTCCTTTACCCCAAAAAAAAAAAAAAAAAAAAAAAAAAAAAAAAAAAAAAAGATTTAGAAACTACTGACAATTTAACGTGGAGATTTACTTCGTGTTAAATTAACAGTAGGTTTTGAAGTAAAAGGGATTGTACCCTTTCCGCCGCCCATCAACTGATGAATTGAGGTCTGTCGATCAAATAACCGGTAACCGGAACTTGTGGATGTCGAACACGTCCTATTATCCCTTTCGCAAACATCTCGTGAATCATCCATCAAAATGTCAGGAAGTCACTGTGAAAAAAACAAAATCAGTTGAGGAAAAAGTCAAATCAATTTCATACTGTGACGAATTTTCACGAACTTTGTATTTGTACTACTACCAATTCTAGCATTGTGAGAAAAATTGGAGAATCTAAAAACCTGGTGGTTTGGTTAGGTTCTCACTCTGCGTTGAACTTGAAGTGATGCGTTCGGCCTGCTTGATTTTGGAAGAATATGCCTATTTTTAGTAGGTTTTATTGCAGAACGACTCCAAAGTTTAATCTCTTGAGATTTTAGCACCCTTACATTTATTTATTGCAAAAGAAACACATAACATATTCTTGCTTTCTATAAAAATGTGATAAACTATAACTATAAGAAACGTTCATATCAGCCGAATGTCGCCATTTCAATTTTGTTTTCTTTTCCTTTAAATAAAATTAAACGAGTTAGCTCGATGCTCATAGTTCTCTTTCGAAGTCAGCTACATAGATATAAAAACCTGGTTAAATCGGTCGGTCGAATCGAAAAAAAGTCATATATTATAAAAAATTAGATAATTAAAATAGACATAGATATTTTTATATAACTTTTTGAACGCAAAAAGGACAAATTTAGTTGAAAACAGATTTTGGAACTTTTTGGATTTTTATGGTTGGTATTTTGTATTTTTCTGGATTTTTCTTTTTTGAAATTGTACACCATTTACGTCATTATTGCATTATAAATAATATAATAATGTTATCATCCGGTTCAACCGACCGTTCAAGGTACGTAAGACATTAGCTAGTTCAATTCAAAATTCATTATAAAAACATTGGATAAGATTAAGTAAAGTGTATAGATGTTCTATAATTTTGTTTTCAATGAATTAATTTATTTTTAGTAGTATAAAAGTATGTAACTAAAGAAAGGGTCAAAACCATAAATAAGATTAGTAGTGTGGCTGTTTTGTAAGGTAGCACACAGGTAAGTGTAAATTTATCAAAGTTCGTTGTGCACCGCACACAGATGCCATTTGGAAACTTGGAACCATTTCATCTCGCTGCTATATACATCTCTCTCGAATTCGATTTGGGCAAATTAATTCGCAGAACAAATGGCTCTTCGATCCCTAGCTAGTGTTAAAACCCTAGGTCGGTTTCAGCAAAAGATTCGTGGATTGCAGACGTTTACACTTCCCGATCTTGCTTACGATTATGGCGCACTGGAGCCGGCGATTAGCGGAGAGATTATGCAGCTCCATCATCAGAAACACCATCAGACTTACATCACAAACTACAATAAGGCTCTCGAGCAGCTTGATGACGCCATCGCCAAGGGTGATGCCTCCACTGCCGTCAAATTGCAGAGCGCCATTAAGTTCAACGGCGGAGGTTTGATTCCTATCTTTATATCTATCCAATTATATTGTCGTCAGTAATTTCCTTCGAATTCATGCTAGAAAGACTGTTTTCAATGATTGATAGTTGATTGATCCTAATTAGGATTTTTTTTTTTTTTTTTACAGATTTCGAATTTTAGAAGTTTCTAACACCACAGAATTATTAACACGAACGAAAATAGAATATTATTGCTGTTAAACTTGCAACATATGCCATATTAGCTTCATGGTTGTTACATAGGAATGTATTTATCTTAATTGACTTTTAACATCAAAACTCTTAACTTCTGGGAGTTATTGCTCCTGCCACATCTCATCTCATAGTTTATGTATTAAGCTATTGGAGTGTTTTCTGTATTAAGCTATTGACATATATATTCTCTTATATCATTTTGTTATCAGGTCATGTGAATCACTCCATTTTCTGGAAGAATCTGGCCCCTGTTCGTGTAAGTCTGTGTTCAGAGAGTCTAGTGATGATTCTAAACATTCTACTTGACTGAAAGCTGAAATTATATTTTATTTTATTTTGTTGCAGGAAGGGGGCGGTGAGCCACCTCATGGCTCTTTGGGGTGGGCTATTGACCAGCACTTTGGTTCTATGGAAAAATTGATTGCTAAGATGAATGCTGAAGGTGCTGCAGTGCAGGGCTCTGGATGGGTGGTATGTTCATCTTCTCCTGTATTGTTTTCTGTTTTCATCATTCAGTCATAATTGGAATGTGATCCTTGTTTTTTTTTATGTTTAATTTATAATTATGATTTAATTGACAGTGGCTTGCAGTGGATAAGGAGTTGAAAAGGCTTGTGGTCGAAACAACTGCTAACCAGGTAAACAATGCTAGTTTTGGTTGTCAACTAATCATGTATTGTTGCATTTACATGACAATAAGTTATTGAATGTATAATTGTGCTGCAGGACCCACTGGTTACAAAAGGTGCAAGTTTGGTACCTCTAGTTGGCATAGATGTTTGGGAGCATGCATACTATTTACAGGTGATTATATATAAAATTCATTGTCAATTACTTTCTCCTACTAGTCGACTTAGAGTAAGTTTTACAAAATGAGCTGTTAGCTAGAGCTTTTAATTTTATAAATGTGTTTGGTAAAGTAGCTGGAAAATGTTAAATGACATAAAAGGACAACCAACTGGGCTTAATTTAATAGTATGTTTTTTTAGGGTAATATGGCAAGTTAACTTCACATTTTAAAGGATCTTGCTCCTTTTAAAAACAAATTTATATTTTGACAAAAGTTTTTTTTCCCAAAACTCCAAAAATTCTTTGCACCAAATATACCTTTAATGATTATGTATATATTGTAATGTATATTGTGTACCTGATGCAGTACAAAAATGTTCGACCAGATTATTTGAAAAACATTTGGAAAGTGATCAACTGGAAGTATGCTAATGAAATCTACGAGAAAGAATGGCCTTGAAGACCCAAAAGTTGTGCTTCTTCATGAGTTTGCACATGTAATAATGAAGCCCCATTTTGCCCTTGTGCATTCAGAACATGAGTAAACTCATGTTCTCTTGCTTTTTGTTTTTGCTGCTTGTAATCATAAATTTGGCCAACTTTTTCTGTTGATACTTACTTGATCATGAGATTTGTGCTGGTGATCCTTGTTCTTAGAGGTTAAAAACTTAAATTTACTACCCGTTTACTTATAAGACAGCTGCCAACCGACCCCGCCAGTTTCAATGTTTCTTTGCCTAACCGTTGGCATGGGGTATTTTTGGTGGCGTCACTTTGTGAGCCGCTGGTTTGAACACGGGTAGAGGGGACGCGTGAGTTTGGATAGGTGGGGCTAAGGGGATATTTTGTGTGTATGTATTTTGTAATTGTGGGTTCCAAAAAATTGAAGGAAAGTGGTATTGTTGGAGGTGACGCTGATTTGACAACAACTGACGGCGTTAGTTTTCACCACTGTTGGGACCGGCCTAACCAGCTTGATTTGGGTAACCTAAAAGCAATGGTCCTAAAAGCAATGTTTTAAAAACCAGTAATTTCCATGGGTTTTCTTATGCTTGTAACCCAGATTTGGATCCGTGCTATATGGATCCATTTTCCCAAAATATATTTTAAGTTTTTAACCATCAAACTTTTGTTTTTCTACTTAATTTTGCAACCTTTTCTTGTTGCGTTTCTTATTGAGACACTTCGAACGAAACAAGACAATTTGATAAACCACAAAGTTTATCAATCATAAAAGTACAACAGGAACAGCCTGATGTACAACTTTCTATTGCACAAGCAATACAAACACAATTACAATTGATCCAAGATACTGAATTATGCAGTCTAACCCCTTATTTATACATCATTAGACTAAACGACTAGTAACTAACTATTAACCAACTCAACAGAATTAACAAAGTTACAAAACAAACCCTCAAGTTTGCTTAAAGTACACAATGGTCCTTGTACTAATAGTCACCCATATCACAATTAATAGAAGGAAAAAGACTAATTTTTTATAATTACGTTTTGTTTTTGATATTTTTTTTAGGATTTTGCTAACCATAAGGCAATGGTTAAGAAAAAAATTGAAGCTTAAATGTATTGTACATTAACCATAAAAAAGCTGACCCCCTTAGGAGTTAGGGCAATGGTTTGCGAAACCCTTTTTTTAATAGCATATACACACATTCTATAAACTACTTTGAAATCTAAATCATATTGTACACAGCAGAATTTGAACTCATTACCACATGCATATAGATAACACTTAACAACACATTATATCGCTAAATCTACACCATATTGTCCACACACACCATCACATATTTCATTTTTAAAACGCATAATTTGTTTTTTCAATCCCAAATAACGATCTACTCGACACACAACGCAGTATTTAAACAAAACAAACCCATCCAAAATACAAAATACATTAATAGTAACAAACAAAAGTATAGAAGACTACTGGTAGCCAGAAATGAAATATACAACTAAAACGGGTAAGCTTGGATTTGAGCAGGGGCCATTTGCCAAATGTTGAGATACGCCTTCACAGTGGTACTAGTGGCGTTGTTGAACAAGAAGACCTTTGCGTTATCGTATATTGCCTTTGTCGGATAAACACGTGATGTTATTACCGTCCTACCTCCTTGACCAAACCCTTCTACTACCGAATGATCCACCTGATTTATTGTACAAGATCAATACTTATGTTATGTTACCTTTTATTTTATAATATATGTTTAAAATTTAAATTAAAACTTTACTTACCAATAACCTCATGGTGAGTTCTTCACCATCAAGCACAGGGACAGTGCTCCCATACACCACTTTCTCTCCATCATAATCTAGTGATGACCTGTATTATATTTATTATTAATTTTCTACAAAAATAATATACTCCCTCCGTCCCACAAAAAAGTTCACATTTCTAACAAAACTTTTGTCCCACAAAAAAGTTCTCATTTCTCACATTTGATGGGCTCCACATAATAAAATATTATTATTCTTAAGGACCCCACTACTAATATCCACTAACTATCATTCTCTCTCCAATCAAACCTTATATTTTAATCAAAATTAATACCAATGACCCCACCACTAACTACCACCTAAAAACTTGTGCCAAGATGAAATGGGAACTTTTTTGTGGGACGGAGGGAGTATAACATACTCATATCAATGGTTTCTAAGAATATTTCAGTTTTTGTTACCTTAGCTTATCGGTGCAAAAATGAGTTGCTAAACTTCCATCAGTATTCTTAGCTATGTAGAAATACACCGGAGTTAACTCTGAAAGGGTTCCATCGGCTAGAACCACAACCCCAAATGGTCCCAAACTTCCCCTTCCGGCTGCACCCAAGCTTGTGGTGCACCCGTATTCATCATTGGTTTCGCTTGTAGCTTTTATAGCATCTTGATCCACCTCAAATGTTGCAACTATGTCCAACTGCAATTGAGATAGTTGTTGACTGAGTCAAAACTTCTGACTGAGTTAGTTGTTTTTTTCATTTGGACGGAATCAACAAATTGGTTTGGACCGAGTTAGACAAAATTGAGGAATACAAACATGACTTAGCATGTTGTATACTTGAAGTATAATTTACGAAAAAAGTAGCAACTTTTGTTAGTGATTTCTTGTACCTGAGTAGCCGACCCTATGTCAAGTGGAATGATCGAACCCGGTTTGAGCTCAATCTCTTTAAATTCACGACCGTTGGATCTCAAACTTTCGATTTCCTCAACTGGCCAATGAAGTAGATGTGTCCCTGTTTTTCTATCTAGTACCACCGTTCTTGCAACATTCTGTTATTAAAAAAAATTAATTAAAATATCTAATAATATACCTTACGTCATAACTAAATAAAACAAAAATACGAAAATAACCTACGTAAATAGTAGCCCATCCTCTAGACAGATCCTGATCCGGACTATCCGATTCTCCAACATAACCCCACGTGACCCGCCTTTTCTTCAACGGGTCAAAAAGACTCTTCGATGCAAAAAACCTCCCGTAATCACATCGGTACCCAATACCCACATCCAATTCCGGGTTATCGGGGGTCCATTTATCGGTTAATGCATCATAAGTCCCGATTGAATACCAATCCATTCCATGTCCCTCCCAACTTTCTTTAATCACGTGCTTGATACCCGACCCATAAGCCGCCATATCAAGCGCGCTATCATTGGTCAATGAAACCGGATAAAAGTCAACGCATTCCCACATATCAGTATTAGGGACCGAATGCATCGGTTCATCCAACAAATCATAGTTTGTGAAATCGGTGGTGTGGTAGACAAGTACTAGTCCCGTAGTGTTTCGTTTAGATCCCATGATCATCCGATGTTTTCCATCGGGACCCGTCCAAACTGTTGACGGGTCCCGGTAGTCTTTCAACCCAATTCCTGGTGGAGTGTACAGGATTGGGTTACCGTCGTATTTGACCCACTTGATGAGAAGTGGGTCAGATAAGTTGACGGGTACTGCTTTGCATTGTAATTGGGCGAAATCATTAGTGTTTCCGGTGTACAATGCGAAAATTTGCCCGTTGGGGAGGACGGTGGTGGACCCGGATAAAACACCCTCGATGTCGTACCATTCGGTCGGAACCAAAGTGACGGGTAGCTCGAACCAGTTGATCATGTCTTTGGACACGGAGTGACCCCATGACATATTCCCCCAAACCGGACCGTAAGGGTTGTATTGATAGAAAAGATGGTACCAACCCATGTGAAATAATGGACCTAAAACGGAAAAAAAAACCCGACCCACCAAGAATTAGTCAAATCATCTAAATTGGCAATTTAGGGTATTTTGACCAACTTTTAAACAAATAATCAATTTAACTTTAGGGTATTTTGACCACCAAGAATTAGTCTAGCTGTATGTATATATTAAGGTGTTAGAACGTGTTTTTTATTGACCTATAGTCAGAGTTTAAGTCTAATGTGAAAAAAATTGTGGCAGTTTAAAAGGTGTGTTATGTTGTTATAAAATAGTTAATTGTATTTTAATTAACTACTGTTTATTTTATTATTTAAGGTGTGATTATTGATTTTTGAAAGCACATTCAATTGAAAATACAAATTAAGGCTAGAAATATGTAGGAAAATACATACCATTCGGATCTGAAGCAGAGAATCCACCCATCAACATTATCGATAAACATGAAAGAAAAAACATAAGAATGCAAAATTATACGGAAATGGTCTGTGAAAAGTGAGTTTAATCGAAATTATATCGTACCGTAAATGAAATTTTTTGCCGGTTGAAAATGGAAAGCTGTTCTCTCCCATGTGAGGCGATCAGATTGGGAAGATTTCTCCGGCGGTGTTTCATTGGTGGCGGTGTAAGAGGAATTTTGTTGGTGGAGGGCGATGAGAAAGAAAGCTGAAACAAAAAGCAGAGAGAGTATGGTTATGATTACCACCCGCTGTCTTACGGCGGTTGGTGGTGCTCCGGTGTGGTCCAGTAGGAGACTGTGATCGGGTACTTCCTCAAGGTCGCTAAAGGGTTTCATGGCTAAGGGAATTTTGCCAAGTGACCTCACTTTGCTCACTAGTCAGCTCAATTAACCTTAAGATATAGGTACAAATTTTGGTTAAAACCCTCATTATATATTTTATTTATTTTGAGTAGTCATATTGCCTATTGGTAAATATATGTGTGAAAGTTAAAAGATAATATTAAGGGATAGAATTAATGCATTATACATATTGTCTTATCAATTTGGTACACATATATCATATATGTAGGCACAAAAGTTAGTAACTAATATCATTTCTTATTTATTTTAATTTATTCAAGAGGTATTCCTAATTTCCTATTACGAGTATTATTTATAATATACATGACCTAATATTTTATATAATTGTTTTTTAATATTATCTAATCGTCTAATAAATATGTAGTGAGGAATCAAACTCTTGTGGGAAGTTATTAAGAAATCTTAGTCATCAATACAGTGAGAATTAAGACCATGATTATTTATTGTTTTACTTAATTAGAAAGAGAATTAATGTAGTCCGTTTATTTATTTTAAAATACTTAGAGAAAAGTTATTTGTAAATGAATATATCATGCAATGCACTAAAAAGACATGACAACACCTTAACACTCACCAGAACGACGGTCCATATTAATGAATTTTTTTCATAAATAGGCTTCATCGGAGTATGGTTTTCACAAATAGGCTCGATTTTTTTTCGTTTTCAAAAATAGGCTTTCCTGGGTCCCCGATGCCGGCTTTTCCATTAAAGCATGACTCCTGGAGGCCGGCTTTAAGTTGTTTGACGTGACCACTGAGAAGAGGGACTCCCCGAGGCCGGCTTCTGAAAGAATGCCTCCCGGAGTCATGCTTTAGTGTATTTTTGTTTTTGATAGGGTAAGTCTCCCCTTAAATGAAAAAGTCACTGCATGTCCCTAATCCCAATAATATGCATGTCCCTATAAAGGATAATTGAATAGAGAGAGAAAAAAATATTTTATTTAAAAACAAAAATACACTAAAGCATGACTCCGGGAGGCATTCTTTCAGAAGCTGGCCTCGGGGAGTCCCTCTTCTCAGTGGTCACGTCAAACAACTTAAAGCCGGCCTCCAGGAGTCATGCTTTAATGGAAAAGCCGGCCTCGGGGACCCAGGAAAGCCTATTTTTGAAAACGAAAAAAAATCGAGCCTATTTATGAAAATAAGCTTCCGATGAAGCCTATTTTTGAAAAAAATTCCATATTAATCCCAGGGGGCGGGTCCCAATGGTTACTTGTTTTCTCTGTTTTTTCCGGTTAACTTTAAAATATCAATTATTAAGAGCTGGCCTAGAAAACTTTAAAATGTCAATTATTACAAGCTGGGCTAAAAAACTTCAAATGTTATATACGACAATTGAACCATTAATTAATTAGCCGGGTACCAATGCAGTGCGGCGACGGATATCCTGTAACTTAATGTTGATGTGTCAATAATGATAGTGACGATAGTGATTGTGGTGGACTAGTGAGTGGTGAATGGTAATTGTGGGTGGTTGTGCGTGTTGATGTTGAGTAGTTATAGTAATGTTTGTAGTGATGGGTGACTAAGAGTAAAGATGAATTGAGAAACAGTCAATGTTATTGAACTGTGTAAAATGACTTGTTGTTTACAGAATGAAGAAGCAAGCAAATATATAAACATGCAGAGAAGGAAAAGTATAATCTAACAACTTGTAACTAACTAACTAACTATGCTTAACAACTTGGGTTAGTTTAATTAAGTTAGGGTCACATCTTTGTACAACTCTTGAAGTATTTGGAATGGTCTTGATATTGAGTTGTTGTTTGACTAGCATTGACTTGGTGTATGCCATTACCCCCTGCAAGTTGGCAATGTGTAAGGATCACATATGCTAAACTTGGATATGCAAGTGTGGTGAGGAGTTTTGTGTAGACCTTTAGTTAATACATCAGCAGTTTGAGCATGAGAGGGAATAAATGTTGGCAGAATACGACCCTCTTTAATTTTGTTCTCTAACAAAATGGCAGTCAATCTCTATGTGTTTGGTACGAGCATGCTGAACTGGATTGGAGGCTAGTAATACAGCTGACTCATTGTCACAGAATATAGTTGTGGCTTCTTTTGATGGAACATGTAGATCATTGAGTAAGCATTTGAGCCAGGAAATTTCACATGTGCAATCAGCTAAAGCTCGGTATTCAGCCTAAGTGGAGGATCTGGAAACAACAGTTTGTGTCTTAGACTGCCAAGAAATTAAGCATGAACAAAGAAATATGCAAAAACCAGTGACAGATCTTCTAGATTTGGGACAGTTCGCCCAGTCACTGTCACAATAAGCTGTAAGTTGAAGAGTGTTATTTTTGGAAAAAAAAAACTCCTTGTCCTGGAGATAGTTTTATGTATCTAAGGACTTTTAGAAGAGCTTTAAGATGTGTGGTACGTGGGTTATGAGTGTACTGACTTAAGTATTGAGCAGCAAAAGACAAATCTGGTCTTGTGATTGTTAGATAAATCAGTTTGCCCACCAGTGTTCTGTATAGAGAAATGTCATGTAAGGGTTCTCCATCACTGTCATTTAGTTGAATGTTTGGGTCAATGGGAGTATTGGAGGGTTTCTCATCAAGGATTCATGCAGTTTGTAAGAGCTCCAGGGCATACTTTCTTTGGGACATAGTAATACCATCCTTGTTTCTAAGAAACTCAATACCCAAGTAATAGTGTAAAGGACCCAAATCATTTATACTGAATTGCTGGTGAAGTTGGGACTTAACAGAAGTTATCATAGGTTGACTATTACCAGCAATGAGGATGTCATCAACATAAACCACTAAAGATAGAAAATTGTTGTCCTTTGAATAAGTAAAAAATGAAGTGTCTGCATAACTTTGGGTAAATTGAAGGGTAAGTAAGAAAGTGGTTAATTTGGTAAACCATTATCTATTTGCTTGTTTGAGACCATAAAGAGACTTGATAAGTTTGCATACAGTGTTTGGGGGAGATGAATGTTTATAACCCTGTGGAATGGTCATGTAAACATCTTCATGTAAATCACCATGAAGAAAAGCATTGTTAATATCCAATTGTTCTATGAACCAATTGTGATGAATTGCAGTAGCTAAGAACGTTCGGACAGGAGCAAAAGTCTCTTTGTAGTCAATACCTTCTTTCTGAGTATACCCTTTTGCCACTAGTCTGGCTTTGCATCTTTCAAGACTACTATCTACATGGCATTTTATTCTGAAAACCCATTTACAACCAATAGGAGTTTTACCTTTTGGTAATTTTGTAAGGGTCCATGTGTTGTTCTTCTCAAGAGCTTGGATTTCAGCTTGCATAGCATCTATCCATATCTGATCTTTAGATGCTTGGGTGTAAGACTGTGGTTCACTGATGTTGTTAATAGTATTAATGAGGTGACGAGAAGTGGGAGAAGATATATTGGAGTAGTTGATATATCTAGAATGATGGAATTGCTCTAGGGGTAAATTTGTCATATGTATGTTGGTGTGCAAATGCTTGACAACCAATTACTCTTAGATGAGTTAAGTCAGGAGATGTGTTGTATAGGAGTTCATAAGGGATTCTAAATGAGATAGGTTTTGATGGTAGCCTATTTATTATGTAAGCTACAGTGAGAATGCATTGTCCCCAGAATTTGATTGGTAAATTTGCATGGAATTTATGGGCTCTAGCAACCTCAAGAAGTTGTTTATGTTTTCTTTCAACTCTTGCATTTTGTTGGGGTGTGTATGGACAACTTGTTTGGTGAGTGATACCATGGGTGTATAGAAATTCAGTTAGAGAGGAATTAAGAAATTCACCACCATTGTCACTGCGGATAGTTTTAATATATGTTTTGAAATGGTTAAGAACATAAGAATGGAATGTTTTGATATGGGAAGTGGTATGATGTTTTTTTGGTATGAGATAGACCCATGTAGCTCTAGAATAGTCATCTACCAATGTTAAGAAATATTGACAATTATTGATGGTAGGATGTTTATATGGGCCCCATATATCAATGTGAACAAGTTCAAATAATGATTTAGCATGTGAATTACTGTTTGGAAATGGTAAGGCATGTTGCTTTGATAATGGGCAGATTGTACATTCACTAAGTGAATTATTACAAGACAAAGAATTAGAAATACATTTTATTTGTTTTAAAGCAGAAAATGATGAATGACCAAGCCTTGAGTGCCACAGATATGAGTTGTTGATGTGTGAAGTTGCAGAGTGAATTTGAGTTGTTTTGGAAGGTGTTCCCTTTTCAAGGATGTAAAGATCATTATAGAGGGTTCCATGAGCAATCCTCTTGTGATGGTCCTGGAAATAGCATGAAAGAGGTGTAAATATGACAGATACAGGTAACCGACTACCTAATTTACTGACAGATAAAAGGTTGTAAGAAAATGATGGAATATAAAGTACATCATGAAGAGTTATGTGAGAGTTTATGGTTAATGAACCACATTGAGTAACTTGAGTGTGAAAGCCATTTGGGAGGGAGACATAGATGGGTAGTGTGCATGGGTGTATATCATGCATGAGAGATAAGGAGTTTGAAATGTGGTTAGTTGCACCACTGTCTACCACCCAAGCATTCTTAAGATTAGAAACTATAGATGCAATTAAGCTGTAAGTTGATGCAGTAATATGAGGGGTAATAGGAGTAAATTTACCTTCCTGACTATCTTTACCATTCTGCATCATTAGGAGGACTTGATTTAGTTGATTTCGTAGGTGATCCATTCTTGCATTCATATTGATATTTGCATTGTATGCAGATGATGTGTCAGGGTTGGCAGTCACCATGTTGACTGTTTTATGAGAATTGAGCTCTTGAGATATGGATCTATTAGGTGGCTTGTATTTGTCATGTAATGGATGTCTAGATGGATAACCAACAAGCTTATAGCATTCCTCCTTTGTGTGGCCCTCCCTTTGACAGTTATCACAGTATATGCCTTTCTTGAAATTGCTTCGTTTGACAGAAGATTCCCCCTGTGTTGAATATTTGGTGTATTTTGTATTGTTATTGTAATCGGTCCTGTTTTGGGAAGAGTGAACAGATAGGGCTGCAATAGTTGAAGGTTTTGGTAATAAGCCTTCTCTCTGCTTTTCTTCCTGCCTAACCATGCTATATGCTTTTGCAGCGGTAGGTAAGGGTTGGATTAATAGGATTTGGCCCCTAATATTGGAATAGCATT
This sequence comes from Calendula officinalis, assembly GCA_963853835.1. Taxonomy (NCBI): domain Eukaryota; kingdom Viridiplantae; phylum Streptophyta; class Magnoliopsida; order Asterales; family Asteraceae; genus Calendula; species Calendula officinalis. The sequence goes on from OY970820.1 coordinate 25,684,856, forward strand.
CATTTTCATCCCAAAGTCCTTTTAATTTGTGATAATAGATTTCGAACGTGCAATTCATCTGTTTTAATTGAACAATATCATTTGCAATTCGATATATCCTATGTCCATCAAGCTGTGAATAATGTTCGTGAAGTTCATTCCATAAGTCAGAAGCATTGTTGATGAAACTGAGAGAATTACTTATCTGGTCAGATATTGTGTTTAGAACCCATGAAATAATCATGTCATTGTTTCGTTCCCAAAGTGCCCTAATTCTTGGATCTGTGTCTGATTTCTTCAGTTCTCCAGTTATAATTTTCATCTTGTTCTTAGCATTTAGGGCAATTAGCATTGATCTCTTCCAAACACCATAATTGTCTGAGCCAGTAAGTTTCTTTGAGATTAGAATCAGTCCTGGATGATCATTTTGATGGAGGTAGAGTGGATGATTTGAAGAATTGAGGTCATTTTCTTCTGTCGGTATTTGAGATTGATTGATAATCGGATCTGTAGGACTCATCTTGAGTAAATGTTATTTTGATTCAAGGATTGCGGAAGATTGAAGATGATTAGGTCACAAATCGAGCTACATTGATGTGGAGAATCGCTCTGATACGATAAGAGTAAAGATGAATTGAGAGGGAATTGAGAACAGTCAATGTTATTGAACTGTGTAAAATGACTTGTTGTTTACAGAATGAAGAAGCAAGCAAATATATACATGCTGAGAAGGAAAAGTAAAATCTAACAACTTGTAACTAACTAACTAACTAACTAACTATGCTTAACAACTTGGGTTAGTATTAATTAAGTTAGGGTCTCATCTTTGTACAACTCCTGAAGTATTTGGAATGGTCTTGATATTGAGTTGTTGTTTGACTAGCATTGACTTGGTGTATGCCATTAGTGACGGTGGTGGATGGCGGTGATGAGTAGCGATGATGGTGGTGGTCAATAGCATGATATGTGTTTAAGAATTAATAAAAATAACAAAGTACAAAAATAATTACAGTTAAATAATTAACATTTATCATTATGTGTTGGTTATCACCCCTTACTAATAACATAACAGTATATAAATAATTACCAAAATAACAATTATGTTGACTGCTAACTAATCATTGATAATTTTGAAAGTTCCAAATATGCTGTATATAGTAAAGATATACTTTGTGGTGTTCCAAACTTTGGGATGATGTTTTGGGTTGTCATATCGCATTGTTCCATTGTTCATTAGTTCACACTTACAAAAACCTTTTCTCCATTTGAACACTAAAAACATCAAATTGTTGGCGTACCAAGAAAATGTTCACCAAAAATAAACACCTAAACTATACAATATCATTAAACCCAAAAGCATTATAAACATTAGACTGGAATTGAAATTAGTAAAAGCACAAATAATACAATTAAGGGTAAATTACAGTTTTTGTCCCTGACCTATGGCCGAATCGGGGTTTTTGTCCCTAATGTTTTTTTGTCGGTTTTTTTGTCCCTTCAGTTTTTCAAATTCTAGAAATTTGTCCTTCCGTCTATTTTTGGTCGTTAAGTGACTAAAAATGCAAAAAAATAAGGGTATTTTCGTCATCTTTTTCTTTCATCTTCATCCCTCTTCCAAAACACCTATTTGATGAACCCTAACCCTAACTTACAAATTCTACACATGAATAACCCAACGAAAACCCAGAAAATAAAATCAAATCTCACGTGACCATCAAGAATATGCACATAAGAATCCCAATTTAACCATCACATAGCAGAATTGCCATTTACTCTTCGCAAAACAGAAAACTCAAAAGATAAAACTTTATTAAAAATCGATCTTGATGAAGGAAAAGATGGGGATTTTGGATATTACGTAAACCCAATTTGCAGGTCTATAATTTAGTCTAGTAAATAACAACTTATGCGGCACTTCCGATGATATATTCAGAATACAATCTCATTGAAGACGGTGATTTGGGATTCAAATTTCAAGCCGATTTGGGTTTCCGGCAAGAGAGGGAGTTACGGAGGAGAGAGGGTGAATACGAAAGAGGTATAAACCAGCGATTTGGGTTTCCGACAAGAGAGGGAGTTACGGATCTGATAAAGGAAGCAAGCGTCTCGTTGGGATGATCAAACCCTGCCGTCTCTGGCCAGATCTGTCGTGCTAAAGCTTTTCTGGTCGGAAGTTGAGGTGGTCGTCGGTCTGACGGAGGTGGTGGTCATTAGAGGTGAGAAAGGTGAGGGAATCGGTAAGTTCAAATGTTGGTTAAGATGATCTTCATAGTGGTGTTCTTGATACAGATCTGTCATTTGAATGATCTTCAACCTAAAAATCTGGGTTTTTTTTGAAATTGTGATGTTCTTGAATGATCTTCAATCTTCATAGTGGTGTTCTTGATACCGATGAAGATGAAGAAATTGTGTTGTGAAAAATGTAAAAAATGAGTTAAAATAGGGGTAATTTGGGGAATTGGACACAAATACCGTCAGTTAACGGAAGATTTTAGACGGAAGGACAAATTTCCAGAATTTGAAAAACTTAAGGGACAAAAAACCGACAAAAAAATATTAGGGACAAAAATCCTGAATCGGCCATAGGTCAGGGACAAAAACTGTAATTTACCCTACAATTAATTTGAGGTATTTTATGCATAAGAGAGGTGATACTACCCTACAAAAACTAATTAGCCACCACACTTGACAAGTATTAGTAGATATAATAGCACATAAAGACTTCTCTGCTTCTCTGAAACCCTAGCGCCGTTCTCCGGCGCCGTTCGTTTCCAGCCGTTTTGCTCCGTTGTTGCTACCCTTGGGGTAGGGTTGGGGTTGGGTAATGGGGTTTAAGCCTAAATATCAATCGGATTCTGATGGATGGGTTTGGAAGATCGGCAAATCGAAGAAACAAATTGATAACCCGTACTCTAAATCTATTGAAAGCATTGCTTCTTCGTTTTTCATTACGAATTTTCCCAACCATCATGATGAAAATAGCCTGTGGAAGTGGTGTATGTCTTTTGGAAAAGTTGTAGACGTCTATATTGCCAAGAAAAATACAAAATTCGGGAAACGTTTTGGATTCATTCGTTTCTTGGGGATCAACAATGCTGCTGATTTTGCTCGACATCTCTCTTCTCAATGGATGGGATCGTACCATATCTACGTATCTATCGCCAGGTTTAACAGATCCACTCGAAAACCTATACATCTAAAATCTAACGTGCACATTCCCATGCAGGGTTCTTCAAACCCTAAATCGTCCTATGCAAGTGTTGTAGCTGGAAACAATATTCGATCACCGGAATCTCTGCATATTCCGGTTTCCTCTAATATGAAAACCCTATCATTAAAGGATCCTGATCTTGTCACACTTGAAGATCCAGAGCTCACAAGTCTCGCAAAAGTTCGTGACCTTGAGGCTATGCCACACCTTTATGAACATCTTGTCTCGGAAGGGTTTGAGGATGTATCTATTCACCACATTGGAGGATTTTGGGTATGGATTGAATTCAAATCCTCTAAAGCATGCCTAAGATTTAAAAACAAGAACCTTAAACATCTCTTCTCTGATGTTTGCCATGTCACTAGCAATTTTGTTATAGATGAAAGAATTACATGGATAGAAATTGATGGACTTCCCCTTTGTGCTTGGGATTCGGGTGTTTATAAAAAGATTGCTGCAATTTGGGGAAAATTTATGTTCTTTGATGAGCTTGATGATAATCCGAGTAGGGGTAAGCTTTGCCTAAGCACTTCCTCTATTAGTTCCATCAACGAAACAATTACTGTGGTGGTGGAAGACACCCCATTCTCGGTTAGAGTTAGAGAAACTGAACTTTGGAAAGTTAAAATTTACAAAGCTTCTAGCAGCCCCTCGGTTACCAGTGGAGAAGATTCTGATCTTGAGGGCAGTGCGCAGTTTGATCAAGAAGATGATACTAATGATATTCCTTCTTATTTTGCAAGTGATCTCCAGAAAGGAAATGTTTCTCCAATTAATGCCTCTATGGAATTAGTGCAGCCGCCCCTTGAAACGAACACTTCTCCTATTTTAGAAAATGAGCATTCTGGAAATGTAGAAGTGAATGCTAATAATTTTACTTTGGACGAGGGTTTGGAAAATGGACCCAATAATCGAACAGTTGAAGTAAAAAGTCTTGTCTCCTTGGAAAATTCAGTTAACAGTGGTGATAGTACAGCTAGATCTCTTAGCTGCCCGCCCGGCTTTGAAAAATATGGTCGTCTTTCTAATTCCGAAGAATCAAAATCTTCCAGTTGCGGTAAATGTTTTGGTAAGGAAAATCAGAAATCCCCAGGTATAAGTGTGTTTAAAATTAATGATGAATGTGATGTCAATTAATGCAAGAGGTATCGGGGGCGTAGACAAGAGGAAGTGGATTAAAACGCTTTGTTTTCAAAATAATGTTTCTTTTCTTGGTGTTCAAGAAACGTTGATGACAAAGATAAATCTTTTCAGTTTAAAATCTATGTGGGGAAATTTTCATTTCGATTTTGCTGCAAGCTCGGCTCGTGGCCACTCTGGTGGTATTATTTCAATGTGGGACCCTGCTGTTTTTTCTAAAGTTAATATCCATTGTTCGGTTAGTTACGTTATTGTAGAAGGAAAGTGGGTTGGTTCTCAAGAACACACTCATATGATTAACATCTATGCCCCTCAAGATGTTGAGGATAGACGGCTATTATGGGATATCATTAGCTCTTACATTCAGTCTCAATCCGGCTCTTTTATCATATTCGGGGATTTTAATGAGGTTAGATTTGAATCGGAACGTTATGGTTCAATTTTTAATCAATCAGGGGCAGATTACTTCAATCATTTCGTCGATTCGAATGGCCTTATTGATATTAGTATTGGCGGAAAAAAGTATACTTGGATGAATAAATCGGGATCTAAAATGAGCAAACTTGACAGATTTCTCATTTCAGATTCTTTTATTCAAAATGATCAATATTTAAAGGTCTCTGCTTTGGAACGTAAGTATTCGGACCATATTCCCATCCTTCTTCACTCAAGAAAATCTGATTACGGTCCAACTCCTTTCCGGATATTCCACTCTTGGTTCGAAATTGACTCTTTTGATTTCATGGTTCGATCTGCTCTTTCGGCTCCACATTATTCATCCACTTCCAAGATTATTAATCTTAAAAACAAGATGAAGTTAATAAAAGATCATTGCAAATTGTGGAATTTAGAAAGGAAGAAAAACTGTAAAGGGCATTATAATGACTTATGTAAGTCTATTGAGGAGGTTGATAAAAAAAATGGATCAAGGATGTGCTTCTCCTGAAGAGCTAGAAAACCGCTTATTTTGGTTAAAAGAAATTAAAGAGATCGATAAGCTTGAAAATTTTGATACGATGCAAAAGCTTAAAATTAAATGGAATATAGAAGGCGATGAAAATTCCTCTTTTTTTCATAGCTTGTTAAATCATCGAAGACGTTCTCAAATGGTCCAAGGTATTATGGAAGAAGGTCAATGGCATGACAACCCCGTAAATGTAAAGAAGCATTTTCTTGAATTTTTTAAATCAAAATTCAGCTTGTTTCATACTTGTACTCCGAATTTCTCTCAAGACCAATTTTCCCAGCTAAAAGATACGGAAGTTGAGAATCTTGAGAAATATTGTAATATGGAAGAACTTAAAGAAGCAGTGTGGAGTTGTGGGAGTGATAAAGCCCCGGGTCCTGATGGTTTCTCTTTTAATTTCATAAAAAAATATTGGGATCTCATAAAGATTGACATCTTTGAAGCAGTTCAAGAATTTATGTCAAATGGTAAAATCCCGATAGGGTGTAATGCTTCTTTTATTACTCTTGTCCCAAAAACCTCAAATCCTCTCTTTGCAAAAGATTTCCGGCCCATTTCTTTACTTGGTTTTTTATATAAAATCATTGCAAAGATCCTTGCATTGAGGCTAGCTAAGGTAATTGATAATATTATTAGTCGTGAGCAAACCGCTTTTATTAAGGGGAGGCAAATTCTAGATGGGCCGTTAATTCTTAATGAAATTATAGATTGGTATAAATTGAAGCGCAAAAAGCTCCTCCTCTTTAAGGTTGATTTTGAAAAAGCTTTTGATTCCGTGAGTTGGGATTATCTTGATTGTATTATGATGCATTTTGGTTTTGGTATCAAATGGAGAAATTGGATAAAAGAGTGCTTATCTTCTGCTAGGCTTTCTATTCTTTTAAATGGGAGCCCAACTGAAGAATTTTCTATGTTTCGCGGCCTTCGTCAAGGGGACCCTCTTTCTCCTTTTCTTTTCATTTTGGCTATGGAAGGGCTACACATTTTAACTCAAAATGCCGTCCAAAACAACCGTATTTCGGGAGTACGTGTAGGTAATGAAAATGTTATTATTTCTCATTTGTTTTATGCGGATGACGTTGTTTTTGTATCGGATTGGTCAAAAAATAATCTAGATGAAATCCTTGGGGTGCTTCACGAGTTTTACACTTATTCTGGTCTCAAAATTAATATCCACAAGTCAAACTTAATTGGTTTTGGAGTAGATTCTATTGAATCTCACGAGCTTGGGGAGTCCACTGGTTGTGCAGTGGCAAGCCCACCATTTAACCATCTTGGGCTTCTTTTGGCAGCGAATATGGGCCGAGATGGGAGCTGGGCTTTAATTCACTCTCGTATGATTAGCCGTCTTTCATCTTGGAAGGCGTCTAAGCTTTCTTTTGGGGGTCGCCTTACCCTTATTAAATCGGTGTTAGGCAGTTTGGGCACTTTTTGGATGTCAATTTTTAGGGCCCCTTCTTCAACAGTAAAAAGAATGGAGCTTTTAAGATCCAAATTTTTTTGGGGAAGTAACGAAAGTAAAAGGAAAATGAGTTGGGTCAAATGGAACACGTGCTTGGCGACAAAAAATAAAGGCGGTTTAGACATCCCTAGTCTAGAGGCCCTAAATTTAGCTCTTCTCACAAAATGGAGATGGCGCTTTGCTACCGAAAAATCCTCTCTTTGGTGTCAAGTTATTCAATCTATTTATGGAGAAGATGGAGGTTTCAATAAACCGGTGCACTCTCGTCATAAAAAAGGTACATGGGGAAAAATAATTGGTTCTCTAAATTATCTCAATGATTCTAATATTATTGACTATAATTCTTTACATCTCAAATTAAGGAATGGTGAAACTATTAAATTTTGGTCGGATATTTGGATTAGTAATGTTCCCCTTTCTATCCTTTTTAATCGTTTATTCAAATTAGAATTGAATCCCTTTTGTAAAGTAAAGGATAGATTGACCCCTAATGGGTGGAATTTTAATTGGAGAAGGCCTATTAGAGGTGGGATTGAAGAAGAACAAATGCAAAATTTCATGTCTCACATAAATGGTTCTTATTTGCAAGAAGGTCATGACAAAGTTTGTTGGTCTCTAGATGACTCTTGTGACTTTACAGTTGCTTCTACTCGAAAACATATTAACAATTTTTTGTTCCCGGGTATTATCTATGAATCCAAATGGTGCACTTCGGTTCCAATCAAGGTTAATATTTTTATATGGAGACTTTCATTAGATAAACTCCCTACTAGATTCAATCTCTCTAGAAGAGGGATGGAAATAAACTCAATTACGTGCCCTGTTTGTAATTCGGGAGTGGAAACAATATCACATACTATATTCTCGTGCCCTTTAGCGATTGAGGTTTGGTCAAAAGTGTTCAAGTGGTGCGATCTCGGTCGTTTTACTAGCGCCTCTTTTGATGAATGGTGGAATTTTTGTGAAACTAATTCGTCTCGGAATTTTCGTCGTCTAAAAATTCAAGTTATTGGTTTCACCGTATGTTGGTTGCTGTGGAAATTTCGTAATGCAACTATTTTCGATCAAGGGAGGATGAGAAGAGCTGACATTGTTGATGACGTTATTTTATTCTCTTTTTTTTGGTTGAACCTTCGAAACCGTAAATGTAAGGTTTCATGGTCAGATTGGGTTAAATTTCCTTTCTAATTTCTTGTATTTCGTTTTTGTTTAGTCTAGCACATTGCTAGACTCTAGTTTTAATAAAACTGCCGTTCAAAAAAAAAAAAACTTGACAAGTATTAGTAGACCCAAAATTCACGTACATAGAAAATGGAGTTGCAACATATTAATAAATTAGTAGAATAGATCTTACAATTGGGTTTATCTGTTAAAACAGAACATACACGTTTTTACTTTTTATTAGATTTCATAAGCCCATGTAGCTATCACAAGATTAGATTCAACAACACTAATATATCATCATAACTTTAGGTAAAATAAGAAGTAAATGTCTGTCATGTCGAAAGTTAGGATTTTATGTCATAATGTTCTACTTCAAGGTCCTCAATATAGATATTGTTGTTCGCAAAACACAATCCCAGTTGACCAGCCTTAGACTTCTGATGAAGAAAAAGTCAAATAAAAATACCTTTAAGAAATGGTTAAACCCCAATTTCATAAATTATTAACAGAAGTGAGATCGGGTGAGTACTCAAAATCTAGTGAGGACTGCGAGGACAAATCTCAATCCTTGATCTCAAATATGTGTGGCTTAGATTTTCTCATTTTTTCAAAAAAATCATAGTGGCATTTTTGTAATTAATATGAGACTTTTAATATTTTTCTTCCAAATGGTAAAATATGTAAGGGCTTAATTGTCATTTTATTTTGCAAAAAATCTCACAGGCTCAACACTCATGCGCTTAGTACTTGAGATTCCCTACTCTCGCCACGTGTCGCCATTTGATTGGCTGAGCTATGTTTTTTTTTCAACCAACTTGTGTTTTTTGCCTATAACTTTTTTTTTTCTTTGAAATTTCTTTTTCTGAAAAAACCAAAGTTCTTAAAATTAAATTTTCTACAAAATGAGCATAGTCATGAAAATTTGAAAATAAATATTATTTTATTAGTTTTATTAAATTTGGATCATTTCTTATTTATGGATAATTTTGTAGTTTATGGGTCATTTTATTAAATTTGGATCATTTTATTTATTTTAAGTCTTTGTTAATTTTTGGATTATTTTATTAATTTTGGATCATCGTAAATTTTTGGATCATTTTGGATTATTGTTAATTTTTAGATCATTGTTTATTTTGGATCATTGTTTAATTTTTGGATCATTGTATTATTTTTTTTTTAAATTTTTATGACTATACTCATTTTGTAGAGAATTTAATATTAAAATATTTGGCATTTTTAGATTTTTTATTTTTCAAATAAAAAGAAAAGTTATTGGCGAAAAATGAAGTGGGGGAAAAACCCACATCCAATCATTGGATGACAAGTGGACAAGGAGAGAAAAAATGGTTTCTCAAAAAGACCCTTATGCCCTTTTGTAAATGATTGGATGAAAATTGTCCTCGCATTCCTCACCGCGAAAAGAATCCTCACCGGATCCGGACTCATTATTAACAAATAACGCCTCAGAAAAGCTTCTGGTACAACATTTGGCGAAAAGACCAATTTATTTAAACCCTTGTTACCTTCGAACAGAACTGAAATCGTTACGAAGCAGTAAAAGATGATGAAAACCTATATGCAAAAACCATCATTAATAGTTCATAATAATAAGGAAACATAATCAAACAACCAAAAAAAACATAAACAAGCCTATAATCAAAATAAAACCCCACTTATCGCAAATGCTAAATGAAAGGTCGAATTTTGAGTTCATATTTTCGTACCTTCAAATCCATTATCGGTTTGAGTCTCGTAACCATCTGATATGTATTTGAACGTTTGAAGGGTGTCGATCGTGAGTATTTCGGAGGAGGTGACGGCGGCAGCTTTGAGAGTTCAGGGAGAAGATCGACATGTTTTTGGGGTGTGAAAGATTGTGATTTGTTTTAGTTGTTTGAATGATAAAATAGAAGAGGGGGTAAAATCGATTTATGAGAATGTGATTTCCAAAGTTCCTTTCACTTCCCCTAGTAACCGTTTGGATTCTCAAGATGACAGTATTGGAAGAGAATGCACATGCATTGGTCAAGCGAGCGGTACGTTTAAACGTGTAGCCGGTGGTACAGTTGGTTTAGCATCTTTTATCATAACAACATGTGTTGGGTTCGAGTCCTGCAGTCAAATAGTTTTTTATAAATGCAATACAATTTCTTTAATTAGCAATTTTTTGACTGAATTTTTCATCTCCTAATTATAGAAAGGACATTAATGTTTTATAATATAGTAGAGATATAATACACTAGGAAATCATGATCTTATTATCGTATGATGCATATGTCTAATTTTACTAACAAACTTCTAGACATTTGAACTGGTAAATATTTGGCGGTGAGCATATTTTTCTGGTAGTCTTGGTTATAACTTGTTTTGTGAGCTGACTAGTCTCAAGATAATGAACCGTTTTGCAGGTATATCGGAGTTAGAGCAGATGAACCTCCATACTCATAAAATATTTTTATTGCTTTTAGGGATTAAAAAAAATACACATTTTTTTTTTGTTAATTTGTACTCCCTCCATTCCACAAAAAAGTTTCCGTTTCTTATGGGCACAAGATTTTAGGAGATAATTATGGTAAGATTTTTTACAATATTTTTGATTAAAATATAAAGTTAGGTTGGAAAGAGAAAGTGTATATAGAAACTTGTTGATGGGACGGATGATGTATTACCTTAGGCGGGCCACAAGGAAACAAAGGAAAAAAATGAACGGTTGTTTGCTGCTTCAGTTGTCAATCATGTCTCCTCGTACACCAATTATTTTTGCGTATTTATTTGTTTGTTTTAAAAGTTACAGCAATTTATATTTTTTCTTCCACTAAAGTAAAAGGTTAAGTGGACTATTATGTCATCAAGTGGTAGATGTTGAATAATAGTAATAATATTATTTTTACAGCTGAACTTTTATTTGGTCATTTAACTCCTAGTGTACGTGGACTATGGGCATATTTGGAAAAAGCTTATTAAGAGGTTTTTAGCTTAACATGTCTAAATAAGTTTGAAATTTTGAATTTATTTAGGCTTATTAAACTAAAAAATCCCCTTAATAAACTTTCCAAACATAGCCTATATCATTTAGAATCAACTACTTCTATCTGATTTATGCATATTTCACAGTTTTGTTAAAAAATACACATTACAGTTGATTTAAAGCTTGTAGGACCAATTGAGCAAAATTTAAATGTCACAATATGTAATTAAGCATGAGAGTCATAACTACCAGTTGACCAGTTTTGTTTAAAAAAAAAAGACACATTACAGTTCAATATTAATTGTGCTAAAAGTATATAAAAAAATAAAACAAAAACTCAAACAAATATAACAACATAATTAAGCTTGAGAGTCATGCCATTGGCAGGGCGCATATATATATATACCACATTACCACCTACATGAGAAAAAGAAACCCGACCTACAAAGTACAAAAGCTACAGAATTGACGCGAACAAAATTTATAACCGTTGATTTTATTATTAATATATATTTAATATTTTTGTCGTCTTGCTTTATGTCTATATGCACATGTGATATGCCACGCAAACACAAGAAACCAATAAAATTCTACCAGCACATGTTTAATCATTTCCATACAGCCAACGAGATTTAAAGCATATTTTGACGGTCCAAAAACTTTGTCTACACTTTTTAGGTTAAGCTTTAAAGTGTAGACAAAGTTTTTGGACCATAACAAGCATATCTTTAAGCATTAGAAAAATTCAAATATCGTTTGGTAATAATATATACTTTTTAATTTATAGTGTAGTGTTTAGAACTTGATGTTTTTCATTTGTGTTTCAATCATCGATTTGGGATTTACATGGAATGAGACTGATTTTCTCAGATAATATTAAGAATATTCTTGATCGTGAAACAAAATTACAATGCCTTGTTTATGGTACGATTTGGGACTAAATTGGTACTAAAAAACCATATATAAGAGCCTTGGGTACGGTGGCGAGGCCACCCCCATTTCATTTCAGCTCATGTAGCATCCTTTTGGCGACAATTTACTTGCGCCACCACACCCCATGTGGGTGTGAGTGGTGGTGTGCGCCACTGCAGTGGCGAGAATGGCGTGAGGGAAATGTTTTTTGGGTGTTTTTTCTAAGGTATTTTATGAGTGAGATATTTTAGTGATAGTATAGAGGTTATTTGGGATTTTGAATGTGAAAAAATGATGTGACACTGAAGTGAGCTGAGGTGGGCATTTGGCTTAAGCCACCATACACACCCCTCTTAGGTACAAGTTTTCTCAAAATTCCGGTATTGATTTGATATGTGAGGGTATGATTATGAGTAATGATATTAGTGTCTACCTTTTTGTCTACTTATATGTCTACTCAATTGATCAAGATATGAGTCAAAATAAAGAAATAATATTATGAAAAAAATTAGTAGATTACAAATGTTATCTTTTTAGTAGATAGCAACATGAGATAAGAAAAAAAGTAGACATTAATATCACTTCTTGATAAGAAGTCGAAAGCATATAGGATAATATAAACATATTTATGGCGGTTATTTTATTAGGATTAATGTTTTCAAAAACATAAAATCTAACATGTTGTCTCTATATTGAAGTAAATGATACTGGATTGATGTATGGATTTTACAATCATATGAGGCGTGAGGTCTGGAATTCGAATCTTGTAAATACCTCTTTGTGGTGCTAAATATGAAGGATTTTTCCCCTGGAAATTCTTATGGGGGCTGAGTTTGCCCTTTAAAGGAGCTCGAACTCGGGGTGCTCGCTGGAATTTTGCGAATAAACTTCCGTTGTTATCATTTATTGTATAAAAAAAGTCTCTACATCGGATCATTTTTTGGTTGGTTATCTCGGTTTCGCTTGCCACTAGGTTCTTGACAGAATGCTACTATGATGGCTTTAAATTTTTAGTTATGCTACGAAAAATAGCACTGATATGTTGGATTGGGATCTTGCTAAATGTTAGGAGTTGGCCTAGTTGGGATAATTATTTTGTTTGTTGGACCAATTTGTCCCAAGCCCAAGAGAGACGTTGAAAACAGAGACCCATAACCAGAGACAAACCCCATATGCCCATAGTCCACCAAAGGTCCAAAACCGATTAACAGAAAGCTATTAGCTTAATTTTTGAGAGTTGATTTGTACAGAATAATTTTTATTTATGCAGAACAATTTTATTTATGCAGAATAATTTTATATTAAAGGATAATTATATTCTTAGTGAGAAGGGTGAAAAGCAAAATGTGATAAAAGAAAAGGAATGACATAATTGTCATTTATAATGAAATTGCTCTGTATGGGTAATAATTACTCTGTACAAATCACCTTTCTTAATTATTAATTTTCAGTTTTCAATTTTCAATAACCAATTCTTTTTTTATTTTTTTCCTTTCTTTGTGGTTTTAGTCATAACTGCATACTCCCACTAGTCAGAATGTATATTAAATACTCTCTCCATTCCATAATTAGTGTCCACAAACAAAAATAACATAGTTTAAGAAAAGTGCATTTATTACACTGTTTAACTAATAAAATTTCATCTTAACCACTTACCTATTTTTTTATTGGTGAAATTTTCAAGTTGATAACAATTTTGGGGCAAACCAAAAAGAAAAGGTGAATAATAAAATTGGGACGAAGAGAGTATTAGAGGGTAAGGTATGGTGGCTTAAGCTTTGGCCACATCTGCGCCACCTATGCGCCAAATCACCACTTCACATTTCACATTGTAACCCCATTTACCTCCTCTACCATAACTTAACCTAAAATACTTTTTTAGGACCCACTAAAATACCTATTACCCAATAAAAACACTCAAAAAACACTCTCTCTCTTCGCCAGCATCGCCAAGCATCTGGCGCACACCCTCACTCACCCAACGGGCGGTGTGGTGGCGAGGGGGGTCAAGCCGGCTTGAGGTGCCATGTAGGCAAATGGAGATGGCGAGCTTGGGGTGTTCGTTACTATACCGGATACTCTTAGTCAGGGGCGGATCCATAGCAAATTAAGGGGGTGCAAGGCCCCCACTTGGTGGGCCATTCTCATGTGGAAAACAATATGATAAAAGAAATGAGCGGAAAATTTGTATATAGTCCCGCTCAAAGTTTAGTAAAAGCGCATGTTAACTTTGGTCCTGGATTCACCACTACTCTTAGTAATTCTCTTTTGCCTATTAGAGAATCAAGGGTTTCAACTTTCAACGCTGAATATTACGTACAAGATGACAATATTTGGTAGAAACTAATTTATCAAGAAAAAATAATAAGTATAACGACGTTTCAACAGCATAATCAAACATTATGATGTCAACTATGACTCATTTCAGTCAACAATTAATAAACCAATATATAAGCTAAACAAGAACAGCTAGTTTCTTATTTAATCATATTGTGATCCTAAATTCAAGCACGCTTAACATGTTTAACTAAATTATTTAATAATCAGCAACGATGATGTACCATTCCTGGATGCATATGGTGCAACTTCATTATGCAAATGAACTATTTCTAGAGTAAATTTATCAGAAACTTACAATTTAAAGCTCGAACTGAGATTATGTATATAACTTCATTAATCATCATTAGTTCTGTTACATTAAGCAGAGATTAAACAGACTAAACGAACCAAAAGTCACCTAATGAAATGTGTTTATGCATCTAGGTTAGGATTTTGCGAGTTCTCAGAAATCGGTGAGTACTACGACTATAATTTTCAACCAATCATTTAAAAATTCGCAACTAATCATTTAAGAAATTTTAGATCATTAAAAAGAATATTTGATTTTTTTTATTTTATCTTTTTCATCAAGAGAATTATCAACAAATTTTAGATTATAATACTAAAAAAAAGTTGAATCATATTATCAGTATTAACAGTTCACACCAAATTTTGATTAATCACTCATATCTTACTAAGCATCTTTATATAATTCTATAAGTATTTCCTAATTATATTTGTATTTTTTTCAACGAAATAAATCATAAAGTAACTAACAACGTGTTAGTTGTTCATGTCATTGGTTCTCTTGCTAGGTCCAGACGGCGGCAGAGGTGATCCTTTCGGAAGAGCGCTCAGAAACAAGCTTCCATAGTTTCCGGCGTCGAAATCGAACTTCTCCGTTTGAAGAACTCATTGCACATGGAACGTTTTGCTTATTGACTACGACTCCGTCGAAATCTGAATCAAATTTCTCCGGCAGAGCTCCGGGAGTGGCTGCTCGTATGTGATCCACCGTGAACGGTCTGGCGGAGGAGAGAAGGGATGGTGAAATCACGAGGAACGTGAAGATAAACATCGGGAGGACACTAATAAGGTTGGAGAGTTTCGACATTGGCGATCTGTGAATCGTAGGGTTTCAGTGGATTGGGGCACAAGGAATCGAGAGTTGAATTGAATAAATTAATGAGTAGGCTGCAATAGAATTCGATATATATATATACAATGGGGGTGACTGCAGTGTATGTTGGAATAATTTAAGGTTTGAAAAGGTCAGATGTATTTAAGTCAATCTGGAGAGAAAACTACGCGCTTTTTCACACCAAAACTTCGTTTCTCATGGTGGCGGACTGGCGGTCAAGTTTAAGTCAAGGAAAAGTATCATTTTTACAAGAAAATTTATATTCAAAACGATAATTATATCCTTGAACCCAAGATTTTAAAAAACGCGACATGGAAGCGATAAGGCGTGACGTCCGACATCGACGTTACGAAACATACCATGACGGCTAAGCTAGGTGTGACGTGAGGTAATAAGGCACGATAAGACGAACCTTATGAGACAAACATTATATTAACTTATTGGCTTTTTGAAAATATTCACAATCCGCTTACCCGCCCGCTCTTTGGTACCGTTCATGCCTCCTTTAATGAATATATTGACAATCCAATCCCTTCAGTTTTGCTTTCAGGGTCGATGACCCTATTTTATGATTGCGAAATGATATTGATGTCTATTTATATGGTTACCCACTTAATTAAGATAAGTGTCAAATCAATGTATGATATAAGGAAATAGAATTAGTGTATTATACATGTTATTTTGTGTTTAATAACAGTATTAAGTCGACACATATTAGGCATCAATAACTATTTATCTGATTACTTTATGTTATAGAGTTGTGCTCTAGGTAGTACAAGGGTTTACATATTCCCAATGGACAAATCCTAGTCATTTGATCAAAATGGTGAAGATTAAATCCCTAGCCACTGCCACCTACGCCACCGACGGCCGCCGCCGATCGACGCCGCTAGTGGCCGGCGGCGGTGGTGGTGGCTGACAGTGAAGGTGCTAGTGGTGGTGGTGAAACACATGTGTTTCAAACACATGTGGTTCAAGTTACGAAACACATGTGTTTCAAGTCACTGCAGACAAATGTCTTTCAAGTCACGAAACACATGTGTTTCACTAAAAACATGAGTTTCTAAAACACACGGGAGCATTGATATTGACGTTTTTAGACAAGTTCAAACCCGTCAATATCGTTCATTTTGAGTACGTTTTAGAAGTAAAAGCATGTGATATTACTCAATTGTGTGTTTGTTTTTCATTTCAGGTGATATAGCGGAAAAGATGTCAAAAATGGGTCAAAAGACAAGAAAAAAATACAAGATTTGAAGATTTAAAAGTTCTCGATCGTGAACTAAACGTGAACTAGTTCACGATCAATACCCAAATTTTCTGTTTGCTTTTCACGTTCGGGAATAGAAGTTAGCGATCGGTAACCCTGAATTATAAGGAGTTCACGACGCGAACATTAGTTCGCGATCGCGAACTCTGCGTCCGAAAGCTGATTAAATAGCAGATCAAGTCAAGAAATCAGTTATCTTTTTCCTCTAGTACGTTTTTGGGCAGTTAGAGACGAATTAGAGAGCATTTCATCAAGAAATTCTTCAAGTTTACATCAATTATTGATCTTCAAACATTTTGGATTAATTTAATGGTTGTATTTCTACTCTTTATTTCTTGTTTGTCGATTTCTAGCATGTCTATGTGCTAATAATCTTTATATTCATTATGGTTGGATGATTCTAGGATTAAGTATGGTTTAATTTTAGGGTTATAATGTTTTTGTTCAAACAATTGTTGATGTTTAATTACTCTTCTGGTTTAATCTATGAATTTTCGTTTCTTTATCATTGGTAATTGATTCAATTAGGTATTGACAACACTTGGTTTAATTGATTACTTCCCCAACTTTTCATTTATGACCTAGTTGGTAATTCACTAGAAATAGGAATTAGAGAAACGATTCCAATAAGTTAGATTAAACAAGAAGTTCAACCCTAGTAATGAAAATTCTAGGTTAGAAGACTTAGATAATCCAAGTCGGTAATTTCAACAAATAGAAGTGTGATTAATTATAACTTTTGAGAGAAGAAATTCCTATTAGTTGTAATTAGTTTATTAATGGAATTGAGAGAAATCTAATACCGTGACTTCTAGAACATTAGACTAACCGGTGCTTAATAACCATACTTCGAACTAGATGAATCCATACATAGTGAATATCTCTTAATTATCAAATCAACGTCCAAATAACGTTCTTTGTTATTGAAATTTATTATTTACATTAGATAAAATCAAAACTTGATCAAAACAATTTTCCTGATTAACTATTTAGCTTGCTTTCACCGGATTACATAAACCATTCCCTGTGGATTCGATAACCCGAAATACTTACCTAACGTATACTGCTCAAGATTAGGTATACTTGACTATGAATGTGGTAGTCTAGAGTAGTAGTATTTAGGAGCTTTATTTTATAACTGGATTTAACACATCAAGTTTTTGGCGCCGCTGCCGGGGAGCAGTTTTATGTTATTAAGTTTTTGAAAGTTAATTAGTTAATTGATCCTTGTTGGGAATTTATTCTTAAACAAGCTATTTTCTGTAATTTTTGTTTCTCCTTTATTTTGTCTACCAGTTGCGTGTTAACTCTTTGCTTTGAGTTGTGCAGGTGTATGAGCAATAAGAATACTCTTAGAGGCAAAAACTCTAAACATGATCAACCCTCACCGTCCTCCGATCCAGAGAAACTTTTTCGAAGGAGAAAGAGGACTCAATTAGAAGCAAGATACAACGCAACCATAAAGAAATCTCAAAATATTGGAAAACCAAGTCTTGAAAATCAAAATCCGCTTTTTGAAGTTCAAGTCCAAAGTTTTGAAAATCAGGAGCCGATTCTTGTTACATTAGAACCAATAGTCGATAATCAAGAGCCGATTCTTGATAATCTAATGGGTGAACGAGAACAACCACCGGAACGTCCGATGTGGCAAACGAGGCAAACAGCCTCGGTTGATTCCATTCCGGCGATTAGACTTCCGGAAATAAATGGCATAAAATTTGAAATTAAAAGTCAATTCCTCAGTATGGTTCGTGATTTGGGTTATGATGGTAGACTCACAAATGACCCAAATCACCATATCGAGTGCTTTAATGACATTTGCCAATTATTTAGAATACCTAACGTTTCGCAAGATGCAATACGACTTAGACTATTCCCTTTTAGTCTAACTGGAGAGGCGAAAATTTGGGTCAAGTCTCTTGAGCCAAACTCCATTTCGACTTGGGAAGAACTCCGAAGTCGATTTATTCACCGTTATTTTCCACCCGCGAAAGCGGATAAATTAAAAACTGACATTATGGCTTTTCAACAGGAAGCAGGGGAAACATTAACGGAAGCATGAGAATGTTTCAAAGGTATGCTGAGAAGATGCCCAAATCACGGGTTTGAAAAGAGCGATATCGTCCATCTCTTCTATAGGAGTTTATCCAACAATGCACGATCCACCCTCGATTCATCGAGTGGTGGCATATTCATGTATAAAACCCCTACGGAAGGATACCAACTTTTGGAGGATATGGCAATGCACAATGCGGAATGGGCCACCGATAGAAGAGCCGGGAAACAAATGAGTTCGGTAAATGCGGTTGATGATAGACAAAGTGATGAAGTTGCAGCCATAAAAAACAACGAAGTCATGCTAGAGCGTAAGTTAGATAAAATAACATCTTATTTGCATGCTATACAGGTTGGATGCGACAAATGTGGTGGACCACACCTTGCTAAAGAATGCCAACAACATCAACCAATGATGACCGAGGAGGAGGTCAACTATTTGAACCAAGGTTATGGTCAAAATTTTCAACGCGGAAACCAAGGGTTCAATAACAATTACAACAACAATAGAGGCAATTACAACAACAATAACAACAACTATCCCCCTAGACCATCACATCCACCCGGTTTCGCTCAAAATAACCAATCAAACTACCCTCCTCGAAATAATACTAATACTCCCGGATCGAGTTCTAAACCCGAAGAACAAATGTCTCTAGAGAGTATGTTTGAACAATTTATGGCTAGTCAATCCAAAACAAACGAAGAAACCAAACAAGACTCTAAGGAGATGAAACAAAGTATCTGAAACCAACAAGCAACCATTCAAAACATAGAAAGGGATATTGGGAGGATTGCCCAAGCCTTAACCGAAAGACTGTAGGAAAACCTTGTAGTATTCACATGGCGGAACTTGAATACCACATTACTGGATCTCTACTAGACAATGAGATCACGAGAAGAAAGAGATGATGAACATTACCTTTAGATTGCTAAAGAAGTGATCCACCTCTACTGCACCACCTGGACACGCTGCAAGACCGCGTTGTACCAACAAAGTATCACACAAGAACTTGTGTGTGTGTGTGTGTGTGCCTTGCGTCGAACTCGAACACAAACCGAAACCCTTGGGGTTTCTTGGTTTCGGCCGAAAGAGAGAAGGGGAGGAGGGATTAGGGTTTTGTGGTGTTGTAATGTGTAACCCTTAAACCTTAACCTTAAGCCTTTATTTATAAGGGTTTAAGTTACAGTTAAGTCCTTGGAGTTTAATTATGATTAATCTCATAATTAAACTTCCTATTAACACTTTAAACCCTTGGACTTTTACTAGTTAATTAATTAACTATTAATTAACTGTCCGTTAAATACTTAACCTAATATTTAACCATCCTCGCAAATAATAATTAACTTATTATTATTTATTCTCTTCTTTATAATTAACTTAACTAGTTAATTATTCCACACAACTTACTTTATTCAGTTGTCCATTATTGGGTGTGTAGCGGTGTGACCCTTTAGTGTCTTATAACATTGGACACGGTGACACGGGTACTTATTTGTGCACATAAATCCTTCAGACCCCCACTTGTGCAAGTTAAGAAACACTTTCTGATCATCGTTGGCCTAAAGCGGTCCCTAGCCAGACATTTAGGATAACCAGGTTATAAGAACTCTTACATCCAGAGATAATATTCATAAAATGAATAACACTAACAGATTTTCCTTTCGCATCATGATATTCCTTAATTTGAGTAATAGACATGGAGCAGGGATCTAGTTCTATATACTCGAATTTTCTCGACTCTGATTTCGACTTTCTGCAGTAACGGATTACCAAATGATCTAATCATTCTCCGAGCGCGGCCACGCATTTCAGTAGTCTTAATCGTCGAGTGGCCATGAAATATCTCTTCTAATTAAAGAAGGAGCAAATTCCATCTTGACATTTGCGTTATCTTGCCCACGACTTCCGCTGTCTTAGTCAAGTTCCTTATGATCACCCTTTCACGGTGTGACGTTAGATAAATGCTAAAGATCAGAAGTCATCGTCTCTCAAACCAAAACGTCTCAGGTCAGAGGACATCTACTCGAAATTACTCATGCTTGGGCTCCATGAAGTAATCTCGATCTTTTGGTCACGTCTAATGTTTAGCAAACTCTGTAAACATCTATGAATATTTATTTTAACAACTCTTGTTTCTCTATTCATTAACTATGAATAGAGAAATATTCATAATGGTATTAGCTCTTGAATCTAGCTCCCACTGAATTCAAGCAACCACAGACAATTTAGATACTAAAGAACTTTGTGTATCAAGGATAGGTTTAAAACATGTTAAGAATAGACAATGTGAAAATATTATGTAAAACCTTCTATTTCAATCCCACGAAATGTTATTACATAATGTATCGATTTCAAACATGTCTATAAATCTAATCAAAATTACTAGCTACCAATATTTAGGTACTTCATGCCTATAGCGTGCGCATGTTTCTCATGCTTTGGTCCAACTAGTGGTTTTGTCAACGGGTCAGCAACGTTGTCATCCGTTGCTATTTTGTTGATTATAATATCACCCTATCTAACATACTCACGTATGAGGTGATATTTCCTGCGTACATGCCTGGTCTTTTGATGCTCTCTTGGCTCAACAGCTTGCGCTATCGCTCCACTGTTATCACAGAATTTTTCGATGGGTCTAGAGATACTGGCAATAACTCTAAGATCCTCGATAAAATTCTTAAGCCACATGGCTTCCTTTCCAGCATCATTTGCGGCAATGTACTCAGCCTCTGTAGTCGAATCTTCTATCATATCTTGTTTCTGACTCTTCCAAGATATAGCTCCTCCGTTTAGTGTGAAGACAAATCCCGATTGAGATTTGTAATCGTCTCTGTCGGTTTGGAAGCTTGCATCTGTGTAACCAGTTACACGCAATTCTTCCAACGAACCTCCAAAAACCAAGATTATTTCTTTCGTCTTTCTCAAATACTTGAGAATGTTCTTGACAGCCACCCAATGAGGTTCACCAGGATTCTTTTGATATCTTCTTGTGAGACTTATGGAGTAAGCAATATCGGGCCTAGTACATAACATGGCATACATGATTGATCTTATTGCCGAAGCATATGGTACCAAACTCATCCTAGCTATTTCCTTGCTAGATGTGGGACTCTGAGCTTTGCTCAGTGTAATGCCATGTGTCATTGGAATGAGTCCTCTCTTGGAATCACTCATACTGAATCTCTTTAGTACTTTGTCAATGTATGTACTTTGACTAAGTCCAATAAGCCGCCTAGATCTTTCTCTATAGATCTTTATACCCAGTATAAATGCGGCTTCTCCCAAGCCCTTCATCTGGAAACATTTACCTAACCAGGATTTTACTCCTTCTAATGCTGGTATATCGTTTCCTATAAGCAGTATGTCATCAACATACAAGACTAAGAAGATTACTATGCTCCCACTGAATATTGTGTAGACACACGCCTCGAACTCACTCTTGACAAAACCAAATTCTTTGATTCTTTTGTCAAAGTGTAAGTTCCAAATTCTAGATGCTTGCTTCAATCCATAAATGGATTTCAGCAACTTGCATACTTTATCAGGATTCTTTGGATCAGTAAAACCATCCAGTTGTATCATGAATACGTCCTCATTCAACTCCCCATTAAGGAAGGCGGTTTTAACGTCCATTTGTCATATCTCATAGTTGTAATATGTTGATATAGCCATAAGAATTCTGATGGACTTAAGCATGGCGACTGGCGAGTAGGTTTCAGAATAATCCACACCATGTGTTTGTGTGAAACCCTTCACGACAAGTCGTGCTTTGTAAGTATGCATTTTTTCATCCATGTCTGTTTTCTTCTTGAAAACCCACTTGCATCCAACAACACGTGACTGTGGTGGCAAGTCTGATAACACCCAAACTTGGTTGTCATACATGGATTGCATCTCTGCTTGCATGGCCTCGAGCCATCTTTCAGACTCTATGCCGTCAGCAGCTTCGCTGTAGGTTAATGGTTCTAGTAGACTTCCATCATCTTCATCGATCATGAATCCAAGATACCTATCTGGTTCTTGGCGTGGTCTACTGGACCTACGCGGATTGCGTGTCTCTTCTTCCTCAACCGGTGGGTCTGGTTGGGAATCAACAATTCTTTGTTGAACTACTGGTTCGACTGAAGTCGTCGGTAGATCTTCATTCTCTTCAATTTCTTAAAGCTCTATTTCTTTTCTTGGAGTTTCAGTTCCTAGAAACTTCTCCTCCAAGAAGACACCTTTTCGAGCAACAAAGACTTTGTTGTCTTGTTGATGATAGAAATAGTATCCTAAGGTTTCCCTTGGAAATCCAACGAAGATACACTTGTCTGACTTGGGGTTTAGTTTATCTGTGAAGTTACGTCTAACGTACGCTTCACAACCCCAAATCTTGAGAAAAGATAATTTTGGCTTTCTCCCCGTCCAGTGCTCGAACGGAGTCTTTTCTACTGACTTGGTCGGAACCCTATTCAGTGTGAATGATGCAGTCTCGAGTGCATGTCCCCAAAATGATAGTGGTAGTGGGGCGCGACACATCATTGAACGTACCATGTCTAACAAGGTGTGATTCCTCCTTTCTGATACACCATTCATCTGAGGTGTATACGGAGGTGTGAGTTGTGAAACAATCCCACATTCCTTCAAATGATCGTCGAACTCTTGGCTCAAATATTCGCCTCCTCGGTCAGACCAAAGTGACTTAATTTTCTTGCCTAGTTGGTTCTCTACTCCCCTCTGATATTCTTTGAACTTGTCAAAGCTTTCAGACTTTAGTCTCATAAGAAAGACATAACCATACCTACTGAAGTCGTCAATAAAGGTAATGAAGTAGCGGTATCCTCCTCTGGCTTCTGGAGTAAAGGGTCCACCCACATCTGTGTGTATAATCCCTAACAACTCACCTGCCCTTTCATTGTAGTGGTTGAAAGGGTCTTTTGTCATCTTGCCAGATAAACAATCTTCGCATATTGCATATGATTCCAAATCAAATGGCTCTAGAATTCCATCATCGTGGAGCTTCTTTATGCGAGTCTCGTTTATATGACCTAAACGACAATGCCAAAGATAAGTTTGATTCAAGTTACTCTTGGATCTTTTACTTATATGATAGATGTCTCGTTCTATGTTATTTAGATTTAACGTGTATAGACCATTATGACAATTTGCGTTAAAATATAAAATATCATCTTTTAAACATGAAATTGTTTTTCCATAAAACTCATAATAAAAACCACTGTCTATAAGTAAATCAAACGAAATAACATTTTTAATAAGTCTAGGAACATAATAACAATCTTTAAGTTTCCAAGACTCTTCCTGAAGGCAACTTGAGAAGATATGTTCCTACGGCTTCAACTCCAACCTTGGAACCTTCGCCTGCTCGTAGTTCAACATCTCCTTGTCCCAGCCTCATGTTCTTCTTAAATCCCTGCAAATGATTGCAAATGTGATGACCACATCCGGTATCCAATACCCAGGATTCACTAGAAGTAACGAGACAATCAATCATAAAGATACATGAATCGCTGACAAAGTCAGCGTCCAACAGCCCCACGACAGACGTGTGCTCGCAAATATCCTTGCTGCCACAAACTCGGCAACACAAATCAGCAAAGTCATTCAACCATTCTTGGAACTCATCCTCTTGAATCTCGGGGAGAGACTCTTCCTCTAGCCTTTGAACATCGCGTATACACAAGAGATTGTCGTGTAGACCTGCGACACTCAGATCAAAATTCCCGACTATACTTACTACCTTGTCCTAATAGTACTGTGTGAGAGATCCAAACGGGAACAAGACTTGTTCATGCTGGTTTGATGTGCCCGTTACTAGGGTGAGACAATCTAGCAACCTTCTTATGTTAATAAGATGGTCACTCAATGGTTGATCATCTTTCATTTTTGACGAAATGATTTCTTGCAAAATGAACTGTTTGCTAGCTTCAGTACTACCTTTAAACGTTTCCTCAAGATACTGGACAAACTCATAGCATGGTTTCTTACGTAGATAATCAGTAAGCTCTGATAATGAAGTAAGAATAAGAATCGACATAACTTGTGATTCATCAGCCAGATACTGATAATAAGCGTCAAGCTCATCATCCTGGGCATCTTGCCCTGGTTGTCCTTTGGGCACCTCGTCTATCACGTACAGTAGATTCTGTGCTTTTAGGTAACTCCTAAAATGCACCCTCCAAACTTTGTAGTTTGGACCAGTAAGCTTCCATTTTCCAGTGATGAACTTTCGCGATTCGTTTGGTGAGTAAAATGAAATTTCTGACGGTACAGACATCTATAAGAAAAACAACAAACGGTTAGTAAGATTAGATAAATAAATAACTTCTAACATTATTACCTTTTAAGAATAATAGTTAGACTAGGATCCATATTTCACGCCCTCTAATGCAAGGTTTGGGCACTTCCCATTAGAGCCACGCTATTTCTGGTAGGTATAGCCATACCGATCGCCTCTAGACTAGAAACGTTTCCTAGATCCTCGGTATATCAAGTTGAACAACAAACTTGTACATGTTTTAATCCCTCTAGTGCATTTTGGGCCGGGACTCCCGATTATCACCAAAATAGATCGTACCACCTAAGACAGTGCGATGCCTTGCGCCGGGACTCCTGATTATCACAAGACCCTACACACCCTAACACTCGCAATGATTTGAATCCACATCTAAGGTTCTTTCTCCTTACAATGTGAATATCGTTGAACAAGTGAGGTGTTCCATTGTGGGTTGCACTTTGATCTAAGATTTT
Organism: Calendula officinalis; assembly: GCA_963853835.1. Lineage (NCBI taxonomy): Eukaryota > Viridiplantae > Streptophyta > Magnoliopsida > Asterales > Asteraceae > Calendula > Calendula officinalis. The sequence goes on from OY970820.1 coordinate 25,710,195, forward strand.
CTAAAAAGGATTTTTCTTTGTTCGAAAAATGTTAGCCAGTTTTTTTTAGTTACTTGGTTTTATAAACTAACTGTTTTTAAATTCCACCCTTTTAATTTATCTTTAAAAAACTTTGTTTATAAACAAACTGTTTACTTTACCATTATTAATTTAAACCTTGGTTTTCTAAACAAACTGTTTATAATCACCATCTTATTAATTTGTACCTTGGTTTTCTAAACAAACTGTTTATAGTTACCATCTTATTAATTTATACCTTGGTTTTCTAAACAAACTGTTTATAATTACCATCTTATAATTAAATCTTGATTTTCTAAACAAACTGTTTATAATCACCATCTTATATTTCATATTATAATAAATAAACGAAAAATAAATAATGCTTGCAATTTTCGAAAAATTGTCATGCCATAACCCCAAAGACTTGGCTTTGTGTTTTATGTATTTAAAAATAAAAACTTTATAAAATTTCTGAAAAAATAAAAAAAAATAAAAAAAAATTAAAATAAACACAATATCACTTCTTTTGGGTTATGTCATTCTTAACTAAATAATAAACTGATAATTTAAATTACCAAACTGATAATTAATAAATTACCTATAAACTGGTTTCTTATTTCCTCCTTAATTTCATAATTATCTTGATTCTAATAACTATTAAAATCATTAGGTTTAATTTAAATGTTTAATACTAATTATTATTATTTAGACGAAAAATTAAATAATCTAGTCAACTAAAATACTTATAGATTGACTTTTAAACATAAAATCTTACATACTAACTTGTAGATTTTATTCCTTGACTTAGACCATATCTTGGACTAAAATCAAAAAGATATCTTGGTCTCCAAGAAACACCACCCAACCGAAACTCAGTGAGTTCGGTCTTGGTCGACCACTCGGTCATTGAACCCAGTTCCAACCGAGTCTCGGTTGGTTCGATTTTGACTACCGTTATATATATATATATATATATATATATATATATATATATATATATATATATATATATATATATATATATATATATATTATTTTCGTTAATAATAATAATAATAAACAAATAAAACGTCAAACTTTTTCTTCATTTTGTTTTAAACCCCATTAATTCCAATTATTCAAGAACTTTGAATAATATACTTGGATTAAACATACTAGGTTTTATTTTACTAAACAAAAAAAAAGGATCCTAGTTCTTTTTATCTTGAAACCTATTCAATCCAATTATTCAAGACTTGAACAATTTTCTTGGATTAAATTTTCTAGGCTTCTTTCTAAGATAAAAAAAACTTAAATATATGTATATATATGTTTACGAAAATCGGAAAAACAAGGAAGAAAAAGAAGCCTAATTTCTTTTCATCTAGAACTCTATTCAATCCAATGTTCAATCAAAACTTGAAGAACACACACTTGGATTTCGAATTCTCTAGGGTTCTTTTTCTAGACGAAAAGAAACTCAACTGAATCTCATTGAGATTAGTAGGGAGCTCTGATACCACTGTAGGAAAATCTTGTAGTATTCACATGGCGGAACTTGAATACCACATTACTGGATCTCTACTAGAAAATGAGATCACGAGAAGAAAGAGATGATGAACATTACCTTTAGATTGCTAAAGAAGTGATCCACCTCTACTGCACCACTTGGACACGCTGCAAGACCGCGTTGTACCAACAAAGTATCACATAAGAACTTGTGTGTGTGTGTGTGTGTGCCTTGCGTCGAACTCGAACACAAACCGAAACCCTTAGGGTTTCTTGGTTTCGACCGAAAGAGAGAAGGGGATAAGGGATTAGGGTTTTGTGGTGTTGTAATGTGTAACCTTTAAACCTTAACCTTAAGCCTTTATTTATAAGGGCTTAAGTTACAGTTAAGTCCTTGGAGTTTAATTATGATTAATCTCATAATTAAACTTCCTATTAACACTTTAAACCATTGGACTTTTACTAGTTAATTAATTAACTATTAATTAACTGTCCGTTAAATACTTAACATAATATTTAACCATCCTCGCAAATAATAATTAACTTATTATTATTTATTCTCTTCTTTATAATTAACTTAACTAGTTAATTATTCCACACAACTTACTTTATTCGGTTGTCCATTATTGGGTGTGTAGCGGTGTGACCCTTTAGTGTCTTATAACATTGGACACGGTGACACGTGTACTTATCTGTGCACATAAATCCTTCAAAGACCACAAGGCAGTCTACCCCCTTCTACTCAAGCCAATCCCAAAGGAGAATTTAACAATTCAAGGGATGTCAAAGCCATTACCACACGAAGTGGTAAAGAGGTAAGTTCACCTATGATTAAAATTAATGCTAATAATTCTAGTGAACAGGTACTTGTAGAAGAGGGGACAACATTGAATGAAGAAGAGGTGCTTGTTGAGAAGATTGTAGAGAAAGATGAACCGGAGCAGAGTGAATCCAAGAAGGAAGCCACAACAAGTTCTTACCTACCTAAAGTTCCTTTCCCACAACGGTTAAGGAAGGAGAAAATCAAAGAAAAATACGGTAAATTTATTGATATGATTAAACACGTACGCATTAATGTGCCTTTGGTTGATATGTTGGCATGTATGCCAAATTATGGAAAATTTATTAAGGATTTGGTGTCTAACAATGTGCAAATGGAGGAAGCATCTTCAGCTGTGTTGAGTGAAGAATGCTCGGCGATCATACAATCCAAGATGCCACCAAAGCTAGAAGACCCATGGAGTTTCATAATCCCTTGTCTTTTTAATAATTTACCGGTTTGCAATGGTCTAGCAGATTTAGGTGCTACTATAAGTTTAATGCCCTTGTCGATAGCTACAAAAATAGGATTAACCGATTTTAAGCCGGCTAGGATGATCTTAAGATTAGCAAACCTTTCATACACGTATCCCATTGGCATAGTTAGATTTCGTTGTCCTAGAAATGGATGTGGACCCAAAGTCTCACTAATTCTAGGACGACCTTTCTTGAACACGGCGGATGCCATGTTCCATGTGTCTAAGAAACAACTAAGTATGGGAATTGATGATGATAGGGTCACCTTCTCTATTGAGAATGCCATGAAGCATACCTCCAAATCCGATGATTCTTGTTTTTTCATTGACGTTATCAATTCATGTATCGATGAGGAGGTTACTTCCTTTCTCGGCCTCGATTGTGATGATGTCACCACAAAAGGTGATTTCACTATTGATTCCGATGAAACAATCTGAGATCTCCAAGAGTTCGAGGATTTGCTTCATGTAGATGGTGAGGAATCCGATGTATGAGATGTTGTTTTTGAGAAAATTGACCCTAAAGACAACCTTCGAATCAAAACTTCTTTATAAGACCCACCTACTCTAGAGCTAAAACTGTTACTAAACCATTTAGAGTATGCCTTTTAAAAGGTGATTCCGATATTCCGGTCATCATTTCATCTAAGTTATCCTCCACCGAAAAAACCGATCTTATTAAAATTCTCAAAACTCATAGACAAGCCATTGCTTGGAAAACGGCTGACATTTCGGGTATCAATCCCGCCTATTGTACACACAAAATCCTCATGGAGGAAAATTTCAAGCCAAGTGTGCAAAGGCAAAGAAGATTGAACCCGAATGTCAAAGATGTGGTTAAGAAAGAAGTTCTTAAACTTCTTGATGCGGGACTAATCTACCCTATCTCCGATAGCCCGTGGGTGAGTCCGGTACAAGTTGTACCGAAAAAAGGAGGTATGACAGTTATCAAAAATGAGAAGGGTTAACTAGGGGTGGCAAATCCTGACACGACCCGCGACCCAACACGAACCCAACACGGAAAAGGTCGGGTTTGGGTTGACCATAAACGGGTTCGGGTCAAAAACAGGTCGACCCATCTAACCTGTTTATAAATCAGGTTGGGTTCGGGTTGTCTTGTGTAAAACCGGGTCGACCCGCCAACCCGTTTAATTTTTAAATATTTTTCAAAATACCATATATGATATAATACACCCCTTAAATCAGTCATCCTACCTAATTATTTCTATTTCTTTTTTACCTTTTAAATTTTAATTTTTCCTTCAAATCTCACGCAATTTAGTTCTGACATATTTTCCCTAACTAATAGCTTGTAAATTTGGGAGGTAGAGAATTTCTTATTATACAGTCTCATTTTTGGCACAATTTCTCTATATTTTCTCCAATTTGTTAAGTTTATGGGTTACATGGGTTGGGTCTGGGTTACCTTGGTTTAAATGATGAGTCCGGGTTAGGGTTGCTTTTTTTGACCCAAAATTTTGACAGGTCGGGTTTGGGTTTAGTGATTCCAACCCGTCAACCCGCCAACCCGAACCCACTAACCCAAACCCAACCCAATTGCCACCCCTAGGGTTAACTAATCCCTACTCGAACTGTCACGGGTTGGCGCGTGTGTATTGATTACCGCAAGCTAAATGATGCCACCCGTAAGGATCATTTTCCTTTACCATTCATTGATCAAATGTTGGAACGACTCGCGGGAAACAACTTCTATTATTTCCTCGATGGCTTTTTCGGCTATTTTCAGATCCCAATCGACCCCTAGATCAAGCGAAAACCACATTCACGTGCCCCTTTGGCACATTTGTTTATAGGAGATTGTCGTTTGGTTTATGCAACGCTCCGGCCACGTTCCAACGTTGCATGACGGCTATTTTCCAAGACATGATAGAGGATTGTATGGAAGTATTCATGGATGACTTCTCGGTTTTCGGGAACTCATTTACTTCATGTCTAGCAAATCTTGAGAGAATATTGAGAAGGTGTGAGGAGTCCAATTTAATGCTAAATTGGGAAAAATGTCACTTCATGGTGCGTGAAGGCATCGTGTTAGGACATAAAATTTCTGAGAAGGGAATTGAGGTAGATAAAGTTAAAATAGACGTCATATCTAAGCTACCTCCGCCCTCGAATGTGAAAGTCGTTAGGAGTTTCCTTGGTCATGCGGGTTTTTACCGTCGGTTCATTAAAGATTTTTCTAAAATCACCCGACCCATGACCCATTTACTTGAGAAGGATATACCATTCATTTTCTCGAATGAATGTGTAGAGTCCTTTAATTTGTTAAAGGAAAAACTAACTGAGGCTCCAATCATGGTTTCTCCCGCTTGGGAATTACCATTTGAGTTGATGTGCGATGCGAGTGGTTATGCACTCGGTGCGGTGTTGGGGCAACGAAAGAACAATCACTTTCAACCAATCTATTATGCTAGTCGAACACTCAATGGTGCTCAAGTGAACTATACAACCACCGAAAAAGAATTACTTGCGGTTGTGTTCACTTTTGACAAATTTTGACCCTATCTTGTGTTGTCGAAAACCATTGTCTACACCGATCATTCCGCATCAAAACATCTCTTTGCTAAGAAAGACGCCAAACCTCGACTCATACGTTGGATTCTCCTCTTGCAAGAATTCGACATTGAGATCAAGGATAAGAAAGGGGCGGAAAACCTTGCAGCCGGTCATTTATCTCGCCTCGAAAATCCACATTTGGAGGAATGTGATGAAAATAGGATAAATGACAAATTTCCCGATGAATTCCTTGAAGTAGTTAATGCTTTACAAGTGTCTGATGACCCGTGGTTCGCCGACATGGCAAATTATTTGGCGGCGGGTGTCTTTGTAAAAGGTTTAACTCATCAACAAAAAGGGAAATTTTTCTCGGATCTCAAGTACTATTATTGGGAAAATCCTTACTTATTTCGGGTCGGGCCTGATTTTGTTCATAGACGATGTGTGTCCGGTGAGGAAGCTTATGTTATTCTCAACGAATGTCATAAGGGAGCCACCGGGGGCCACTTCGGACCCAACCTTACCGCCCAGAAAGTTTTAGATGCGGGATTTTATTGGCCAACAATTTTTAAAGACTCATTTAATTTGGTAAGGCTTGTGATGCTTGCCAAAGAACGGGTAGCATCTCCAAACGAGACGAAATGCCTCAACATAGCATTCAAGTTTGTGAGGTGTTCGATGTTTGGGGCATTGATTTCATGGGCCTATTCCCGAGCTCCTATGGTAATAAGTACATTCTTGTGGCCGTCGACTATGTCTCAAAATGGGTCGAGGCAAAAGCATTACCAACAAATTATGCCCGGGTCGTAGTCAAATTTGTTCAAGCTCTCTTTTGTAGGTTCGGTTGTCCTCGTGCTCTCATTAGTGATCGGGGCACTCATTTTTCCAATCACTTAATGGAGAAAACTTTGCAAAGATATGGTGTCCACAAACAAGTGGACAAGTTGAAAACACTAATCGAGCACTAAAGAGGATCCTTGAAAAAACAATTGATAAAAATCCCAAGATTTGGTACCAGAAATTGGATGATGCTCTTTGGCCATTCCGAACGGCGTTTAAAACGCCTACCGGTTACACCCCGTACCGCATGGTTTACGGGAAGGCATGTCACATTCCCATTGAAATTGAACATAAAGCCTTTTGGGCACTTCAAGAATGTAACATGGATGTAATCATGGCGGGTAACAACCGCAAATTCCAATTGAATGTTCTTACCGAAGAAAGATCTCATGCTTACGAGAATTCTCGACTTTACAAAGAAAACACGAAACGTTGGCATGATAAAAAAATTAAAAACCATCAAATGTTTCAAACCGGGAGATAAAGTCTTAATTTATCAATCTCGTTATAAGTTTTCTCCCAGAAAACTGAAATCCAAATGGGCCGGTCCTTACACCGTTATTCAACAAAACTCTCCGGGTGTATAGAGCTCATTTGTGATAGTGGCCGTTTTAACATAAATGGTCACCATTTGAAACATTATTATGAGGGAGATGGTAATAGTGGGAAAGAGAAGTTGGAGGAAGATGAGGTGATTCATTTCATCTCGGTTGGTGCTCGTAAGTAAGAAAAGAGTAGCATCGAGTCGAGCTTTAGACTCAATAATCTTTGAAGCGCTTCTCAGGAGGCAACCCGTGTGTATTGCGGTTTATTCCCTTTCCATTCTGCATTTTTATTTTCGTTAGTGTTATTTTTTTTATGCTTATTAAAACGTTTGGTAAGTGTTCATTTGGTAAATTCTGCTTGCATCTTAAAAAATTTGTAAGTGTGGCTTTGGTGGAAAGTTCACGCTGTGAACTTTTCTTCCCGATCGGGAAGAGCTAACAGAGAGTTGAGGGCAAATTCGTGAAGAGTTCACGCTCCATTCGCGATTCGGGTCACGTTTCGGATGCGGGTCGACCCGGTTTGACCCATTCGGGTACGTGTAAGTTCCCGATTGGGAATTAGTTACCGACACGAACACCCATCGTTATAAACGTCGTTTTTCTTCAGATTTCATCAATCGTGAACCCTAAAACCCCAACTCGTGAGCGACGCGGCAGAGCAGTCCAATTCCATCCGATTTTCGTACTTTTCTCTTCCAAATCTCCCGATTTCTTCATCAAATCTTCATCCTCATGGCTCCTAGGGTTAGTTCTTCCACTTTTCTCATAGATTCATCAAGTTATTCGGTATTAGGTCCAAAAATTTTAAATTTTTCTTGAAGTTTTTGTGATAAAGTTTAGTTCTTTGTGCTTAATGTTTGATTATTAGATGAACCCTAGTAGAAATCTTTACTCTTTGTGCTTAGTTAGTCAAATTTCTTAAGATTTTTAGATTTCATAACCTACATTGTTGAAATTGGTGGATATGTGGAATAATTGGGGGTAAATTTCGGATTTTTGATAGTATTTTGGTTGTGTTTAGTTGTTGAACTAGCATACTTTTTGATTAGTCATATTACTCTATAATGCTAGCTTCACAACTCGGGTTGGATAAATTTGGACATCAAATGTCAAGTCTTTTGTTCAATTATGTCAAGAATATTAACAAAGACAATATTTTTACAATGTTAATATGTTTATAACACTTAGTTTTTAAATCAAATTGAAATAAAATATAATTAACAATGTCAAATCTGTAATTTTATTTTCAATTTTCCTATTTTTATAACTAAGTGTTGGAAGGGGTAACGTCATTTACATTACATGTTATACATAATTGGACACCCTTCTATTATTTCATATTTATATTCTTAACATTGTGATGATTGCCTTTGAATGTAGAAACAACAAAAGACCGCTGCTTCATCATCAGCCGGTGGCCGTGGACGCGGACGTGCCCGTGCCCCTTCACCTGTCCCTGCACCGGGACCCGCACTCCTAGCCGATGGGTTCCCGGTCGTGCTTAAAGTTAATAGGACACATGTGTTCCTAAATTTCGATAATGCACCTCGAGAAGAACTAGTCCGGGATTGTGAAAATAGGAGAGATAAAATTTCCCACAAACAAGTGGCAGTTGGAAGGTGTCCAGATTTATAGTTATTACAAGCAGTAGGTCAAAGAGCAGCAATTGAGGAATACCTGGTTAGATATCATGGGGATCATGATGGTGATGTACTTTTCACATGTCGGGTGTGGGAGCGAGCCCTTGTCATTAACGAACCAAGAGCTAATAATTATATCTAAGATAAAATTGATACACTACCTTAAACAAACCACAATGTTATAACTTATAACTATGTTATTTAATTTTCAACCGGCTAAATTTTCAAGTTGTAATTGTATCACATGCATTTAATCCGAACAATAGCAGTACATATTCGGCCCAATGACGTTTAATATTCGGCCCATTTACGTTTTATATATGGATTCAATAAGCATGTAAACGCCGGTCCAAAACATTTGCTTTCAATATGTATCCGGATTCTTTTTGTGGAGAAGATTGTTAGGTTTCTACGAAATACTCATTTTATCTTCTTAAATAATATTCATGTTATATTAAATAAAAATTTGTTTACTTAGATTAAAAAGCTCTAACACGTTGAATATTCCTGGTTGATATTCATAATTAAGAGAACTTCGTTTAATTGAATATTTTATACTAAAAAATTTAAGACGTGTAAATCATTGTTATTAATTACATTAAATTTTATACTAATTGTGTATGCTTGATATTTTTAAGTGAGTCAGGGAAGTAGGTCCATGACTCTGTTATCGTACATACCATGATATGGTAACGTGGCAAAAGATGCATTAATGTATCTAGTATAAGATAAGATAAGAAATGTTTCACATATATTTATCACAATGACTTTATCCTCATTGTAGTGTAAGCGGCAAACCCGAGTAGCCGACCCATTTGTCCATTTATCCTTTGATTCATTTAGAATGTGAGGTGTAATAGTATTTCCTTTTATCATTTTTTCTTATAGTAGTTTTACTCATTTTGTTTATAATAAGTATTAAAATCAATGGATAATATGAGGCGAAAAGAATTAATTGAGATACGTATTAAGTTTAAGAGTGAGTAGGCGTATGTATAGAAAGGAAATGTATAAAGAAATATCCTTTCTCTTTTTGAGTTACCTCACAAAATTATTCTAATACTACATTCATTATTTTACAGTATTTATAATGTTTGTTTTAAACATTATACAATGTAGCATATGAAATAATTTATATGATGTATAAATTATATACTCACTCGGTCTATAAATAAAGTTCTCATTTCTCATTCAAATTTTGTCCCTAAATAAAGTTCTCATTTCTCAAACTTAAGGGACCCACTTAATATAATAATATTATTGTCAATATTTTAATCAAACCTTATATTTTAATCACTTTCTCTCTCCAATCAAACCTTATATTTTAATCAAAAGTAATACCAAATACCCCACCACTAACTATCTCCTAAAAAGTTGTGCCCAAGAGAAATGAGAACTTTATTTAGGGATGGAGGGAGTATCGTTTAAAAGAGAGCCATTTAATTTGTTACCTATATATTAAACCACATCTAGTCCAACCATCATCATTGCCACCTCCGGTAATCAAAAAAGCTTAAAGAAATGACTTGGCAATGTCATATTTCAAACACAAATCAACAAGATAGTGCATATTAGTTATTGATTAAGCACAACCATGATAGTTATACAATTCACAACGGTCATAAGACAAACTATAGATTTGGTATTAAAACCCTTTTTTAAGCCACATGCATGTTTGTAAGTTGTAACCTTTTTGTTGCCGGATGGAATCTACTTTGATGCTAAAAGCCGAACTCCATTTCAAGAAACATACTTTTGACCATATGCTTATGCTCTTCCATGGAATATGTTTCTTATTTTAAAAAAGTTAATAAAAAATCATAATTACGCTAATGAACAATGGTAATATAAAATAATAATAATTAAAAAAAAGTTTAACTATGATATTTCTGATTTAAAACTAGCATGATTTCCATATAGAAGTTCAAAATCTAAAAAGTAGTTGAAAGATTTTGGTTTATATGAAATTTAGGTGCCAACCGTGACTTAACCGACGTGTTTATTTTTTATCAAATCAACGTCAAATCAATGTCATATCATCTGACATTATAACACACACTCAATTAACATATTAATGCTAACAATACACTATGATATACATTGGGCCCCATCTTCTTGTCTCTGCTCTTCGTCTGGCCAAAGCCTTTCATCGGGGAGGGGTGCCAATGGTTTGGAGCAAGCCGACACAACTGAAGATATCATTGGCATTGGTCTAATAGCCTTTTCTGATTCTGTAAAAAGATTAATCACATCTTCTTTCTATAAAGTTATTTGGCTTTAAAATCTTTTTCGTTTTTTTTAACAGCAAAGAAAAGGAACCAAAGGAAAGAGCTTCGATATTGTCATCATCCTTACCCAAGAAACCTAAAAATATGATAGGATCCGGATTTAAACATTTTGATTTAGGATTTTTTCTAATATGTGTCATGTAGACATATATTAAGAGGTATTAAATTCACCCAAAACTACAAAAAGTATAATAACAAATATCAACAAAGCTAGAATATACTATTTTTTAATTAATACATTAAGTGAATTTTATAATTTACTTGAAACTTATAAATTATTAAATAAATTTATTCTATACCTATAAAGCAGACATTAGAATAATCCTTTCACTTAACAAACATAATCCACTAAACAAAAAGTGATAGGATCCTTATTTACACCTTATTAAACCTCGCCGTCTCACATTTATTAGTTAAATATCTATTATCTATTATATTACTCCGTATTAATTATTTTATCAAGAAATATACCCATCGTGAACTTATCCTCTATAGTCCATACTCCATATCCACCCACCTGCATAAAGACGAATACTAAACTAGACATTCTTACTCTGTTTTCCGACACTAATATATTCCTATTTCCCATCTAATATCACAATTATAAACCCCCATTTCAATAATCAATTCGAAACCTAATCTCCACCAAATCATAAACTTCTGTTTACCTAAAATCCCACCTTCAGTATTTCCGCCCTTCATTCTGTATGCAAGTACAGTCACACACCACCATTTTCTTTATTTTATTCTCAAGATCTAAAATGGAGTAATTTTGAGGAACTTCAGAGCTTTTTGGGTGCATTAATGGCGGAAAAACGTGTAATTTCATCTGGGTTTTGCGTTTCTCGTTCGTATATCCAGAGTAAGTTGTTACAAGTTGTAATCATCTCAATGATTATAGTTGATAAAGATTGGTGCTTTTTAGATGGGTTTGTTTTGATTCTACTCAAATTGATTGATTCATTGCTTTTAAAACCTCAATAATGATAGAGAAAATGACATGTATGTGACCCCCACCTTCATTTTCACACATTTTAGGTTTCTTGAAAATGATAAAAATCAAATCTTTATAAATGTTTTACGAGAAAATAAAGGAGATATTTTTGTGAAAATGGGTCCATGTTCTTGTCACGTGGTCTTGCTTCCATACCCCCATAACTCCCATAAACCGTAACTTCACTATTTTTTTTTTCTTTTTATGTAAAAAACTACTTTTTACAATCTTGATTTGGTAGAAAGCCTAGCAAAGATCATCAATTGAAGATTTTAAAGGTAATTACTTATCACATGTAATGTTAGATTTCATTTTAGCAAGATTTTGAAATAAATAAATAAATTAAATCGTACCTTTTTCTAATTATAGACTATTCCATTGAAACGTTAATTATGTTCTTAGATGGGTTGGTGAAAGTTTGGTATCTATCATAAAATGTTGAGCCTAAAAACAGCCTTGAATCTTGTGGGGTCAATTTTGGTGTGATTGATCTGATATTATCATAATACGATTGTCGTTGAGTCATCATGTGATTGTGATCTCTCTTTATTATTTTCGGCTTCACATGGTAATTACAATTACATATTAGTACACAACAATAATTATGAAAAAAAATGTGAAATTAGTTAAATTTGAAGCCTTTTTAATGGTACCTAAACTTTATCCGATTCAATTTCTGAAAGCAGGAGCACTTTGGAATTGAGTGAGGTATGGGTTCCGTTTTTCATAAGATAATATATATTTTTTCTTTAATGGGTAAAAAGAATAAAGCTCAAATCTTTATCTTTTATCATCCAAACTTATCATCAATACGACGTCTTTTTTCACTTTTCAACGAGTAGGTGTTTTATTATTTCATCAGATTTTCAAAATTAAGGTATGGGACGCCATTTTCTTCATCTTCAAAATGCAATTGAGAACTATATATTTAAGTTTTTTCTTGAAATCAAGATTTTTTAATAACAATAAAACTTTTTTTTAATTCTCGTGTTTTTTTGTTTCAGTTGGGATCTGCTGTTATAGTAGTTAAAGAAAATCTTGCAATCTTTGATTTTAGTAAACGATGGATCTTGACCATGGAAAATGCTGGTCAAATTCTAAGGTCCGCCGGTCTACCCATTAATAAAGTTCAAATTTTTCTTCATTTTTTGAGTTAAAAATTCGATTTTTTTTACTAAAATAACGTTTTTAATCCATTTAGAAGGATTCTTGGAGGACAACTTTGCTGTTAGCTTATCAAAGTCTAGGTGTAGTTTATGGTGACCTCAGCATTTCGCCACTTTATGTCTACAAAAGCACATTTGCAGAAGATATTCATCATTCCGAAACAAACGAAGAAATTTTTGGTGTTCTTTCTTTTGTTTTTTGGACTTTAACACTCGTACCGCTTTTCAAATACGTGTTCATAGTTCTTCGAGCTGATGATAATGGCGAAGGTACGGTCAAATTATGTTTTTTTTTTTTAAATTCCGTTAATTATATGTTAATAATTCTCTAATTGATTGATTAATGTTTTTAGGGGGTACTTTTGCACTTTATTCGTCAATATGCCGCCATGCTAAAGTAAGCTTGTTACCAAACAGACAAATTGCTGATGAATCATTATCAACATATAAATTGGAACAATCTCCAGAAATAGAAAATAATTCTAAAGTGAAAATGTTGCTTGAAAAGTATAAATTTTTGCATACGGCTTTGTTAATATTGGTTCTTCTTGGTACTTGTATGGTAATTGGAGATGGACTTCTTACTCCAGCTATATCAGGTAAAAATTAAATCTTGTTAAATTCCTTTATTTTTTACTTTTTAAGTATTAGATTGTAATTTTTTTTCTTTTTTTGCAGTTTTTTCGGCAGTTTCTGGGCTTGAGTTATCCATGTCCAAAGATCATCATCAGTGTGAGTATAAACTATAAACTTCCCTTTTTTACAGTTATTGGTTACTGAAACATAAAAGTAACTAATTTTTGAGAAAAACAAACAAAAAACATATCTACCTAATCCTAGCTTTTAATTAGAGGTGGCAATTTGGCTGATTTACTTGTAAACGGGTCGATTTGGTTACTGAAACATAAAAGTAAAAGTATAAACTATAAACTTCCCTTTTTTACAGTTATTGGTTACTGAAACATAAAAGTAACTAATTTTGAGAAAAACAAACAAAAAACATATCTACCTAATCCTAGCTTTTAATTAGAGGTGGCAATTTGGCTGATTTACTTGTAAACGGGTCGATTTGGGTGATGTTTTTTTCAATCTAAAATGGGTAGAATAAAAAAGTTGTCTTTAAACGAAACCGGGTCAAACGGGTCGAAATTTGTCTCAAGAATATTTTAAATACATTAAACCTCCTATGTAATATTCAAGATTGCATTATTTTTTAAACAATAATATATCTTTTTTGAATCGTATTTTTGTAATATAATTATAATTCGTGTTTACTATTTACAGATGCAGTGATCCCGATTACTTGCTTTATATTAGTGTGCCTGTTCGCGTTACAACATTATGGCACACATAAAGTTGGTTTCTTTTTTGCTCCAATTGTGTTATTATGGTTAATTTGCATAAGTGCCCTCGGAATATACAATATTATCTATTGGAACCCTCATGTTTATCAAGCTCTTTCCCCATATTACATGGTTAAATTCTTCAAGAAAACCAAAAAACAAGGATGGATGTCTTTGGGAGGAATTCTACTGTGCATAACAGGTAAAAAGTTCAAATCTTTTTTACCATTTGGTAATAAATTTATCATCTTTTGGGTCAAAATGAAGTCATCTCCAAATTTCAAAGTCAATTGAGCTGTTAATGACTATGGATAAGTTCCTAGGAAGTAGTAATTAATATTGGAAAAAATATTGAGTAGGGTAACTAACTAACTACATTAAATCATTAATGTTTAATTATGAATTAAATGTAGGAGTAAGTTTGACCAGAAAAGTCAACGTTATGTGACCACTGATCTTGCAGGCTCGGAAGCAATGTTTGCGGATCTTGGCCACTTCTCTTATGCTGCAATTCAGGTACATTTATGGAATTTAAATCTGTTTTTGAAACTTGGCGTTTGACATTTATGGGTATCTTGATTTTTGTATATTTCCCATTTTGCTCTTGCAGATCGCGTTCACATTCCTTGTTTATCCTGCACTCATACTTGGTTACATGGGTCAAGCAGCTTACTTATCAAAAAATCACCAGAATGCCGATCAAATCAGCTATTACGTCTCAGTGCCAGGTATTTGACTATTTGTTTGACTATTGAATTATTAAGTTGTTTGACTTTGACTTTGACTTTGACCTGAGCCCGTTTGATTTCAGAAAGTTTGAGGTGGCCCGTGCTTGCAATAGCCATTCTTGCATCGGTTGTTGGAAGTCAAGCAATCATTAGTGGAACATTTTCGATTATTAATCAAAGTCAATCACTCGGTTGTTTTCCACGAGTCAAAGTTGTGCATACTTCTGACAAAATTCATGGTCAAATATACATACCCGAAATTAATTGGATATTAATGATCCTATGTATCGCTGTCACTATCGGTTTTAGAGACATCAAACACATGGGAAATGCATCAGGTACATTTTGACCCGTTTACTTATAAATTTGTTGATTCTGGTTACGTTCTATCTCTCAAACGGGCCACATAAGTAAAATTATTCAAAAAAAAAAATGCCACAAAGGAAGCATGTCAAATGGGTCAAAATAGTAGCACATTAGTTATTCACAACGAAAAATTTCAAAAATACTAGCAAAATGTTTTTTTGGTCTGACCCATATAAAAGAACCCATTTTGGGCTGACCCGTATAAAAAAGTACCCATTTTTCCACCCTACCTGATCTGTTACATTATTCTTGAATTCCAATATGATCTTTATAAATATTCATTAATTTTTTATTGCAGGATTGGCAGTTATGGCGGTTATGCTAGTGACAACGTGTCTCACATCTTTAGTAATCATTCTTTGTTGGCATAAACCCCCGATTCTCGCCCTTTTGTTCTTATTATTTTTTGGGTCAATAGAATTACTCTACTTTTCGGCCTCATTAGTCAAATTCCGTGAAGGCGCATGGCTTCCAATCTTATTAGCACTCTTTTTAGTCACAATAATGTTCGTGTGGCATTACGCAACCGTTAAAAAATACGAATACGATCTCCACAATAAAGTGTCGTTAGAATGGCTACTAGCATTGGGGCCCACTTTAGGTATTTGTAGAGTACCCGGGATCGGGCTTGTGTTTACTGATTTAACCTCGGGAATTCCCGCAAACTTTTCACGGTTTGTTACAAATCTTCCGGCTTTTCACCGTATTTTGGTGTTTGTGTGTGTGAAATCGGTTCCGGTCCCGTTTGTCCCCCCAGCCGAAAGGTATTTATTGGGCCGTGTTGGGCCCGCGTCGCTTCGATCTTATAGGTGCATTGTACGATACGGGTACCGTGATGTGCACCAAGATGTTGATTCGTTTGAGTCGGATCTTGTTCAAAGGCTCGCGGATTTTATCCATTATGATTGGACCCGCCCGCTAGCAACTACCGATCAAGGTAATGTTAAAAAATATCCGAAAAACCGGATATCTGGAAAGAAAATAGATATCCGAAATCTGGGTATCTGAAAATCCAGATATCCGAATTTCAGATACCGGATCCAGGTAGTGTTTTCAAGATTTCTGGATACCCGTTATCTGAAATATAAAGAAACGAGAGATATCCAGAATATTTGAAAAATACCCCAAATATCTGGAAAAATACCCAAAATATTGTTTTTTTCCGGATACCGGATTCAGATAGTAAAAATCACTATACGAAAATCCGGTTTTGAAAACCCCTTTTTATAAAATGTTGACAAGTCGGGGCTTACATACGTTGTGGGCCCGTTTGCAGGTAATGAGGGTGATCAAGCATCTGGTTCGGATCGGTCTTCGGGTGAGCATAGGTTAGCGGTGGTTGGAGACATCGGGCTCTCAAGAACACCGGTTTTCGAGGTTGATGAGAACATGAACCAAGTGAGTGTATCGTTCGGGTTTCAAACGGTTGAGAGCATAGGTGACATCATCGAAATGAGTGCACCAAAAGAGAGACGGGTTAGATTTGATGTTGATGATGATGATGAGCCCGAAAACCGGGCCGATTTTGAAATGAGGCAAGAATTGGAAGATCTAATGGCGGGTCAACAAAGTGGGACCGCTTTTATACTGGGGCATTCGCATGTGAAAGCGAAACAAGGGTCGTCGGTTTTGAAGAGATTAGCTATTAATTTTGGGTATAATTTCTTGAGGAGAAATTGTCGGGGGCCCGATGTGGCTTTGAAAGTCCCTCCGGCTTCTCTTTTGGAAGTTGGTATGGTTTATGTTGTATAAACTCATAGTTAGCTTCCTAGTTTTTGTTCATAGTATCAAAATTGCAAGAAATGGAGTTCCTAAGTTAGTTTTTGGTTTGGTTTGGTTTGATAACCCAAAGTGTTCAAAATATCAATACAGATATGTAGTTTTCCGAGAAATAGGTTGTGATTTGAAGTAACTTATTTTACAAATATTACCTTTTCAAGGTATTTCTGTTTATTACGGGAGTTTCAAAGCGTACAGTTGGAGTCCAAAAGTGTTAAGATCGCAAGATGAAATTCAAAATTATAGCAAAAGATAGGGTTCAGGTATTCACGTGTTTGTTTTTAATTTTTTTATGTTGGGTAAACAACATTATAGCAACACACTCCGCTATCATTTAGAAATATTTATATTTACCATAATTTAAATTATGATTCATCTACACACTAATCATTAGAAAAAAACATGTAATCGATTAGCTTTTGTTTACCGTAAAATATAATTACCCTCCTCCTAGTATATATGTCAACCTATATAGTATTAAACATGACCTTTATTTGTACCATTAAGCTATATAAATTCCACACAAATAACCGAATAGACAATGTTAAACCATTGAACCCTTATCAAAGAAGCCCATATCTTAGACCAGTGTTTCAATTATATACAAACACCAACGAATCAACGACTCCAAAATATTTATAACAAATCGATCATAAATTCATAACCAATTATGTACGCTGTTTTACTTTTGGAAAACGATATCTCCCCGTTAAATTAAAATAAATTATAATTAGTTCACGTATTAATATTAAGGGATTTGCTAGGGCAATGGGTAAGAATGATTAAAGTGGTTAATGTACAACAAAGAAAGCAAAAAGGACATGGTTGACTTTCACCTTTGACTTAGTGGCAAACAAGTCATTTAAAGATGCACAAAGAAATATAAACTAAAAACTCTACATTCAATACCTCAGTCCTTTAGCAACCTCAAAAAAATGAGCTACATTTTCTTCGGGTGTACCAACAACAATCCCATGACCAAGATTCAATATATGCTTCCCTTTTCCCGCTTTCTCAACAGTATCCTTTATCCTATTTGTGATGAAATCTTTCGACCCGAATAGCACACCCGGGTCCACATTCCCCTGAACCGCTATATCTGACCCTAACCGCTTCCTTCCTTCCGCCATGTCCACGGTCCAGTCCAAGCTGACCACATCCACCCCGGTCAGGGGCAGCCTCTCCAGCAGCCCGCCCGACCCGCTCGCGTACAGAATTATGGGCAGCTTCGGGTGGGTTTTTTTTACTGTCTCCACTATTTGTTTTAGGTACGGGAGGCTGAATTCTTCAAAATCGGTTGGGCTGAGCTCGGTGGCCCATGAGTCGAAGATTTGGACCGCTTGTGCCCCGTTGTCGGCTTGGTATTGGATGTATTTTGCCATTGAGCTTGTGAATTTTTCAAGTAGTGCATGAAGGACCTGTGTTAAATGGGTCGGGTCAGCATGTTAAACAAAAAAGAGTGAATTACACAGATGGTCCATGTGGTTTGCCAAACGTTTTGCATTTGGTCCTTAAGTCTCGAAAAGTACATTGATGGTCCCTGAATACGAAACCTTGTCATATGACGGGATTTAACGGAGCCTTTTAACGGCAGTTAGTATTAGGGACCAAAAGCGTGACAAGGTTTCGGGACTATCTGTGTACTTTACGAGACATAAGGACCAAAACCAAAACTTTTGGCAAACCACAGGGACCATTTGTGTAATTTACTCTAAAGTAAAAATACAATACATTACCTTAGGTTGTGAGAAAGCTAGCCTCTTTATTTTAGAAAAGTGCTTTGATGATCCACCTTCAACCACATATGATGCTAGGGTAAAAGGCGCTCCAACAAAACCAAGAACTGCAGCTTCATTATTTACCTGAGTATAAATCATGAAAAATAATAACCACATTAAAACGGGCGGGTCGGGTTGTTGACCCGAAACTGTTTTTGCCAAAGAAATACCTCTTTTCTCAAAATTCTTAAAGCCTCCCCAACATATGGGACCCATTCTTCAGGAGTGAATTCCTGCACTTTGTCCACGTCAGCAGCTGAGCTAATTGGGTCAAATATTATTGGACCCTTTCCTTTAACAATGTCAAATGGTATGTTCATTCCTGGTAAAGGTGTAAGAATGTCTGAAAATAAAATAACCTGCATAATCATATTTAATATAATATGACAGAATGCATTAACAACATTCGCTTTTTAATGCATTTAAGATAATTAATTGATAATTCTCATACCCCATCAGGTTTGAATACTTTCCATGGCTGTAGAGAAATCTCAACCACAAGATCAACATTCTCTGATCTTTCGCGAAAGGAAGGATGTTTTTCACAGAGTGTTTGGTAACTCTGCCACAAGAAAACCAGAATAAGGTCCAAAGTTGAAGTTAAAAAATGGGAGTGTTTGGTACAATATTAAAAGCTTTATAGACCTGCCTTCATGTACCTCCCTGCTTGTCTCATAAGCCAAACGGGGGGTCTTTCAACATCTTCACCTCGAACAGCATTCAGCAATAGCGGTTCACTTGTATTGACGGCTTTTCGTTCAGCTACACTAGCTGGATAGATATTAGATTCAAAGTAAGATACAGTTTTTATAATCCATGAACATCAATTGCTACACATTTTTTAAATTCATTTCATATTATGGATTGTAGAATCAAAAACATTAATTAACAAGCAAAGTAAGGTAATTTGATCACAGTGGCTAACGATATCTCATCTGATGTGTTCAATCAACTAAATTGAAAAGTCAACCGGTGTTAACAGTTATATATATTCGGCTAAACTAGCAAAATTGATCGTGGATGACTTGATAATCAAATCTCTTAAGGTTAACCTAAATCCGTATTGGTTAAGTTGTACACAGAATTCATGAATCGAACTTGTTAAAATGTCATGAATTTGATCTAACTCCCCCTTGCCTGATTTCCCAATCAAAACACCAATTTGAGAAAAATACACCGGAATAGAGAAATTAAATTACCTCCGGCGGAGCAAATGATTCGGCTTGGGCGACGACATGTAGAATTGGAAACCGAGATCGAGGAGAAAGATGGAATCGAACAGCTGTACGTAATTGACATGATTAGTTTTAAATTTTGCTTAACAAATGCCCTATTTTAGGTGCATTTCTCCAAACGAGTTGAAATTGAGGGTTAAAAGGGGTTTGGATAAAGTAAAGATAAGGAGGAAATCCAGAGTTCTATCGTCTTCTACTTAACGGTTCCACAGATCTGTTATTAGCTTACAGTAATCTAGATTTCAACTGTTGTGGTGTTTGGAAATTTTGATCAAACTTAACACTTATTTTAGTTATTTTTATTACAACTATTAAAGGTATTTATATAATATTATAAACATGCAAAAATATAATTTAGTAACTTAGTTTATTAATTTAACTGTATTTTTTTTACATGGGTTACTTTTCTTATCATTTATGAGTTGTACTAGCTTATAACCCGTGATAAATCACGGGTGGCTTATAAAATGTTTCAAAACAAAAATTCAATTTTATTTATATCTCCAAAATAATGGATCAAGTGAGCGACAAAAAAAAGTTATAAAATCTATTTTGTTGAAATATGCTGCGATAAAAGTAGGGGACGTCATCACAATACAAATTTTGAATAGTGCACAAAAGATACATAACTATAATTACATAACGTATTTTAAGCATAAATGAGTAACTACAAAATCACTATTATAAGATAACAACAGATAAAAAAGAATTAACTACGCATGAGCAAAAGCAGTTTTGAGA
The DNA here is from genome assembly GCA_963853835.1 of Calendula officinalis. Classification (NCBI taxonomy): domain Eukaryota; kingdom Viridiplantae; phylum Streptophyta; class Magnoliopsida; order Asterales; family Asteraceae; genus Calendula; species Calendula officinalis. Next base: position 25,730,935 of record OY970820.1, read on the forward strand.
TCTAGAAAAGACTTCCAAAAAAATTCCAATACCTCTTCAAAATCTGTAGAATGTAACAGCAAGCATATATACTTTATACTCTGAATTTACAAATTAATTAATAAAGTCAAATTTGAAATCAGAAGCATATTAATTTCGATGCTAATTACCTTGAATTCTTGGCAAAACATAGAAGATCTGGCCACCACGTTAAACTATGAGTAGTAATTGGCCATTTGGGTTGTATTTTGTGAAACGGGTCAAACAAGTTGAAAGACATCCAACCGGCCCATTTTCCACCTTTAACAAAAAGAAATGACATCTGATTGTTCATACAAAGTTGTTAGATTTGTAAAATTTTAAAAAAACACGGGAAGCGCTCGTGTGAAACGGTTGTTTGATACCCACCTGTTGTGGAAAAAAGAAGTATAAAAGAAAAGAAAAAAAACAACTGCCCAAGTACAATATTTAAATTAGTTCATTTTATGCATTTCTTTTAAACAATAAGTCAGTTCATTTTATGCATTTCTTTTAAACAATAAGTCAGTCATTCAATTTAATCAAATAAGAACATTATACCCACCATGGTTGAAGGTATGTGTTATGTGTTTCTGCCTCTTTTGCAATAAACCGTAACTATACACATTTGAACATTTTGAGCCTAAAAAGTAAAAATTTACTTTATTTTTGGTTATTCTTTTAATTTCTTAATAGCACAATCCTCTCAAATTAGGGACAGCAATGGAATCGAAGTGCACATTAACATAATTGAAAGCTACTAACCAATAAATTATGATAAATAATTGCTCTAGGCTCCCACGAAATCAATTCCAACCATTGATTAGCTCTATCAAATTCACCAAATCAACAATTTCGTTGCAATCTGAAATCGAATCAAATCACAAGTTTACAACAAAAAAAATCGTAAAAAAATTCAGCTAATTTGCCAACAAACCTGTCAACAATTGAAGTGCGGTAAATGATTTAATGTAGTAATCTTTATGAGATCGTGACCATTAAAAACAATGTAGAATACTTCCAACCCGTTTATGAGACCGTGACTCATTCCTCTTTTAGTAAAACTTATTAAATTCCCTAGCCATAAAATCGACTCATTCATAATTAAATGTGTCTCAATATCCAGATCATAATGTGAGTAGTGCACCTATTATTAAAAATGAAATTGAAATCAAAATCACACCTTGAAGGAGCAGCATTAGAAACCATCATCACTAAATCTCCCTCAGCAACACCAAGACCACTCAATGTCTCAGAATTCCTCATATGTTTTCATTATAGCGAAGTTCATCTAATAGACAAAAATATTTAGTAGGTAACTACTAAATTCAAAATCTCACCTCAATTCCAAGTAGAGCTTTCAAATCGTTCAATATTTCCAAACCTGGTTAAAAAGATTTCAAATCAACTGCTTGGTAATTTTAAACATCAAATATTCAAATCAAATAAACAATAACATACTAACCATGTCCCTGTTTAATCTTCACCACGGTGTAGGAGCTTACTATTTGTTGTTACTAAATCCATTAATCTTGACCATGCTATTTTCTTGCAGGGAGAGCAAAATCAAAAATCATCAGAAACTCAAAAACCCTGAATTCAAATTGCTTGACGTATAGTAAGAAGAAATTAAAACTAAAAACCTCAAAATCAAGATTGAAAATTTAGAACAATTCAATCATCAAAAACAAACTGATCATTACCATAAACGTAAATTCATGATCGGATATGTGGGGGTTCTTGAGAAGGCTGCCATTAAAATAAGAAATCATAAAGAGATTACGGGATTCACTTTTGGCCTTCATAAAATGTATTGAGGACACAATTTTTTTAGCCAAACGTTTTAAGGTATTATAACGCTTCCATAATACGATTTGATTTAACTATGCCCTAATTTGAGCCTTGAATGCATATCTTTATATTATATATAAAAATTCTCTCATGAAAATAGATTGAAGATGCCTTATTCGATATTCTTTATTTCCTTCTCGACATTCCACAGATAGCAAAGTCAAAATTCTGTTTTAAATATTGCAAGCAAATGTACGTGTGATGAGTTGGCAGTGAAGTGGCAGCCAAGTCAGCAGTGATTTATGACGTCATTATGACGTGAAAAGAGCTACGTGACGTGATTTCAAAAATGGTTTCTTTTATTATATATAAAGATTCTAGGGAGTCCAAAAGATTTGTCTAGTCCCAAGGGACAAATCCTAGCCATTGGATCAAGATGGACAAGATCAAATCTCCCACCTACAACCACCACCGGCCGCGGCCGTCCGCCGCCTCCGGCCGTAGCTGGTGCTAATGGGGGTGGTGGTGGTATTGATGTATCGAAGCATATGTGCTTCACTAAAACACATCATATTACTACGAAGCACATGTGCTTCAGGTCACGAAACACATGTGCTTCAAGTCACTAAAAACATGAGTTTCTAACACACACAAGGGAGCATACGAAGCACATGTGCTTGACGTTATGAAGCACATGTGCTTCACTACACGGAAAAAAATCAAAACAAGTGACGAACACATCATTATGAAGCACATGTGCTTCATAAAGCCAAGCACATGTGCTTCATAAAGCCAATGCTTCATAAAGCCAAGCACGTGTGTTTTTGTTCCTGAACACATGTAACTTACAAGCAAGTCATTTGTGTTTGAATCACGAAACACATGTGCTTGACGTTATGAAGCACATGTGCTTCACTACGCGGATAAAAATCAAAACAAGTGACGAACACATCATTATGAAGCACATGTGCTTCATAAAGCCAAGCACATGTGCTTCATAAAGCCAAACACATGTGTTTTTGTTTCTGAACACATGTAACTTACAAGCAAGTCATTTGTGTTTGAATCACGAAGCACATGTGCTTGACGTTATGAAGCACATGTGCTTCACTACACGGAAAAAAAAATCAAAACAAGTGACGAACACATCATTATGAAGCACATGTGCTTCATAAAGCCAAGCACATGTGCTTCATAAAGCCAATGCTTCATAAAGCCAAGCACATGTGTTTTTGTTCCTGAACACATGTAACTTACAAACAAGTCATTTGTGTTTGAATCACGAAGCACATGTACTTGACGTTATGAAACATATGTGCTTCACTACAAAAAAAAAAATCAAAACAAGTCACGAAGCACATGTGCTTCCAGTCACGACTACCACCACCGGTCACCACCGCCGGCGGCCACCTCCGGCCGTCGTCCGCCGCCGCCGGCCGCCGCCGCCGGCCGCCGGAGAAGCACATGTGCTTGTAGTGGTGGTGGTGGTTTTGAATCTTGATCTTGACCATTAATTTTTCTTGATCCAAGGGCTAATAAATGTCCCTTAAGACTAGATAAAATTAATGAACTACCTTGAACCTTTCACTATCATTTATTATGAACTAAAAAATAATTTTTTTGTCAATGTATTGAAATTAAAAACAAGTTACGTTGAAAATATAAAATAAACTAGTTAGTTAATTACGAAATTGATATTTTTTATACAGTAAGTTGGTTTCCATATTGAACTTTTGAAGTTCTGATATTAAAATGTATTTTGGTTAAAATATACTCTCTTCGTCTCAAATTTATTATCACTACAAAAAAAACACACAGTTTAAAAAAAAAAAATACATTAATTATACTATGTCACCAATTAAATTTTCTTTTTCCCGCTTAAATATTTTTTTATTGATTGAAATTTAGGAAAAACAATCTTTATATAACAAACAAAAATAGTATAATATACAATAAAAATAGGAGAGATGGAGTATTGCTTTTAAACTTAACAAATTAATTCACAGTTTAATCACTTCCTTCTTTCCAAAACAAATGATATATATGTGGTATTATTGGAAAAAGTTGTAATAAATACTTCGTATTATATTTATTAAATTTGATTGTTATGTATATGATTCATTTCATCATATTAACTAAAGGGTGTTTGACCTATCGGTATGATATTTGCCTCTCAACCTTGAAATCAGGAGTTCGAGTTATGTTGTGGACATCAGGTGGTAATTAGAAATACATTAGATTTGTCGTTTTTCATCCTATTAATTTTTACTAAATAAAATGAAGTTTTAAGTATACTTCGTATTACTTATTATTTTGAATATTTCAAAATGAAAAAACATTTATTTATTTTGAAATGGAAGAGTATTATTTACAAGTATTGGGCTTTGAAATAAACACCTAAACTATGGGCTTAGAATTTATTTGTTATCTATAGTATTGAGCCTGGAAGTAGATTATCTATATTCGGCAGAAGTATAAATCTTGACACCTTAAATTTTTCATACCCAACATTTGAAATACCGTAGTTGAGTAGTGAGTACTGTTGCTGTAAGTATTATTGTCATTAAAATTAACAAAGCAGTGTGGGACGCCCCTTCACGTGTGATTTAGGTTAAAACTCATTAAATTTGACATTTACATATTTGACTAGACATATTACAGAATACACATACGTATCTTTCACGTTTACCATTTCATTCAATTCAATGAGGTTACGGCTGTCACAATTTCTATTAGGTGCATGGTACAATTAATAATTCAAATATTAAGTACCATCTATTTCAAGTAATAAAAACGATAATGATAATGAATATGAAACGATGAAATATATTCTTTTACTACTAGAATAACACGAATTATAACATTTCATTTTGCGTCATTACCGATAGCTTTACACTATCACCCTACACAATTAATCTATTTTTGTCCATTTTTTAGACCGAAAAAACCCAGAAAGTCCAAATTTAAGTTATAGAGATTGTTTAACATACAGAAGAAGAGATATTATTTGATGTTATACAAAGAACGTAAACTTAAACATTTATGATTGTTGTACGATGTTGTTGACAATTAGTTGTAATTGCGGGCACAACAACTAACGACTTTAAAAATTAATCGTGTGTTAGAGAATTATATATATTTTTCAAGAATTACTGTAAGGATATTTATATTTTTATATATATCATTTGAAGAGATTGATTATTATTATTGTTGTATATGATGGTATTTGATTCATTATATCAATATTTGTTATCGTATTTAATTTTTGTTGACACGTTTTAAGTAGTACTCCAATATTATAATAATGGCGTACTCGAAATAATGAAAGTAACTAGTGTTTGAAGCTCTGATAATTGGACCACGTGGATGTACATGTCATATTTATGATATCACTAAATGCATTGTCTCAACTATACTTATTATATACCAACATCACAGCATAAATACAAAATTCTATGATTATGATTTATGCCACGGCAGTCGGCAGGCAATGGGCCATCAACGCATCAATGAAACGCGCGAGAATCACAATTTTTAATGCATCTATTATAATTATATAATTAATTGTAAAATTTATATTATTTTATGTATAATGTAAAAGTTGTAATGTAGAATAGTAACTGTAAAAAATAATAATAATTAAACACAATTGTTGAGGCATCTCGTGTAAAGTATCAAAAACACGATGAAACATGTATGGAAACTCAACATATGTTTATTCATTTTATACTTAATACATCTGGTTTCCTTACACATGAGGGATATGAGCCTTTTGTTATAAATTATACATTTGGTTTCCTTGCATTCTCAAGATGTGACACCTTTTGTTAACTTCGTTATATATTATCATATAAATCAACATATATAAAATTTCTTGTGAACTTGTTATACATATATGTATATATTATACTACCTGCGTATCAAAATAAGTGATACAGTTGAAGTTTCACGGTTTTTGAGGCAAAAGATTAAAATGTGATTTAAGATAGATTAAAATGGATAGTTAGACGCCTGCCAACGGCCTTCGCCAGTTCATGTGCCACTTCAACTGGCGGGATCCAACCATTGGCATAGCCCATCAGTTGGTCACCGCCAGATACCCACGCCACTTTGAAGACGAGAAGGAGGTGTGCGCCAGTTTGATTTTTTGTGGGCCCCCAAATGAAAAATACCCTTTCCCAATTTAAAAAAAAAGTTTTTTTCACTTTTTTTTGTTAAGTGACGGAGTGCTGTTGGCATGACTATGTCAATTTAATGTTAGTTAATTTGTCTGCTGACGTGACGCTGAGTTGGCAGCAACTGAGGGCGTCAATTGCAGTCACAATTGGGAGTGGTCTTAGTGGAGAATGAGTTCCACTTATTTTGAATAAGGTGATATTAACTAATGATGTTTAAAAGTATAAGTAAGGGTAAAAGAGTAATTTCACTTTATTAAAGTAGATAGTTAATGGGAAAAAAGGTCTCACTTTTTTTGCCAAATAAGATAAGAATTAGAAGTGTATCACTTATTTTGTTCCTCCCTTTTTAATAAAGTGAAGGGTTTCATTGTAACTATCAACCACTTGTGTCGACCTCCTAGTGAACTTGGTTCGACCATACTGACCAAGAACATGAACTTGTTCTTGACCGGTTAAAACCAACTAGCTGATTTAATTCCTAAAAGCGGAAGTGAGATTAAACCTAATCCTTAAACCCTAAGGATTGGGATGTTGGAAATCTAGATTAGATTAACAAGAAAGAAACCTTGTACGAAGAACTCGAACACACACATACTTGTGGTGTTCGACGAACTAACCAAGAACCCTAGGGTTCTTGGTTCGACTTCGCACAAGAGGGGAGAGGAGAAAGAGTGTTCCGTGAATCATACCTTAGTTAATGCTTAAGATAAGTCCACTGATGATGAACATGACGACCGATCCTCTAGATGCTCACTTGCAACGATCTTGATCTTCGAAACTCGAAGAACACGAAGAACGAACGAATAACACAAACTTGTGTTCTTGGTGTTTGTGGCTTCGGCCGAAATAGAGAGAGGAGGGGGCAAGGATTTCGTGAGGTGGTGTAAGGGGTTTTAGGGTTACCCTAAGCCTCTTATTTATATACAAATAAGTTACGCTTAGAACCCTTAAGTTTAATTAAGATTAGATCTTCAATTAAACTTTCCTTTTAACACTTGCATCCCTTATAGTTTAACTAGTTTATTATTGTTGCATTTAACTATCAAATGTTTAGTATTAATACACTGGTATATTTCGGTACCCATATACATGAAATATATACTTGTATTTATACTTTTAATAATTAATTATATAATAACCTTTATGTAATTTATACAACAATATTATCCAATTACTATATGATTTAATAGCTTTAAATCGTATCATGGATAATCTATAATTAACACATTGAATATTTACTCAACTAGTAAATGTACAAACACATGTATTAATTAGTTAGTTAAACTAATCTAGTAATAAGTTAAACTTAACTTAATACTTAACTGATTCATAATGACTATTATGAATCATTCCTCTTCGTAGTATCATTGCATATCTTGCTCGTATTACATGCACTCATCGGTGTGACCCTTAAGTGTTTCGTAGGCATGGATGTATCATCATAGGTTGACTAAATGTGCACATAAATCCTTCAGACTCCCACTTGTGCAAGTTAGTAACCTTTATCTTAATGATACGAGCTACAATGGCCTTCTAGATGGGCATGTAGGTAACTATAAGACACAGTAATATGTTTTCCTCAATGAAATGTGAGGAGGATTTTATCTATATTTATATTGAAGTATTACAACAATAACGAGTATAATTTACTCCTATAATTGAGAGTATTCTAAGTGAACCTCTAAGATAATGGAAAGTATATAATTCACATTAATACATTAATTTCATCCGTTAATACCCCCCCCCCCTTCAATCGAAACGGTGGAGGACCGAGACGCAACATCTTGCGAAAAAGTTCAAATTGCGGTCGAGGTAGACTTTTGGTGAAGATGTCAGCCACCTGAAGATTGGTTGGAACGAACTTGGTGTACAATTTGCCAGAGCTTACAAGTTCACGAATAAAATGATAATCGAGATCGATGTGTTTAGCCCGTTTGTGAGAAACAAGATTTTGTGTCATGAATAATGCACTCTTATTATCACATAGAAGAGTGGGGCGATCAGGTGGAAGAGCATGCAATTCTCGTAAGAGATGAGTGATCCATACAATTTCAGCTGCCGTATTTGCCATAGCTCTTTATTCGGACTCACAACTCGATCGTGATACGGTGGGTTGCTTTTTGGCACTCCAAGAGACGAGGTTACCCCCGAGATAAATAGAATAACCGTATGTGGAACGTCGAGTGTCTAAACATCTAGCCCAATCAGCATCAGAGTAACCGGTAATGTTGTTGTTGTGAGGTCGGTTGAAAGTTAGACCAAAGGTTATGGTCCCTTTGACATATCGCATGATCCTTTTGACGGATTGTAAATGACCAACGGTAGGAGCATGTAAGAACTGAGAGACTTGATTGACAGCATAAGATATATCGGGTCGTGTGATAGTTAAATATTGAAGAGCTCCTACTAACGACCTATAGTGAGTTGGATCCGAATAAGGTGCACCTGTGGTAGTAAATGAAATATGTGGCGATAGAGGGGTACTCGTGGGTTTTGAGTCAAGAAGATCAACACGTTTAAGAATGTCACTTGCATATTTTGATTGAGTGAGGAATAATCCAGTGTCCGTGTAAGCGACTTCAAGACCCAAAAAATAACTAAGTGCACTGAGATCTTTAATAGCAAACTCATTATTCAAACGAGTAATAAAGGTTTTGACAGCGGATTCATCGTTACCCGTTAGAATAAGGTCATCAACATAGACAAGTAAATACATGATGCACTTGTCCTTTTTAAAAACAAAAAGAGAAGTATCTGCTCGACTGCACGTAAATCCATAAGCAATTACGAATGTACTCAATCGTTGAAACCAAGCACGTGGGGCTTGTTTTAATCCGTAAAGAGCTTTAGACAATTTGCACACATGATGTGGATATTGAGAGTCAAGAAAACCAGGTGGTTGTTCCATAAAAACAGTTTCATCAAGATTACCATTTAAGAAGGCATTTTTGACATCTAATTGATGAAGAGTCCAATTGTGTAGCACCGCAAGTGAAAGAACAATACGAACGGTGGATGCCTTAACGACGGGACTAAATGTATGACAATAATCAAGGCCCGGAATTTGTGTGTAACCTTGAGCAACTAACCGTGCTTTATATCGCTCAATAGTACCATCGGAGTTGTACTTGATACAATAGACCCATTTAGAGCCTACAATATTTGCGGAAGTCGGTCGTGGCACTAAGGTCCATGTTTTGTTGTTTTGTAGAGCTTGAAATTCCTCTTCCATGGCATTTACCCATTTTGCATCTTTGGATGCTGTTTTGAACCCCCGAGGTTCTGTGATAGAGAGTAATGAAACATGAAGAGGAGAATTGTAAAGAGCCAAAAAAATTAGCTTGATGTTTTGGTTTGAAGATGCCTGCCTTGGATCGGGTAGTCATTGGGTGAGAATTAGTTTGGGCCGGTGGTTGGGTGATATGGTCGGATGGAGTTGGATCTGAAGGATTGGGAGTATCATCCGTGTTTGAAGAATGGGCCGGTACGTGATTATGGGCTGGAGAAAGTGGTTCGGCGGGATGGATTGGTGGGTTTGGGGTGTTGTGATTTATATGGGGTAATGGGTTTGGGTTAGTATGTTGGACCGTAAGTGAGGGAGGGGTTGTTGGTTGTTGGGTTGGTGGATTGAGTGGCGGGTGTTGGGCTGTAGGATTGTTTTGACAAAGGGAACATGGGTTTTGGGCAGTTTGGTTTGTAGTAATGGGTTTTTGAGAATTGTCCAAGGCAATTGATTTTGGTAAATTATCATCATCGGCAATAAAAGTGCTCAGCTCTAAATCTGTAATGTTTGAGTTATGAGTGGTTCCACTAAACGGAAAAACAGATTCATTAAATCGAGCATGTCGGGTGATAAAAACCCGTGAAGTTGTCGGGTCAAGACAACGATACCCTTTGTGTTGCGAGCTATATCCAATAAATACACACGGAATGCTTCTTGGAGCAAGTTTATGAGGTGAGTAATCCCGTAGATACTGGAATACTTGGCAACCATAAGTACGAAAATTTTCATATTGCGGTAGGTGATTAAATAATAGCTCAAAAGGAGATTTGTTATCCAACAAAGTTGTTGGAAGCCGGTTGATAATAAAAACCGCGGATGTGAAAGCATCAACCCAATAAGTGGCGGGTATATGGGCATTAAAAAGCATCGTGAGACCGGTCTCAACAATATGCCGATGTTTTCTTTCTACACGTCCGTTTTGTTGAGGAGTGTAAGGACAAGAAAACCTATGAAGAGTACCATTAATTTCAAAAATTTGTCATACCGTTTGATTCACGAATTCAGTGCCACCATCACTTTGAAATACTTTTATTTTTCGTGAGCATTGTGTTTGCACAAAATTAATAAATGTTTGTAGCACCGAATAAAAACATGTTTTTGTTTTTAGGGGATAAAGCCATGTGAACCTGGAATAATCATCAATAAATGCAACATAATATCGATATCCCTCTTTAGAACAAACCGGTGCCGGACCCCATAGATCACAATGAATTAAGTCTAAAAAATTAGATGCACGTTTAGTATTAGTGGAAAAAACCAAAGGTTGACTTTTAGCAAGTTGACAAGGAGTGCAAACAATGGGTTTTGGTAATAAAGATGAAATAGACAAAATGCCTAACTTATTCAACAAAGAAATTACATCAAATGAAACATGCCCTAAACGTGCATGCCATAACTCATAAGAAACACGTTTTAAAGTTTTTGAAGTAGCAAAAAGAGACGTATGTTCGTCTTTAAGCACATAAAGGCCTTGTTCACAATAACCTTTAGCTAGAACCTGTTTTGTTTTCCGATCCTGAATATTAAAAAACGGTTGAGAAAATAAAACATCAACGGGGTGATCAGTTGTTAGTTTACTAACTGATAATAGTTTCTTGTGTAGATTAGGAATTACCAAAACATTTTTTAACGGAATATTATGAGAAATAGTTGATGAACCAGTATGAGTGATTGGAAGGGTTTTACCGTTCCCAAATATGACCGAAGTAGTACCTGAATAAGGTGTGGAATGATGGAGAGAATCACAAGATGAGGTCATGTGATCTGTAGCGCCCGAGTCCACATGCCAATCGAGATTTTGAGTGTTAACATGACATTGGGCGTGGAAAGCCTTGGCAAGTGACTCGTCCGAGAGGTTGGTGGCCTGATTTGCGTAGGTAGGAAGAGATGGGCAGGCCGACGCATAGTGGCCGTTGGTCCTACACAATTGGCAGTGAGGTGGTCGACGGGTTTGACCCCGACCTCGACCACGAAAACTGTTATGACCCCCCCTGTTCGAGTATGAACGACCGCGACCAGAATTAGATTGATGCATCGTTGATTCTGCATTAAACGCAACCTGTGGTGTAGGAATAGCATGAAGAGATTGCAAAAAAAGTTCGTGACTTTCAGTTTGAGTAACGAGATCACGAAATTTTGGTGCCGGTTTTGTGGCTCGAATCGCAGTGGAAAAGGTTTCATAAGTAGGTCCCAAACCACAAAGGAACCAGTGCAATTTGTCAATTTCTACCACGGGTTGTCCAATTGCTGAAAGCTGATCACAAATTGATTTAAACCGCCGACAGTATTCAGTTACCGAGGAGTTACCTTTGGAGAGCTGGCGGAGCGAGTCACGTAAGGAGTGAATTCGTTCTACTGATGTGTTACTGTATGCTGCCTCTAGAGAAAGCCATATTTGGCGGGCAGTTTCGAGACCTGGCACTTCAGCGGCGGCTTCTTCAGTCAGAGAGGATTGGAGAAGAACGACCGCTCGCTGATCGTTTTCAGTCCACAATTGAAAAGCAGGGTTCGGTGAAGATCTGCCATCGACGAGTAAAGTGGATTCAGGGGCAGCCGAAGATCCGTCAAGATGACCGATCAATTTTTGATAGGTAAAGATCGGCATTATATTATTTATCCACAGAAGATAATTTGATGATGAAAGTTTTATAGTCATCATGTGTAAAAGGGTGTTCATAGAGAACAACCCATCCGAAGAAGAAGAAGAAGAATCGAGCACCATGGAGGCAGACGAATTTTTGGGGAAGAAGAAAAGGGGATTTTTCAACGGAGATGAAAGGAAAGAGGTAGAATGGCTGATACCATATAAGACACAGTAATATGTTTTCCTCAATGAAATGTAAGGAGGATTTTATCTATATTTATATTGAAGTATTGCAACAATAACGAGCATAATTTACTCCTATAATTGAGAGTATTCTAAGTAAACCTCTAAGATAATGGAAAGTATATAATTCACATTAATACATTAATTTCATCCGTTAATAGTAACCAACCCCATAAAAACAGCTTATGTAACCCTGGTATAGTTTTTGAAAAACTCTTTAATAGCGTCTTCTAGTAAAGAACACTCTAACTCTACTTCTTGGGCAACTTTGTTAGGTTCATCCCTTGCAACACGATATTTGTGATAACGAATACGAGCATGGTAGAAATTATTAACTCCTGTATTCGATATCATTTCTTGACTTAAACTGTTGTGATAATGACAAAGAACAAATCAGTTCGTTTGGGCACGGTCGTGCACTTGTCAGTTTTTCATCATGCCAAAGGACCCATAAATATCTCTCATAAAGAGGAGGTGCAATAGCCATCTTGTTATATTTCGATTCAAAATAAACCTTCCTTTGTACCCAGTAACGCCTCGTATGACAAACATATTTCAGAATTGTCTAAGACTAACCAAAGTACATTAGTCATTGTATCCTAAACCAAATACCTCAGGCTTAAGGACAATCCTAGTGAATAATAATTTTGATCTATTCAACCACGAAGTATTATCACGGTGGTCAATCCAATATTCGTCGATCTCCAACAGAATATCACCGACATTTGGTTTACACAAAACTTGTGTAGATATCTTCGAAGAACTTTGAATCTACCACCAAATATCGCGATGACGTTATCGTCCCATCAAGGTTCCCACCAAGACGAGTAGTCACGGATTTGTACCTTTTTGAATAAAAGGACTTTTATTCATGGATATTGTAAAACATACAAAGTCTGAATAAAAATGATACTAACTCATGTATTATTCCTCACTGGACATAGATACCGAATTATTACTGGATCATTACTTATTCCTTGCGTTTGTGTTGATTGCTCAATGACTCTTTAATTGTAACTTTTATCACTAATTACAATTAGTCATTTCTATTAAATTAAAGACATAAGACGAGTATTTTAAGAATACTATTACTTTTGTCTTTGCTAGATGTTGTTCATGCAACTTTAGAACATATTTTAGTCTTGCCCTTTTTACATGATTCGGTAAACTTAGGAGGATTGGAAAATTACTCCTTTATTTTCTTGAATCTATAAAACTTGCCTTGCAACTAAATCTCTTTTAGCTACTTGATTTGTAGATACTTTTACTAGTTAAGAAATTCCCTTAAATGATTAACTTGTTCACTGGAGTGTGAACATCCTATTAGATTCGCAATTAATCACAAGACTTGTGAACCACGCTATTAGGCTTGCAATAATCTAATCAATGATCATCTATTTCTCTTAACTCTTTGGCTAACGACTTGGTAATTCCTTGTTGTTAATGTCTTACTAACTTGTTAAATCCATTAATGTCTTTAATGAATTATGTTAGTCATAGCTCCCACTATCTTTATGGAATTTAAGCATCTCTTTAAACTACTACTTTGACCAAGTCAATAACTTATAGTTTAATCCTTTTAAGAATTCTATCAATCATTAAGATCATCCTTTGGATTTTGCGAATATCCACTATTCCTGTTTAGGGAATTATAACATTTATTGATTACTGTATCTAACAAGTAAAAAATACTTGAAATGATACTTTCAATTCTTAAACGTATTAGCATTCTTTAAGAACTTCATTTAATGCCAAAGTCATTTCTTGGATTTCTCAAATATCCATCATTCCTATTAGGGAATTATGACTTGATTAAATATTGTATTTATTACAAGTATAAAAGACTTGCAATAATACCTTTTAATTCTTAAATACTTTAATATAGTTTGTCTCCTTTAAGAGTTCATTTAATGTCTAAGTCATTTTACTTGGATTTTACGAATATCCAATTATTCCTATCAGGGAATTATGACTTCATCAAATTCTTTATCACAAGTATGAAAGACTTGTAATAATATTCTTAAAGTTTATTTTGATTATATCCAATATAATCATACTATATTAATATTAATACTTTAAAACGTAATATCATAAGTAATGACTATTACTTAAGATATTTTTACTAAGTTCAATAACTTTTGAACCTTATGCTTCCATAAAACCTCTTAAATACTTGTATTAGAAAGACTTCTAACTTCTAGTATCTAAGTACCTTGAGCTATCAAGACATTGTTCATTCATATAACAATCAAACAAGTATAAAACATGAAATATTAAGTAAATCAAAAACTTGACTTACAATCTAGCCATAAACCTTGACTAGTGTAATTATCACACATGCACACAATATAATTCATCCATGGATTCGAATTTATTAAAACCAAAAACTTTGTTTTAACATAAAATAAAATTATCCAAACAATAAAATAAAATTGTTTTTACTGAATCCATAAAAAGACTGAATTATAAAATCTTGGTGCTCGTGGGATTATCACCATCTCATGTTGGTCATCATCACTTTCCATCTCCTCCTGCAACAAACGATTGCAAAAGTTAGATTACTCGTAATGTACTTTACAAGTATATTAAAGCGATTAAGAAGTGTGGTAGTGTTACCTGAGGAACTTGGGTTTCCTCCACCACTTGCACCCTTTGGACAATTTCTTTTCCAATGCCCAGCCTCGCCACATTTGAAGCACCGATTCTCGGTCCTCGCTGTGTTAGGCTTTACCTTCTTGACCTTTTGTTTGATACTCTTACCATTTGGCACTCCTTGGCTAGGATTGGTTTTACCCATTCCTTTACCACCATGCCCTTTCATCGATATCATCATTTGTGCGACCCCTTTTAGAATTGGTCCCAATATTCAACTCAACAGCCTCGAGCATGGATTGAAGCTCGGGAATGGAATTATCCATGTCACGTTTGCTGTAATTGGCTACAAAGAATTTGTAGTCATCGGACAATGAGTTGAGTATAATGTCAATTGCTAACTGCAATGGCATGTGGTGACCAAGTCTAGTAAGGTGATCAACGTTCACTTTCATTTTCATGACGTGTGCACCTACTGATGCTCCCTTAGCCATCTTGCAAGAAGCGAACGCCTTACAAGCGTAAAATGCTTGTCCTGGTTCGTTTTCTTCATCCTTGGCAGGGGTTTTCAACACATTTCTTTCTCGGTCAATCCTATCCATCTCTTGTCTGAGCATGATCTTAAAATCACGTCTCCAATTGAGGAAATTTGACCCAGTCTTTTCTTTCTTTCCTAGAAAGAAACGTCGCGAGAGTTTGTTGTAGGTTATCGTTGTGTTTGTTGCTGCCATCTACAAATCAAACCCAGTTTAATTAGTAATCATCAATAAACATTCTCTAAAATATATTATAAACCCATAATTAATATTTTAGGCCTAGGATCCATATATCACATTCTTGCCGCAAGGTTTGGGCACTTCCCGACGAGACATGCTGTTTCTGGTAGGTAACATCCTTACCGATCGTATCAAGACTTGACACGATTCCTAGGGGTCGTAGAATCTTTAGACTTATAACTTATTACAACCTTGTACAATCTAATTCTACATTTCTAAGTTAGTAATAAAGTCTAGCATGTTTATTCTACTCAAGTACTTTTTGGGCCGGGACTCCCGATTATCACCAAAATAGATCACACCATCTAAGACAGTGCGATGCTCTGCGTCGGGACTCCCGATTATCACAGAACCTTATGCACCCTGACACTCGCAATGATTTGAATCCATATCTAAGGTTCTTTATCCTTACAATATGAATATCGTTGAACAAGTGAGGTGTTCCATTAGGTGGATAGTACTTAGATCTAAGATTTTCTTGGGTTTGTTTAAGTCTTAAACTAAACTTAAACCTTTATTCCAATCTTAATCCTTGTTTAAAATGTGTGACTTGTGAATTTAAGAATTCTACAAGACACCTTTTTAAATCCTAAGAACTTTTCTTTAAAACTTATAGTTTCAAGAATTGCGCGATTTATATGTATACCTAAAACGAGGTGTACAGGACGTTTTACTAGGTTTTTTGTAAAAACCTTATCTATAATAAAACTTACTTGTTTTATCTTTCTTGAAAAACTTTAATGTTAAACTTTTAATTATTTTATGGTTCATAAACTTGAAACATAAATCTAGTTTATCACACACCTAGTTTTTCATATGTCTAATAATGAAATTAAACATTCGTCTTGACTTATTAGATTCGACCAAAACTTACGTCTTAGCGACACACTTATAAACTTTGTGATTTTCTTGTGTAGCTCCCACTAGCTCCAATAACTATGATGGAACCTAAGCAAACACAATCACCGGTCTGTATTTGGTGAAACTAATAAACTTATTATATAAAGACTATATATAATAATACTTAGTTTGTTTTTAAACCTTTCTTACATTTAACTTGAACTAGTTAAATATAGGTTATAAAGTTCTCTTATTATTTATCCCTTGATCATTAATCTAGTATCTTACATGACTTGTAAAATACTTATATTATACTTGTATAATTATCTAGTTATAATAACTTATAACTTTATACACCTTATAATAATATATAATATATATATTTAACTTTGTATATTTCTAGTTTACAATATAATTTCAACTTGTACAATTTACGGTTATAATAAAATTATAATTTTGTACTTTCTAGTCTCAATTATACAATAACTAGTTATACTATTATTCTTTAAGATCAAAATAACATTTCCTTTTAATTTTTTCATTTAATTTTGTATTTAATATATACATACATATATATATATATATATATATATATATATATATATATATATATATATATATATATATATATATATATATATATATATATATATATATATATATATACATATATATCATTTATAACAAACTTGTAACATTCTAATAAGAATATTACATCTAATTTATACGTATGTATTTTAACTTAATCTAATTAAAATACGTATAAACTTATTATATCTTTAAAAAATTCATTTTTCCTTTAAATATTTAAAATTCCGAAAATTTTATATATATATCTAAATAAATAAATAGACCTTGTTAATTTTAGAACTTAAAAATTAACACTTCTTTTAATCCTTATTAATTAGTTAAACCCTAAACTTGTTCTTGATCAATCAAAACTAGCATTTTGATTTACTTGATCCAAAACATTATTTATTAAAAGATTAATTCTAATCAATCCAATCTAAACAATAAACATTGTTTAAATTTTAAGATAGATTATAACCTTAATAAATTTATTTAGACTTTTTAATTTAAGCCTTATAGACAATAAAATTTTGTCTAAGTTTCTAGGCTTAAAGAACTAGTTTTAATAAATCTACTAAAATAATAATTAAACCTATTAAACATGAACTTGTTTAATTTATCTAGGTTTTAGATTATCATCTTAATTAATTCTTTTAACTTAATTAAACTATACTAGTTTAATTTTCTTGATCCTAGGTTACTTCTAGGGTTCAAAATTCCTAAAGCCTAGGAAACTTTTCCACCAATTAGACTAGGCTAGTTTAATCAAACTTGGTGTCCAAGTAACCTCTTTGATTTTGAAATCTTTGAGGAAAGGAAAGAATCTTTTTTGACCAATTAAACCAAAACTTGGTTTAACATACTTGATCCTAGATTTTGAAGATCAAATAATAAGGAAAGAATCCTCTTGATCAAGAACTTTGATATTCTTGATCCTAGGGTTCTTCATATTTTCGAAATACTAGGGTTAGGAAAAGAAGTATTTTGACCAATTAAACTAAACTAGTTTAATGTTCTTGGTCCTAGAGTTCTTTTTAATTTTCAAAAATTACTAGGGTTAGATCCTTATGACCAATTAAACTAAACTAGTTTAATGTTCTTAGTCTAGGGTTCTTACCCTTTTTCGAAAACTAAGAAGAAGAAGAAAAAGAAATTGGAACAAAAAGAAAGACTTTAAATAAAAAAACAAACAAGCTTTGTTAATCTAGTTTAGATCTCTAAACCTGGCTCTGATACCACTGAAGGGTTTCATTGTAACTGATCAACCACTTGGGTCGACCTCCTAGTGAACTTGGTTTGACCATACTGACCAAGAACATGAACTTGTTCTTGATCGGTTAAAACCAACTAGCTGATTTAATCCCTAAAAGCGGAAGTGGGATTAAACCTAATCCTTAAACCCTAAAGGATTGGGATGTTGGAAATCTAGATTAGATTAACAAGAAAGAAACCTTGTACGAAGAACTCGAACACACACACATACTTGTGGTGTTTGACGAACAAACCAAGAACCCTAGGGTTCTCGGTTCGACTTCGCACAAGAGGGGAGAGGAGACAGAGTGTTTCGTGAATCATACCTTAGTTAATGCTTAAGATAAGTCCACTGATGATGAACACGACGAGCGATCCTCTAGATGATCACTTGCAACGATTTTGATCTTCGAAACTCGAAGAACACGAAGAACGAACGAAGAACTTGAAGAACACAAACTTGTGTTCTTGGTGTTTGTGGCTTCGGCCGAAATAGAGAGAGGAGGGGGCAAGGATTTCGTGAGGTGGTGTAAGGGGTTTTAGGGTTACCCTAAGCCTCTTATTTATATACAAATAAGTTACGCTTAGAACCCTTAAGTTTAATTAAGATTAGAACTTCAATTAAACTTTCCTTTTAACACTTCCAACCCTTATAGTTTAACTAGTTTATTATTGTTGCACTTAACTATCAAATGTCTAGTATTAATACACTAATATATTTCGGTACCCATATACACGAAATATATACTTGTATTTATACTTTTAATAATTAATTATATAATTATCTTTATGTAATTCATACAACAATATTATCCAATTACTATATGATTTAATAGCTTTAAATCATATCATGGATAATCTATAATTAACACATTATATATTTACTCAACTAGTAAATGTACAAACACTTGTATTAATTTGTTAGTTAAACTAATCTAGTAATAAGTTAAACTTAACTTAATACTTAACTGATTCATAATGACTCTTATGAATCATCCTCTTCGTAGTATCATTGCATATCTTGCTCGTATTACATGCACTCACCGGTGTGACCCTTAAGTGTTTCGTAGGCATGGATGTATCATCATAGGTTGACTAACTGTGCACATAAATCCTTCATAAAGTGTATCACTTATTTTGATTAGGGGGTAGTATAAATAACTGTCGTTTTAAGTCACACATTGAAAAACGACATAATTCTCATGACCCGTCATTTTTTTATGCTTAATAGTGCGGCCACACTGTATTTATATTTTTTAGAACATTGGTTATAAGTTATAACACACAAAAGCATAATTATGATTTTCAAACAAATTAGTTTTATAATCGAAAAAAAGATAAAAGTAGTAACATAGCTTCTTAATCCTTTCTCTATAAATCATATTTTGGAGTTGACAATTTTGCTCACTCTTATTTGTATAAGCTTTTAATCAAATTAATTTAGGCATTTTAGATACTAAAAAGTAACCAATCACATTTTTGAGTATACATATGTTATTTTTAGGTTATGAAAACAAATTTAAACAAAGTTTAATTTAAATTCAATATCTTGTGCAAGATTTAAGGAGATACTCTCAAATCTCATCAGCAATCAAATTCGAATTTGAACCCCTATTACATTTTTATTTAATTCAGTTAGCATCGCACATGGATATGGATATACCTAGAAGATAAATGATATTAATTATTGATACATATTATATATGCATACTGTAATAAAATATGTATAATTTACTAAAAAAAATTTCTTATATCATTAAATTGATGTTGAAATTTATCTTGATCATCTAAATACATAGATCATTTATAAAAGAGTTTATATAATCATAGACCTTAGGGTTGTCTCTATTAAGTGCTCAAAGATTGTACATTAATTCATGGAAGGAATTGGTTCCTAAAACTCAGAGGGTAGTTATAGGTTGACGTACAAGCTCCTGATGCGACCCTTAGGGATGTTATTATTAAAACTCTTTATAAAATGTAGTACTCCCTCCGTCCACAAAAAACATCTCATTTGACTTGGGCACATGTTTTTAGATAATAGTTGGTGGTGGGTATTTGATAATAAATTTGATTAAAATATAGGATTACTTTAGAGATTGACATAAAGTTAGTGAGAGAAACTTTAAAAAAATAATAAAAAAGACATAAAGTTAATGAGATAATATTAATTTATTAAGTGAGTCCCTCAATTCTCAAATGAGAAGTTTTTTGTGGGATAAAATTTTTGGGTGAAATAAGAAGTTTTTTGTATGACGGAGGGGTATTTATTACCTAAAGTCAAACAACGGTCAATGACAAGCGTTTATAAATGCTTGTACTATGTGTATCAAAATGTGTACATAGGGTAGCATATATACCACCGTGACACAGTATTCATGAATAGGATGATCAATAGCCATAAAGCAAAGCTACCTGGTTTGTCTTTCTCTTGAATCTTCTCTATCTTTTGAAAATTAAGATACAATGCATATAGCGAAAGGTACAACATCTAAAGCACTGCCGACGAAACTACAACAGCAAGGTAGCAATAATGGTGTTGGTGAGTCATTCAGACTGTTGTATTATGGAACTGCTTCATCTGTGCCGTTCATCTGGGAGTCCCAGCCAGGTACCCCTAAACACGCACTCACCGAATCATCCCTCCCTCCTCTCACACCTCCACCGTCGTACCATCAATTCAACCAAAAGTACAACTCGTCAATGCAACTGATTAACCGCTCTTCAAATAGATCCGGTTTTCTTCGTACCATTTTTCTCGCTTCTTCCCGGAAGTCGGCGGCCCCGTCGTCATTTTCCTCATGTTCAGTATCCTCTTCGTCATCGTCGTCGTGGTCGTACTTGCATTCGGCGCAGTCAACTCCGATGAGTAAGACGGAGGTCCGGCGGATGATGTCGGCAGTGAAGTTTGAGTTGGAGGACGATTGTGGCGGCGGCGGTGATTCACCGACGTCGACGTTGTGCTTGGGCGGTAGGTTGAAGAAATGAAAAAAGCAATGCTGTCGTTTGTACGTCATGGCAAAGCATGAACAGTTAGAATGCAATCAATGATCTATCTCATTTGCTCTGTTTTCTTCTTTTCTTTTGTTGATAAATCGTCCATCTGTTTGAATCAACTTTGAATAATTATATTTCGATTCTGTATAAAAATTATTACATTTGTAGGAATTGTTGTTCATGAGTTCCAAAATACTTTCAGCTAGTGTTATACATGTTATTTGCGTTTTTTCAGTAAGAATTAAATTAGCATTTTTATGGCTTTTTATTTTTTAACCGCTCAATATTAATCTACTTATATATAATACTTATATATAGTTGTATACGAACAGACTTGAACCCCGATCATAAAGAAAAAAAATAAACAACGGCTAAAGGCGATTTAAATTTACTTTTTAGGTTTTGTTGTACATAATACAAGTAAAGAGCTTATAGCCTATCAATGTCAAAGTGGTTAAGTGTCCTATTAATTCAGCTGTTCAAGTCACGACATAAACAAAATGATGTAGAATTAAAGAGTTTATGTATTTGTCATTAAAATAAGGGATTTGTTAACAATTGACCTTAGGACAATGATTAAGAATGTAGAATTAAAGAGTTTATGTATTTGTCATTAAAATAAGGGATTTGCTAACCATTGCCCTTAAGACAATGATTAAGACTAATTAAAATGCTTAATATACAACAAAGAAAACATAATTAATTAAAATTGGTTAATAAAATACATAAAGATAATTTTTTATTTGGTAGTTTATAATTAATTTTAAGACACAAATTTGTTTTTAATCAGTACCCTTAAAATACTTGTTAACATTTCTAAGATACTAATACAGGCAATTGTTTATGTATTTGTATTGCTAAACTATTGGTTTCCGGACCTCAAATCAGTTGGCAATTAATGCCTTTTGACTGATTTTCAAATCAAGATATTGTAGCGTGGAGGTGATTCAATTTGGTGTTTTATGAATTTTTTTTTATATTTAATTGTTTCCTTTCGCTTCGGTTTCTTCTCATTAGAAAATATATTTATGTTAATAATGAGTTTTTCCGAGTGACCGAGTTTTGTTCATGATGTACACGAACTAATTATTGCAACAACCGTCTCTCAACCTTATCTTAGCCAGCTGGTAAATTGAAACCTAGGGAAGGAATCGAATTCGTCATTTTTAGAAAATCATTTTAGACGCCTTTATTGATAGGTCATCAACAGATGGTTTCGTTTCAGTTCCTATTTTTAATATTTTAAGTTTCCTATTTTGGCTCGTGTATGTTACAAACATATGCTTTCGATGAGCCTAAAAAATTGGTGGGACATCATTTCCAGTTTAGTTTTTCCTAGGTGGTAGTAGTTTGCTAGATTATGATCCTAGGGATGCCATTAATAATCGACTTTGAGTAGGTTTTAAATCCGCATCCTTCGATGTGGCTGGCATTCACAATGGCTTTATGACAAGATTTTCTGCTGGTTGGAAGGTGGCGGCCATGAGAATTTACTATCAGTGAGGAAATCTCTAGGGTGACAGCCCATTTTCAGTAGTGCATATTTGAAGCCCATTTTCAATAGTTAGGCCTTTTGTGAATAAGCTTAATACAATCTAGAGTAATTTTTTTGAACAACAAAAAAATAAAAAATCTAGAGTAAATTATACGGGTGGTTCTTTAAATTTATAGCAAATTTCATCGATGGTCCTTTACACTAACTGACGTTAATTTTTTCGGTTAACTTACTCCATGTGCAATGCACATGAGGGTAAAAAAGTCATTTTTCATTTCTTTTCTTTTTATTCTAAACTAAAAACTTTTATTTAAGATAAACAAAATTAATTTAAGAATGAAAATAAACTGAAAATGACTTTTTTACCCTCACGTGCATTGAAAGTGGGGTGAGTTAACATAATAAATTAACGTCAGTTAGTATAAAGGATCATCGGTGAAAAACCTTTCAGAATTAAGGGCCATCAATGTAATTTTTGAAACTAAAAGACCATTAGTGAAATTTGCTATAAACCTAAACGACCACCTGTATAATTTACTCTACAATCTAGATTAGGGATTTTCTAATATTCGGTTTCAAACCAATTAAACTGACTACTGAAAAAAAAAACAATGAAACTGGTTTTCAGTTCAAATTTCAATCAAAACTAAATACCATAATTGATTTCGGTTTGGGATTGGGTTAGCAGAAAGCTAAAGTGCTAAAGCAAGGAAACCGAATTCGAATAAAATAATATTATACTAAGATGATTTCATATGGAGCGTGCGAGATGGGTGATGGGATAGAACAATGAAAACATCTAACTCATGTTAGTATGTACCAAAAAGGTGTGACTCATCGCAAACATTTTAATCGTTGTATTTGAATTTTAATGAATATCAATTATTTAAATCCACATCAATGTTGACGAATAATCAATTTCTTAATTCAACTAATTGATCCGATTCAAGCCGATATCCGATGGGACTGGGCCTACGCTAAGCCCAAATAAGTTATTCGTCCATTCTTTATATTACACGTCTCACAAACAGTACACTTGGGTTGAGGCTAAATCGAAATCGAAAATCCGTTGTAGTTTCTTTTAAGTAATTCCTCCTACCTTAGTAGATACATTTAAAATTTGTAAAACAATCAATAATGATCCTATCATTTTAGGTATCGTTCCATTAAAAAATGTAAATTTTAATTTCATATGGTATATTTTAAAAGCTTAGGAGAAACTTATGGCTGATGTTTTAGGATTATGATATCATTTCCCTATATTTATTTATGATATACTTAATTGTTGGGCTAAGGTTAATGGGCTATTGGACTAAGGCTTAATCTATTTTGTGCTAAAGTTATTGGTTTTTTAATTCAACGATAACCGAGTCTCATGATCTCATCACATATGTACAAGCCCAATCATATACTCTAGGCCCGATTTCACTTCTCTTAGCACATAAATTCTTTTACCGATTATTTTGGAAGCTTTAAATCAAACATAATTTGCCAGTTAACTAAGAAAGCAATTCCTAATCATAATTCAATATTGAAAAAAGCAATCTAAGATGGATAAATGTTCTCGTATAAAAGGCGAGAAATTTGAATATATTACGATTATATTACTACTTCTTGAATACAATATATAGTATTGAACTAATAATATGTTTTATTTTTAAGTTTTTTACATCTCGACTGTTAGTTACCTGTATTTACACACGAAGACAGCCATTAAAACTTCTTTTACGTACGTCAAGATATGTTGATAAAGACCGATGCCACCTTTTGTAATCAATATAATAGCTATATATTTAAATTACAATATTACGAATCTTGTAGTTAGTCTTATCGTTTCGGGGGATCGTTTGAAGTGGACAGGCTGGACTTAAATGTCAATAATTTTAAAAAGCAGGGGCTTATTTAAGAAATTTTGAAAAATATTAAGGGTGTAATTGAAGAGCTTACCACATGTTTGCTGTTATAAGGCTGGGATGTCTTTTTCCACTTTCCTCATCTTTCATAGTATTTGACAATCCTACCCTCCACCAACCATTTTATTCCCTTTGAAAATAACAGTAGGTATTATGTCCGTGCACGGTCTAATAACCGAACTAATAATTGAAAAAGTGGTTTTAGCCGGATCGAATACCAAACCAAGCCGAGAATCGGCCTTTACTGAATCGAGAATCGAGAAAGTTTCTTTGACTTGGACCGGAACTGTCAGAATTGGACCGAAATTGATTTTGCATGAAAAATTAGAAACGAAAACCGATATAGCTCCAGTACGACAGTTCTGGTTGGTTCTTTGTCTAGTTTGCAGA
The DNA here is from genome assembly GCA_963853835.1 of Calendula officinalis. Lineage (NCBI taxonomy): Eukaryota > Viridiplantae > Streptophyta > Magnoliopsida > Asterales > Asteraceae > Calendula > Calendula officinalis. Next base: position 25,755,835 of record OY970820.1, read on the forward strand.
GACCTATTGTGTACATAATTAACTAGTTATTTTAATTTGCAAATGTTACATTATTGACTACCGTGGAGGTATTCTAATTCCATATATGCTATTGACTTTATCCAAAATATGTAAAAAAATATTAAGCAAAGAAGGAAAATATAAATTTTTAAGAGAAAGTGTCCCTTTTAGGAAGTTAGCATTATATTTCCAGTAGAGAAATAGTAACTAATCATATATGCTTTAATGTAATATTTAATTAGTATATGCTTATAACTAAAGCAATTTTATAATTGCTTCCTTTTGTAGATTCTTTCATATATAACTGCAAAAAGCATCCCCCAACTCACCATCTCTTAAACAATACTTCATCTCCTTCTTCATCATTTATATTTATATTTTGTTCTTCAATTTCTTCGAGTGTTTTTGATCATTTCATAATCTTAATATTTCAAAATGGATTGTTCAATATGTAGCGCGATGCCGTATAATTTGAGGCCTCCAAGGAACACCATTTGTGTAGCTTGTTATGAAGGTGCCAAAAGTATTATTGCCATGACAAACAAGATCGATGATCATAAAGTTTCTGGGAAATACTCCAGCGATCCTTCGGTTCCTAATTCATCTAAGGTAATTTATTAAATATCTAATTAAATATTCAAGGTTTTATTACCATTTTGCTAATTCTTCATGAAATTTAAGCTGGTTTTCATTCAATTTAATGAGTTGCAACTGTTAAAAACTTAAAAACATGATCAGAAATAAGTAGGGGTGAGCTAGCGTGGTCCAAAACTGAACCGAAACTAATAGAACCGAAAATGAAAACGGTGAATCAAAACCAAAACCGAACCGGTTACATTTATTCGATTTTGGTTCGGTTCGGTTCTGGTCCTGTTCGAATTTTTAGGTCAAATGCTCATCCTCATCCAAAGACCGAACCGAAGCGAAACAAATAGAATCGAAACCGAAAACGATGAACTTTCAAAGCCGAAACCGAACAGATAACATGTTATCGGTTTCTTTCGGTTCGGTTTCGGTCGGTTTTCGGTCTGATTCAGTTTTTTCGGCCCAATGCACCCCTAGAAATAAACATGCAAAGTAGAAAAAGATTATGCAATAGTCTTCGATTAAAGTAGTATTAATAAATTTAATTTTGAACAAATTGCCATTTCGATGGTATAACTTGGTGAAACCAGGCGATTGGATATAAAAACCTGGTTGAATCGGCTGGTCGAACCGAAATAACTTTTTTTTAAAGTTAGATAAATAAAATAGACATTAATTTTTATGTAGATTATGGAACTTTAAATGATAAATTTGGTGGAAAAATAGGTTTTGGGAAAAAAATTATTTTTTATATTATTAATTTATTTTTGTCATTTGTACATTGTCTAGATAATTAGTGTATCATAAATATTCAAAGGGAGTATTGTCATCTAGTTCAACTAGTTGGCTAATTTGGTCATCATAAAAATCGGTTTTCAAAATAATGGTTTATGATATTAGTTCACTTTCTTGATCTTACCTTTTTCACATCTATTTTTCTAATTAGGTGTGTTTACTTTTTATTTAATTAATTACTACAAAACTTACAACGTTGTCTTTACGTAATTTCCTTTTTGGGATTGCCTTTTCATAGATGGGTATTATCCCTCGCTATCATTTCCAACGATGAAATATGAACTAGCGAAGTTGACAGTCAGAAAATTGGTGAAAAAAATTAAGGAATATGTTGAAAAATTGCAGGGTTTCTTGAGTTCGTTGAAATGGTTGAAGGAGATGAAGAAGATGGAAGAAGAAATCAATCACAAATTGGGATTTTTAAGTGGATTTAAGGCTGCATTTAGAGATCAAATTCATACCGACATTCTTATCAAGCCTGGTGATGATGATCCCTCCATACCTGCCCATAGAGCATTACTGGTACTGCTATCTTCCTCTATTTTTAAAACATGATGATTGTATGCGTAGTTTACTAAAACTATTTTAATCATTTGTAAAATTTGCATTTTACGATTTGATGATGTTGTTAAACATAGTCTGCTAAGTGGGTAAAATATCATATTTTTATGATATCTATTTGACTTAGGCATTTGGCAAAAGCAATGGGTAAGGAGGGGTTTGCTTTGTTAACATTTTGTTAATTATATAAATATAAATAACTTATACTTCCTCCATCCGTAAGTAAATCACTTTCTTTTTTGGGTGTATGAAAATAAGTAAATTACTTTAATATTTTATCTTATTTGGTAAGTTTTTATATTTAAAATTACCTCTTTACCCTTACACCTTTTTAAACATCATTAAAGGTGTGGGACCCCATTCATTTTTGTCATCTTCCTATAAAAGCAACAAAATAGTAAAAAGTGTAGGTCTTCATCCATTCTAATTATCCAATTTAATTTCACTAATTTCTTATTACCTTATTTTTACCTCAAAAAACATTAACTTTAAAGTTATTCACTTATTTTGATACGAAAGAGTATATTGAATATGATTACAAATAATAAGGATAAGATGCCAATCAACTAAGTTTTAGATACATGGATTTAAACTGTTCCCTCCAACTAAATACTCATTGATAAGAGCAAATAAGGAAGCCTAAGCAATAATTGATGTCAACTATATGGAGTGACCAAATGGCTAATAGCCTATGGATATAAGATTTTTGGATGTGTTTTTCATTAGTCTGTGAATATGGGTTCGAGTTGTGTAATGGATAATATGATATATATATATATATATATATATATATATATATATATATATATATATATATATATATATATATATATATGAGTAATTTAGAGGGTATGCATTATACTGTTAAAAAATAATATTATATACTAACAAATACATTATTTTTAGTGAAGTTTTACTAAAGGTTATTGGATTAATGTGCACGGGTTTAAAATCTTATTTTGGGCGTTTAAACATGAAACGTGAAAGTGCAATATTGAGTAGGTAGCATCTGTTTTGGGCTTTGATTAAGAAATGTTCTTAGTATTCTCAAAATAAAATCATGTGAACTAGTGGCCCAAACTAAGCCTAAATATGATTAAAATACACATTTTTATTATTTGCATATGCTCACTATCTTGAATCACAATTTATAATAAATAAATGATATTTATTTCTACTATTTATTGTACTCATTTTTCTATCCACTTAAAATAACATTTGTAGTCTATTAAATCTTTTTTAATGTTATTTTACTTGATTTTGACACGTGTCTTGATCTAATGAGTAAGAAGATAAGTAGAAACAAATAGTAGAAAGCAATACCATTACTCTTTATGATAATATTCTTATATTTTGTTTGTAGAGAATCGTTCAAGGAGGTCCATCATTTTTATGAAGTCCCGAGTAACAAATTTGAACCATTGATCAATAAGATCTAATGGTCAAAATTAATCACATATTTTATACATGAAGGGTATTTTGGTCATTTGGCACTTAAAAAAAATCATTTTTTTTATTATTTATTTTTTTATTGATATGACCATTAGATCATATTGATCAATGGTTGAGATTTGTTCCTCGGGAATTCGTAAAAATGATGGACATCCTTGAACGTAACTTTTTGTTTGTAATACAGGCAACAAGGTCGAATATATTTAAAAACATGCTCGATTCGGATGGATGCAAAGCCGCACCAAATGACTCAATTACCCTTCCCGAACTAAACCACGACGAACTTAAATCTTTACTGGAATTCCTTTATAGTGGTGATTTGCCCAAAGAAAAGCTCGATAAACACCTATATTCGTTAACAATAGCAGCAGACAAATATGAAATCCCATTTTTACAAAAATTCTGCGAGAATAGAATGCTTGAAGTACTTAACACAAATAATGCACTCGATATTTTAGAAATTTCCGATACTACTTGTAACCGTAACTTAAAGGACATTGCATTAAGTTATGTTGTTAAAAATATGGAGGATATAGTTTTTGCATCAAGATTTGATGTTTTTGCTCTCAAGAATCCACATTTGACCGTTCAAATTACAAGGGCGTCCTTCATGGAAATAAAAAACCGAAGAGGTGATTCATGATCTATGTACAATTTGGCACGTGCAATTTTTCATATATATAAAGAAAAAGTTGGCTGTATTATTTTGTGTTTTGTTTTGTTTATATGATAGTATTAACTTATTAGATACCATTTGAGTGTATATCTAAAAGGAAAGCATGTCGTTAAGCCAAAAGTTACATATTTGTTACAAAAAAAATGAATAAAATGTGTTATAAACATAAATTTACTAAGGCATGTGGTATCCATATTTTTTGCCACATCACCGCCACCTAAGCAACCACATCACCACCACATCACATCTTTTGGTGGAAATACCCACCACACCACACTATTTTATTTTCCATCTCATCATTTCATTTCCATTTATTTTTCACACAAATAATATTAAACTTCCATTAAAATTAAAATAACAATACATTAAATTAAAACTACAAATACTTAAAATCAAAAATAACAATACTTAAAAATTTTAAAAACTAAAAATTTAAAAACTACAATTCTAACTCGCTCATGGCTTTTTGAGCCCTTTCCTTCGCGGCAAGTAGATGTTCAAGATCTTCTTGCGTCATGCCTGGCGTCGGTTGCATATTCAAAATACTCAAATTATTGATCATTCTTTGTTCGGTTTGAAGCGTCCTCTCCATTTGAACTTGTTGACACGCATCTCTATGCGCTCGTTCGTTGCCTCAACGTGATCGTTTAATCGTTTTTGAATTTCTTCCCTATGCTTGATCTTCGCTTCCTTTTCCGCCGCATGCCTACCCGCTCGTTTAGCATTGTCTCTTCCAATTGGTCGTTGAAGAGGTGGGGTTTCATCAATGTCGTCGAATAGGTCATCTGGAAATTCATCGTCCCCTGCATTAAGGTCGACACGAGAACGACCATCAGAAACATCAACCGATTGTGAACTTTTTGAGCGCTTCGATTGTTGTTGATCTTTAGTAATTGTGCCGATCCATTTTGGATCCTCTTTTAAAATCAACCAATGTCGATCTAGCTCAAAATTATGGCATTTTTTTTCAACTTTGTATTGTTTCTTGGCGGCCTCCAAAACATCAAACTCGGCCATTCCGCTACTTCTTTCCGACGAGAGTTTGTTGTATATACCATTAAAATTTGTAACCTTGTTGTTTATGTCACGCCATTTGCTACTAAGACTATTGCCTTTTCGGTATGGCGGGACTCCCATGAAGCTATGAAATTTAGAAAGAATGGCTTCCCAATAGCTTTTAATTTTCATGCCATTCCCGTCCTTCTCGTTTTTAGAAGTGCCACACCAAGCTCGGCACAACGCAAGTTCCTCCTTTTCCGTCCATGAAATTTGTGTGTCTTCTTCCACATCTTCTTCCACAACTTTTTCAACAACTTCTTTTTCTTTCCTTTTCCCCTTCCCTTTCCCCTTTCGCTTGCTCCCCCCCCCCCCCCCCCCCCCCCCCGGCTTGTGGTTCTTGTGTTTGAGTTTGTTGAGAAAGTAGTTGTTGTTGAAAATATTGGCCGGTGGGTGCAAATTGAGATACATTTTGTGAATATTGGGGTTGTTGAAATTGAGGTTGAAATTGATGTGCGGTTTGTGGATAAAAGTGAGGTGGGACAACACCGGAATTTATGATGTTGACATATGGCTCGAAGCTATCAAATCCAAGGTTCGGTGGTATATTTTGTTGTGAAGGTTGGTTGGGTGTTTGTGGAGAGTTGTTGTGTGGATCCATTGCAAATAGAGAGGTATGAAGACTGGAGTTTGTAGAGAGTAAAATGGATTAATTGTGTGTGTAAAATGAGTGAAAGTATGTAAATATATATAGGTAAATAATTATAAAAAAAGTTTTTTTTTTAAAATTCCAACGGCTATAATGCCGTTCCCCAACGGCTATATCGATCAAAAAGCAACAATCCACGCCCGTTGTCGAGCGTTGCCCGTGGGCTGCATCCTCCACGCCGGACCCCAACGCCGTTGTTGGGGGGGGGGGGGGGGGTGTTCCGGTTTCGTGCACGCCGTGGGGGGTGTGAGGTGGACACCACGCCGGTTTGAGCGTGATCCTATACCGAGGAGCCTATAGGAAAAATGATATCGATGAGGGAAAAAATGCTAATCATACATGAGTTAAAACATTATTGATGAATAATACAAACCAATAATGGTTACATTTTATGTTTGTACATACTTAATAGTTTAGTAAACCCATGTTAAAACCTCAAATAATTCCAAAAACAATTAACATAGTTTTAAATTTTAATACCAACATCCAATCTAGAACTCTATTGGAGTTAAGTTTTTTTTTTTTTTGAACGGTGTCTAATAAGTTAATACACTCAAAACGGTATCTAGTAAGTTATTAAACTGATTATAAATTTAGCTTTTGGGCTGCCCAAAAACTCAGAATTCCTTGCGTTCGCTCAATGGTTCACAAGGATTAATTACTCTTGAGTCCTAAATTACTTGTGACCAGTATAACATAAAGTGGCTATGGATATATTTCTTGTGGACACCAAAAGATTTTTGAGTTCTGAACCACAAAAACTAGCATTTTTATGGCTTGTAGACATATTGTATATAGAAGTGTGCACTTTGTGATGCTTAAGATTGTCTGGCCCACATGATTAAAGTTTTGTACCGACTCATAACCATGTTTTAACTAACTCCTTGATGCACCAGATGTTATTAACCAATGGTGGTGTCTTAGTGGATAAATTTTGTCCCCAAAAAGTATTGATTTTTTTAGTAGGTCTCAAATTTAATCCTCGTGCCAATAGAAAAATATCCCCGGCCATGGAGTTTCACCAGTGACGCCGACTACCCGCAAAGCAAGTGGTCGCAATGAAACTAGTCGGCTCGCAAAACATATTGAAAACTAGGTTATCAAACAAAAAAAATGTCACAAAAATTATCCAGAAAAAGACTTTTACACATGCAAGTTTTTCTTAGTGAGATGAACTAGCTTGTTTCAAACTTTTAATCTTCTAAGTACTTTCATTAGGTTCAAGAACCACAATCCAATATAGGCATCTGAAATCTAGTACGTAACCCTCGGACCCTATCAATGTATCATGTTTTTTTAGCATTTCGAAATTGAGCATCATTTGGGCCCAATAGCATCAAACAGGCCCAACTTAAAGATTGTCAGAAGAAGATCGTTTAGTGGCTAAACTTGATCATAGCAAATAGTCAAAGGGACTCAAATTATCATTAAGTTGATGTTTGATTTGAACTTAATTGACTTAATATAAAAATAACTTAACATATTAAGTTTATTAAGTTTTGTTTGGTTTTTTGCTTTATGTAAAAGGATTGACTTAATATGAAAAGTAATGGGATGCGAGTCTCCCCTTTAAATCACTACTTTCTCCATTTTACCCTTTCATTTTATCATGTAAAAACCTACGAATCCCACTAATTCTTAATTTATGCATTACTTTTGGCATATTATTATTATTATAAAAACCCATGCATGTTTGAATTAACGTCTTTTTTATGATATTTCATATTATAATAGCTTTTAAGTTTTGTGCATTAATATAATTAAATAAATTAATATTATTATTTCCTATAAATAATTTTTAGTCTATAATTTATACTTCCTCCGTATCACTATAAGTGATACACTTTCCATTTATGGGTGTTTCACAATAAGTGATACACTTCAAAAGTTATCTTATTTGACAAAAATGTGGGACCCAACCTCCACTAACTATCCACTTTAATAAAGTAAAATTACCCTTACACCCTTACTTTTACTTTTAAAACTAATTAATACTCCCTCCGTCCCACAAAAAACTTCCCATTTCACCTTATATTTTTGTCCCACAAAAAACTTCCCATTTCATACACTTGATGGGCTCCACATAATAAAATACTATTAAAACTAAGGACCCACCATTAACTATCCAATAACTATCTTTCTCTCTCCAAACCAATCTTATATTTTAATCAAAACTATTACCAATTACCCAACCACTAACTATTACATAAAAACTTGTGCCAAAGTGAAATGGGAAGTTTTTTATGGGACGGAGGGAGTATCACTTTATTCAAGAAAAGTGGGACCCATCATCCACTAATTATTTACTTTAATCTTTTGCCTCAAACTCCGTGATCTTCCAAATGTATCCCTTATTGTGATACGGAGGAAGTATTTACTTATTTTATTTTGAATTTTATTCAGTTAGTTGATTAAACATCAAAATCTAATATCATAATTTCATATCTAGACAGTGCTCATAAATTCAAAGGGATGCTTTATCCAGACAATATTTAATAAAAAAATAAAAAAACAGGCCCTTATAAGTACGCGTAACTGTTCGGGTCAAAAGGGATCCGAAAACATCCGACAAATAAAATCTTAAGACCCGCCTCCAACAGCTTTCTTCACCAGTTCGAGTTTAATTAGGGTTTTGCAGACTCTTATTGGCGGCAACACCACATTCCATTTGTTAAGCTGCCATGGGGAAATCGAAGAGCTCAAGGAAGGGGAAGAAAGCATGGAGAACAAATATAAGCACAGAAGATATTGAAGATTTCTATGACAAATCCAGCAAAGACGCACTTTCTGGTGGTTCGCTTACTGAAGTTCCTAGTGATTCTCTGTTCTTCGTCGACAAATCCAGAGGTTAACATCTTCAAATTCTTAATGATTTGTTATATAAGTGTGCCCTAGCTCTTTCTTCCTGAATTTGTATATGCGTTTTCTTCTTTCTAATCCATGATTCGCCTGTTTAGCATCGCACTAGATATGCTGCTTCAAATCATAATTTTCATCGTAAATCATTGGCTTGCCAGAACTTTTTTAAAAATGCAATTTTTACTGTTCAAATAGAAATTAATTTTGTTTATCTATGTCGCCTGCCTATGATGTTTGGTTGAACAAACATAAATTTGTGTGTGAAATTTCCTATTCAGATCTTTCTGTCAAGCGTAAAATTGACAAACACAGAGAGAAGATACTTCGTGTTGACAGCATACTACAAAAGAATTCGTTTGTAAAACCTATACCTTCATCACATCAGAAAAAATCGAAGATAAAACGGAAACAAATTCAGACGACAGAAAGTTATTCACAGGTTCGTTCAAGTTTCAATATTCTTAGGAGCCTTGAAACCTTTTTAATTGTAGTACTGAAATGTGGTTGTGATCGATGATGATGTTGTTCTGTTATTTTTCCAGACAGATGGCGCCACAGAAACCCCCATGGTTGATATATGGAATGGTAAAAGTTTCTTCTTTCTTAGTTCTTCATACATGGATCATAATTTTGTGCTGAAGTTAGATTACTAAATGTTTTTCAGGCGACCAAGCTGTAAAGAAAAGAAAGGTATAAAACTTTACGTAACTTATGGTTATTTTAGTAATTTTCTTTTAACTAATTTACTGCATATAACAACAAATGTTGTTTTTACAGGTCAATAATAAGGCTATTGTAATTCCTGCTGTGGAAGTAGAGCCACCTGGGTGTTCCTACAATCCATCATCTGAATGTCATCAGGTCACCTAATTACATATTCAAATTATATAACCTTTATTTCTAAAATTAAAAAACAATTTACCGATTCTTAATATTTTCTACAGGATTCATTGGCTCATGCTGTTGCAGATGAAATGCAGAAAGTTTATACAAAAGAATTGCGCCCTGCACCTGTTCCTTTAACTGTTGAGGGAGAAGCTATTAATGAGGAAGATGTGTGTAGTTTATTTATTATTTTTTTTTTTTTGTATCTAATGATTGGAAAACTTCACAGATGTATTTTCTTGATGCCAACAATGAGAGTGATGACGATGATGATGTTGATGAAAACAATTTTGCAGATATTGAAAAGAGGTATGTTCATCTAGTTGTCATCATTTATTAGCATACATTTTTTATTTATTAAATATGAGTTTATTTAATATTTGTTTGACAACAAAATGAACATATGTTTTGCAGGCCTTTTAAAACAAAGAGAGTAACACGAGTAAAGCTAAATAGGAGAGCTAGAAACAAAGAACGGTTGAAAATGGAAGCCGAAGTAAAAATGACAAAGGAATTTACTAAAGAACTCGACAGGTAATTATCTAAATATTACCTATTTTTTCTTTTTCATTAATATATATATATTTTTATTAAGATATTAAATATTATTTACAGCTTACCAGATATAATAAATGAAATTGCAAAAGACGATGAAGAAAAAAGCAAGAGACATCTTCGACGTGTTGTTGCTAAACAAGAAAGACTAAAATCGTGTCCACCACGTTTAGGGAGGCACAAGTAGGGCTTGCTATTTATTTATTTATTATTTTATTTTATAAAATAGTATTTAAGTTGATAGAAATTATGTTACATTGCAGATTTGAACCTGCACCTGTTCAAGTATTGTTATCTGAAGAAATTACTGGTTCTTTAAGGAAGTTGAAGGTATGTAGTTTTTACAAACTACAACTTGCTTTAAATTTAATAATAATAATAATGAAAAATTAAAATTGTGCTTATTAATATAGGCATGTTGCACCCTTGCAAGAGATCGATACAAGAGCCTTGAGAAAAGAGGAATTATTGTGCCTACAGCTAAGAGTGGCAGGTATGATTATACATTATTTTGTGGGGTATGATATTTATTATGTAGCTGCAAATTTTAAATTTATTATAAATAATTTATGCAGGAAATAAAAATGTCCAAAAACTAATGGATAGGAAGGGATGTATACTTTACTTGTTGACTTTGACCATTGGTGGTGGCAAGTATTCAGTTTTGTTTTTGTTTTTTTTTCCTCAAAAACTAGAGATGTATTGGTATGTTTGAAGAATCAGAAGAATTACATACCTTCACAGTTTATTAAGCTTATGTTTTAAACAGTTTGAATTGTTTAGATCAAATGGTGTTTATTATCATTTAAATTTGTCAAAAAATGGCATGGTCGCACAAAAAACATCTTGCTCGCACAAAAACATTTAACAGTCGCGCAAAATAAATCGAATTCAACCTATTTTTAGTTTATTTTAATAATTAGCTCTATTTTATTTTATCATATGGTAACTGTTTTTTAGATATTAGCAAAGAAGAGACTAAGAGCTTGGTTCATAATTACATATGTGGCTCATTTGACAACCTATCATTTTTCAAATAAAATAATATGATACTATTATTTATAGTAAAAAACACGTTTAAAATTTAAAAATCCTGGAAAAAGCACAATATAACTTTTTATATAATTATCATTTATAACTTGAAAACGTCGACTTTTTGTTACCTTTGATTTTAAAATAATATTTACAGACGAAATAAATCAACTTTAATTACATCATTTATTACTTTAATTAGTCTATCAATACAACAATCTAGAGGACTATTTCTGTATTTTTGCCATTTAAAGCAATATCGCTGTAGCGCTGGACGTATAGGGTCGCTATTCAGTCAACTAAACGATGTCGTATGGACTGAATAATTTAATTTAAACAGCTGCTACTTGCAGATATTTTAGGTGGTAAACAAAAAAACAACCTTCTCATCATTCGTCCGTTTTTGCCCTTCTTTTTGCTGCGTTATCCCCAATATATCTTCATCAATCGAAGGTGTTATTAGTGGATATATGATGAATTTGAGCTAGGTTTTCTACTACAGGTACGAATTTGTTCTCATAAGCACTTTCAGATCTTGCTTTGTTCGTACGATTTTAAGATTCTTCCATTTGCACGTTTTTTCATGTACAGAGACATGTTTGAATTTACCAACTCTTGAGGTTTTTGGTAGATGTTGTTGATCAGTATTTGCTTTGTGGCTACTTATGCATATCGATAAGCTGAAGTTGTTTAACAACTCAATTTTGACATAATAATGACAAATTTAGGGTTAGTTTAAGTTTGAAAACAGTACTGTGTTTTTGATATTGAGGTTTAGCTTTTAGTTTGATGAATTAAAATTAGCTCTGTTTTAAAATTTAGGGAAGTTGGAAGGTAGATGTTTTTAGCAAAATAGATGCAATTTGAATTCTCCGGTCAAAATTAACATTTGTAAATGTTGTTAATCAATTTGTCACGTGAAATTTGTTACAAGTAGAACTTTTGACTGCTTTCTGTCATGTGAAGATTGTTACGAAACCAATATCTACCTTATCCTAATTGCAAGTTATGCTATAAAGTTTAATTAATATTCTATGATTTTTCTCTAGCAAACTTTACGAGTTCTCATTTTATTGGCCATCAATTGACTGGTTTAGTTATTTATCTTTTTTTTCTTCTTTTATTTAATATAGAGCTACAATGCTTCCAAATGATAATGGTGGAATTGAAGATGATAAATCTAATGGATGTAAAACAAAAACTCGTGCTCCTTTAAATATCGAAACATCTCGAAGGGGATTTCTTAAAGATGAAGATAATCAAACTCCAAGTTCTGGCAGCTCAATAACCAGAACCCCGAGTTTTCTTCCATTTGGCAATTTAGGCACACCAACTGCAAAATTTCAACGAATTGCACAACAAAAAGACGAATTCTCACGAACCGTACCTTCAAGCACAAGCCAAGCAATCCGAGATCGCCTCACTAGAGTGTTCTCCAAGAAAATCGATTGGGTATCCCTCCAGAAATTAGCAAAAGAATGGATAAGAAATCCAATGAACATGGTCCTTTTTATCTGGATTCTAGTCGTTGCTATTTCTGGTGCAATATTGTTCCTTGTTATGACAGGTATGTTAAACCATGTTCTCCCCAAAAAAAGTCAACGAGACGCATGGTTTGAAGTCAACAACCAGATTTTAAACGCATTATTCACACTCATGTGTCTTTACCAACACCCGCAACGTCTTTACCACCTTGTACTCCTTATAAGATGGAGATCAGAAGACGTTACGAAATTAAGAAAAATATATTGTAAAGATGGAACTTATAAACCGCACGAGTGGGCCCACATGTTGGTAGTTATTCTACTCCTTAATCTCAACTGTTTTGCACAATATGCATTATGCGGTCTTAATGTTGGGTATAAAAGATCAGACAGACCCGCAATTGGTGTGGGAATAACTATATCTGTTGCAATTGGTGCACCCGCAATCGCTGGTGTTTATTCGGTAATTAGCCCACTCGGTAAAGAATACGATACACCTTCTGATGAAGAATCACAACAAACGGTCAACATTAGTCAACCAAGTCAACAAAAGGTCAAATCGTTCGAAAGAAGATTCTCGTTCGCCCCACGAGACGAGCAAACACAAACAATCGAAACGAGCCCGAAATGGAGCGGGGGTATTTTCGACTTTTGGCAAGATATTTCCTTAGCGTACCTATCGTTATTTTGTAGCTTTTGTGTTTTCGGGTGGAATATGGAACGGCTCGGGTTCGGGAACATGTACGTTCATATCGCGACATTTTTATTATTCTGTTTAGCGCCTTTTTGGATATTTAATTTGGCGGCAATTAATATTGATGACGAAACCGCACGAGAAGCGTTAGGTGTTACTGGAATATTCCTGTGTGTGTTCGGTCTACTGTACGGTGGATTTTGGAGAATTCAAATGAGAAAAAGATTTAATTTACCCCCAAATAATTCATGTTGTGGGAAGCCAGCTGTCACCGATTGTGCGTTATGGTTATTCTGTTGCTGGTGTACACTTGCACAAGAAGTCCGTACTGGTAACGTTTATGATATTAAAGAGGATAAATTTTACAAAAAAACCGGTGATGAAATTGAAATTGAAAATCGGGATATTCCTATATCAAGTTTGGCCCGTGAAGAAGAATTCGGGTTCAGATCTGGCCCGAGTTCTCCACTTCAAAATACTTCATTATTGCCTCATAATTCAAAATCGCCAAGCCCTAGTAGGTTTCTGAAAGAACATCAAAGTCCATCGCGGTTGGAAGATAATTCTCGTTTAAGAAGTAATGATGTAATTATGGACCCACCTGTTCAGTCTGTTATTCATCGGCAAGGTAATTAAGCAAAAATTAATTAAATTCTCGTTTTGTAAAGTTCGTCTTTCTCGTGCATTTCGTATAGTTTGTTATATTTTTAAGTTTTTGATGATTTTGTATTTTGAGGAAACACTATCCGAATGTGAATTTTAAGTATTTAAAAACGAGTTTTGATGCCTCGTTCTGAATTCTGATGATGTTGTATCTGGATACTTGAAAATTTAGTAGAACCCGCAGGTTATTCTCATGTAACACATACCGAGTAGATTCATGTCTTTTTTTTCTGTTTCTAACGGGATGTTTTCGGATGTGTGTTGTGCATCAGCTGGGATGGAGGTGACTTGGCCTCGTAGTTGAAAGCTGTGATGGAAAAGAGAGTACATACTATAATAATAAGTTGAATGTAAATTGTAATGAATGCTGTGATGGACAAGAAAGTACATATATAATAATAAGTTGAATTAGTTGATTTTAACCGCGGAGATTTTCATTTGATACCCCAAAGAATGTTTACTAATATTCGTACAATCATGAAATTATTTTCTTCAATAATTATAATATGAGGATAGTGAGCGTGTGGCTGTCACGCACTCAAGTTTAGGTGTGAAACAACTCAAAACTATGTAGTTTTGGTTTAAAAACTACATTTTACACACATTTGATGATTTTCAGTCATATTAAAACACTTGGAGAACAAAAAAAACTCATACACACACATGCACATGTGTTTAATATGAACACCAATTTAAGAAACATAACCTTGAAATACCACTACAAAGAAAAAACATAATTAAGACAACTTTGAAGATGGGGTTTATATGGACTTTGATCACCTAGGGCTTGGATTTAGACGTAATTTGATGAACTAATGAGTTTATGTGATGAGTTTCAAGTGTTTTTAACCAAAATCACATTGTTTTAGATGGTTCAACACCTAAGGTTAGGTATGTGACAGTCACACATTTACTTTTCCCTTATAATATTATACAAAATTTGAAATGTAAATCAAGTTGGTAAATATTATATTACTAATCTGAGCATTATAGTTTTTTAGATAAAAATTTCAATTATTAAAATAAAGAGGGTTAAAATATAAATATTTCAATTCAATTATAACTAAAGTATTAGAAATAAAAACAAAAATTCTTTATTGAATAATTAAATGTTGCATATTTAAGCTTATAATTGAAGATGAAAATGATGTAAAGTTAATACTGAGACCGGTGCCAATGGTGACGGGAACTGACGCCGTCAGTTTCTGCCAACTCAGCGCCACGTCAGCATACAAACTAACTAACACTAAACTGACGTACCCATGCCAACAGTACTCCGTCACTTCACCAACTTTAATTAAATTACTTTCTTTTTAATTAAAACAAAAATATAACTAAAACATAATACTTTTATTAAAATAAAACAAACATTACAATAATTTAAAAACATAAAAAAAAAGAAAAAAGAAATACAATAATTTAAAAACATAAATTAACGTTGGCGGAAATTTGGTGGGAGTTGCGAAATGTGGTCGACTAGTGCATTGCGAAGTCTATGATGCGTTGCTTGATCCCGTAGTTCTTTGGCCATTCGAGTGTGTGTTGCAACTCTCTCATTCCACGAGCGATGCGGTGTGTTTGCCGGGTTATCCATATACGCCTCCTCAAGTGGACACATGTTGCGACCGTTGTCCTCAATTATCATGTTGTGTAAAATTATACAACAATACATGATTCGGCTTATTTTATTGACGCTATATGGTCTTGCCGGGTTTTTAAGGATTTGCCAACGACCTTGTAACACACCGAATGCTCGTTCGATATCTTTTCTTGCGGCTTCTTGATACCTTTTAAACCGAGTTTGTTGTTCAGATAGCGGATACTTAAATGTCTTCACAATGGTTGCCCATTCCGGATATATCCCGTCACCAAGATAGTATCCTTTAGTGAATTGTTGCCCGGCAATGACAAAAGGAATAGTGGGAGTTCTGTCTTGCAGCAAGTCCTTGAATAAGTCTGATGCATTAAGGACATTGATGTCGTTGCTCGAACCAGCTGGGCCAAAGTAAGCATGCCAAATCCACAAATCATAAGACGCGACCGCTTCTAGCATGATCGTTGGCTCCCCCTGGCCACCTCGTGTGTATTGGCCTTTCCATGCCACTGGACAATTCCTCCAAGGCCAGTGCATGCAATCGATGCTGCCGAGCATACCCGGAAAACCATGCACCTCAGCATGACGTTGATGTAAGCGCTCGACGTCATGCGCGTTGGGTTTTCTTAAGTACTCAGCTCCATATAGATGAAATACACATTTGACAAAATTATCCAAACAATCATACGATGTTTGTTGTCCCATGTGTAGATATTCATCAAACAAATCGGCTGAACAACCATAGGCCAATTGTCGTACAGCGGATGTACATTTTTGAAGAATATTAAAACCCGCTCTTCCGGTAGCGTCGTCCCGTTGACGAAAATAAAAAAAATGCGGGGGTAAAGGAGTCTCAGAGTAAGAAGTTATACCGTCACATATACGGAGGAATAACGAACGCGACATACGAAAACGTCGCCTAAAATAATCCAGCGGGAACGTGGGATTTTCAGCAAAGTAGTCTGCGTACAAACGCTCACCGGCACCTTCACGATCTCGTGGGATATATCTTCTCGGCGCTCTGGGGATCGGCTCGATATCTTCATCGTCCTCTGTATCAGATGAAAAAGCATTAACAATGCCTTCCATTTCGGCACTGTAAGTATTGGCGCACGCCAAAATAGCTACCAAATCGGAATCATATTCGGCAGAGGAATCAGAAGCATTAGACATTTTGATTTTTTGATTTTTTTGATTTTTTTGAGAGAGAAATAAGTTGATTGTGGTGTAAAAAATAGAAGAAATGAGTGGGTATTTATAGATGTAAATGAGGATGAATTTTTTTTGAATTTTTTTGAATTTTTTTGAATTTTTTCGGATTTTTTTAATTTATTACCGTTTTTTTAATTTATTAATATATATTTTCGAATTTATTACCGTTAAAAAAAAAAAGAAAAAAAAAATGCTTTTTTTTCATTGGCTGGAAGGTACACATGGGCCCCACATCACGCTCCTCTTCCCGTCTTCTCTCTCGCCACTTAAGCGACCGGCGGCCAACCGGCGGGCCAACCGGCGGGCCGTGCCAACGGCGCCGGTTCCGGCGGTGGCCAACCGGCGGCCAACCGCACGTCCGATGGCACCGGTCTGATTGCGTCATATGTGGAGTAACGGATCCATCACCCTGCACGAAACCAATGAGTAAGAGTCAAACATTTCGGCTGATTTATTAAGAAAAAATTAAATTGAGCACTATTCATCATCAATGATAAATGTTATATAGTAAAAGATAAAAATTTCAATTATTAAAATAAAGAAGGTTAAAATATAAATATTTTAATTCAATTATAACTAAAGTATTAGAAATAAAAACAAAAATTCTTTATTAAATAACTGAATGTTGCATATTTAAGCTTATAATTGATGATGAAAATGATGTAAAGTTAATATTTGATTGCGTCATATGTGGAGTAATGGATCCATCACCACGCACGAAACCAATGAGTAAGAGTCAAACATTTCGGCTGGTTTATTAAGAAAAAATTAAATTAAGCACTATTCATCATCAATGATAAATCTTATATAGTAAATTACATGCCTTGTAAAACTTAGCTAGAAGTAAAGAAAAACTAATATTTTTCTAGATAGCTCTAATAAAAAAGTTATATTTTGAAATGATATATCAATAATATAACATGTTGTGACAATAATCAAATGTAATGTTATTGTAGTCAGAAATGAACAAAAGAGCGACATATAGGGTTTGTTTTGAAGGTTAAAGACAAAACACCTTTCTCACGTTCTCATAATTCGGCCATGAAAACGATATGATGGGAAATATGTGGAATCCCACTTGTATTTTTATTTTGAAACGGGGAATCCACTTGTATTTACGTATGAAATCAAATGTGGTGGAAGTTAATGGTATAACATAAACAAAGAGTAGACTCAATTACTTTCGTGCTTGTATGTTCACTAAATGACTTATAAGGCTGTGTAGACTCAATTACTTTCGTGGACAAAAAGGTGGACAAAAAGTAGTATAAATTTAAGAGTTAATTATACGAAAAGTCTATGTGATTTGTCAATTATTACAACCATAGTTCCTGATCTTCGTTTATTACACTGTAAGTCCCTGGTGTATTCAATTTGTTACACATGACGCCTCTCTGTCAAACGGACATCTAAAACCTCCGTTAGAATTTGTTACACATGACGATTGATGTAAATTGGGGAATACGAGGGGGAAGGAGAATTACCATTATTCCCATCATGTAAGGTGCACATGAGTCACTTAACAGATCTTTTGGAGGTCCGTTTGACAGAGGGACATCAGGTGTAACAAATTGAATACACCATGGACTTCCATTGTAATAAACGAAGTTCAAGGACTGTGGATATAATCAGGGGTGTCTTTGAGGAGGTGCAGCCGCACAGGGCCCACAAGTTTTAGAGGCCCAATTTTTATATGTATCTTATATATATAGCCTTAAAATTTTAAGCCAATTTTATAATTTAATAGAAAAAAATTAGAATTTGTAACTTTTTATATAAATATTGTATTTAGGGGGACCATTTTCGTATATTCGCACAGGGCACTCAGAATCTCGGAGACGCCCCTGGCTGTAGTAAGTGGCAAACCACATGGACCTTCTGTGTAATTTGTGTAGGAATACCTTGTAGGATTCACATGGCGGAACTTGAACACCACATACCGGATCTCTACTATACAATGGGATCACAAGAAGGAGATAAATAAGAACATTACATTTAGATTGCTAAAGAATGATCCACCTCTACTGCACCACCTGAACACGCTGCAAGACCGCGTTGTACCAACAAAGCAACACACATAGACTTATGTGTGTGTGTGTGTTTCGACGAACACCAAACCGAAAAACCCTTTGGGGTTTTGGTTTCGGTCGACGGCAAATAGAGGGAGAGGGAGAGAAGCCTTTAGGATTTTGAGTGTGTAATGTGATTAACCCTTAACCCTTAAACTTTAGTCCTTATTTATAAGGACTTATGTTACAGTTAAGCACTTGGAGTTTAATTATGATTAATCTCATAATTAAACTTCTATTAACACTTTAAACCCTTGGACTTTTAATAGTTAAGAGCGAATTACATCTAAGGTCCCTGTGGTTTACCACTTATTGCGGCCACAGTCCCTAAACTTCATTAAGTACACTCGGAGTCCCTGGTGTTGCCACTTTGTTGCACCTGTAGTCCCTGAAGCAAACGGACATTAATTAAAGTCGTTAAATCCCCCATGTGCACATCACATGATGGGTAGTATGGTAATTGTCCACCCCTTCCTCATATTTAAACCCGAGTAAATTACATGGAAGGTCCCTGTGGTATACTACTTATTACAGCCTTAGTCCCTGAACTACATTTATTACACCGAAAGTCCCTGGTGTATACACTTTGTTACACACATGTAGGCATGTAAACGAACGAACGCTTCGTGAACTAGGGTAACAAACATAAACTAGGGTAACAAACATGTGTTTCTTTATGTTTGTTTGTGTTCGTTTATGCTTGTTAAGAAAATTTAGTGTTCACGAACGGTTCGTGAACTAGGGTAACAAACATAAACGAACATAAACAAACACAAACGTACACGAAACGAACACAAACAAACACAAACAAACTCAAACGAACACTAACAAACGAACGTAAACAAACGAACACGAACGGATGTTCACGAACATAAACGAATGAACGGGCCTTTGTTCGTGTTCGTTTGTTTAACTAAACGAACACAAAATTTTGTTTGTGTTTGTTTGTTTAGCTAAACGAACGAACATAAACGAACTCCCGCCGAACGGTTCGCGAACGATTCGTTGAACGTTTGGTTCGTTTACAGGCTTACATGTGTGTAACAAAGTGTATACACCAGGGACTTCCGGTGTAATAAATGAAGTTCAGGGACTAAGACTGTAATAAGTAGTATACCACAGGGACCTTCCATGTAATTTACTCGGGTTTAGGTATGAGGAAAAGGTGGACAATTACCATACTACCCATCATGTGATGTGCACATGGGGGATTTAACGGCTTTAATTAACGTCCGTTTGCTTCAGGGACTACGGGTGCAACAAAGTGGCAACACCAGGGACTCCCAGTGTACTTAATGAAGTTTAAGGACTGTTTCTGCAATACGTGGTAAACCACAGAGACCTTAGATGTAATTCGCTCAATAGTTAATTAATAAACAATTAATTAACTGTCCGTTAAATATTTAACTTAATATTTAACCATCCTCATAAATAATAATGAACTATTATTATATATTCTCTACTTAATAATTAACTTAAGTAGTTAATTATTCCACACAACTTACTTTATGCGGTTGTCTATTATTGGGTGTGTAGTGGTGTTACCCTTTAGTGTCTTATAACATTGGACACGATGGCACGTGTGCTTATCTGTGCACATAAATCCAACAGACTCCCACTTGTGCAAGTTAAGCATCACTTACTGATCATCGTTAGCCTAAAGCAGTCCCTAGCCAGACATATAAGATAACCACGTCATAAGAACTCTTACATCCAGAGATAATATTCATAAAAATGAATAACACTAACAGATTTTCCTTTTGCATCGTGATATTTCTTAATTTGAGTAATAGACATGGAGCAGGGATCTTGTTCTATATACTCGAATTTTCTCGACTCTGATTTTGACTTTCTGCAGTAACGAATTACCGAATGATCTAATCATTCTCCGAGCACGGCCATGCATTTCAGTAGTCTTAATCGTCCAGCAACCATGAAATATCTCTTCTAGTTAAAGAAGGTGCAAATCCCATCTTGACTGTCTTGCATTTTCGAACACGACTTCTGCTGTCTTAGTCAAGTTCCTTATGATCACCCTTTTATGGTGTGACGTTAGATAAGCGCTAAAGATCAGAAGTTATCGCGTCTCAAACCAAACATCTCAGGTCAGAGGACATCTACACGAAATTACTCATGCTTGGGCTCCATGAAGTAATCTCGATCTTTTGGTCACGTCTAATGTTTAGCAAACTTTGTAAACATCTATGAATATTTATTTTAACAACACTTGTTTCTCTATTCAATTACTATGAATAGATAAATATTCATAATGGTATTAACTCCTGAATATAGCTCCCACTAAATTCAAGCAACCACAGACATTTAGATACTCAAAACTTTGTGTATCAATGATAGGTTAAAACATGCTAAGAATAGACAATGTGAAAATATTACGTAAAACTTCCTATTTCAATCCCACGAAATATTATTACATAATGTATCAATTTCAAACATGTCTATGGATCATAATCAAAATTACTAGCTACCAATATCTAGGTACTGCATGCCTATAGCGTTTGGATGTTTCTCATGCTTTGATCTAGCTAGTGGTTTTGTCAACGGGTCAGCAACGTTGTCATCCGTCGGTATTTTCTTAATAACAATATCACCTTCTCTGACATACTCGCGTATTCGGTGATATTTCCTACGTACATGCCTGGTCTTTTGACGCTCTCTTGGTTCAACAGCTTGCGCTATTGCACCAATGTTATCACAGAATATTACGATGGGTCTAGAGATACTGGCAATAACTCTAAGATCCTCGATAAAATTCTTAAGCTAAATGGCTTCCTTTCCAGCATCATTTGCGGCAATATACTCAGCCTATGTAGTCGAATATGCTATCGTATCTTTTTTCTGTCTCTTCTAAGTTATAGCTCCTCCGTTTAGTGTGAACACAAATCCCGATTGCGATTTGTAATCGTCTCTGTCAGTTTGGAAGCTTGCATCTGTGTATCCAGTTACACGCTCGAACCTCCAAAGACCAAGAACATTTCTTTCGTCCTTCTCAAATACTTGAGAATGATCTTGACAACCACCCAATGGGCCTCACCAGGATTCTTTTGATATCTGCTCGTAAGACTTATCGAGTAACCAATATCGGGCCTAGTACATAACATGGCATACATTATTGATCCAAATGCCGAAGCATATGGAATCAAACTCATCCTAGCTATTTCCTTGCTAGACGTAGGACTCTGAGTCTTACTCAGTGTAATGCCATGTGTCATTGGAATGAATCCTCTCTTGGAATCATTCATACTGAATCTCTTCAGTACTTTGTCAATGTATGTACTTTGACTAAGTCCAATAAGCCGCCTAGATCTATCTCTATAGATCTTTATACCCAGTATAAACGCGGCTTCTCCCAAGTCCTTCATCTGGAAACATTTACTTAACCAGGATTTTACTCCTTGTAATGCTGGTATATCGTTTCCTATAAGCAATATGTCGTCGACATACAAGACTAGGAAGATTACTATGCTCCCACTGAATTTTGTGTAGACACACGCCTCGAACTCACTCTTGAAAAAACCAAATTCTTTGATTCTTTTGTCAAAGTGTAAGTTCCAACTTCTAGATGCTTGCTTTAATCCATAAATGGATTTTAGCAGTTTGCATATTTTGTTAGGATTCTTTGGATCAGTAAAACCATCCGGTTGTATCATGAATACTTCCTCATTCAACTCCCCATTAAGGAAGGTGGTTTTAACATCCATTTGCCATATCTCATAGTCGTAATATGCTGATATGGCCATAAAAGTTCTAATAGACTTATGCATAGCGACTGGAGAGTAGGTTTCAGAATAATCCTCACATGTGTTTGTGTGAAACCCTTCGCGACTAGTCGTGCTTTGTAAGTATGCACTTTCCCGTCCATGTCAGTTTTCTTCTTGAAAACCCACTTGCATCCAACAGCTCGTGACTGTGGTGGCAAGTCTGATAAGACCCAGACATGGTTGTCATACATGGATTGCATCTCTGCTTGCATAGCCTCGACCATCTTTCAGACTCTACGCCGTCAGCAGCTTCGCTGTAGGTCAATGGTTCTAGTAGACTTCCATCATCTTCATCAATGATGATTTCAAGATACCTATCTGGTTCTTGACGTGGTCTACTGGACCTATGCGGATTGCGTGTTTCTTCTTCCTCAACCGGTGGTTCTGGTTGAGGATCAACAATTCTTTGTTGAACCACTGGTTCGACTAAAGTCGTCGGTGGATCCTCATCCTCTTCAATTTCTTGAAGCTCTATTTCTTTTCTTGGAGTTTTAGTTCCTAGAAACTTCTCCTCCAAGAAGACACCTTTCCGAGCAACAAAGACTTTGTTGTCTTCTTGATGATAGAAATAGTATCCTAAGATTTCCCTTGGATATCCAATGAAGATACACTTATCTGACTTGGGGTTGAGTTTGTCTGTGAAGTTACGTCTAACGTACGCCTCACAACCCCAAATCTTGAGAAAAGACAATTTTGGGTTTTTGCCCGTCCATAGCTCGAACGGAGTCTTTTCTACCGACTTGGTCGGAACCCTATTCAGTGTGAATGTTGCAGTCACGAGTGCATGTCCCCAAAATGATAGTGGTAGTGGAGTGCGACACATCATTGAACGTACCATGTCTAACAAGGTGCGATACTTCCTTTCTGATACACCATTCATCTGAGGTGTATAAGGTTGAGTGAGTTGTGAAACAATATCACATTCCTTCAAATGATCGTTGAACTCTTGGCACAAATATTCGCCTCCTCGGTCAGACCAAAGTGACTTTATTTTCTTGACCGGTTGGTTCTCTACTTCATTCTGGTATTCTTTGAACTTGTCAAAGCTCTCAGACTTTAGTCTCATAAGAAAGACATAACCATATCTACTGAAGTCGTCAGTAAAGGTAATGAAGTAGCGGTATCTTTTACTTATATGATAAACATCTCGTTCTATGTTATTTAGATTTAACGTGTATAGACCATTATGAGAATTAGCTTTATAATATAAAATGTCATCTTTTAAACACGAGACCGAGATTTTGTAAATAAATAAATTGTACAAAAATATGATAAATATGGATAATTCATTTCTGAACCGTAGGAATTGGTTTCGTGTCATTTGGACACCGTATGAGAAAGTTATGGACGAAATCGGGTCGAGACGAAGACCGAAAAGTGCAGCCCTGCTGCCGGGTGAAGTTCGCGATGCGAACTTAGGTTCCCGATCGGGAACATCAAACACCGATTTGAGGTTTTGGACGACATGAGTTCACGATACAGTACCGATCACTAACTATTCACGACACGCGAAGCTCACGGTGCGAACTTGAGTTCGCGATCGTGAACTGGTTGGTTCTGTATATAAACGAGTTTGAGGCTAGGGTTTAGACACCTACACCCCTAGAACCCTACAAGCCATTTTTAGAGAGAGAGAGAGAGCTCGTTCTTGGTGATCTTGGGCTTGAATCTTCGTCAATCTTGGAGATTTTATCATCAAAAGTAAGGATTCTTGATTATCTTGCTTACCTATCTTAGTTTCAAGATTTTCATGGGTATCAATGGTGGTTTTGGGAACCAACCACATCATCTTTGGGGAATATGATCTATAATGGGTGTAAAACACTCATGGTAAGCTTGTAATCA
Source organism: Calendula officinalis (assembly GCA_963853835.1). Lineage (NCBI taxonomy): Eukaryota > Viridiplantae > Streptophyta > Magnoliopsida > Asterales > Asteraceae > Calendula > Calendula officinalis. Next base: position 25,780,280 of record OY970820.1, read on the forward strand.
ATGTGTACAAGCTAGATTTCGGTTTTAGGGATAGAAATCTTGAACTAGGGTTTGAGATTTCCACCAAGTGGTATGAACTTGGTGGCAGGGAATGTTAAGATGGATTAATTAGTAACTAGTTATGGATTATAACTAGATTTTGTGATGATATTGATAATAGGTCAAGAAGGAGTTGAGATTGGAAGTACTTCTTTGGTTGAGAAGTAGAGATTGTGTTGATTTACACAAGTGTTGGATAGCATTGCTAAGGTGAGTACATGTGATCTTTCTGAGTACATAGTAAACCATGTTTTATGAAATGAAATGATATTAGAGTCTTTATTAGATAAATATTTTTAAATAAAGAAAAGATTAAATCGATAGAGTATGAATTTAATTTAATTAAATTGAACTGAATTGAATTGAATTGTAAATTGATTTGTTTAGTTACCACTAGTATGACTGAGTTGTGATATGGGGCTTTGACCTAAGTTGATGATTTGTTATGTGGTAGCTAATCAATTGGATCCTAGATAACCCACACAAGTTGGGGGAGTTAGTGACACCTACTTGGGGCGGTACCACCCTGCGCAAGGGTAGTGTGTCGAGAATAGATAACCCGGAAAGCGGGGGAGTTTTGAGATAACCCGGAAATCCATGCTCACTAATATGAGAAATGTGATGCAACAAGATGTTAACCGGATCATAAATGATCGGTTGAATTTGGGTGGTGATGATGAAGAGGAATAAGAAGAACGTCGTGATGAGGAGGAGAGGGAAGAAAGTGAAGATTCCCCACCTCTCACAAAGACCAAGTCAACGGACACTAGTGTGCCGACCGAGAAGTCCTCCAATGAGGAAAGTGGTGAAGAAAGAAAGATTGAGCGTGAAGGATGTTCTTACAAAACATTCCTTGCATGTCGACCCGACTTCTATCTCGGGAGTACGGAACCGAAGGTGACGGTTCGTTGGATTCGTGAAACAGAACGTGTGATTGAGAGTAGCAAGTGCAAAGAGGAAGACATGGTGACTTATGCCTCACGATTTTTTAAAGATGATGCTCTTACCTGGTGGGACACCGTGTATGAAACTTTGGGAAAGAAAGCCGTTTACAAGATGTCGTGGGATGAGTTCACTAGAAGACTCAAGGAGAAGTTTTGTCCTGAAAGGGAGTTGGAAGAGTTGTTGGAAGAATTCTTGCACTTCAAGAAAGGGAATTTGACCTTGGATGAGTATACCAAGAAGTTCACGGGATACCTCCCGTTTGTGTCAAGCACCTACCCCACCGAACGTAGTCGTGTGGTTCGGTTTGCTAATGGGTTGCCATGAGAGTATGAGCTAGAGGTGAAAAGGGCGACTACCCTTGATGAGGCGATCAATGTCGCCCGAAGTGTTGAGAAGGTGAGCAAGAGGAGAATTCAAGAGAGGTCGGTTGGTAATGAGAAGAGAAAGTTTGAGAGTTTTTCGGGACCATTAAAGAAGAGCAAGTTTGCCCCGAGCGTGTCAAAGCAAGGTAGTGTTGGTGGTTGTAGAAAGTGTGGTAGGGACCACAAGGGAGAATTCAAGGCGGACTCCAATGGTTGTTTCAAGTGTGGTCGTTTTGGCCACAAAGCTAAAGATTGCAAGGTTAAAAGCCTTGATGAGGTGGAGTGTTTCTCATGTCATGAGAAAGGGCATTATAGCAATGTTTGCCCAAAGAAAGGAACCGAAACGTTGGTTTCAACCGCTCACAAGAAACCGAAGCCGTTGAAAGTCAAAGGGCGTGCCTTCCAACTCACGCGTGAAGAAGCTAAGGAGACTCATGATGTCATCTCAGGTACCTTATTCATAAACTCCATACCCACATATGTATTGATTGATTCGGGTTCTACATATTCTTTCGTGTCTCATGAATTTGGTGCTAAGTTTAAGGTTCCACTAGAGTTACTTGATGATTTGTATGAAATAGAAGTAGCCGATGGGAAAACCTCTATGGTTCAACACATCTATAGAGATTGTGAATTAGAAATCGATAGTAAGAAGTTTAAGGTTGATTTGATGCCTATGGGGATTAAGACTTTCGATGTAATTATTGGGATGGATTGGTTGGGAATCCACCAAGCCAAGATTTTGTGTGGAAAGAAGCTAGTGTCAATTAAATCTCCCGAAAATGAGAATGTGTACATCTATGGGGAAAAGAGGCATAATATGCCAAACTTGTTAACCGCCATTAAAGCAAGAAAGTGTTTGTCGAAAGGATGTGCATCATTTATAGCCTATGTCTTAGATGGAAGAAGGGAAAAGAAGACGGTTGAGAATGTGAAGATTATTCAGGATTTTCCCGAAGTTTTTCCCGATGACTTACCCGATTTACCAGCGGAGAGATAAGTCGAGTTTCATATTGATTTAGTTCCGGGGGCGACGCCGATTGCCCGAGCCCCGTATCGTTTAGCTCCAACCGAAATGAGAGAGTTGATGACTCAACTCCAAGATTTACTTGATAAAGGTTTTATCCGTCCTAGTTCATCACCATGGGGTGCACCGGTTTTATTTGTAAAGAAGAAAGATGGTTCGATGAGAATGTGTATTGATTACCGAGAGCTTAACAAGATGACGATTAAGAACCGGTATCCTTTGCCAAGGATAGATGATTTGTTTGACCAAGTTCAAGGAGCCAATTATTTCTCCAAGATTGATTTGAGATCGGGTTATCATCAAGTTCGTGTTAAAGAAAGTGATACCGAAAAGACGGCCTTTAGAACTCGTTATGGTCATTATGAATTTTTGGTTATGCCATTTGGTTTCACGAATGCCCCGGCTATTTTCATGGATCTCATGAATAGGGTTTGTAAACCATTCCTCGATAAATTTCTCATCGTGTTCATCGATGATATTCTTATTTTCTCCAAAACCGAAGAAGAACATGAAGAACATTTGAGGCAAACTTTGGAAGTCTTGAAATGAGAAAAATTGTATGCTAAATTCTCAAAGTGTGAATTTTGGTTGCGGGAAGTTCAATTTCTTGGTCATGTAGTATCCCAAAGCAGGATAAAAGTTGACCCGTCTAATATTGAAGCGGTAAAGAATTGGGAAGCACCGAAGACTCCAACCGAAGTTAGAAGTTTTCTTGGGTTAGCCGGTTATTACCGAAGATTTATTGAAGATTTTCCCGAGTGGAGGTTCCACTCACTAGGCTAATGAGAAAAGATGTGAAGTTTGATTGGGGGAAAAAGCAAGAGGATGCTTTTGACTTGTTGAAGGAGAAGTTGTGCAATGCACCGATTCTCACTCTACCCGATGGTATGGAAGACTTCGTGGTGTATAGTGACGTCTCAAATAAAGGTCTCGGTTGTGTTTTGATGCAAAGGGGAAAGGTGATAGCTTATGCTTCGAGACAATTAAAGAATGCGGAAGAAAGGTATACAACACATGATTTGGAGTTGGCGGCAATCATTTTTGCCTTGAAGATTTGAAGACATTACTTGTATGGTACAAGGTGTATTTTGTACACGGATCACAAAAGTCTCAAGTATGTGTTTACACAAAAAGACTTGAATATGAAACAAAGAAGGTGGATTGAGTTGATTAGTGACTATGATTGTGAAATCGTTTATCACGAGGGAAAGGCTAATGTGGTAGCCGACGCCTTGAGTAGAAAAGTTTATGAAAAGCCGGGTAAGGCTAAGTTAATGCGGATTGATGTAGTATCTAGCTTTATTGAAAGTGTAACACCTCAATTTTTAAAACACATTTTAAAACATATTTTTAAATAAATATATTACACAGTCCAATATCCCAAAATACGGTTTAACAAAAACCATTAAAAGTTTATCAGAGTATTAAAACCGGTGTTACAATATAATATCATAACCATAGGATAAACGGGATCTACCTACGAGCTCCCGAGCTAATCAACACTAGGCCACTTCTATCGCGACCTTCTAATCCATCGATCTCGAACCTGAGTACATAGCCAAAAACAAAGTAGTACGTGAGACAAAATAGTCTCGTGAGATACATGGGTTTTCGACCCATTCTCAAAAATAATTAAAATCGTTAATATTCATTTCTTCCTTTATTCACTTATTAATTATCAACTTATATTCTTATCGTTTATTCATATTTACTAGTAAGCTAACCGTAAGCTTACCCATCACATAACCACATATATGTAAGCTATCCATAAGCTTACTCCTTTTATCACATACGCCACAGATCATTTCGAAGCAAACTCCCCCGATGTGGGTTATCATCACAAGACCGCATGGAAATTGGGGTTCTCCCAAACTTACCAAGTTCTCCAACTCTCCCGTCTCGCGGGTTATCGTAATCCCCCTTTTTATCGGGTTATCATAATCCCCTGATTGTCGGGTAATCGTTCACATAGATATACTACCCTTGCGCTGGAAGGTACCGCCCCAAGTAGTAATCTCACTCCCCCATAAATGGGTTATCGTTATCCGGATACTTTTGTTACACATTGAACATCAAATACGGGCATATGCCCCACCAATTCATAATCAAACACAAATTAGAATACATCTATTCTAATTATCATATTATTCTCATTTAACATAATCATATTTCATTTATCTTTTCTCCTCATTATCGTCATAGAATTTATCATTTAATTCACTAATAAGATTCACTTCTTATTATTCATAATCATAAATACTTTATCTCTACATTGACTAGAGTATGTATATAATACTAGTCACTTTATACTTATCCTTTTAACAATTCAATCATTGTCTTTATTAGTATAGTTTACTAAACAATACTTGATACTTAGAATCATTGCTATTAGCTTTACTAATACATGTTATTAATTAACCAAATTCATACTTTCTTAATCATTGTCCTTATTCATGCATCTTATTAATAAAGGATTATTAATCAATTTTCTTTATCATAAACTCTTTTAAAATAATCAATCATTTTAGACATACTTGAATTCACATCTTCTTATCTTTTCAACTATATCTTTATTAAAAATATTCATTAATAAAGACTCATAAAACATCATGGTTTTCAAAATCATTTGCTATGTACCCAGTTTAAAAGTCTCACGTATTCACCTTAGCCAAGCTAACTCCACATCTTGTCCATTAACACGAATCCTTGCTTTCCAACTTGTGAAATGTCATCAATATTTAGGTCTTCTTGACCTACCATCAATATCATCATATAATCTAGTTATTATCCATAACTAGTCACTAATCAATCTAAAATAACCTCCTTAACCACCAAGTTGATCCAACTTGGTGGAATCTCAAACCCTAGTTCAAGATTTCCATCAACAAAACCCAAATCTAACAAGAACACAAGGTTCTTAAGCTTACAAAGAGTGTTCTACACTCATCTTAGTCATCTTCCCCAAAGATAACTTGGTAGGTTACCCAAACTACCATTTTCCCCAAATAAAGTTCATAACTAGCTAGATAATCATCAAACTCATGTTATGAACACATTTTCCTTGACAATATGTTGTAGATCTAAGTTATATAAACCCAATTTCATCACCCGTTACAAACCCTCCAACTAGGGTTTACATACATCACCATTTTCACCCAAAAACATTATCCATAACTAAAAGGAGTAGAGATTTACCTTAATCTTCAACAATGGAAGAAGAATCACGTGATTTGGAGTCCAAAATCAGCTCCAAACGACCTTTTCCACTCAAAAACGTATACTCACTTGTAGAGAGGAGTTTTAGGTTTTAAATTGCACAAAATGGCTGAAATCCCGATTTTATTCAGCTTCAATAAAAGTTTGCGCCGTGAACTCAGGCGTGAACTTCCCGCCTCAGAACCCAAAAATCTCTGTCGGTAGTTCACGGTCGTGAACTAAAGTTCGCGCCGTGAACTCAGCCGTGAACTAGTTAGAGGCGTGAACTCGGGCGTGAACTTTTCCAGCAATCTTTGTTTCAGCTTAAACAAGGGATTTCACACAGAAAACGATGTTCGATTGACACAAAATCAAATCCCACGTTTTTTAAACGATTTATCCTTATTTATCATATTTTTTTCATAATTTATTTGATTCAAAATTTCGGGTCGTTACAGAAAGTATAAAAACCGCACAAAAGAAGTGATGGGAAAAGACGAGTATAGACAAGAAAGGTTGGGAAAGAACCAAGTATTTGAAGAAAATGTTCAAGGGTTGAAAACCGTCAATGGTCGGATTTGGGTTACGAAATTCGGTGGAAACCGAAAAATATTGTTGAATGATGCTCACAAGTCCAAGTATTCGATTCATCCCGAAAGTACAAAGACTTATCAAGACTTGAAGAGAATGTATTGGTGGCCGGGGATGAAGTCGAGAGTAGCAAAGTACATTTCAAAATGTGCCACGTGTGCACAAGTGAACGCCGAGCACCAAGTGCCTTATGGTGTTGCACAATCGTTGCAAGTGCCGGCCGGGAAATGGGAAGACATCACAATGGATTTCATTGTTGGCCTTCCAAAGACGATTAGGAACCATGACGCCATTTGGGTTATTGTTGATAGGCTAACAAAAAGTGCGTTATTCCTAGCTATTCGGGAAACTATGCCGCTCGAGAAGTTGGCAAAGTTGTATGTTGATGAAGTTGTTAGATTGCACGGGGTACCGATGTCGATTGTGTCCGATCGGGATGCAAGCTTTACCTCGAGATTTTAGAGGTCACTCCAAGAAGAATTGGGAACAAAGTTGAGATTGAGCACGGCTTACCATCCGCAAAACGATGGTCAAAGTGAAAGAACGATACAAACGGTCGAAGATATGTTGAGATCGTGCATTTTAGATTTTGGTGGTAAATGGGATGAGCATTTACCGTTAGTTGAGTTTTCATATAACAATAGTTATCATTCTACAATTAAGATGCCACCATTTGAGGCATTGTATGGGAGGAAGTGTAGGACGCCTTCTTGTTGGTTAGAGGCAGGTGAGACGAAACTCACGGGTCCCGAGATTGTGAAAATAACAAATGAGAAAATCGGAATAATTCAAAAGAATATGAAAGTGGCACAAGATCGCCAAAAGAGTTATTCGGGTTTGAAAAAGCGACCTTATGATTTGAATTTCAGTGATATGGTGATGTTAAAGGTGTCGCCTTGGAAATGCGTGATGAGATTTGGTAAGAAGGGCAAATTGAGCCCAAGGTATGTGGGCCCATTCAAGATTTTGAAACGGGTCGGTTTACAAGCATTTAAGTTAGAACTTCCACCCGAATTTCAAGGTGTCCATGACACCTTCCATGTTAGTAATTTGACGAAGTTCTTGGGTGAAGTGAAGAATATTATCCCACTTCAAGATTTGCGGGTCGATGCACCCAACCGATTGATTGAAGAGCCCGAGGCCATATTGGAGGCCCAAACAAAGAAATTAAGGAACAAATAGATTGAGTAGGTGTTGGTCAAGTGGAAGCATTCCCTTGGGCCAAATTTGACTTAGGAAGTCAAAGATGATTTAGGAAACGCTGCCCGAATTTTGTAGATTATGATGCGATTCCGAGGACGGAATCCTTTTAAGGGGTAGATAGTTGTAACGACCGAGATTTTGTAAATAAATAAATTGTACAAAAATATGATAAATATGGATAATTCATTTCAGAACCGTAGGAATTGGTTTCGTGTCATTTGGACACCGTATGAGAAAGTTATGGATGAAACCGGGTCGAGACGAAGACCGAAAAGTGCAGCCCTGCTGCCAGGTGAAGTTCGCGATGCGAACTTAGGTTCCCGATCGGGAACATCAAACAACGATTTGAGGTTTTGGACGACTAGAGTTCACGACACAGTACCGATCGCTAACTATTCACGACACACGAAGTTCACGGCGCGAACTTGAGTTCGCGATCGTGAACTGGTTGGTTCTGTATATAAACGAGTTTGAGGCTAGGGTTTAGACACCTACAGTACCCCTAGAACCCTACCAGCCATTTTTAGAGAGAGAGAGCTCGTTCTTGGTGATCTTGGGCTTGAATCTTCATCAATCTTGGAGATTTTATCATCAAAAGTAAGGATTCTTGATTATCTTGCTTACCTATCTTAGTTTCAAGATTTTCATGGGTATCAATGGTGGTTTTGGGAACCAACCACATCATTTTTGGGGAAGATGATCTATCATGGGTGTAAAACACTCATGGTAAGCTTGTAATCAATGTGTACAAGCTAGATTTCGGTTTTATGGATAGAAATTTTGAACTAGGGTTTGAGATTTCCACCAAGTGGTATGAACTTGGTGGTTGGGAATGTTAAGATGGATTAATTAGTAACTAGTTATGGATTATAACTAGATTTTGTGATGATATTGATAATAGGAAAAGAAGGAGTTGAGATTGGAAGTACTTCTTTGGTTGAGAAGTAGAGATTGTGTTGATTTACACAAGTGTTGGATAGCATTGCTAATGTGAGTACATGTGATCTTTCTGAGTACATAGTAAACCATGTTTTATGAGTTGAAATGATTTTAGAGTCTTTATTAGATAAATATTTTTAAATAAAGAAAAGATTAAATTGATAGAGTATGAATTTAATTTAATTGAAATGAACTGAATTGAACTGAATTATAAATTGATTTGTTTAGTTACCACTAGTATGACTGAGTTGTGATATGGGGCTTTGACCCAAGTTGATGATTTGTTATGTGGTAACTAATCAATTGGATCCTAGATAACCACACATGTTGGGGGAGTTAGTGACACCTACTTGGGGCGGTACCACCCTGCGCAAGGGTAGTGTGTCGAGAAATAGATAACCCGGAAAGCGGGGGAGCAAATAGATAACCCGAAAACATGGGAGTTTACCTCGATAACCCATATCGGGGGAGTTGTTTCGGGGAGGCCCGTTACGTATGTGATTGGCTTATGGCAAGCCTTAGAGTTTGATTGACTATGTGCAATTTGATAATTATTTAATTATTAATTTATTGCAATTATTTTTCTAACTGGGTCTAAAACCCATGTTTCTTACGAGACAATCTTGTCTCACATACTACGTTTATTTTGGCTATGTACTCAGGTTCGGGAGCTAAGGATTAGGCGGCCCGTAGTTAGCATTTGGAAGTGATTAGCTCGGTGTACTTATTTAATTCCCTAGACTTTTGTTTTGATATATTTATAACACCGATTTTTGATACTCATTAATTACTCCAAGTGTTTTATTTAAACTACAATTTTGGGATGTTCGGATTGTAAAGACATACATTTTATTATTTAAAAAGTTTTAAATTTGGTTGAAAAATTGGTGTGTTACAGAATTGGCTTTATTTTCTTGCCCAGTTGGTTCTCTACTTCATTCTGGTATTCTTTGAACTTGTCAAAGCTCTCAGACTTTAGTCTCGTAAGAAAGACATAAACATATCTACTGAAATCATCAGTAAAGGTAATGAAGTAGCGGTATCCACCTTTGGCTTCTGGAGTAAAGGGTCCACACACATCTGTGTGTATAATCCCTAACAACTCGCCTGTCCTTTCATTGTAGTGGTTGAAAGGATCTTTTGTCATCTTTCCAGATAAACAAGCTTCGCATTTCGCATATGATTCTAAATAAAATGGCTCTAGAATTCCATCATCGTGGAGCTTCTTTATGCGAGTCTCGTTTATATGACCTAAACGACAATGCAAAAGATAATTTGATTCAAGTTACTCTTGGATCTTTTACTTATATGATAAACGTCCCGTTCTATGTTATTTAGATTTAACGTGTATAGACCATTTTGAGAATTAGCTTTAAAATATAAAATGTCATATTTTAAACATGAAATTGTTTTACCACAAAACTCATAATAAAAACCACTGTCTATAAGTAAATCAAAAGAAATAACATTTTTAATAAGTCTAGGAACATAATAACAATCTTTAAGTTCCAGAACTCTTCCTGAAGGCAACTTGAGAAGGTATGTTCCTACGGCTTCAGCTCCAACCTTGGAACCTTCGCCTACTCGTAGTGCAACATCTCCTTGACCCAGCTTCCTGTCCTTCTTAAATCCATGCAAATGATTGCAAATGTGATGACCACATCCGGTATCCAATACCCAGGATTCACTAGAAGTAACGAGACAATCAATCATAAAGATACCTGAATCGCTGACAAAGTCAGCGTCCAACAGTCCCACATCGGACGTGTGCTCGCAAACATCCTTGCTGCCACAAGTTGGGCAACACAAATCATCAAATTCATTCAACCAATCATCGAACTCATCCATCTGAACCTCAGGGAGAGATTCTTCCTCTAGCCTTTGAACATCACGTATACACAAGAGATTCTCATGTAGATATGCGACACTCAAATCAAAGTTCCCAACTAAACGTACTACCTTGTCATGATAATACTGAGTGAGAGATCCAAACAAGAACAAGACTTGTTCATGCTGGTTTGATGTGTCAGTAACCAGGTTGAGACAATCCAGCAACCTTCTTATGTTAGTAAGATGGTCACTTAATGGTTGATCATCTTTCATCTTCGACGAGAAGATCTCTTGCAAAACGAACTGCTTACTTTCTTCTGTGATATCTTTAAACGTCTCCTCAAGATACTGGACAAACTCATAGCACAGTTTCTTACGTAGATTATCAGTGAACAAGTGAGGTGTTCCATTAGGTGGGTTGCAGTCTGATCTAAGATTTTCTAAAAAGGATTTTCCTTTGTTCGAAAAACGTTAGCCAGTTTTTAATTTAAAAATTACTTGGTTTTATAAACTAACTGTTTATAAATTCCACTTTTAATTTTACCTTTTAAAACTCGGTTTATAAACAAACTGTTTATTTCGCCATTATTAAGTTAACATCGGTTTTATAAACTAACTGTTTATAAATACCACCTTTTATTAAAACTTGGTTATCTAAATAAATTGTTTATAATTACCACTTTTTTTTTTTATTAAAACTTGATTTTCTAAACAAACTGTTTATAATCACCACCTTTTTTTTTATTAAAACTTGGTTTTCTAAACAAAGTGTTTATAATTACCACCTTTTTTTTATTTCAAGTAAGTAAATTATAGAAATAAAATAAGAATGCAATTTCGAAAATTGCTATGCCATAACCCCAAAGACTTGGTTTTGTGTTTTGTATATTTAAAAAATAAAAAACTTATTAATTTCCAAAAATTTATATAAAATTCGGAAAATTGAAATAAAACACAATGTCACGACTTTTGGGTTATGTCATTCTAAATGCATAAATTAAACTGATAATAATTAAATTACCCATAAATTGATTTTAATTTCCCCCTTAATTTCATAATTATCTTGATATTAATAGACTATTAAAATCATTAGGTTTTAATTTAGATGTTTATTAAACTTATTATTATTATTTAGACGAAAAATAAATAATCTAGTCAACTAAATAATTATAGATTGACTTATAATAATAAAACCTTACATAATAACTTGTAGATTCTATTTCCCGATTTAGACCACATATTTCCCAAAAACGTTGGAGAATATTGGACTAAAATCAAAAAGTATCTTGGTCTCCAAGAAACACCACCCAACCGAAACTCTGTGGGTTCGGTTTTTGGTCGACCACTCGGTCATCGATTCGAGCCTCAACCGAGTCCCGATTGGTTCGGTTTCGACTACCATTATATATATATATATATATATATATATATATATATATATATATATATATATATATATATATATATATATATATATATATATATATATATTTTAATTATTTCGTGTAATAATAATAACAATAAACAAATAAAACGTTAAACTTTATAGACGAAAAATTTAACATAACCCTTTCTTAATTTTTGCCTAATTAAAAACCTATTTATTCCAATTATTCAAGAAGTTTGAATAATATACTTGGATCAAACATACTTGGTTTTATTTTACTAAACAAAAAAAGAAACCTATTTATTTTTATCTTGAAACCTATTTAATCCAATTATTCAAGAACTTTGAACAATTTTCTTGGATCAAATATACTAGGTTTCTTTTAAGACAAAAAAAACTTAATATATATGTATATATGTATACGAAATCGGAAAAATAATGGAGGAAAAAGAAACCTAATTTCATTTTTATCTAGAACCCTATTCAATCCAATGCTCATTTAAAACTTGAAGAACACATACTTGGATTTGAAAATTCTAGGGTTCTTTTCTAGACGAAAAGAAACTAAACTGAATCCCAATGATTTAGTAGGAAGCTCTGATACCATTGTAGGAATACCTTGTAGGATTCACATGGCGGAACTAGAACCCCACATACCGGATCTCTACTATACAATGGGATCACAAGAAGGAGATGAATAAGAACATTACCTTTAGATTGCTAAAGAATGATCCACCTCTACTGCACCACCTGAACACGCTGCAAGACCGCGTTGTACCAACAAAGCAACACACAAAGACTTATGTGTGTGTGTGTTTCGGCGAACACCAAACCGAAAAACCCTATGGGGTTTTGGTTTCGGTCAACGACAAAGAGAGGGAGAGGGAGAGAAGCCTTTAGGGTTTTGAGTGTGTAATGTGATTAACCCTTAACCTTAAGTCCTTATTTATAAGGACTTATGTTATAGTTAAGCCCTTGAAGTTTAATTATGATTAATCTCATAATTAAACTTCCTATTAACACTTTAAACCCTTGAGCTTTTACTAGTTAATTAATAAACAATCAATTAACTGTCCGTTAAATATTTAACTTAATATTTAACCATCCTCATAAATAATAATTAACTATTATTATTATTATTTATTCTCTACTTAATAATTAACTTAACTAGTTAATTATTCCACACAACTTACTTTATTCGGTTGTCCATTATTGGGTGTGTAGTGGTGCGACCCTTTAGTGTCTTAAAACATTGGACACGATGATACATGTGCTTATCTGTGCACATAAATCCATAATTTGCTCTTTAGAAGGGGAATGGACATTACGATTTTGCCCATGACGTGAGGTGCGCATTAGGCACTTAACGGAAGTTTTAGACATCCGTTTGACAGAGGGACGTCAGGTTTAACAAATTGAATACACCAGGGACTTACAGTGTAATAAACAAAGAACAGGGACTGTGGTTGTAATAAGTGACAAACCACAGGGACCTTCCGTGTAATTTACTCTAAATTTAAGGAGTATGTTAACCGTTCGGAAAAAAGAAAAAAATGATACTTGCTATTAAAAACAGGTAGATGAAAAAAAACATTAGAGTAAATTAAACAAATAGTCCCTGTGGTTTGGTAAGAGTTTTGAATTTGGTCTTTAAGTTTAAGAAATTACACGAATATCCTTAAATATGTGGGTTGGTCACACTTTTGGTCCCAAAGATGGATGTCCGCTACAAATTTCTGTTAATTTTTTCTAAATGCCTAAAATACCCTTGACCTCTATTTTTCTCATTTTATATTTAATTTTAGTTTATATTCAATTCTTTTTCTTTCATCTCTCATCTACCCCTCCCTTCTCTCACTACGCACATACACACCAGACAAGAAACATCAACTAATCATTTATGAAATAAACCCATTTCCAACATCTCCGCCTGCAACACCCACGCGATACAGCAATATCCATCTGCAAACGCATATATATTAGAGTAATACACACTTGCGACACCCACTTATTCATCTACGCCAACACCCGCCATCTCCGCCGCCTGCAAGATCCAACTGCACCCCATCGTCGCCGACACAGTCTTTTGCGACACCAACCTGCAACAACTGCATCGTCATCTCCTACAACACCAACACACCGCCATCACCATCGTCGCCGACACCCACCTGCAACACCGACCCCCATCTCCACTACCGCTGCCATCACCTGATCCGGGTTTGATAGAACTGAGATACTCGTACAAAATGATAGCTTTAAAAGCTTGAGTTTATTGAAATGCAAATGAGGCTTTATATAGCCATACAAAATAAAGACGTTGCAGTAACAAACAACGTGACTAAGAAATATAAAAAAACAAACTTTCTTAATAATTTGGGATAGCTATCAGTGACTTAAAACGTACACCGACTTATTCAAAATACTAAAAACGACCCAACAATCCTCCCTTAAACTAAACTGCCAAAGTTTTGCAGTTAGTTTAGTTCATGACGAAAGCATAATCCTACTGAATCTTTCATCTTCAAGTACATCTCCAACTTCAAGGGTTTTGTCATACCATCAGCTAGCTGTTCTTTTGTACCACAATACTCCAAGCTAATTATATTATCTTTAACCAAGTCTCGAAGAAAATAAAAACGAACTTGAATATGCTTACACCTTCCATGCATAACTGGATTTCGTGACAGCTTGATGGTTAAATTATTATCACAAAAAATGGTGCACTTCTCTTGACTAACCCCAAGTTTTTCAAGTACCCTCATCATCCATACACCTTGACAAGCATAAGCAGCAGCTGCAATAAATTCTGCTTCGGTGGTGGAAAGACTTACTACTGGTTGTTTTTTAGATCTCCATGCAACTGCTCCTGAACACATTTTAAACACATAGCCAGATGTGCTTTTCCTGTCATCGAGATCCCCTGCATAATCCGAATCAGAAAAACCAACCAGTTTTGCTTCTCCTTTTCTTTTGTACAAGATTCCGTTCTCCACGGTTCCTTGTAAATAACGAAATACTCTCTTCATTGCCAAATTATGTTCATGAGTAGGTGACTCCATGAACCGACTTAGAAAGCTCACTACATACATAATATCCGGTCTCGTGGCAGTCAAGTACATTAGACTCCCTAACTGTTGTTTATATGTTGTAGCATCAACTTTCACTCCTCCACAATCTCGTGTAAGCTTGCAACCAGGCACAATTGGGTTTTTGACAGAATTGCATTGGCTCATTCCAAATCTTTCCAATATTTCTTTTATGTACTTCTTTTGACTTATGTAAATGCCTGCTGAGTTCTGGTTCACCTCCACACCAAGAAAATACTTTATTAAACCCAGATCCGACATTTCAAACTTTTGCTTCATTGAATGTTTGAAATTTTTGAACATGTCTTCATTATTCCCTGTAAATATGAGATCATCTACATACAAACTCACAATTAGTATATCACCATCCTTACCACTTTTTACAAATAGAGTAGGTTCGCTAATCCATTTCTCAAACCATTCTTCTAAAAAGTAAACTTCTATTTTGCTAAACCAAGCTCGGGGAGCTTGCTTAAGCCCGTACAATGCCTTCTTTAAACGATACACTTTCCCTTCAGCTCCCTTCTTTTCGTACCCTAGCGGTTGTTCTACAAATACATTTTCACTTATTTCTCCATGTAGGAACGCACTTTTTACATCGAGTTGGAAGACTTTCCAATCCTTGCTTGCTGCTAGTGCAAGGATCATTCTAATTGTATCCCAACGAGCAACAGGGGCGAATACTTCATTATAACCGATTCCCGCTTGTTGTGAGTATCCCTTAGCGACTAGACGGGCTTTACATTTATCTACTTCACCCTTCTCATTCAACTTCGTTTTAAAAATCCACTTGACTCCAATTGTTTTTGACCCTTTGGGTAATTCAGTGAGTTCCCATGTATTATTCTTTTCAATGGCTTGCATCTCCAAATCTATAGCTTCCCTCCATTTACGGTATTTGACAGCTTCTTCAAAATTAACCGGATCATTGGTGGAAGTAAACATAACCAACTGTTGCACTTCATCTTCATCAGACAAGTCTTCACCAGTTACAAAATCTTTCATATATGAAGGTTGTTTTCTCGTCCTCCCTTTAACGGGACTTGTGTCACCTGGACTATTATTAGTTGGGCTTGAAGTACTCGAATCAACATGTTGTTCTTGAACTTGTGCTTCATTAGGTGGTGTATTCATGTTTGAAGATTCATTGTTGCTGGTAGGTTCTTCTTGTATCTCTTCACTTGTTTCACTACCCGCATATTCTTCAATATCATCACCACATTTAATGACATCACATTCTGGTCTCTTCATTCCCCAATTCCACTTTTCTTCTTCATCAAATATAACATCACGACTTATCACAATCTTCCGTGATTCTGGATCAAACATTCTGTAAGCCTTTGATTCTTGACTAATTCCCAGAAATACACATTTAAAACTCCTGTTGTCTAACTTCTTACGGTTCACATTAGGCACGTGAACATGCCCGATACACCCAAATACTTTAAAATTTTCAACAGAAGGTTTCAGCCCACTCCATGCTTCTTCGGGAGTTTTATCTTTCACCGACGATGTAGGACAACGATTAAGAACATAAGCAACCCAATTCACAGCCTCGGGCCAAAATTTGAGTGGCACATCTTTATCGTTGAGTATACATCTGACCATATTCATGATAGTGCGGTTTCTTCTCTCCGCAATTCCATTTTGCTGCGGGGAGTAGGCTGCTGTGAGTTGTCTACGGATCCCACTTGTTTTACAATAATCATTAAACATAACTGATGTAAATTCCCCACCGCGATCAGTTCGAAGGCAACCGATAGGGCTGCCAATTTCCCTTTCTACCATATTTTTGAACTTTTTAAACACCGTAAATGCTTCTGACTTGGCGTTTAGAAAACATATCCACATCTTACGACTATAATCATCAATAAATGTGATTATGTACCTTTTGAGGTTGTTTGATTCTGGAGTAATTGGGCCACAAATGTCGGAGTGTATTAGCTGCAATGGTCGAGAGGCTCTCCATGTACTTGATTTTTGAAAGCTTTCACGGTGTTGTTTTCCCACAACACAGCTCGTACAAACCTTTGAATCTGCTTTCAAAATTGGCAGACCAGTAACCATCTTTTTATATGCTAAGGTGTGTAACCCTTTCATGTGTAGGTGCCCATACCTTTTATGCCACAAGGTTGTAATTGAGTCTGATGTTGCTTGCAAGCATTGTGATTTTAGATTATTGACAGGTAAAGTAGCAAACAATACAAGCATACGATTTGTAGACATACTTGTTTGCATGATCAACCCATTGGTTGGGTGATAAATTTTGCAAATATTTTCTTGAATCAATATGGCCAATTTCTTCTCTTGAAGTTGCCCAATGCTAAGCAAGTTATTTTATAATTCTGGAATGTTAAATACCTCAGTGATCATCTGGGTTTTGCCTTCAACTTGCATACGGATACTGCCTTTTCCCATAACAACCATCCTGGAGTCATTTCCTAACTTGACCGAGTGCCTGAATATTTCATCGAGATCCACAAACCATCGCTTATCGCCACTCATATGGTTGCTACAACCTGAGTCTAGAAACCACATTGCTTCTCTTTTGGAGTTCTTTATTTCAACGTAGGACATGAACAACATTTCTTCATCCTCATTAAATTCAGCCCCCCAACGTAGTGTGCGTAGTCCGGACATTCATACTGGAAATGTCCCAACTTGTGACAATTATAGTATTCAATAAGGGCTTTATTAAATGCTCTTCCTCGTCCCCTTCCTCTTCCTCTATAATTTCCCCGACCTCGGCCTCTTGTTCCAGACCTGAATTCTTCCCTTCCTTCACCTGATGTAGCAACTTTCAAGGCTTGCTCTTCTTCTTCTTTCCCAGACATGCGTTGTTCATGAACAAGCAAGCTCCCGTGAAGCTCATTGATGCTCATAGTGCTCAAGTCATGTGATTCTTCAATTGAGCACACAACGTAATTAAACTTGGGTGTCATTGACCTTAAGATTTTTCCCACCACGGCACTTGCCTCCATGCGTTCTCCATTGATTTTCATCTTGTTCACCAGAGTTAGGGTTCTGGACATGTAGCTATCAACCTTCTCTTCTTCCTTCATGCTTAATAACTCGTATTCCCTTTTTAACGCTTGAAGTTGTGCTTGCTGAACCTTTGATGAGCCTTGATATTTCTGTTGCATAGCATCCCATATTTGTTTGGATGTATCATCTTCCACAATAGTCTCCAAAATTTCTCGAGGAATTGCCTGCTACAGGTAATTCTTAATCTTCAGATCTTTCATCTTTTGATCATGAGCCTGCTCTTGACTCCTCCCGACACCCACACCATTCTGCACTAGGCTCCAATACTCTTTGGAGAGCAGAAAATTCTTCATTAGCTTGGCCCAATGGACGTAATGGCCATCGAACATAGGGATGCTGGGTTTCGCAAAGCTATCGTTATTTGTTTCTACCATGATCACTCTTTCTGTTGTGTTTCTGCCTCACACAATTTCACTCTCACTACTCTCGTGTTTGTCACTCGTAAATCAGCGGCTTTATTTTGCTCTGATACCACTGATAGAACTGAGATACTCGCACAAAATGATAGCTTTAAAAGCTTGAGTTTATTGAAATGCAAATGAGGCTTTATATAGCCATACAAAATAAAGACGTTGCAGTAACAAACAACGTGACTAAGAAATATTAAAAAAAAACAAACTTTCCTAATAATTTGGGATAGCTATCAGTGACTTAAAACGTACACCGACTTATTCAAAATACTAAAAACGACCCAACAGGGTTTTGGTTTCTTTGAAGTTTCACACATGTACACACTCATTAGGGTTTATTAAACTGTTTTGTTTGAAATTTCACACATATACACTCCTATTGGTTTGTTGTTAATGATTCAAGGGGGTTCTTGTTTAAATCAATTCGCAAGAGGTTTTTGGGTTATGGTTTGCTTGAGCTGATTCTGTTTGCTTGAATTAGGTGTTGATATATACTTCCTCCGTATCATAATAAGTGATACACTTTCCATTTGTGGGTGTTTCACAATAAATGATACATTTCAAAAGTTACCTTATTTGGCAAAAATGTGGGACCCAACCTCCACTAACTATCCACTTTTAAAGTAAAATTACCCTTATACCCTTACTTTTACTTTTAAAACTAATTAATATCACTTTATTCAAGAAAAGTGGGATCCATCATCCACTAACTATCTACTTTAATATATTTTAACCTTACTTTAATCTTTTACCTCAAACTTCGTAATCTTCCAAATATTTTTTTGGTGTAGTTGGTAGAATTTGGGTAAAATGATGTTTTTTGCTTGAAATGGATGTGCCTAGTGAGAGATAGGGAGAGAGAGAGATGACAGATGAGAGAGTGGGAGAGAGAAAAATAAAGGTTAAGGGTATTTTAGGCATTTGGAAAAAAATTAACAGATATTTTTTACGGATATTCATCTTAGGGACTAAAAGCGTGACCAACTCTCATATTTAAGGACTATCCGTGTAATTTCTTAAACTTAGGGACCAAATCCAAAATTATTAACAAATCACATGGACTATCCATGTAATTAACTCAAAACATTACGATGTTTTTTTATGTGTTTTTTTAATGATTCATTTTATTTTATATAGTAAATGAATAGTTTTTTTTTATTTTATAAAATATAGTTTTTTTATATAAAGTAATATTTTATATAATATTATAAATATGTTAGTTTATTAATAAAATATGGCTAGTATGTCAGCTTGTAAACAAACCAAATGGACACAAATAGAGCTTGTTCATGCATGCTTGTTGAAGTTTAACTGAAAAAACAAACGAAAACTTAAACTAACGATTTTTTGTGTATTATGTGTTTGTTCGTTAATAAATTAGTGTGTTTACGAATAATTCGTGAACACACTATTAAGAAGATATATGAATATAATCAAACAAACATATATCAGCTAGTATAAAATAATTTTTATATATAATCTTTTTTATATGGTTGTTTGTGTTTATTTGTCTATGTAAAACCATTTTAATTAAAATACTTGATATACAAAGTTATTAAACATAAATAAATGAACATATACATACCAACGCATTACCGAACATTTACGAACGTAATAGAATGAACGAGGACTATGTTCATTTTCATTTGTTTAAATTAATGAATACAAAAACTTGTTCGTGTTAACGAACGAACATAAACGAACTCTATCAAAATGGTTAAAATTTAGGGACTAGTATATCAAAAAGTATCGAAACGACTTCTGGCAACACCTAATATACATACACGCACGCACGCACGCATTCAACATGAATAACAATTAAAAATCCCGAAATTACCCCCGACATCCTCCTATAAAAGCTCGATTCAATTTCCATGTCCAATATCCCCAAATCCTCGGATCCTCATTTCCAATTGCCCCCGTATTCTCACTCCAAAATCTACATTTTATCAATTTCTCACCGAACTGGCTAACCCTCAAGAAGTTCTGGAGGATTCCAGCAACAAGAGCGTGGTGCTCCAGCTCTACGATGCCCTAAGCTCCCGTGACGTCACAACCGTTCACAAACTCTTAGCTCGTGACCTCGAATGGTGGTTTCATGGCCCTCCGTCTCACCAGTATATGATGCGATTGCTCACCGGAGCTGACAACGACGACACTGATTCTTTCGAATTCGTTCCTCATTCCGTTGACGCCTTCGGATCTACGGTCATCGCCGAAGGCTGCGATCAGAAACGAGACATCTCGTGGATTCACGCCTGGACTGTTAATTCGTTCGGTGTAATTACACAGGTACGGGAGTATTTCAATACTTCACTTACTGTAACTCGTTTCGGTAGTAACTCTGTGAAATCCGTCGCTATTACTTCGCTCCATTGTCCTTCTGTTTGGGAGAGCACTCTCTCGAATCGGGTCGGAAAATCTGTTCCGGGTTTGGTACTCGCCATATAAAGAAGGGGCGGATCTCTGTTAGTCGTAACGTGTGCGCTTTAATAAAAGAATAAGTCCAAGTCAATTTTGGAGGGTGTGATTTCCTATGGGTTGAACTACCGTGGTATCCTACGCCAGCGAGGATGTAAATCGTACGGTGGAGCTCGTGGGGATCTGTTTGATTGTTTATTTTTCCGTTTGTGTGGCGTTTGTTTTTGGGTTTGATTGTAATCGTAATCCAGAATGAGGGTATCTTCCTATTCTTGGTTATATTCAGTTGTTTTAATAGAAATGCTTTATATTGATTTTATAATCTTTTCTCAATGGGATGGAATTTGGAATATCGTAATACTAATTAAATATTTGATTCAAAATGTGACAGCATAATTAGTTCGCATTCAGTTGATCTGATAACTCATGTTCTGCTTGATTCAAAATCGGCAATTTTGATTCGTCGATCTTTGATGCTTGATTGAATCGACATTTGATATGAAATCAACAGAATCTATTTTTTCGTTGTCGATAACACAATCTGAAAAGTCTTTAACTCTAGGGTAAATTACAGTTTTTATCCCTGATCTTTTTCGAATTCGGTGTTTTTGTCTCTAAATTTTTTTTTCCTGTTTTTTTTGTCATTTATGTTTTTAAAACTCCGCATATTTGTCCTTCCGTTCAAAATATTCCATTAAGTGACTAAAAATGCAAAAAAATTAAAGATATTTTCGTCTTTTTTCCTCATTCTTCATGTTCTTTCATCTACCAATCATGGATTTTGAGATCCAAAACATCTTCTTCCAAACCTTTATCAGACATAGATTTGGGCCACAACTTTTGGAACATCAAAAGCAAATCAAAATCACCATTATTGAAAACCCATGGATGCCGACACTTCTCTTGTGTGATTAAGGTGAGGATGGTGGGTTTAATGAATTCAACAGATTTTATTTTTCTTTTATATCTACTTATTGTTCAAACAAAATCAAGAACCAAACAAAAACCCCAGATGCGACCAAAATCAACAACCTGCAATGCACCTGAATATTTGAATATTTTCGTCTGTCATATGCGACCAAAATTGATTTGCAAAATCAAACCCAAAATTAGAAACCAAAACAGACCCCAAGAACTATAATCAATTTGCAGGTCGAGATGGAGAGAGCGAGAAAGATGTCAGCTTTGAAGATCGGAGCTTTGAACAAACGGTGTTGAAGATCGAAGCTTTAATGAAGGGATGTTGTTCAACCGCCATTGGCCGCCCCTCGGTCGTCTTCTCAGGTGGTGACGGTCGACATCCTTGGTCCGGTTGTTTTTCTCCGCAAATGCCACAGTACGGTCGTCTTCCTCCGGTGGTGAAGAACAAAATCGAGGTGAAGAACAACAACATGAAATTGGATGTCGGAATTTGAAGATTCTAGGGTTTTTATATGATTTAGTTGATACGATTGGATTCAGAGGAGTTCGTATTACAGAGAAAATCATCATTCGAGTTAGAAATTAGGATTTTAGAACTGGTTACAAATTAGGATTTTAGAATTAGGATTAGGTTTAATTGGGGTAGAACATACATGAGGAAGATGATGCAAGGGTAATTTGGGTAAATAGACAAAAAATCGTTACTTAACGGAAGATTTTGGACGGAAAGACAAATATGCGGAATTTTAAAATCATAAATGACAAAAAAACAGAAAAAAAAATTAGGGACAAAAACCCCGAATATGGAAAATGTCAGGGAAAAAAATTGTAATTTACCCTTAACTCTATTATGAAAAAGTCAAAGCTTAAAATTTGTTTGATGAGACTTTAATTTAAGTCCTTCATTTACACCACCTTAGAGCGCTCCCAACCATCCCGCTAGTTGATCCGCCACTCAAAGTGGCGAGATCAAACCGTTGGCACGGTCCAGTTAGTATTGTATGCCCGTTAATCTCCGCCGGTGTAGATACTTCTTCTAGTTCCTCTTCCGATTGCGATTCCGAGCCAATGCTTATAACACCGAGGAAATGGTCGCCATTGTGAATGCTATTAACTCGGATATCAAGAATCCGCGAGATAAGATATTGAACGAGCATTTGGTGTTTTGCAAGGGCGTTGGCAGATCATAAAAATTCCGGCAAGACCATATAGCGTCAATAAAATTCATCGAATCATGTATTGTTGAGTAATTTTACACAACATGATAATCGATGAGGACAGGCGCAATATGTGTCCAGTTGATGAGGCGTTTTTGGATAATCAGGCAAACATACCACAACGCTCGTGCAATAAGAGAGTTGCGGTGCACGCTCGAATGGACAAAGAATTACGGGATCTAGAGATGCATCACAAACTTCACAATGCACTAGTGGACCACATTTCGCAACGTCAGTTTCTGTCACCACTCGGAGTGGTCTTAGCACGACATCTTCGATTAATTTAAAAACGATGTCAATTGAGTTTAAGTAGTCACATCACACTCTAGTTGTCTACTTAATTATCTAAACCTTTTAACATATTTAATCAAAACCGGAAAAATATGTGGTGTCAACTTGATATAGCTGGTTAATAAGCAAAAAATGCGCTATATTGAACCGCGGAGTTTTTATTTATCAAAATGAATTGAACTGGGCTTTTGAAAAAGGGTTTGGCTGAATCTTTTGTTTTCCTCCTAAATACTATTTAACGCTAAAAATTTCAATTTTGAAACTACAATCTTCGTTAATTAAGAATTTGATAACGTATTGCATTTTTCAAATTTATCATAACGATTTGTTCTACATAATTGTTTCTATTCATATCTTCATAACTGGTTTAAGGGAAACTTATAATATATACTGAATAATATTGTAATCAAGTTCAACAGGTTCAGTTGGTTTTCAAGCATCGGCCGGTACAATTCAATATCCGAGTTTTAAAATATTGGAAATAGATGATACGATTTCAGTTAATGTTTTCTGTATATTTCTAACTGTTACACAAAATATTTAATATGTAAATATTCATTCATTAGTTCATAAACTATAATTAAACTAATGACGAAATCGAGTTATATGTTTTAAGGAAAAAAGCAAAGAATTCCTTAAAGTTGTTCTAATTATTTTGTGGTTGTCATTATGTTGTGAGTTGAAATGCAATCTAACTTTTCGCCGTCCAATTGAACCCACCTTGAAAATAAACTCATATTGTATGTGACACAAAATGAACTTTTAGAAAATTGTGTTGATGCATATTCATTATTCATACGGAATTTAAAATTATGAGTGTTTTATATCTATTAATAAGTAATGTTGTGCTTTTAGCTATTTAGACTCGTAAGGAAAGATAAACAATAATGACTGTCGTTAAATATAGTTAAATGGTAATCGTCACCACATTACCTTTCTGGTGTTATAAATGAATAAATGACCCTAATTAAGGGGTCATTCTTTTATTTTCTATGTATTAAATCCTGCCTAAGAGCACGGGGTGTGGCAGGGGTGTATACCCGCCAAACACCCCCCCCCCCCCCCCTAACGACGTTAAAGTGAAATTGACACACCTCCTTCGTTAAACACTCGTTCGCGAAGCCTATAACATATTCTATAGGATTATTGAATTTTATATATTGATTTTGTATATTGTGATTGGTTTAGAGTATTATTTTGGGTTATAAAAAAATATTATAAGATATTAAACCAGAGAGGGTAATTTTGATATGGATATTAAAACAATGTTAAAAAGATAAAAAGCTTTTAACATACTTCTAACTTGTGTTCTAAGTGAAGTATGTGTTTTGACAAAGACATTTACATATAGAAAGTAGTATATAAATCAGAAATACTTTTAAAACCGTACTCTATAGAAACAAACAAATAAGAATCAAGGTCGTAAAGGCAAACATATTGACACGTGTATATTATAACACTTACACTACTCATTGTAGGTGTTGTCCACATCGATCGAGATGGAAATTGTTGCAACTTCTGCATATGTTAGCTTCAATCCAAGTATCACAAAGTAGTTGTTATTCAATTGTTTCAGTTTTTTGTATTTGGTAAACGTTAAGAGATTGAACATATTCTAAAATAAGACAAATGTCATAGGAAATTTCTTAGCAACTTCCTCAAAATAAAAGGTTTAAATATTAAACCAACCTAAGAGTGATGGGTGTGGTGGCTTAAGCCAAAGCGCCATATTTACGTCACCTCTGCGCCACATCACCATTTCACATTTCACATTCAAAACCCCCAAATACCCCATCTACCATCACTTAAGCCATTTAGGCCCCACCTCTTTTTTTTTCTTTTTCCTTTTTCCAAACAACTTAATATTTCATTAAAACAACAAATACAAACTACAAATTAAAAAATACAAATACCAAATAAATAAATAAAAACCGAAAAAAAATTAAAAATTACCGAACTTTTTAAAAAAAATTCCTGAAAATTACATACGATTTTCTTGATATCGTTGCCAAATATGGTCCATAATATTTCATTTGAGCGATTCGTGTGTACGTTTATTACGTAATTCCCTTGATCTCAGTCGTTGTATTTCGGCTCTCTCGATCCAAGTACGTTCTAAATTAAGTTGTGGAGTAACATACAACTCGTTCATATCGCTTATGGCAAAGTTTTGATCTTTTACAATCATGTTATGCAATATGATGCATGCGTACATGGTTCTACGTAGTTTGTTGACATTCCACGAACGAGTCGGTTGGCGAATAATCCCCCAACGCCCCTGTAAGACACCAAATGCACGTTCTACGTCTTTTCTTGCACTTTCTTGTCTTCGTTTGAAGTAAGCACGTTTTTCGTCTCGTGCAACAGTAAATGATTTGACACTCCACGAACGAGCCAGTAAATGATTTGACAAAGCAAGTCCGGGTTAGTTGAGCTTGTTGGCGTTGCATGTATTGATGCGCTTGAGTCATAAAAAAATATCCGTCTCACTGTCGACATCGGACGAATAACTTCCGGGATCCATCAAATTTCGACGCATTTTGATCAAAGATTGTGTAGAAAGGGTTTAGTTTAAGAAATGGTGAGAAATGTTGTGTGAAAATATTGTATAAAAGGGTGGGTATTTATAAGAGTTAAAGGCTTATTTTAAAAAAAAATTAATTTTTTCGAATTCTAGCCGTTGCCCAACGGCTAGTCCACGTGGCCAACCGTGATTCGTTCGTTGCTCTCATCATGTGGCCGGCGGTACCCCTCGCTCACGTAACGAGGGGTGTGGTGGCGAGGCCGGCGAGCTGATATGGCAGCCGGCAAGCCCTCCCCCTCGTTACCATACCCCTTCCTCTAAGCGTCCACTTCAAAATGACCTTTTGCAGAAAGACAAAAAAAAAAAAAAAGAAGATAAACGATAAAGCAAGCCAGGGAACACTGCGTAAATGAGGTAATGAACACATCATATTTTAATTTAGGTTGTTTGGTGATTTATATTCTTTCCAATATATTTCCTCCGTCTCTTAATAAAGTTCTCATTTTAATTGGGTATAAGTTTTTAGGAGTTAGTTAGTGATGTGGTCTTGATAATAAATTTGATTAAAATATAAGGTTATTTTGGAGAGAGGGTGTTTTTTAAAGATAATTAGGTGCTGTTTGTTTTTTGACAAAAGATCTTCATGGGGTCTTTTGTCTTTCCGGCGCTGACTACGCGCAGAAAAAACCTCCTGCAGATGTTTGTTTTTTGGAAGCTCGCAGATCTTTTTATGTCTGCAGAAGGTCTTCTCCAAGAAGCTTTGGACATTAGCTTCTTGGGTCTTCCAAACCTAAAAAAACACATCTCCTCCAAACAACATACTATATTGCTGTTTGATTATTTTAATGATGTTAGACGTTGGATATACTAAATTTTGATATATTTAAGCAAGTCTACAGATGTTAAAAAACAAACAACAGCTTTCTTGCAGACTGCATACCTTTGGACCATCCAAAAGCTGCAGCAGTTGGCAGATGTGATCCGCAGACAGCAGATCTTTTTGGTCTAAAAAACAAACAGCACCTTAGTGGTGAAGTACATGGTAATAATATTATTTTATTGAGTAGATCCTTTTAATTTGAGAAATGAAAACTTTATTTTGAGACAAATATTTTGATAGAAATGAGAATTTTATTAAGGGACGGAGAGAGTACATAATATTTTAATTTCCTTTCGTTTCCTCCATTTTCACTTTAAATTAAGACTCGGACTACTGCGTAAATGAAAAGCATTTAAGTAGTTTATGATATATATTTTTTGTAAAATTGTAATGTCACTTAATTTACACCACCTTGCCCTATTTAGGATTTAAACCCATCATCTTTAGGTTATAAACACAACCATATACACTAATTTGTTTCATAGCCCGCCTGACTGGGCGGGCATGTTTCAAAATTTATATTATAGAAAAATAGTAAGAAAAGGGAAATGATATTTAGTGCTACCAATTGGACATATTCATAGGTCTACTCATTTGATAGGATGACATGTGTATTGCACTAACTCTCTCTCCAAATATTATCCCTTGATTTTGACATATGTCTTTATCTAATGAGTAGGTTTATAAGTAGATCTAAATGGTAGACTTAAATACCAATACTCTGGAAAATGAAAATTCTCGTACCGAATTAGAAAAGGGTAAGTTAAAAATGTTCACTTCTTACAAAAAAAACCCCAAATCTTATGAGCTTCATTAGTGGCGTATAAAATTCCGCAGAGCTAATCTCTTTGTTTTTGTAGTGTCTAATCTGTCTATGAAAGAGAGTTGAGCTGAAGTTTTGATTTATCGGGAGTATCCAATGGCGGCAATTAGAACCACCGCCACACTTCTCGTTAGGGAGATTTTCCGACCATCGCCATCACTAACTTCTATTCGCACCGTCCCGGTTTCGCTCCGATTCATTTCTCGTCCAATCAGCTATACTCCAAGCAGGTGTGCCGCGGCTTCCGATTCTAATGGAGGCGGCCATAAGAAGGCGTCGGCACGGCTGTCTCAGGTCCAGCAGCAATTGGACGAAGCCATGGAGAGGTCTGTTGGAGGCGATTACTCTAGGTAAACTTGTCCTGATCATTGAGAATTCTAATTTCATTTCCGAATTGGATAAATTGTTTATTCCGTGTTTCTGTATGAGCTGAGAAAAATTGGAACAATTAA
Organism: Calendula officinalis; assembly: GCA_963853835.1. Classification (NCBI taxonomy): domain Eukaryota; kingdom Viridiplantae; phylum Streptophyta; class Magnoliopsida; order Asterales; family Asteraceae; genus Calendula; species Calendula officinalis. The sequence goes on from OY970820.1 coordinate 25,807,868, forward strand.
GTAATGAGGAATAGGATGTATTTTGATAGGTTACCCTAGTATGTTATTATGTTGAGCAAAATCTAACAACCTGCTTCACCATTGAATTTAATTGTGTAATGATGTAATTACTTAAACAGTTGAATTAAACTTGTGGATAGTGAGACCATACTGTTGATTACACAATATGCCAATCAATAGGTTAAACATTTTGAGGTCTTATACAAATCTGCTGTTTAATTCGGATCTTCTTTGATGTTTATTTGCCTTCTTACACTAACTGCAGCTGAACCTTACAGCAAAAAACATTGTATTTTCAATGTAAACTGGTATATCTTAGGGCAATGTACTAACTACTAACTAATCCAAGTTATTCGATTATTACTATAAGTTCTGGACTTCTAGTAGTTGATTACATCTACAAAATATATTGACATATATATAATTATATATACATAAGCATCAATCTTGTTATTTATGAAGACACTGAATGCAAAATAGGTTTCATACTGGAAATGAATGTTGTCATTTTGTGACTTAGATCATGTTACTGTGAGCTTTGCTAGGAGCGGTGGACCTGGTGGTCAAAATGTCAACAATGGTCTGATATCTTTTAATTATGTCACACTTGAAACTTTTTCATATTATTTATATTTTATACCAAAGTGAAATCATCTTGTATGCAGTAAACACAAAGGTGGATATGAGGTTTAATGTTGAGGCATCAAATTGGTTAGGTGATAGAGTGAGAGACAAAATCCTACAAACAGTTAGTAATCAGTTCACTAATCACTACTACTCTCGTTCTTATTTCTGATAATTACTCATTAAAAATTTAACTATATTTTCTTTAATCAGGAAAAGAATCGAATTAACAAAGATGGGGAGCTTGTGATTTCCTCCACAAATACCAGAACACAAAAGTTAAATTCTACCCATTTTCCACTAACTTTTATAAATTCATACAAAACCAAAACTTACGTTCTTAAAAATTTATAATATTTAGGGGTAACATCGAGGATGCCTTGGAGAAACTACAGGTACTAATATTATTATTAAACGGATTTAAAAAATATAATAATTAACAAAATGTAAGTCTTTTTTTATTTTTTAATATTATTATTAAACGGATTTAAAAAATATAATAATTAATTTTGATATGCAGAGTGGCTGTTGCGGAACATAAAAGGCTACAGAATAAGAAGGTGCTTCATAGTCCAACTTAAGGGTTGTTTAAATTCCTTAGAAGTGAATCTTTGTTTTTGGTGTTGCAAAGAGTTTTTCCTGCAAGGTTAAACTGTGCATATTAAGAACAGGTCAAACAGTATATGATAAACTGAAATAGCATAAGCACCATATCGTTTTTATTATGAGGAAGACCATACAAACCGAATTGTTTGTATGCTACTGATGTCACACTTTTTGATTTTATGAGGAATACCATACAAACCGAATTGTTTGTATGGTATTGCTGTCACACTTTTTTGCTTCTTTGAGACAGGTATGAAGACAACAGAATGACGATATGGTGCGTATAAAAAAATTGAAGGAATGATTATGTACCTTAAACTGATGCAGTTTTTTGTTGCAGGGAATCGTTGATGGTTGCCGCCTTGTAAGTATTCAATATTTGCATGGTTTATATAGGGGTGGATGGTTATCGAAATTTAAATTTAGGTTTAGGTAATTGAAATCCCGATAATTCTGGAATAGATTATGTATATTAGTAGATTATTATGGAATTTTAGTTGAGTTTTTATATGTAATTATTGACTTAATTCCGGAATTAAATAGACGCCGTAATTATTTTTGCATATTGGCTAGGTATTTTTGGGGGGTATTTAATTATGTTTAAATTTGAGAATCAATCTTATAAAAAGGTTTCCTTTGACACGCTGTGATGTGGAATTTGAATTGATTTCCTCCCCATTAATTTCGGATATTATTAACTGCAGGGAACGATGCCTTAGGTAGAGTGTGAGGAATCGGTTGACCAACCAACGAATTACACGTGGAATAAAGGACTAATCATAGAGCTGCATAGTGATGACATGTCAAAATCAAATCGGATGTAGCTACATATATAGGGGAAGATACCACTATCTTATAATATTGTGCTTTTCAAACTCTAAAACAATATGAAATAACAAAAAAACTTTACATTTTTTAAACCACAAATAAGGAAGCCTAGTAGCAAGTGTCATGAACTTCTTACAATAGGTATTGGATTTAAACCTCACTAATTACAAAATCTTAATTGTGGCCAGAGAAGAGTTACGAAATACACATGAAGATAATTTTGATTAGGGTTTGGCAAACTCATGCTCTAAGAGCATGAGATAAGAAACATTTAATATGCTTGAATATTCTTAAAAATGTATAAAGAATCATTAATGAACTTCACTCTTTACTAATTTATGAGATTCATTAAATACAATTTCAATTGTTTAAGGAAATTTTAGTTCATTAAATGGCTCTTATCTCATGCCTTTAGGGCATGAGTTAGAAAATCTCTTTTGATTTAAACAATGTACATTTAAGTCAAAAATTCACCGAGTTTAAAAAACCTTATACGAAGTATACTAGATTTTTCTCTATCTCTTTCTAACATCATCAATTTACTCCCACAAATAGTAAGGGTGTTCAAAACTGTATACCTGAATTTTCGGACACCCGAATTTTGGACATCCGGATTTTTGGATATTGATTTTTACTATCCGAATCCGGTATCCAAAATCCGGATACTTGGATTTCGGATATCCTATAAAAAGGAAAATATTCAACTATTTAAGATATTTCGGATATTTTTTGAATATTTAAGATATTTTTCATATATTTTTGGATATTTTATTTTTTGGATATTTTTTCGGGTATCGGACACCTAAAATCTTGAAAATACTATCCGGTTTCAGTATCTGGAATTCGAATAACCGAATTTAAGATTTTTTTTCAGATAGGTGCTTTTTTTATATATATTTTTAACACCCTAACAAAGAGAAGGCCGAAAGCCTACAAATTAAAGAGCCCACTAAGGCTGAACCCACCAGGCCACCAGAGATTAAAAAAAGATGTCAAATATTTTCTTAGTTTTGCTATTTGCTACTTCTATTAGATTTCCCGGTGGCGGCTAAACCTTTTTGGCCGTCATATCAAAGGGTATACCCTGCCTCAAGTTAAGCAGTCATACCGCACATATCTTCTATTTAATTATATATATGCTTTTTGAAATCATTATACTAGTGTTATATATAAGCTATATAAAAGTTGAAGGAACTTATTAAAATTTGTGTTTTTGGGGCTGAACCACGCATAATAGATTCTTTAACGTTAATCTTTTATGAAGTTTCCGCCATTAAATAACATAATGTCTCAACAGATTGTTTAATATAAGTCTTTCAGTACAACATGCTTGATTAAATACTTAAATTTAAAAAAAAAAATTATTGCACTTTCTTGACATTAAGTTATCTATTTTCGCGACGATTCTTTCTCCATTCCCATGGCTTTTCGGGATTTGCTGAAGCCCACAACCCGATTCTCTTAGCTCTAGCATCTTTTTCCCACTGTTGTTCGAAACAATGTAGCCATTTTTAACAAGCCGTTCTTGGCTCAATAAAATAATAAAAAATATAAAGTAATATTTATTACCTTTTCTAATTCGGGTCGTTTGTCATAAGCTGCATAGTGCCATACAAGTCCTTTCTTCAACATCCGTTCCTGTTTTTAGTTCATAAATTTAAATATTGGGTTCACACTTAGCACTTGCCAATGTGTTAGTACATGTTGCAAAATGAGCGGGTAGGGTAACATGTCAAAACAACTAATACAGGTTGACCCAAAACAATTTTTCCCTAGAATATTGATGTTTTATAAATTGGTTGGATTCTCAAGTACGATTACATGGATAAACTAAAATTTAAAACAACACTACGGAATACGGATCCACCCATTTGACATGTTCCCTTTATAAGCTAAATGTGTTATTTTACATCATTTGAGTAGTTAGAGATAAAACTTCACATGAATCAACCTACGCATAAGTGGGTCGAAATCACTAGATATATGTATTATGCTCTGCATATTTTTTTTTATTTTACCCGTTTGACCTGTTAAAGATAATATATAACCCAACAAATAAAACCTACCCGTTTTAACTTTTAACCCATAAACCCATTTGAGATGTACCTGAACAAAGATGCCATTGCAGTAAATATCACCAACACAACGACCGTACTGATCTTGATCAAATATCAAAACTCTCAAACATTTCCCAACAACCATTTTACTCAACTCTTCTTTCGCCTCTTTCCCATAAGGCATCGAGCTTTCCGGTGCATCTATTCCCCTGTTCCATTTTTCATTATAAACACACAATTATTCATAAATCATACAACAATAAATAAATAAATATATATATCAATATATTACCTTAGTCTAATCCGATACTTCCGGGCTAAAATTTCATCATTTTGTATATTAAGCATCCTGCATTATAATTATATGATATAAGTAATTAGATGATTTTGATACTTTTTTTTTCTTCTTAAAAATGGGAAGATAAACTACCGATATCCCGCATCAGTAATTTGCTTATGGAGAGCATCTGCTTTGGTGTAATTCTTGTGGGCCCGTGCTTTGGCCCGTTCAACTGCAGCTGCTTTTACATCATGTGGAACACATGCGGCTTCTTGAGGATTTAATGTACTAACATAAACCGTTACTGTATCCCCATCTGCTACCGCCTTTGCATCCACCTTTAGGTAGATAGATTTCATATAATAATATTTTTTTGTAAAAAGTAAATCTTAAATTAAAAATCGATGCTTACAGGAAGTGTATCTAATTCGTACTTGGCTCCATTAGGAACCGGTGGAGCGTGGTTGGTTGTGGCTTCAACTGTCAATTCAGGTACAGGGAGACCATAAAATGATAATAATCCCTTCACAAATATCATCAAAATACCCAAATTTAGGCTTCTAATTGCATGCTTTAGTGTATTTGTACTTTATAGTATTGATAGGTGAAAAAGGTAGAAGCTTGGGTAACGGGTCAAAACAGGATGATCCGGGTCATATTGACAAGTCAACGCTTCTTTTTAAATTTCATGAATAGTTAATATATGCAAGATATGCATGTTTTTTCAGATAATGAACATAATTTTTTTGAAGTTTTGTGCGTTTGTTCATCGGTTTGAATAAATTATATTTTCTACTTCGCTAATCATGACCCTTAGATATGATTACAAAAAGTATTATTAATATAATATTCCAAATCGTCATGATTATTTTTTAGTTAAATTTATATAGTGTAAAAATACATAGAGAGTTATAGATGACCTGAACATCGGCTTTTTTGTGGTTTTTTAAGGTGCTAACGACGAGTCTAGAAACCTCGTCTGGTGATCTTGGTGGAGGTTTTGATTGTGACCATGCTTCAGAAAGTTTGCTATACCTTAATTAAGTTCATCATTTTTATATAACAGTGTTAAAAACCAACAATGCAAAATTACGAATATACCCTTCAAGAGCAAAAGATGTACTATAAAGGTTTGTTACCAGTTAGACTGAGCTTTCTTGGATGAAACCACATGTTTACTCAAACCTTCAGGAACCTAAAATAATAAAAATAAATCCATAACTGAGTTTGCTTAAAAATAAGATTTCGATACAGGAAATAATTGAATTTGACAATTTGAAGCTGAATTTTCTTTAATTGTACCTGGGATGTCAATTCAAAGTGACGGATATCTTGAGCGATGGCGGAGACACCGGTGGTGGTTGACTGAGAAGCACCATGGTGGCCGTGTGATTGCTGCTGATTTACCCAATTACCACCGGTGGTTGGTTTGGAGCAACACTCACCGTATAAAAACCTCAGAGCGTTTCCCATACCTTGTTTTGATTACACCCTTTCTTTAGAATTTTCGGATAGATTTGTGGAGATATTAGTTGGGTATTCAATCATTCATAAATGAAAAGCCAAGTGGATGTCATGCCACGTGTAAGTTTATGATTTGTTGGGAAAATGACAGCTTTGGAAGTGGGGTGGGAAAGTCGACATTTATTTTTTATTATTTAATTTAATTCTTTTATAGTTCTAAGGTTAAAGTCAGTAATCAACCAAAGACGGCAACGTGTTAGCGTAGCTTGCAAGAACACGGCTTCCCCATACTTTTGAGGCAAAAAGACGTAATTACCCTTCAGCTTGAATCTGAATCCAACACAAAACAGAAAGGTCGCAATGTGAAGCCACATGGAGAATACCGACATTTTTGCTTGGATCATGCGTTGCAAGTCAACACACATGTCCACAGTCTGTGTTTTATTGAGGATAATTACTAAGACTAGAAGGTATGGGCCAACGCACAAGAGGGCGTGGGGGTGTGAGGTGGCTGCAACGGCGTGGGGTTTTGGAGGCCCCATGGCGTGGGGGGTAGGCGTGGTGGAGAAAGGGTGCAGGCAACGGCATAGCACGGGCGTGGGAGGGATTTTTTTGATGGATGGTGGCTTATGATTGGTTAATGGGTATTTTCTTTTCTTTTTTATTTAAAATTAAATGGAATAAAATGGTGTGGTGTGGTGTGGTGGGTATTTCCTAGAGATGATGTGGTGTGGTGGTGGTGTGGTTGCTGAGGTGGCGATGATGTGGCAGAAAAGGGCACCACCACATGTGGTGCCCATACCCAGCAGCCTAATGTAGTTAAAATTGACCGATTACTACATGATATTGACTACTAGTTTGCACTAATTTTGCTTCTTTTAACAATCTTATATCAAATTGTATACAAATTACTACCAACTAAATACTACAAATAACTATATACTGATGATTTATTAAACAACACTTTAGGACCAAATGCTTTAATGTACTCAAATTTTTATTACATTGTGTTCTTATAATAAAAAAGAATTACGTTGAAACAGGAAATTTATTTATGAACATTAGTACTTGTATCCAAGTATGAAATGGTTAGTCAGATCAAAATTTGTTCAAAATATGCTCAAAATTTATATTTTAACTACAACAATGAACACATACTATTATATATATATATATATATATATATATATATATATATATATATATTAATAATTAAAGAAAATATCTCATTGACTGTTGATTTCAATTTCGTCAACAGCAGCAGCTTCTTCTTCTTCTTCTGTAGCAGGATTTGCAGATTCTATTGTTTGGTTTACTAACGATGATGATTCACTCTTTTGAGCCTGTAGTCCCGTAAACCTTGCAAGATCAATCCATTGCTGCATAAAATTAACATAAAACATATATTTAATATAATTAATTACTTAATTTAAATAAAAGATGTAGAAAGCTCAGGGTTCATTATGTGGCAATTTCAACAGTATTATTTGTCAAATAGTTCGAAAGTAACACAAAGTGTATTTTTTATGCATACAACCTCCTAAATCACTTTATGCACACAAAAAATATGTTTTCGGGTCAATCCAGCCCAACCCGACCCATACTGAAAAAAGACCTTTCCGCATGATCCATGAAATAAATAAATAAATAAATAAATGGGTTTTAACCTGAGTTCCCCAGTAGGAATTGATAGTACGGGCCACAAACGATATCATATTTACAAACAACGTTTGATCAGCAAACATATCAGAAAGCCGATGTTCCACTAATCCAGCAATAATCTACACCATAAGTCAACACAAAAGTCAACAACAAATAACAAACCAATCTTAACTATAAAAAAAAACCATAACTAAAATACCTGGTACCGAAGATTAGCAGATGTCCCAAGAAAGCCGCTATAAACAACAGCAGTTTTCAAAATCGGCGATCTTTTATTCTCTTTTTCACTCACAAAACCCGGATTAAGAATCTTTCTTGCATTGTACAACACATTTGATGAAGCAACTGCTCCAATACTTGAGATAAACCCAACACCCGCAAGTTTAATCCCACCAACAACAACTGAAGCAATCCTATGGCCCACATTCCAGTCTTTTCCAGCTAGGGTTTTTTGGAATGCATTATCGGGTATTGACCCGAGAAGACTGTTTAATGTGTTTATGCTATCAGGCCCGTTTGCCTCGTCAGCAAATGAGAGAAATGATAGTGTTGGGGCGGGAAGCCAGACTGTGAAAAAGTCAACTACTATTCCTCTGATTGTGTCGGTCATGACGTAATCGATTTCTTCAAAAAAGTTTTCTTTTCGTTTTTGGTATTGGGCGATTAGGGTTGTTGTTACTGAGATTGATTCTTCTATTGCTAATCTGTTTAAGAATTTGGGGTCTGCTAGTAATCTTTCTCTGAAACCCTAGTGACATATATTTAACATAATGCATTAATTATATGTAATTATATAAACAGTAATATTATAATAAGAATGAGAAACTAGTTACCTGAAAATTATGAGTGAGTTCTGAAAGAAGAGGATATTGCTCTAAATCAAAGAAATTCTGCAGTACTTCTGGAGATACTAGACCAAGATCCAGTCCTTTTTGGATATCCTGAAAATGTACAGTCAAAAGTTGTTATTTGTGTTTAAGGTCAACCTGACCCGACCCAAATATTGGTTAAATCTGATTAACAAAGGTAAAAAAATAATTTATATTTGGTCAAAATTGAAGTTGGCTGACTAGGTTTTCTACTACTCTGTAATATTAAAGGTGAAACATGGTACCCTAAACTTGCCAAAATGGTCGATTTAGTTCATGACTCAATAATTTGGTCTTGTTTTCTCACGTTATTTGCTTCTAATATCAATATATTGATATGAATGTATATTTTTTAGTTCGTCAAAAGCTCTAACGAAAGTAAGTTAAGTAAGAAAAGAGGATCAAATTAATGAGTCAGGGTACAAAATCGACCATTTTGTCAAGTTCAGGGTAATAGAATGTATTTTGGCCTTTATATTTCTAACTAAAAGACAGGTCAACTAACTAACCTGTGGTAAAGCATCTCGCCTTCTGCCAGCTGCATTCATAACTCGAGCAATTTCAGCACGATCAAAGCAATTTCTGGTACACGGTCTAGCAGCAGAATACCACAAAAAATCAGCAACAGGAACTTCACCTTCCCGTCTAATAAACTGTCTTTCAGGATCAAGCAAAATAACCGTTTGATTTTTCTTCTGCATTTTTCTTGCAATTCTTGCAGGAACACCAGTCCCTCTTGATCCATAAGCAACATGGCTTGCACCGGTGACAACCACCAGCATGCCGCCAGTGCCACCGTTTGTAACCGCCTGTAGAATTATCTGAGACATTGTGTATTCCTCAACAACTCTTGCTTGTGCAGAAAGATAAGAACTTGGCCCGAAAGGAATAGATTGAATTGGGGAATTAATTTCTTTTGATGGTCTTCTTGAGATTGATGTAAACCCTGAGATAAACCCTGAACCTGCTGGTGGAGCATATGCTTTTCGTTCAGCTTTAGAAAGCCCACGAATTCCATCAGCTTGAACAGTTCTTAGGATCTAGAAAACAATTATAAGTTGTATATTCGTTCTAGATATATATATATATATATATATTAAAAAAACAAAAAATTACCTTAAGTGGTGTACCACATGAAATTATTCGGATTTTGTTATCACGGCAGTAGTTTAAAAGAGGCTCGTATTCCTGCCAGCGCTGAGGTGGCCAATGTGACACAAAAGGCTTTAGGGTTTCTCCATCGATTCTGCAATCCATGATTCGGTTTGATAATGAGCAGAGTAGAAACAGAACCAAAAATCAGGAAATATGTACATAGATATGGTGAGTGCTCATTATCAGAAACAAATTATACTGGTAATTATGATGAAAACAGAAGCAAACCTTTTATCGATGAATTGATCAAGTTGTTCTTGCAAATCAGCTGGAAATGCTTCCAGAGCCAACGTAATCTGGCGATTTGCTTCCGTACATCTCTTGGCGAGATTCTTCACAATCTCAACCTCCAATTCCTTGTCATCGCGAGTCGGAACTTGTTCAGCTTCACCTAAATAAACAATCCGGCCATTCATGACCTTCTCCCATACCTTCCCCTTATCCTTTCCGACGGCCATAGGCTCTCCAATCACCGTCGCATCATAAATCCTCGAATTAATCACCTCCTCTTTCTTCACCTCAACCTTCGCCGGCGTCGCTCCTTCCGTCTTCGTCTCCGTAACCGGAACTGGAGCCGGTGCGACCGCAACCGCACTTTCAGTCTCCACCTTCTCATCTGCCCTCGCTACAGCGGACCGGAGTACACAAGCTCCGATCGCGATTAACGGTGTCACAAGCACATCTCGTCTTCGCTGCCGAACTGCACCTACGCTGTTACACTCCTCCTCCGGATTCCTCCGGTGAACAGCGCCGATGCTGACGTGGCGACGTCGTTTGTTGGTAGGTGTACCAGTGACAAGAAATACTCGTTGACTAGTTTCCGGCGAGGATAACGGATGGTGGATACGAATACGGGGTAGTGTGGGGTGGTGTGTGTCGACGTGTACGTTGTTGGGACAGTGAAAGCCTCGGAGAGTATGGGCCTCCATCTCCGGCTCAGCTCCGGATCCTTCACGGTTTTTGTGCAGATTTGCGGTTCAAAACGAAAAGAGAAAATAAATATAAAAGAAAAAGAAAATAGAAGCAGATTTGTCCATACGTTTTGCTTTTTCATTTTTCGTAATATAGAATTTTCTGACGTGGCAGATATAGAAGATATGAGTGGTGTATTTACATGTCAATGTTATGTGGCATTTGCATCAGCTACGTAACTCTTTTACATACTCCCAAAGTTGATATTTGCAACATGTAAAGTAAACTAACACAGACGGGCTTGTTTGTTTTTGTTTGTTAATGGAAACAAGTGTTAATTTTTATATTTGTGTTCGTTTGTTTAAAAAATTGAGTGTTTACGAATTATTCATGAACAATTATTGTAAACGGATATATACAAACGAACCTTAATGAATGTAAATGAACTAACTAGTATGTAATCACAATGAAATAACGACGAAGAAGAATAAAAAATTGTATTCGTTAAGTTGTTGACAAAGAAGATAATAGAATAACAATGTAAATCTTGAAGGGATTGCACTCAAGACCTTAAACTCACCTTGATGAAAGTAAATATGTTATCAAACGAAACTCTAACTAGTATTTAATTATGGAAAAAAATATGAACATAAACAAACAGTAGTATTTGATATAAAGTTTGAACATAAATAAACGTAAACGACACCAAAGAACAAACGTAAATGAACACTAAAGTACGAACGTAAACAAACACTAACAAACAACATAAACAAACGTCAACGAACGAACATAAACAAACGTCAACGAACGAACATAAACAAACGAACACAGACTCATTTTCACGAAAGTAATTGAACGAACGGGACCTTGTTCGTGTTTGTTCGTTTAACTAAACGAAGGAACATAAACAAACTCCCGCCCAACGGTTCGTTGAACGTTCAGTTCCTTTACAGATCTATTTGTGATCCATGTAGGAAAGGAGCAATGTTGTATTTCAGCTAGGCGTGTAAATGAGCTTAGCCGAGTCCGAGCTTGACTAAGTTCGAGGTCGACTCGCTTTCCTGCCACATCACCACCATGGCCACGCCATGGGCCCATACCGCATAGCCTAACAAAATCTAGCCCAATTTCGTAAACTGAGGCCCGTCCATCAGGGTTTATGACGAGACGACTCGAATGAAACCCCTTATCCTGTTCCAAGCAAAGCAAAATCAGGGTTTATCGAATTATCAATCATGCAAGGTGAATCAAAACCAAATCCTCCATTGACGGGAGTGGGAGGAAGAAGCTACCGAGCCCAATGGAAATGGTGGCACGCTACGAGTCAAAGGGAATGCAGAAGGAAGAAGCTTCTCTTGACCTCCAGAATGTTCTGTTGAAGGTCGTCACAACCACCAAGAAGAAGAAGGATGAATCCCTGCAATTGAGGCGGCTGGAATCCAAATTGGATTCAAAGCCCCCAAACCCTATCGTTTCTGGAGCCGTATTTCAAATCTTCCCTCACATCGCTGCATCAGTGTCAAATATATGGAGTTCCGTTACTTCTTCATCTTCTCCCCCCTAATGTTGTATATCTGATTCGATTTTCCAAGTTTAATTTATTTTTTGCCTTCAATGATTTCCAATTGTTGAATGGATGGATTTTTTACTTAAGTTATATTCCAAAAGACGTTAACTAATTTCGCTCTACTTAAAAGCAGGAAATTCTAGGATCTCATCTCACCTTCACAGGAAGTTGAGTACCAAGCTTATCTAAGTAGCATACTGTTTGTGACACAATTTAAAATTGAATGATATTTTATGGGTATGTTAGCTTATCTATGCATGTCATAAGGCTGCAGCCTACCACTGGTGTAGTGCTGAGCAGTCGGTTTTTTTTTGTTTGTTTTTGTTGTGTGAGTGAATGGGTGTTTTAGGTCTCAAAAAGGGTGTTTAGACTAAACTCATTAGTGAAGTGTTATTTGGGATGTGACAGGAAAATGAGAAATGCTAAGATGGCATTTTAACATGGTCCAACACACTCAATGCTCTAAAGAAAGAAAAATTGGTTAGGCTACTTGTCAAATTATGTATTGATTGGATGCACACTTTTTTCAACATACAAATATACACTCCATAATCTAGATTTCAATTTTCAAGTTCAAGCAAGCGTAAGACTAAGAATCTCACGAAACTCCAACCTTCTAGTTTCCGTATAAAAAGTCTTATATTTATTTGGCCAATAAGTCAACCAAATCCAACCTTTGACTTCCCACTCCATCCAATCGCACCCCTTCCCACCTTCCACAGCACACTCTCTCCGTATTCATCTCCCGCGAAAATCACACCTCCTTGGCGCGTAAACGGTCGGTAAGCACTCGAATATCGGTTCCTAAACCACGCTTTCGGTTGCAGCAATGCGAATTTCGAGGGTTTCGTTGAGAAAACCTCGCGGCCATTAATGCCATCGTGAAGAAACCAATTTAACGTCCCGCTGTTGCCGTAGACGGATTGCTCGAATTTCCAGGGTTTGAGGTTGGTGGTGATGGTTTCGCCGGCGGAAACGGATATTCCGATGTGGGGATTTGGGGGTTCGAATGAACCTTCGATGCTTCTCTCGACTCCGATTTCTCGATTGGGGTTTTCAGATGATTTGCTGACGGAGACGCTTATGACGTTTGTTTGAACGGTGGGAGTGAGTTGTAGGGAAATGCGTGATGGGAAATGTTTTTCTTCGGTTCCTGCTCCACGTTCTTTCATTAAGATGTTGTTCACTAGCCGTATGACGTCACACCTGGTTATAAATATAGTTTAAAAGAAAATAAAATGTCTATTAATTTAAATTTATGTCTATTAATTTACATTTTTATAAAATGGTATATCTTCAACTATTAAAAGTATATTATGATACCCTAAACTTTATAAAAAGGTAGATTTAGTACTCTAATTAATTAGTTTCATCGTATTTTGTAACTTGACTTACAAGACCAAATTAATAAGTAAATCACGTGAAAAAAAAGACCAAATTAATAAGTCGGAGTATTAAATCGATCATTTTGTTAAGTTCATGGTACTATGTTGCACAAAGGGTGAGCTCGGTTTAGAAAACGAATCGAACCGACCCGAAATCGATAGAACTAAACTCGAAAATGATGAATTTCAAAACCAAAACCGAACTAATTACATATTTTCAGTTTTTGTTCAGTAATACTATCAATGATTGAAATATATGTAATTACATTTTCTGGTCATTAATTTCCTGTATTGCTTTTAATAAACGTTGAATCTAAATGCACAATGTGAACAAAAACCAATCAAAACAGAATCGGATATTTTCTGTAAAACACCATAAATTCTAGAAATAGAAACCTTCCATACCTCACGTTATCGATGCTAACCAAAACATCAATCCATTTCTCTCGAACCATCACTTGATTATTCAACTGGATCACCCCTTCAAGTTGATGATAATTCAAAGAAAACCCAAGTTTTTCATCTTCTTGTCCATTACTATTACACTTTTCAATTTCCATTGCAATCAACGGACAATACAACTGAACTTTCCATAACCCTAATCCCGAAAGTGCCGAAGAATACATTGGTGATGGAGCTTTAAGCACACGGCTCGTTGCTCGTAGCTCGATTATCCAATTTGTGATTGCAAGATTCATGGATCTCATCCATTGTTCTTCGGCGTTTGATCCCATTAACCTCATCAATCTTTTAGATGTTTCTCTAGCCCAAGAGCATGCAAATTGATCTTTAAGAGTGTTAATACAATCACACCTAATATCTTGAGGAGCTTCGTATATCGATACGACAAACGCGAGTGATAGAAATAAGAAATTAACTATGTCTTTAAGGTCGGGAATCGAATCGGGATCGGGGAGTTTGAGAAACGAACTTGAGCGCGTTATAGGGGTGTAATTAAGGATGTCTTTGATTATATTGGTTAAGAGTTTGGAGATGGTGGTTTGTTGGTCATGAAGTAGTGAAGTGTTGTTGTTAATGGTGGATGTGAGTGGCTTAGAGGTCCAAAGAGAAATGGGTAAGTTGTAATTTGCAAGGATGGTGAAGGAGAATGAAGAAGGGTGAATTAGGGTTTTGGAAATAGAGAGTTGAAGAGAAGGTTGAGATGAAGAACAAATGCAAATGGATTTGGTGTTTGTTTGCCATTGTGTTGGTGGTTGTAGGCTTTGAATCCAACCCCAAACATCAGGGAATGAAGAAAATGCCATTTTGAAAGATTTAATTATGAAGTAGGATTTAATTATAGAAGTGTGTGTGAGTGTGGAAAAAGAGAGGGAAAGAAAGTGTGAGACAGATGATGGTATGATGAGATACAAATTAACACATATATAGAGATAAGATGGAGGGAGGGTACACGAAATTAAGAAATTAGGTCAATAGATGGAAGAAAAAAATGTTTGCATTAAGGTAGTAGCATATTGGCCGGTGAAGTAATTAAGATTCTTTTATGTTAGTAGATGTTTTTTTAGTTTTTTTACTTGATAGTTGACTTTGGTCGTTGTTTATCAATGAAATATCTGTTAACCTCTAACACGGAAAACTTTTTTGATACACTTTTATACATAACCATTAACCAAGTTACAATCATAGGATCAAACCCGTCTACAGATTTAAATTTTGGGGTGGCTACGGAATGCGTTTGGAAACGGTCACAACAAACTCTAATTAAGTCGTATACATCTGCGTCAAAAACTCACTTTGTTATAATAACATGAACATAAAAAGCATCCGTTTCCCTTTAAATCACAAGTCAATTTAATTACTCTAACTTGTTTTGCACTTACTGAAAGATGGACAAAGAAAAAAAGTTAAAAACAACGGAAAAATATGATTAGACTTTTTTTCTCTCAAGACTAAGATTCAGAGCTTCAAAATATTGTACGAGTTTTACTAACGTATAAATTAGTACAACATTTCATGGGTTTAACACTTAATTATGTAAGATGGAAGTTACCATCATTTACGTTTATAAGAAGCAATAAGGTCATTGTAGTGTTTTGGTGAAACACACAATGACTAATGATAAAGTTAATGCACATAAATAAATGCTTTAAGAACATGATTCTTGGCTTTTGCTTGCTTGTTCAAAATGGTGAATAAATATAAAACTAGTTTTGAAGCATCCACTTTAGATTGTAAAGTCAAATGGCCCCTTGCTAGAATAACTAAAAGCACAATTCCTAAATGCATTGAACTTTTGGGTTTTGAGAATATAATTTGGTGGCTTGTTGTTTTGTGTTAATCCTGATCCAGAAAATTCGAATATAATCGATTTAAAACAAGGAAAGAAGTTAGGCGTGCACGAGATCGCGTATAAAAGCATTATATTTTCTTAGTTTTGTAGTTGGACTAAAAGAACATGGTGTATATGCAAAAGCAAAACAAGAAATGGAAATATTCTCGAATAACAAAATTATTGAATGCATGATAACTTTTATGTGGTAATTTCTATTGTTATTTTTGTTTAAAATTATCTTAGGTCATATTATTTTCACACATAAGGTTGTTAGGTATGGTCATATAAATCACACTTAAATTATTAACACATAAGATATCATATAATCAACCACATCATATAATTTTAGAGTTAATATCCACCTCAACTAAATATGTAGGGGCCCACCAAAACACAACAAATCTCTCACACCACAACCGCGATACTTTGTGGCCGTGGCCACAACGTAGTGTCAAGCCACATAGGCTGTGGTGTTCATGGCGTGTAATGTCCATACCAAACACCCTAAACAAATCTCGCTTAAACAAATCTATGCTCATAGGCTATATACAAAAGTACATAATAAATAACAAGGTTGTAGATAGCGTAAGGCGTGGTGTAGTGACACCATCAAGCCTCAAGCCATGGCGGGTCATAGCATTTTCCAAGGCGTGACTTAACACGGTAAATTTTATATATAATTTATATATATACGTATATCAAATTAATTTTTTTTATAGATCTATTGATTTATATAACAATTCATATAGATGTATAAAGTTTACAAAAATATTATATCCAAATTTATAATTATATATGTCATTAATCTTTTTTTATTATTTAATTTTCTCAGCCGCCTTACAAAAACTCGTTATAAGGCGCGCCTTATCACGCTTTATCTCACGCCACGCGTAGCCTAGCTGTCATGGTCTGTTTCGTAACGTCGACGCTACGCCTCACGCCTTGGCGCCACCATAGCGCGATTTTGAGCACCTTGACTACTAATATTAGGGACTATATGTGCATGTTTAGATAAGACTAAGGACTAATGTTGCACACAAAAGATAAGTTGAGAGGGGAAATGTTGTAGGTCTTGACGAGTCACGACGCACGACATTCTCTCCAGCGTCAACTGATTTCTCATTTTGTTCCGCCGAGCACCGCAACACGATGGCATCACCGCCGTCGTCCCTACCAGTCTCTAACCCCCAAGCCACCACCACCAGTCAAACACCATCAATAGCCACCCCCGCACTTCGATCCGTCATCTCTCGCCTCTCCTCCTCCCTCCGCCAGTCCTTCTCCCAACGCCGCCCATGGTACGAGCTCGTCGACCGCTCCGCCTTTTCTCGCCCTGAATCACTCTCCGAAGCCACCTCACGCATCCGCAAAAACTTGTCGTATTTCCGCATTAACTACACATCTCTACTGGCCGTCGTTCTCGGTTTCTCTCTCCTCTCACATCCTTTCTCTCTCATCATCCTTATCTGTCTCCTCGGGGCCTGGCTCTTCATGTACCTTTTCCGTCCATCGGATCAGCCACTCGTCCTCTTTGGACGCACCTTCTCCGACCGCGAAACGCTACTGATCTTAATCGTCTTCACTATTATTGTTGTTTTCCTAACAAGCATCGGATCCCTCGTGATCTCTGCTCTGCTAGTTGGATTAGCAATTGTTTGTGCTCATGGGGCGTTCAGAGTTCCAGAAGACCTATTTTTGGATGATCACGAGCAGAATAACGTCGGTTTGCTTTCCTTCCTTGGAGGAGCCACTTCATCGGCCGCCGGCGTTCCGCCAGCTATGGCCCGCGTTTGATAATCGACAGAAGCTTGATTGAAATATTAATTAGCTTAGACAAGCAATCATTGAAGTCCCTTTGCTTGACCAGAAATTGTTAGCATTCTAACCTAGCTTAATCAATTTCTATCTACTATATTACTGCAATGAAGATTTTACTAGCATTAACCGCTCATTTTAGTATTTTTAGAAGTACGATGATTTGAAATATCATTACTGTTTTGAACCATTTGTTTCATGGACTCCAATTTCCCAATGTTTCTACATTATTGCAAGTTGTATCGTCGTCAATTTTAAACGTGACCAATAATATTTTGTGTAGCATGTTCCGTATACTTTGATATTCATCACCGTTATCTAATTTGGATCATATGTTTTGTCCATTTTTATTTCAATGATGTTTCGCGTGAACTATAATTTGAAAGCTAACTAGATATTTTTCATGATCGGTATGTGTCATATTCCATAATTTTGATGTATATCTTCCTAAAACCAAATCATTTGCAAAACCGGTTTGGAATTGGTTCTTGACCGGTTCCGGATCGGATCGGCTCTCAACTGGCGAATCAAGATCGGATCGTGGATTTGGGCGATGACAAACCGGTTTAAAACCCGGATTTTGATGCTAAACTAGTTTTGATCTGGTCCGAACAGGTTTTCAACCAGATAAACACTACACTCTCCGAAACCGGTTTCACCCAAACCAGTTTGACTGAGCTTGACCAAAACCAAACAGATTTTAAACTGGTCCAGTTTGAAACTTAATCCGGTTTGTGCAGCTCTATATCTTCCATTGTCTTTGTTTGGATAATGCATGTTCTGTTGTACTTGTCGTATGATTATCTAAGTTTTATGATTTTTTAATAGCAATTGCATTAATAACGAAAACTACCAAGAAGGTGGTAAAAATTACAACGGATTTTTAAGCTACTCAGATCAAACTAAACAGAACACACTGGTAATGACTTTTGAGACATAAGGGGTTTATCCAATGTAGAAAATGGCCATTAGGAGCAAATGTTTATCTTCCTGCTTGTGTCTCTATGTAACAAACTAACTTAACTAACTTCACAATGTAACAAAAAATGCATATTCCAATATGACAAAAATAACATATGTAAAAAGGAGAGACATTTTTGTAAAATTGTTTGTAAGATAATTTGACACTGAGTGTACATAAAAAGGTACAAAAGGATGTTATACGTATAATTAACCCATAACATAAATGGCAAAACCTAAAACCTTTTTGCATATCCACTTGTTTCATCGGCTACTGTTTCCCACACACTTGCCATCTTCTCTGCATATCCTGCCTGTAATTACAAGAAAATATATAAATTTATTTTAAAAATACCATTTAAAAAAAAATAAAATTCTAATATTCATTAGTGAAGATGAACAAGTGTACCTGGTTTGCAACGTATCCTTTCAACATGCTGAAGAAATCATCATGTCTTTCTTTGTCCAGTCCGTCGAGCTCATTTTTATTATTCTCCTGCATAAAAAATTTAATCGTAAATCTAGTCATAATATAAATTAAAATATATAAAAATATCAGAAATTAAAATTATGTTACCTTTATGCGTTCATATTCTCTAACTGCACAGTTTTTAGCATCATCAGTAACTCTCATTGTTTCTTTCAATTCTTCAATTTTCCTAATTCTAGACCTGTCACCACCAAATATCTTGGAAGCAGCTGCTTCAAGCTTTTCAATCCTACCATTTAAATTTGCCAGCTCAGATAAAAGAGTTTGTACAGTCAGCAAAGCGTTTGACCGGTCAGCATATGCATTATTCACAGCTAACATCACCCCTAAGTATTCATGAAGCTTATCCTGCACTAACTCAAACAATAACTGTTATAACTTCTTCAAATAGTCAAATACCAAATGGAAGTAAAGTTTGTTGGCAAATACCAAATGTCTGACAGTTTGTGCGTTTAACTCGCGATATAATCTGCTGGCTTTAACAGCAGAAGTAGCCACGTTTTTCATATCTGCAGCTCTCACTTTTTGAGAATTAAACATTGCTTCTTCAGATTCGAATTTTGTTAGTTTCACAAATGCTAACCCTAATTGACCTAGGGTTTCCCCAATGTCTTGCTGAGCTTTAACAAGAGATTCAGCCTGCATTATAATAGTTGTTTGCCTCTTATTAGCATTAACCAGAGCTTGAAGAAATGCAGAATCAACTATATAGAATTAGGGCAAACAACAGACCTGTTGAGATACATTACTCAATTCCAGCTCAAAATCCTGCAACTTTTTCCTCTTTTCTAAGAACTCCTTATCTTCTTCCACCACTGGTGGCTTTGTTCCTCCCCAATCATTCGTAACTGACTGCCTCAATTCCTTAAATATCCTCAACAAATCTCTCCCACCTTTAGCTGGTTGTGACACGTCATTAGGATCAACAGCTGCAGATACAACAGATTCCCCAAACAGCTGTTTTGGCAGCTTCACGGCTCCATCAAGCATCCTTGAAGCCACATCAGTCGTCTTCATCAATGGCAGCTTTCCTTGCACCTGCAAAAACACTCTCAGTTCTTCACTTCTTCTTATCACCGGATGCAGAGCTAGCTTTTTCAAGTACTTCTCTAACGCCATTCTTCTCTGCTCAACAAACTCTTGTTTCTGCATCACTTGACTCTCGACAACACTCTTGTCAGGCCTCAACGGGATAAAATATCCTCGGTATGATTCCGATAGCCGGTCTGATAACGTCACAACGTCTTTAAAGCGTCGCCGGACGCTAAATTCCGTTCCGTTAAACTCAGGTAGATTCGTCCACGTGGTGATTAAGTACGTCATGAACGTGTTACCGCCAGGAACAAGTGAATTGTTTAGATCTTGCTCTTTCTGCGGATCGGTGACGGAGATCTTCAAGTAATCGGAGTTTGAAGACAGAGAAGATGTAGAGACAGCACCGTGGCCGTTAATTTGCTTCCCGTGGTCACCATCGAACGATCTGAATACCGCATCTGCGTACGAAGGTGGTTCAAGGAACGAATTGAACGAGTTAGGGTTTTTGTGAGGGGACGGTGAAGATAACAAAGGATCATCATCGTCGGTGGTCGGTATTTCCGCAAACGGCAATGATGGAGAGAGAGGGTGGTGATGTTGACTACCGTCTCCGTTCGCACTGCCGTTGGATCTGGATGACGGATTGTTACCATTACCATTACCGTTACTGCTATTATCATCATCGTTAAGTACAAGAGATTCCATTTCTTCACGGGATGCGTAGAGTTGAGCTTCTTCAAAGCCCTGATTCTCGAATCCCATCATCGATATAACTGAATTGTCAATTGATCTGAGAAAATTTAAGATCAAGAGGTTGATATTGAAAATGATTAAATTGAGTGATGCTATCTCATATTGATGAAGTGCAGTTTGTTGAGACGTAGGGTGTGAATTTGAGTTTTTACGGCCAATACCCGCGGCGGAGATCCGCGGCGGAGCTACCAGTGTCCGGAGTTCAAACTTTACACGGCAAGGATGGGGTTCTCGAGTATTTCTTTCTTCTTTTTTAATTAATTAACTAAATTTCATTTTCATTTACGTGTGGCCAAGTGGATTAACATATAGGGGCCCACTTATCTCGCGTTGTACACGAATATGCACCCTGCTCAAAAACCAGAGTAAATTGTACATTCGTACTTGTCGTTTGATACATCGATACTTCAAAAAAGAAGTTTAAAAGGGAATTAATTTCAGATTATATTTTTCTAATATTTGTATTGTATTGTATAAGTATAACTGCAAAATATATAAATGTATAAAACAATTAGTATAACATATAAATTAAAATATGTGATATAAAAATTACCACATGTTATAACATGACATTGACATTGACATTTGAGAGTCCTTTCATAGTTATATACTCATTTAGAATTAAGTGCGATCATTGAGTGTTAAAGTTGTACATTGGTACAACGGTTAAATATAGGGATTAGATTATCAATCTCGGATTTAATCTTTGAATCGTCTAAGCCACTCTCTCCTACTCTGATTTACGTACATGTATCTCACATTGTCTTTTGAATTAATATAGTAAGTCTAATTTGTTTAAATGCTACGCAATGTAAATTTGAAGTCGTGAGATATTATCTTTTTGCCTTTTTGTCATTTTCTTGTTTTACTTTTTATAAACATATTTGGTTTTGAGTAAATTACACGGAAGGTTCCCGTGGTTTGCTACTTATTACAGTCACAATTCATGGTCTTCGTTTATTACACTGGAAGTCTCTGGTGTATTCAATTTGTTACACCTGACGTCCCTCTGTCTAACGGACGTTTAAAATATTCGTTAAGTAACTCATGTGCAACTCACATGATGGGCAAAATCATAATTTCCCTTCCTCTTTTAAAGAGTAAATTACACGGAAGGTCCATGTGGTTTGCCACTTATTACATCCACAGTCCCTATACTTTGTTTGTAACACCGCATTTTTGAAACCATTTTTTTTTAAAACATCTAACTAAGTATTAGTCTAAGGTTACGGAAGCATACAATTAGGTTCCTAATTACGTTAGGTTTACAAGCCGGGGTCCCACAAAATATTACAAACCAAGTGTTAGTTAAAAAGACGGTATTACGAAACACGACTCATTTAACAAAAAACAACTATTTAAAGCATGGTCAAACTTCCCGTCCAAGCCCGACCCGTTCAAGCCTTCCAACCTGAAATGTAACACCCGTATTTTTATAACATCGTTTAAATCATTTAAAATACAATTTCCCATCACTCTGACACATTGTCCAAAATACAGTTTAACAAAAACTTTAAAACCTTTATCAGAGTTTACAAAAATACGGTGTCACCAAGTATATCAAAACCATAGGCAAACGGGATCTACCTATGAGCTCCCGAACTAAGCATCTCTAGGCCACTTCTAGTGCAACCTTCTATCACTTCAACCTGTACCTGAGTACATAGCCACAAGACAAACGTAGTACATGAGACAAAATAGTCTCGTGAGATACATGGGTTTTAGACCCCAATAATCATAATAACAATTACATAAATATATAAACATATATATATATACATATATATACTACATTAGTACCGTCTAGTCGCCCTATTGCGACCTTATCGATCTTGCTTCCTTAGCAAGCATATCTAGTACCTAAACATATAGGTATCAGAAGTACAATCATATCTAGTACATAAATATATATGTACCAGAAGCCCAACATGTCTAATACATAAACATATATGTATTAGAACCTAACATACCTAGTACCAAACATATGCGTACTAGAAGCACCCGTGTGCTTAGTGTATAAACATATATACACTCGGTGTATAAACATATATACCACCGTCCAGTGACCGGGGGTCCCCCGCGTCACCACCATCTATCTCTTACCATAACCTAACAGTTGTGACAGTCAAGCCTTCGGCTATCACATCCAACAGCAAACAAGTTAGTCATCTAATACTAACGACATATAATTAGTTCATCACAGTGTGAACGTACCTGTATGGTCCCATGGACCCGATCATAAGCAACCACAGTTACTTCTACATCTATGAACCCTATGAGGTCCATACTTACTTATACATAAGATACATTTCTTATTTATCGATAACATAATACTTTTATCTATTCCTTGACTATAATAGACAATTATTACTAGTCACATCATATTCTTTCTCATATATATTCGTTCTTTACTTTTATTAGTATATCTTACCAATGGGTACTCATTACTATAAAATCATTCCCAATTGCCTTACTAATACATATTTATTAACAAAGGCTCCGTATACATTCTTTTAATCAATTACTTCATTATTATTGTTCATTAGCATAGATTCCATAATTACTTGAATCTATCATAATTTACTTCAAATTCATCAATCATACTAGACACATTTTAGTATCCCATTCTACATACTTTCATACATTTTCAATTACTATCTTTATCAAAATATTTGTTAATAAAGACTGATACAATAACATATGTACTTTCAAAACTATTTGCTATGTACCCAGTTTAAAAGTCTCATGTACTCACCTTAGCAAATAAGAGCTCCAACTGTATGCTTTACGTCAGTTTCCTTGCTTCACAATTCGGTCAACCTTCCAAGACCTCACCAAAAGCCTAATACAATAATCACAAGATTATCAACATCACATTCTACTACCAATGTGTCCATCTATCTCTAGATAACACTTATTAACTCATTTCCCCCAATTATGGTGATTTACCAAACCCTAGGTTTAACCAACCCTTAAGTTCCTACAAATCATAATCATACACTTGTTTCCTTTGTTAATATACCATCTATTAGGTGTATAGATCACTTATACCACCATAACCCATAATCCCAAGAACTAGGGTTTCAAACCCATACATCAAAATACATAGATCTTAAGCTACGAAGATCACGGAGTGAAGATATACCTTTAATCTTCAACTAGGAGTGAAATCTATTAAAGATTTGAGAAGAAATCAACCAAACACTGCACTTGAGCTCCAAAATCGCCAAAGAAGAAACTAGGGTTTTGATATGGCCTCAAATGAGCCAAAACCCGATTTAAAGCTGTTCGTCCGAAGTTCACGACGCGAACTAAGTTCGCGTCGCTAACTCTGCATATCGTGCGCATACTTAGCGACCGCCATCCAAACGCGAACTACTTCGCGCCTCATAGCCAAACTACCTGGCCCTACTTCCCGATCGCGACCAAAGTTCGCGTCGCGAACTCTCTTAGGCAGCAGGGCTGCACTTTTTCATCTTTGTCTCGACCCGGTTTCGTCCATAACTTTCTAATACGGTATCCAAATGACACGAAACCAGTTCCTACATCTTTTAAATGATTTATCCTTATTTATCATAATTTTTATAAATTTATTTATTTACGAATTTCGGGTCGTTACAACTATCTACCCCTTAAAAGGATTCCGTCCTCGGAATCGCTAAGGATTTCAACCCACAAACAACCGAGCATTCCGCTCTCATCCCTTATGGTCATTACCATCAACTTTCCTCATTCCCGTTCCGTTAACATCACATATCCAAACTTTCACTTAACTCCGTTAAGTCCGAACGGTCAGGTCCCATTTCAAAACAAACACTCTTTCAACCGATCCTTTCATTCTCATAACAATGGTATGACACATTCATGCCATTAACTAGTTGATTTAAACGAATGTCAAACTCTAACTTTGACCCAACCGATATATCCCGACATCGGTATATCCCCACATCATCTACCCTTTGACTTAAGCACAAAGTCAATTATACCTTAACATTTTCCCTTCTCGTTAAAGGTTCCATAAATCCTCCTTTCCTTTACAATTTACCTTTAATTTATGATTCAATTACAGTCTTACACTCGATTCCCAATTTCAACATTGAAATCACCCAACCGGGTCAAGTCGTATAAACCGACTACAATTCAATCAACCATCTCATCAACTTTTTCACAAACATATAATCGACACATTATGCTATCAATAATCATTAGTAAATCAAAACGAGAGTCAAAGTCCATCTTAGACCAATTCAACCAATCACGGGTTGACTAACGTTGACTTTTACAAAAGTCAACCATACCTTTTTCCAAACTAGCAATTTCCGTACACACGGCGTATCATTACCAACCCATCACTCTCGGTTCTACCCATTATTACTCTCTCAACAATCGTCCCCGTTAATCCAAGGATCACACCTTAACATAAGGTCACAATAACATTTACCGTTTCTTGACCTTCACTTGGTCACTCATACTATCACTTAGTATTCTTTCAACCGTCTTTGTATCACATTGATCAACTTACATTATCGGTACTAGGCCCCCTACCGTAATACGTCCCGCACCCTTATACGGTGTACTATGTCTTGGTTACCACATGGTAATTTGCTCACTAGTAGTTTCTCTTTCCTTCTATTCTATAAATCGTAGGCATCCCCTACATTTACATGACCTAAATGCAACCCGCATTTCAAGCCCAATTCTCATTTACCATAACATAATAGTAATATTCATTAACCACATGGTTCTACATTCATCATATAAACACATAAACACATACACACATATAGATATACACACGTATATCATGCCAATTCAATCTAAATACCTCTATTGTGCACATATACAAACATATGTATATGTCACCAATACCATCTATACATCTCTATTGTGCACATATACAAACATATGTATATATCGCTCCAATATCAAATAAACATCATCATCATGCACATATACAAACATATGTATATGTCACACCAATGTCATCATATGATGCACATGCCTCGTACCCCGCGGGTAACTAATAACATTTTCTATTCGTTATTTACCGTTCCACTTACACATTAACCGCCCTTAACCGGTTCATTTCCTTAACAATTTCCGAGTCTTTGATACCGCCGGAGTAGTTACCACTACATTCCATTAGACATAATTCACCGGCCAAAATCAATCATCCTTGAGTCAAACATTCGACTCCGGCCCACACTTGCAACCCATGGCGTAGCAATCAATGGTCCAAGATTCGATGTTCTACCTACTTCACATCATGTGGTATAGGAATATTCCTTTCCAAACCGTAG
Organism: Calendula officinalis; assembly: GCA_963853835.1. Lineage (NCBI taxonomy): Eukaryota > Viridiplantae > Streptophyta > Magnoliopsida > Asterales > Asteraceae > Calendula > Calendula officinalis. Next base: position 25,833,923 of record OY970820.1, read on the forward strand.
TCTTACACTACACGACGTCACACGTCATCACACTATCACTATGACACTGCACCACAATTATCCGTTCGTCTCTGACATCGAATTTATCAATCCTATCACGAGACTTACCATGGCTATGTGCCAACTCTTACCCAATCATGTTCGATGAACTAAACTTGTCGTTTCGACACTCATCCCCTTATCACATGCGACACTCCGGTCTATGATTCTCAAAAATACAAATTCATTTAACCCGGAAGGTTATTCCCATGATGACTATTCACGTCATACGACTCATCTACTAATTCCCGTAAGCACCAAATTGGGCAACAATCCAACAATATGGCTATACCCACACAACATACTGGCTTGGTGCATAATCATCCAATCCATCTCAATGGTCCTACCAAATGCCTCTACTCTCATCGACAATTATTCAACCTTGCTAATTCAAATCTTTCATGTAAATAAGTTAACAATAAAATTCATAACATTCAAAATATGTTTTTAACCAAAGCATTCGGAAGGATTACAATAATACCCAAAACTAAAGTCTTAGGGAAACAAATGGCACACCGGCCTAATCATCCAATGCTACAATTACGGGCCGCCTAATCCTTAGCTCCCGAACCTGACGCCCCATCGCGCGCCTCCTCCCGTGTGAGTAGGAATGATCGTCCTCTCACCTTTGCCGGCTCCGCCTTCTTTTGAGTCGCGGACACAAGCGTTCCGGTTTTCTTCTTCGGGCACACGTGGCTATAATGCCCTTTCTCATGGCACGAGTAACACTCAACCTCGGCCATTGGTTTGGATCTACAATCTCGGGCCAAATGTCCCGTCTTTCCACAATCATGGCAAATTTTCGGTTCCCCACGGCATTAGCCGGTATGATTCTTCCCACACCTCTTGCACGAGGCTACACTTCCTTGCCTAGAGAAGTTCGACGTGAACTTTCCCTTCTTAACCGTACCCGAGCCACTCTCGGCATTCCTCTTATCTCCCACATACGTCCTCTCGGCAACTTTTGCCTCGTTCACCTCTTCGACACCTCGGGCGGCACTAATGGCCTCATCTAGCGTGACCGCTCTCTTTACCTCCAACTGATAATCCCAAGGTAGCCCACCAGCATACCTGACTACCCTCAACCTCTCCTTGGAGTAGGTCTTAGCAACAAACGGAAGTAATCCCGTGAATTCCCTCGTGTACTCCTCGACCGACATCTCACCCTTCCTTAGGGTCACAAATTTCTCATGCATTTTCTCCAAATCCCGGTCGGGACAAAATTTCTTCCTCAACCTCACGGTAAACTCATCCCATGACATTCTCTCTATCACCTCCCTCCCGAGGGTCTCATAAACTATGTCCCACCAGACCATAGCATCCTCTTTTAGTAATTGTGATGCATACAACACCATATCAGTTTTCTTGCACTTGCTACTTCCGATGACTCGCTCGGTCTCTCGGATCCACCTCATAGTTACCTTCGGGTCCGAACTACCCGTATATATGTTTGGCTTACAAGCCATGGATGTCTTAAAAGAACAACCATGATTTTCATCGGGCCTCGCCCTTGCATCACTACAATCACCTGTGGAGGATTTCTCCACTCGAGTGCCACCACCCCTGGTTTCCTCATCCGATCTAGCCTCGGATACACGATCTCCATCCGACCTCTCACGGTCCCCAACGATGCGGTGCACTTCATCGGCCACCACTCCCTTGAGTTGTTCAATAATAGTTTGGAGGTCCGCCATGGTCACCAGAGTTCTATTAGCTCCGACCTTCGATTCCCCCACCCGGTGCATCGACGGTTGACTTTCCTGTTCTACCCCAACCTCAACATGAGGTGTATCCTCCTCCCGGCCCTCCGGGGCTTTCCCACTTCTTCGAGTGTTAACCATTTCTTTCGATCTCGACTATACGAAAGACATTAAACAATTAGTACCTCGTGTACGATTCATAAGTCTCATAATACTGATTATCCATAATCACATCACTTTCATAGGTCCCCTAGGTTCAACCCTAAACTTAACATAAAGTCTCAAGGTCAACCTAATGATCTCAAGGAATCTTACATTCCTAATGCTACAGTCTAAGACTAGGATGGACATTCAACCTAATTCACTTAAACTATAGCTCTGATACCAAGTTGTAACACCCGTATTTTTATAACATCGTTTAAATCATTTAAAATACAATTTCCCATCACTCTGACACATTGTCCAAAATACAGTTTAACAAAAACTTTAAAACCTTTATCAGAGTTTACAAAAATACGGTGTCACCAAGTATATCAAAACCATAAGCAAACGGGATCTACCTATGAGCTCCCGAACTAAGCATCTCTAGGCCACTTCTAGTGCAACATTCTATCACTTCAACCTGTACCTGAGTACATAGCCACAAGACAAACGTAGTACGTGAGATAAAATAGTCTCGTGAGATACATGGGTTTTAGACCCCAATAATCATAATAACAATTCCATAAATATATAAACATATATATATACATATATATACTACATTAGTACCGTCTAGTCGCCCTATTGCGACCTTATCGATCTTGCTTCCTTAGCAAGCATATCTAGTACCTAAACATATAGGTATCAGAAGCACAATCATATCTAGTACATAAATATATATGTACCAGAAGCCCAACATGTCTAATACATAAACATATATGTATTAGAACCTAACATACCTAGTACCAAACATATGCGTACTAGAAGCACCCGTGTGCTTAGTGTATAAACATATATACACTCGGTGTATAAACATATATACCACCGTCCAGTGACCGGGGGTCCCCCGCGTCACCACCATCTATCTCTTACCATAACCTAACAGTTGTGACAGTCAAGCCTTCGGCTATCACATCCAACAGCAAACAAGTTAGTCATCTAATACTAACGACATATAATTAGTTCATCACAGTGTGAACGTACCTGTATGGTCCCATGGACCCGATCATAAGCAACCACAGTTACTTCTACATCTATGAACCCTATGAGGTCCATACTTACTTATACATAAGATACATTTCTTATTTATCGATAACATAATACTTTTATCTATTCCTTGACTATAATAGACAATTATTACTAGTCACATCATATTCTTTCTCATATATATTCGTTCTTTACTTTTATTAGTAATCTTACCAATGGGTACTCATTACTATAAAATCATTCCCAATTGCCTTACTAATACATATTTATTAACAAAGGCTCCGTATACATTCTTTTAATCAATTACTTCATTATTATTGTTCATTAGCATAGATTCCATAATTACTTGAATCTATCATAATTTACTTCAAATTCATCAATCATACTAGACACATTTTAGTATCCCATTCTACATACTTTCATACATTTTCAATTACTATCTTTATCAAAATATTTGTTAATAAAGACTGATACAATAACATATGTACTTTCAAAACTATTTGCTATGTACCCAGTTTAAAAGTCTCATGTACTCACCTTAGCAAATAAGAGCTCCAACTGTATGCTTTACGTCAGTTTCCTTGCTTCACAATTCGGTCAACCTTCCAAGACCTCACCAAAAGCCTAGTACAATAATCACAAGATTATCAACATCACATTCTACTACCAATGTGTCCATCTATCTCTAGATAACACTTATTAACTCATTTCCCCCAATTATGGTGATTTACCAAACCCTAGGTTTAACCAACCCTTAAGATTCCTACAAATCATAATCATACACTTATTTCCTTTGTTAATATTCCATCTATTAGGTGTATAGATCACTTATACCACCATAACCCATAATCCCAAGAACTAGGGTTTCAAACCCATACATCAAAATACATAGATCTTAAGCTATGAATATCACGGAGTGAAGATATACCTTTAATCTTCAACTAGGAGTGAAATCTATTAAAGATTTGAGAAGAAATCAACCAAACACTGCACTTGAGCTCCAAAATCGCCAAAGAAGAAACTAGGGTTTTGATATGGCCTCAAATGAGCCAAAACCCGATTTAAAGCTGTTCGTCCGAAGTTCACGACGCGAACTAAGTTCGCGTCGCTAACTCTGCATATCGTGCGCATACTTAGCGATCGCCATCCAAACGCGAACTACTTCGCGCCTCATAGCCAAACTACCTGGCCCGACTTCCCGATCGCGACCAAAGTTCGCGTCGCGAACTCTTTTAGGCAGCAGGGCTGCACTTTTTCATCTTTGTCTCGACCCGGTTTCATCCATAACTTTCTCATACGGTATCCAAATGACACGAAACCAGTTTCTACATCTTTTAAATGATTTATCCTTATTTATCATAATTTTTATAAATTTATTTATTTACGAATTTCGGGTCGTTACAGAAATGTGTCAATCAGGGAGGGATTAGCACAAAAGCTAAGTGAATGAATTCCTAGCACTACCAACTACACTAATCACTTAAACACGAAAGTTATAAAACATCTCCGCTTGGGTGAACACTTATTTGAGAGGATTGGTGGCTTTGCGGGCCTTAAACCATGGTCGGCCAAAACCACGGTAATCGATAGCCTGTATCCAACACCCCGGGCAACTCCCTCCCCTTAACCATGCAACATATACAGGTAAGGTCGGATACCCTATTAGTCGATACACTATGCCCAGCCGTTATCCATCCGACACTGACCTCGTCCCGAATGTGCACATAGTCATGTATGGTATTCCCTAACACTAGGCATACATAACGAGTAGACTAGCTACGAAAAAAACACCGCGAAAAACGTCACGAAAGAGTTCCCAATCGCGAACTCTAGTTCACGATCGTGAACTAAGGTTCGCGTCGGGAACCCTGGTCGTGAACTAGTTAGCGATCAACAACCAATTTCTCTGTCGCTACTTCCCGATCGTTAAGTGGAGTTCGCGACGCGTACTCCCCTTGTCAGGTAATTTTCCTGCATTTTACTTAAATGCCAAAAACCGAATGGAAATTAACGAGACTCGAGTTGTAGGTTAAATCCACTCACCTTTCAACTTTCGATCCTTAACTCAGTGAGCTAGTATCACTGAGTATCCTTCCCGATTCCTGTCAACAAGTATACCGAGTTAGTGATCAATCCACTGAAATGTCAAAATTGATAATTTTAACAAACCGCAACCTAAGGCTCATAAAATACATATTTTATGACAACACCAATTTGTATAACAAATACAGCTCACCAAATATTCATTTATAACCATATAAACCGTTATATCACTATTCATCCAAACGGGCCAAAAATCCGAACATGACTAAATCACTTCCACAATTCCATCAACTAGCACATGATTTCTAAACTAGCAATTCACCAAAATCTAGCAATTCTATCGAGTTCATGACTATCACAATAACATGTATCACACTTGCATAACCTCTAGTTAACCATTTTGACCCAAACACCAACTAGATCAATTCAAACAATCATCTATACTAGGTTTTGACCATCCATAACTTACCATTCATGATTTCACAACCTAATAAACAATTCCATCTATTCAAACTTCAAAAAAATCCAAGATTTGTCAAAACCCACCTTCAACATCCACCATCAATGGAGGTTGAAGGTGATTTTCACCAAATCTTGTATTCCTCAACAATCTACCATACAAATGATGTAAAAACTTGCATAAACACATACAACAACATCCATTTCAAGATTCAACCACCAAACATTAGGAATCATAAACCCTAGTTCATACCAAAGCTTAAGAACAACATGAACAAGTAAAGCAGAAGATGCAACTTACTTCTAAGCTTCTTCTACAACAACCTTAGTGTAGATTTCGGATTTAATGTAACATCCTAAAACCGGCCTAGTTGTTTTAGGTATATTTTGATATTTGAATAATATCTATTTGACCCCTTTATGGAATAAATTGATTAAATGTTAAATGATTTATTTGACCTTCTGTCTTTTTGTGATATTTTTATCAAGGGATTAAAATATTCGGTTTCTGAAATGTTTAAAGGATTGTATGATTTTGATATCCATGGATTCTCCTTTTAATATCGTTTCCAGATATATTTTTCGTTGCTAAAAATAGAGCTCGTTTGATAATTTAAATAAATTAGCTACGAAAGGGACTTTTATATTGTATTTGCTAAAAGAGGGAAAAAGTCAAGTGGGTCCCCTCACCCATTGTTTGGACGGTTTGGGGAGTGGGGAAATCCCCCACTTTGTTTCATTTCCATCCATATTTCTCCATCTCTTTCTCTCTCTCTCTCTATACGTAATCTCTCTCTCTCTCTCTAGAACCCACATCATCTTCTTCATTGTTCTTGAGCTCTAAGGAAGATCTTATGCTCATTTCTTGGTCAATCATTAATCCGAACCCGTTTTTGGATAGCTCTTGAGGAACCGGGATCGGGACTCAGAAACATTAGACCTCTGAGTTCGACAAGTGGAAGTAACGGTGAATGGATTTAACCTACAACTCGGGTTCCGGTTTATTCCGTTTGGAAATTCCATACTTGTGAAAATGCAGGTTTTGGCAGGTCTGGGGAAGATAGCGGCGATATCTCCTAGATAGCGACGCTATCTTGGTAGTTTTGGGGACAAGTCGAAACAACAACTCGATTTAGCGTTTGGGGCCGAGATAGCGACGCGATCTCCTAGATCGCGACGCTATCTCCGGGATAGCGGCGCGAACTTGCCTAGTGCAGAATTTTGTGGCGATTTCTTGGGTTACTTCCTTGATGCCTAGCGGTTGGCGGTAATTAGGAGTAAGTGGGTATGTGTACATAGATGAAGAGGTTTTGCTCGATGGGTAGCAACAACTCGGTTTGATTGGTAACCGAGGATTGGAAAGAGGTCAGTGTCGGATGGATAACGGCTGGGCACAGTGTATTGACTAATAGGGTATCCGACCTTACCTGTATGCGTTACATGGTTAAGGGGAGGGAGTTGCCCGGGGTGTTGGATACAAAACGCTATCGGTTACCGTGGCTTTGGCCTACCATGGTTTAAGGCCCGCAAAGCCGCCGATCCTCAGTGATAGTGATTTCCCAACGCGGAGATGTAGTAATACTTCCGTGTTTCGCAATCGGAGATGTAGTAATACTTCCGAGGTTAGTAGGCGGAGATGTACTAATACTTCCGAGGTTAGTAGGCGGAGATGTAGTAATACTTCCGTGCTTAGTGATTAGACCGTTAGTGGTTGCTGGTCTAGTGGAACAATGGTTCGGTGGAACAGTGGTTAAGCGATTACGAGGAGTATCAGTCGTGGAGATGTTGGTGCTTGCTTGTCGAGCTTTTCATAAATTGTAGTTTATGTTCATTCACTTAGCTTTGTGCTAATCCCTGCCTCGTTGAATCTTTTCAGGTTGATCGGTGATTTGGACGGGATGATTGACCAAGCTCAATGGGTTGTGTTTGTAAAGTGAGCAATGTCGTTTAAGTGACACCGTTATTGTAATGCTTAAGCAATGTTAATTTGGAAGCTTATTGTGGGACCTTGTTTGTAAACTAAACTAAACTAAGATAAACTAAACTAACCTAGAGGATAACCTAATCGCCTTCGGGCATTTAAAAAAAAACGCTTTCTAAATTTTGCGGTGTTACATTTAAGCACAAGAAACACCAAGAATAGCTCAAGAACAAGTTTGATGGTTTGGAGAGCAAAAGCAATGAAATAGTATTTGTGTGTGGATAATGTTTTTCAAAAGGAAGCAAGAAGAAAAGAGAGGGTGATCCCTCTCTCTCTCTCTCATCCGGCCAAACAAGGGCATGGGCCCCCCTGTTGGCTTTTGTTTTTTACTTTAATAGTATTTGTCTGAAAAGTCCCTTTCGTAGTTAATTTATTTAATATAGCAAACGGACTCCAATTTTAAAAATGAAAGTATTTCCGGAAACGAATTTTAACAAGGAATCTAAAAATATAAAAATCACATTTTCATTCCAAATGTATCTCAAGTCGGGTATTTTAACCCCTTGGTTAAAATACCGCAAAAGACAGCAGGCTAATTAAATTAACTAAACATTTAATCAGATAATCATTTAATAAGATACCTTAAGGTCAATAAACTACTAGGCCGAGTTTTGGGATGTTATATTGTTTATTACACTGGAAGTCCCTGGTGTATTCAATTTGTTACACCCGACGTCCCTCTGTCAAACGGACGTCTAAAAGATCTGTTAAGTGACTCATGTGCACCTCACATGATGAGCACGATGGTAATGCTCTGTAAATAAGTGATCACGAAGTTTGGTAAGAAAAAATTCGAAAAAATCATAAATACACAAAACACATATCTTACAGTTCATTGCAGTCGTTTTTTTCATCATTCGTACCTCTTTCACTGCTCGATTGGCCCATCATTATTGGAGAAGAAGGGTTTCTTGAAGAACAGATTTAGTGAACAGAAGAGAGGGAAAGATGAGAGGGAATTAGTGAAGGGACGACTGGTGTAAATTGAGGAATACACGTTTGAGGAGGGGGGGGGGGGGGGGAGAATTACCATTGTTCCCATTATGTAAGGTGCACATGGGTCACTTAACAGTTATTTTAGACGTCCATTTAATAGAGGGACGTCGGGTGTAACAAATTGAAATACACCAGGGACTTCCAGTGTAATAAAATAAGTTCAGGGACTGTGGATGTAATAAGTGGCAAACCACAGGGATCTTTCGTGTAATTTACTCTTTAAAAGGGGAAGAAAAATTACGATTTTGCCCATCATGTGAGGTGCACATGGGTCACTTAACGGATGTTTTAGACGTCCGTTAGACAGAGGGACGTTCGGTGTAACAAATTGAATACACCACAGACTACAGTGTAATAAACGAAGATTAAGGACTGTGGCTGTAATAAATGGCAAACCAAAGAAACCTTTCGTGTAATTTACTCTTTGGTTTTCCAAGCGATTAAAAGTTCAAATGCTTGCCAAAAAATATATTTGAAAGCTAAATTTCAAAGTATATGTCATACAGGTAAATAAGCTATTTCATTAACATGAAAATTCCAAAAAAACCTTGTGAATTGTAATCGTCATCTCTATTTCTCTATTCTTATACCTTGTAATAATAGCTAACAAACAAATAAAGAAAGCTATTCTATTTCTGAATTCTTAATTAAAAAAATAAAAGAAGAGACATTTGATTTTTTTTATTTTTTTTCGTGTTCCAAAGTGGGATAGAAAAAAATACAGTCTTTTAGTATCCCTAAGTTTGAGAGAAGAAAAAACTTTACAAATTTATAATTTTATCATCCAAATATAAGTTAATTAAGAAATATCGAGGGTAATTTGGTAAGTGCAAATTTTTTCCATTAATCAAAGGGTTTTGCAAATCATTGCCTTTAGGGCAATGGTTAAAACACTAATGTACAAGTTTTGAAACTTAACTTCCTTGAGGTGGTTATCGAAATTCAGGGGTCGATTTTTTATGATTAATGTATAATACATTTTAAACTTCAACTTTTTTTAACCATTACCCTAAAAATTATGATTAGCAAAATCCTTAATTAAAACCTTTATTCCCTTATAATACATTTAGCATTCATAATGCTACTGTTCATTATAATCCAAACAGAGTTTCGTTATATGCGATCCAACTTTACACAACAAAAGAGGTTTCTTATAATTGCATACTAAATGTATCTTTTCAAAGAAATCCTTGTCAAGCAATTTTTATTATACTTTTTAATATTACAAGAGAAATCGTGAAGCAATTTTTTAATGTCTTTATACTTTTACATAATATGTAACATAAATACTTCCTCTGATTTAAGTGAGACACTTTTTGTTTCACGATTTCTAAGACAAAAAATTATAATAATAATTAAATTAGATTAATTGGATAATTAGTGTGGAATGAGTCTCACACATTTTATTTAAATGTGGTTAATGATGTTTAAAATTGTAAAGTATGGATAAAATAGTCATTTCATTTTGAATGGATATGGGTCTCCTTATTTTTTGCCAAATAAGATAATTTTTCAAAGTCACTTATTTTGAATCACCCCAAAAAGGAAAGTGTTTCACTTATTTTCCTAAAAGTGTGACAAAGTAAAGTTAATTAAGTTATTTCTACATTCCAATAAGATCGTATTGGGGTCAAAATTATAGATCATATAAGCATTTGCAGTTTTAACTTAAGTGTTGCCTGTTACTTTCATATGATCGTGAATTTAATTCCTCTTTCATAATCCACAGCAACGCGCGGCAAATTTTTACCTGTTTTTTTTCAAATCTCCTCACATTTAAAGTTGGAAAAAAAAATAATGGTTCAAAACTTATTTCATCTACTTTTCTTTTAGGTTCTTTATATAAAATAAAAAATAATCAAGAAACAATTGCATTAATATTCAACAAAAGAAAAAAAAAACTAGGAAAGGATGGACGACCTACCAAATCATAATGAGACTGTCTTTGTCAAACTGGAACATCACTAACTAACTCATTTCTTGTTCAACACCTAATTAATTAACCCTACTTTCCCACATCATGGCCTCTTTTTAAGATAAAATTATTATTAACTATTAAACATTTTCACGTTTATTACTATAATTATTATAATAATATAATATGCAAAAAATTTTGGACGGACTCCCGTTGATTTCGGTTAATTATATGTACGTTCATACTAAAAGCGAAATAAAAGTGAACTATTTTGTAAAATAGATGAATATTAGAGTTTAAGCAAATCCTTTTCGGATGAAATGATTGAACTGACCCAATTGTTATAGTGTTATTATTATACAATAATATACAAATTACACTCGTTTTTTGGGTGTCAAAAGTTCAACCGACGAAAAGAGTAATAAAAAAACGTCTATGTACATTTTGTTGCAATATGTTTTGTAATGTTTGTATTTGTTATCATATATATTATGTTATATTTAAAAAAAATATAGCATATTAGACCCACGGGAATGAACTTCTCAAGTTGTAGAAGATGGACGTTTCGTTGAATAACAATTTGTATTTCATTTATTACATAAATTGCAATGTTTGATCATATTAGTTGCTACTTTTCAACTTCATTTTTAGATATGTGTTTCTTTTGTTACTTCAAAGGTATTTTAGTTTGATTAGTACGTAATCAAACATTTCAATTGACAAAAAAATATTAAATGAAAGCTCACTGTTTTTTAGACGGAAAGCAATATCAATGTTACATCATCGAAATGACTATTTGATGGTAAAGGGACAAGATGTTCTATTATTACCGTAGCGAAAGAAGTAATATTGAGTTTGTAGAGTCACTATTTGACATTAACATATGAATTAGTTGTATTATATAATGATTAAGATTAAGAAGTCGTAGATGCAACTGCTACAACATAAAAGTCAATGTATGGGAAAAGGAATTGGCTGAATCCCGACACAAGATTCCATGATACATCTTCTAGATCACGTCACTCATTTCATTTTCACTCCAAAGGTTAAAACGCGCTTACCCGGATATCACAAAAAGACCGGTGATATTATTTCAAAGGAGCGTTTGTGTAAGCTTATACACGCTACCAATCAAAACATAGTTCCAAGTTTAGGCGTTAAGTGTAACAAAGAGAAAAAAAATATAAATGAGTCATATTCAGCCCTTTAAGTTTTCTATATCAACCAATTAGCCCTTCTTCAATTCTTTACTCACTGTAGCTCTCTATTTTTCATAAAATTTTAACAATCGAGTATTTGGGCTTACTAATTTATCTTAACAAATTTACACCAATTATATATCTTCTCTCTTCCTTTCCCTCTCTCTTTACCTATTCCTCTTTATCTAATTCCTGAAATCCCAAAGGATGAGATGTTGTAGATGTCGGGGTGGCGACGAGGGCAGCCAACGACGAGATTGGTGCCATTGGTGACGAGAGCACGACGACTTTCTTGGCTCGCGATGAGTTTGAAGACGTGCCCATTAACATGAGGAAATGTACTGTATATGAATAATGTATTTTTAAATATGATGTGTATATTTGCAAAATCGATGTGGAGCACATACACATGCTCCTCGTTATTACCAATTACTAAGAATTTACAAAAGGATTCATAACCTACTCGTAGTTGGTGAGAAAAATTTTTATACACAATATCTTTTGCACTATTTGTATAAAGATTATTTTCATGACATAATCTATGGCCATGTAGTCATAATGTGAAAACCGATTCATGAAATGAACCAAAGTATCGCGTCAATTTGGTGAGAATACTCCATTAAAGAAAATAAACATCTTTAATTAATATTTCATAATCCTAAAAAAGCAAGAAAGCATACTTCTCAAGCAAGCATCGAAGAAAAATTGATCACACCTTGATAGGTCAGTGGGTGCACCAACTCAAAGTTGAAGTATTTTTCCTTGTGAACGGACTTTCACCCCAAAATCAAAACCTACTTTGCCAACTTCAAACAACTCCCCCCATCTTTTTATTTTCTATATAAGTAACTCTGTTCTCTCAATTCCACAACTCATTTACGTCTTTATTTAGCAAAAAACAACAACACAATGGGTCGTGATTTAGCTAACATTGCTTGCAACGGTTTACGAGCATTGTCGCTTTTGAGTTTTGTAATTCTGTTTACGAGTTTGGTCTCAACGGTAGATGCAAAAACTCATTACCATGACTTTGTGGTACGTTTATTTTATAATTTTGTTCACCCAAGTTCTTTGTATATGTTTCTATTATCGGTTTTTTTATATGTGCTAACTATTTAGTATGGAATTAGGTTCAAGAAACGAAGGTGACAAAGCTGTGCAAAACACAAAGCATTATGACGGTTAATGGACAATTACCGGGGCCAACCTTGGAAGTGAACAATGGCGACAGTCTAGTGATAAATGTCGTTAATAGAGCGAAAGAAAACGTTACCATTCACTGGTATAACACCGTGCATGTTGTAGCATGAATGATCATATATAATCAATATGAAGTTGCGAGAACGACTTCTTAATACTTCAATAATCATATACTTACAAAAATATCATTTTTACGATCTACTTAACATTTTAATAATCATAGTTTGTCAAATACTCAAACATTTGATTTATGATTGTTACAGCTTCAAACGAAATATATATTCTATTGTCCGTTTTATTACATCAATTTATTTGATTTTTATCATTCATCAATATCACTTTTAAAACGCTTAATTTGTTTTCTCACTACCATAACTTATTTTTTGGAACTACTTAGGCACGGTGTTAGACAAATAACGACCGCATGGGCAGATGGACCCGAGTTCATCACTCAATGTCCAATTACACCAGGAGGAAGTTACACCTATAGATTCAAGATTTCAGGACAAGAAGGAACATTATGGTGGCACGCGCATAGCTCGTGGGTCAGAGCCACTGTTTATGGTGCTATCGTCATTCGCCCTAGAGAAGGAGATTCTTATCCGTTCCCTAAGCCAAATCGTGATTCTGTCGTTATTCTCGGTATGTTATTTAATATTTATGCACCAAGATTATTAACGTAAATTTTGCGTAATTAAGATACATGATGACGATTAATATGATGATTAGGCGAATGGTGGAATGCTAACCCCTTGGATGTGATAAGGCAAGCCATGCGATCCGGAGGAGGCCCAAATATTTCCGATGCGTTTACCATCAACGGTCAACCCGGTGATCTCTATAACTGCTCCAAAAATGGTTTGTTTGTTTCTTTCATTGTATTATTACGACTCTTGAATATTGATGCTTGTTAACATAATTTGTTCTTTTTATAAATGTAGAAACTACAATAGTACCAATCGATTCAGGAGAAACGAATCTCATTCGGGTGATCAACGCAGCATTAAACCAACAACTTTTCGTCACTATTGCTAATCACAAGCTCACGGTGGTTGGAGCCGATGCATCCTACGTGAAACCGTTCACCACAAACGTCCTCATGCTCGGACCAGGTCAAACCACCGATGTACTCATCAAAGCCGACCAACCGCCAGCTCGTTACTACATCGCCGCCCGCGCTTACGCCAGTGCACAAGGAGTTTCATTCGACAACACCACCACAACTGCCATCTTGGACTACAAATCCGCCCCGTGTCCCGCAAAGGGTATCTCATCAAACCCAATCATGCCATCTTTACCGGCATATAACGACACCGCAACCGCCACCACTTTCTCCACTAGCTTCAGAAGCCCGAAAAAGGTGGCGGTCCCAACCGATATAGACGAAAATCTCTTCATAACCGCCGGATTGGGAATAATCCGGTGCGCGCCAACGGCACCCAATAACACGTGCCAGGGTCCCGTCAGCAGGACTCGGTTCACCGCAAGCATGAACAACGTATCGTTCGCGCTCCCGTCTAACTTCTCCATCCTGCAAGCACACCACCGCGGTGTTCCCGGAGTTTTCACCACCGATTTTCCGGCGAAGCCTCCGGCGACATTTGATTACACCGGTAACGTGAGCCAGTCGTTATGGCAACCTATTCGTGGCACTAAAGTTTACAAGATGAAATACGGTGCAAAGGTGCAAATTGTAATCCAAGGAACGGGTATTGTAACCGCCGAAAACCACCCGATTCATCTTCACGGGTACGATTTCTACATAGTTGCAGAAGGATTTGGAAACTTTAATCCATCAACCGACACGTCTAAATTCAACCTTGTGGATCCACCATTGAGAAATACAGTTAGTTTGCCGGTTAAAGGGTGGGCGGTTATTAGATTTGTTGCTGATAATCCGGGTGCTTGGATTATGCATTGCCACTTGGATGTTCATATTGGGTGGGGTTTGGCGACGGTGCTTTTAGTAGACAATGGTGTTGGAGAATTAGAGACGTTGCAACAACCACCAGCAGATTTGCCAGTCTGTTAATATTAATATTCATGATTTCTGAGAATTTAATGTTGTAAAACCTCACATTGGGGATTTGGAGTTTTTTTTTTTAATTTTGTTTTTGTTTTTGTATTCGTTTTGTTTTCTTTATCTTGTAACATTTCTGAAAGATATTGTACTTTAGATTGAACGAACAAACACATTTCTTAGCTATTTGTTTCTAAAGCAATGAGATGATCGTTATCATTTGAGTTAATTTCATAAATGATCTTTTAACTGGTCGCATATTGCAACTTTGGTCTTTTCTTTATCAAAGTTTCAAATTCAGTAATTTATGTACCATTTTATTGTATGGACGGTCCCTTTAAACGCTTTCCATGCAATAAAATGGTTCTTTCAACTAACCAACTGTACTGTTTAAAAAGACTATCCAATCAATAAAATGGTATATAAAATACTAAGTTTGAGATTTTGAAAAAAAAAAAAAAACCAAAGTTGCAATATATAGTAAGTTAAATGACCTTTTATGAAAATAACTCTTTTATCATATCAATTGCTCTGTTTATATACTACTACAGTGGTATTAAAATTCTACACGGTTCCAATTATCAACAATTTATGTTGTTTATGAGTTAAACATGACTTGTCTATTGTTCCATAGAGTGGTACTATTTTCAGACCACTTATGCTTCTCCCCAAATTGAAATATAAATTAAAAAAATGTCAATCTCGGTGGCAAAAATAGTTTAAATATTACTACAAAACATTCAACAATCAGTGATGAATAAGAATATAAATGAAGGAATTACTAAAAACTGAAAAAGGTTGAGAAATTGGTAAAACCTGGTCGTTAAAATACGCCAAAAATCAACAGATTCTACAGCTTCTGATTAACACGAGCCAATAACACAAGAAGACAATCACCTGAATCAAAAAGCAAGTTAAAGGCTGTTGTTAATCTTATGTTATGAAAAAGTTGAGCTACAATTCAAGTGAATTTATCTTATTGAGAAGTAATAAACAATTGCAGTACCCAAACCTAACTACCTAATACAGATATTTTATCAATTGGTAGTACAAACTAACCAAAAGTACAACTGTTTATGATCTATTTAAGTTTATGAGTTATGCAATTTGTCCAATTGCCTACCATAAAATGCTACTGTGAGAAGCTTAGCTTGAAATTGCATTTTTCCCGCTAAATTGGATCTTATTTTGGAGCCAATTTGTTATCAAATTTTGGAAACAGATTCTACAACTGTGGAAGACGGATTATACTCTATCAGATAACACGCACACTTGGCAAAATTAAAAACTTAGGGTTTATACTTATCTCGTAGACGGTAGATCATGCTAGTAACATTATAAAATCAGCCACGTTGCTCCAATCAAAAATTGAAGAACCGTTATGAACTCCAGCACAATCATCAGCTAAACTGTTTAACCTTTTATTTGAATTGATCCAAAAATTGAAAATCGCGTATGGATCCTTAGTACGAACGCGTACTGTTAAACTGGACATTTTGGGGGGAATTCGTCGGCGGGAATGCGTATGGCTGAGAGTATGGAATCAATGACAAATGAACAACCTGTAAGTAAAACCATTTATTTGTATAACACTTGTTGGTTACTAAGGATAATTTTAGGTTTAAAAAATCTTGAATTTAATTTTTGTTTGATCCAAAACTTGAATATAAGAAAGGGACAATTTCATATATATTCTTACAAACTTCCAATATTAAGTATATAATCTTGAAAACTTCATTATTATATATATATTCTTCCAAAACCTTAAAACTCTCATATATGTCTTTTATTCTAATTTAATAACATCTAGGGGGTGTTTGGGAAAGCTTATTTAGAAGGGCTTATAGCTTATAAGCTTTTATAAGCTTAAATAATCCCTTTGAAAAGGGATTATTAAGGCTTATATAAGCTTATAAGCCATAAGCTCCCTTAAATAAGCTTTCCCAAACACCCCCTAGCACTTTTAAAATTTTAATAACAAATATCCTAATCTAAGTTAATGGTAAAATATCCTTAAACCATCGTAAAACTCATTTACTGCCAATGAAATGATTAACTTCTTTGCCGGCGATTGTAAAACTCATTTAATGCCTTTCGTGATTTCATACTTATATCTACGTCATTACATTCGTATGTGAATATGATCCAAATTAGATTTATTGCTTGCTCCCAAGCAACCATCCATGATAAGAAAGTCAAATGCCAATATTCTCCAAAAAATCAAATTCGTAAATGGGTCTGAACATAGATATAAATATAAAATCGTAAGCATAAATCACGAAAGGCAGTAAATGAGCTTTATGATGGCCGATCAAGAAGGTTAATTATTTAATGAAGGTTTAAGGGTATATGGGGTAATTTATCATTAATATAGATTAGGATAGATGTTTTTAAAATTTTAAAAGTTTTAAATATTATTAAATTAAGATAAAGGATATATACGAGAGTTTAAGGTTTTAGAAGAATATATACGTAATAATGAAGTTTGCAAGGATATATGCGTAATATTGGAAGTTTGCAAGGATATATATGAAATTATCCCTATAAAAAATGTGGTGGAGTTTATTCCTCATAATTGGAGGGTTCGATAGAAGGCATATAGTCCCGTGTACAGGCTCGAATCACTAACTTACTAACTGACTGTTCAAAAAATAAAAAAAAGTAAAAAATCAATAAACAGTAATGGTGACTACTTATTTGAGAAAGAAAGTGTCAAAATTAGAATATTAATATAATCTGAGTAAAGCAAATTAATGAATTAGACGAAAATAGTTATCAATATCTTTTCTCATCAAATATAAATAAAATCAGGGGTTAAGAGTAATGACCGTATTTGACTACAATTTTGTTATTATTTGTTATTTTTTATATTAAAAGGATAACTCTATATAACGGGTTCTCTAGTTGATCGAATTTATATTCGATACACGATATATCATTTTCCATGATAATTTCTAATTTTTATCTGACTATATGGTAAATATTGACGCGAACTTTGATCAACTTTGTAACTTTTAAGAAGTAGTTAGCTATAATTTTGAAAACGAAAAAATGATTGAAAATTGAAATGTCGAAACATTTTTATAGTCTCTGTTTTATTGTTTGCTGGGCCTGCTGTGATTGGGCCGGACCCTTATATGTACTTTCCCTGTTGGACTCAGATAGCTGCCCCCTCTGAACCTCTTTCTGCGACCGGGCAGATGAGGAACATTTTATCTAAACGTGGCAAATGGGTCGTGTCGTGTCGGGTTCGTGTCGTGTCGAGACGAGACCTTAAACGTATTAAGAACCCTAAACCCAAACCCGACACGTTTAATAAACGGATTCAAAATATTAACCCAAACCCGACACGGTTAATTTCGTGTCAACCCAACCCAACCCGATTAACCCGTTTAAGCCATGAAAATCCCCATATACCGATTAAACATAATAAAAATCCAACAAAAATATAATACAAATTTAACAAAAAACATAATAACAACCCAACAAAAACTTAATAAAATTGATCCTATGAAATTAGTGAAAAATATATTAACAATTTCAAATCTAATAAGATTAAGCCCAATGTATTATAAGAATCCAGTCGTTTCTACTACAAATACTAAAATATAACATTTACATATAATATATTTAAAAATATAAAATTTATTAAAACATATACGTACTTAAACGGGTTATTCGGGTTACACTCGAGTTGAAAATGTTGACACTAACACATCGTGTTTAACTTTCGTGGCGTGTCGTGTCAACCCGTTTACTTAAACGTGTCGAAACCTCTAACCCAAACCCACTAATTTCGTGTCGGGTTCGTGTCGAGTTCTCGTTTCGTGTCTGATTTTGCCATGTCTAATTTTATCATGTCATGTTTATTTATTTAGAAACATTTAGAAGGGGTTTTACATTGTGTTAATTCAATTAAAAATGTTTTAAAAATATATATATATTTGTAGTTTTAATGGAAAGTTATGTTATTTAGTGTATCTAAATATGTGCCCTCACATGTTAGAAAAAATATCTATATAAAGTCATTTAACATTTCTATTAGTAATTACTAAATGCATCTTAACAAAATGTACCAAAAATTAATCTCACTATTCTAAAACTCAGAATATTATATATGCATAATTTTTACGAATTATTTAAGCAAAAAAGTGGTATTTGAAACCCATTGTACAGTCGGGTTATACATGCCACTTGGCCGAAAAAATAATACTAAATGACTGACGTCATCAATAGTACGTATATTTTATTATTTTATCATCTTTATCGTAGAAATCAGTGTTTTAGCTAGTCAGCCAATACGTCATATGACATTATAATTCATGAGGGTCAGAGTCTTAAGTAAGGTTGTAAAAGATGCAGGACGTGATATGATGGCATCATCAAACCTTAGGTATGGCGAGTCGTGCCGATTCATGTCGTTTTCTAAGACGTGGATTAAGGCAACAACTTTTTTAATTTAATATATATATATATCAAGTTAAAAAAAATTATAAATCCGTTGATTTTTAAATGTGAAGTTTACGAAACAATGTTAAATCTAAATTTTTAATATTATATCACATCATTTTCTTAAAAAAAAAAATCAATATTTTAAAAAAAATTCAAAATTTACAAGGTACTTAAAAAACACTCGCGAAAAGGCGCGCCTTACGCCGCCTTATTGCGTTTTTTCTACGCCACGCTTTAACCAGCCGCCATGGCATTTTCGTAACGGGAGACCCGCGCCTCACGCCTTGGCGCCGCCATGACGCGTTTTTTGGAACCTTGGTCTTAAGTGAAGGGTTTCATAACACTGATCGACCCATTGGGTCAACCACCTAGTCACTTGGTTCGAACCATACTGGTAAGAACATGGTGGTGTTCTTGACCGGTTAAAACCAACTAGCTGATTCAATCCCTAAAAGCGGAACTGAGATTGACCCTAATCCTTAAACCCTAAAGGATTATGGGACATTGGAAATCAAACTTGATTAACAAGAAAGAAACCTTGTACGAAAAACTCGAACACACACATGGCTTGTGTGTATTCTTCGAACACTCACCAAGAACCCTAGGGTTCTTGGTGTTTTCTTCCGTCGAACAAGAGGGAGAGGGAGAAAAGGGTTTTCCAAAACATACCTTATTGCTTGCTTAAGATAGTCCACTGATGATGAACAAATCGAGCGATCTTCTAGTTGATCTAAGCAATGAACTTGTTCTTCGAAACTCGAAGAACACGAAGAACGAACGAAGAACGAAGAACACCAATCTTGTTGTTCTAGCTCAATTCGGCCGAACTAGGGAGGCGGAGGGAGGATGATTTCGTGATTACGGTGTAACCCCATAAGGGAACCTTAAGCCTTATATATATAACAGAAGGACTTTCACTTAGGGCCCTTCTAGTTTAATTAAGATCAATCTCTTAATTAAACTTATCTCTTACACATTAAACCCTTATAGTTTTACTAGTTATTATTGTCACACTTAATTATCAAATACCTTAGTATTATACACTTATATATTTCGGTATAGATATACACGAAATATATACTTGTGTTTTATACATTTAATAATTAATTAGACAATAATATTATCCAATCACTATATGATTTAATAGCTTTAAATCATATCATGGACAATCTTTAATTAACACATTGTATATTTAATCAACTGATAAATATACAAATACTTGTATTAATTAGTTAGTTAAATTACAGTAATAAGTTAAACTTAACTTAATACTTAACTGATTCATAATGACTATTATGAATCACTTCTCTTCGTAGTATCATTGTATATCTTGCTCGTATTACATGCACTAACCGGTGTGACCCTTAAGTGTTTCGTAGGCCTGGATGTATCATCATAGGTTGACTAACTGTGCACACAATTCCAACAGACTCCCACTTGTGCAAGTTCGTAACCTTTATCTTAATGACACGAGCTACAGTGGCCTTCTAGATGGGCATGTAGGTAACCAACCCCATAAAAACAGCTTATGTAACCCAGGTATAGTTTCGAAAAACTCTTTAATAGCGTCTCCTAGTAAAGAACACCATGTCTCTACTTCTTGGGCAACGTTTGTTAGGTTCATCCCTTGCAGCACGATATTTGTGATAACGAATACAAGCATGGTAGAAAAATATCAACTCCTGTATTCGAAATCATTTCATGACTTCTTGATTCAAACTGTTGTGATAAACGACAAAGAACAGATCACTTCGTTTGGGCATGGCCATGCACTTACCAGTTTTCCATCATGTCAAGAGACCCATAAATATCTCTCTTAAAAAGGAGGTGCAATTACCATCTTGTTATATTTCGATTCAAAATACAACTTCCTTTGTACCCAGTAAGATCTCGTATGACAATCATATTTCAGACTTGTCTAAGACGAACCAAAGTAAATCAGTCATTGTATCCCAAACCAAATACCTCAGGCTTAAGGACAATCCTAGTGAACAATACTTTTGAACTTTTCAAGAGAACTCAAATCTCCACCAAATACCGCGATGACGTTAACGTCCCATCAAGGTTCCCACCAAGACGAGTAGTCATAGATTATGTCTTTTGAATAAATAGACTTTTATTCATGGATATTGTAAAACATACAAAGTCTTGAATAACAATGATACTAACTCATGTATTATTCCTCACTGGACATAGATACAAAATTATTACTGCATCATTACTTATTCCTTTCGCTCATGTTGATTACTCTATGACTTTTACAATTTTACTTGTAACATTATCACTGATCTAGTCATTCCTATTAAACTAAAGACATAAGACAAGTGTTGGAAAAACACTATTACTTTTGTCTTTTCTGAATTTTGTTCTTGCAACATTCTAGAACATATTCTAGTCTTTGTCTTTTATGCAATTCGGTAAACATAGAAGTATTGGAAATAACTCCTTAGTTTCTTGAATTCATAAAATTCGCCTTCTAACTAAAACCTCTTTTAGTTACTTGATTTTTAGATATCTTATTACTAGTTAAAGAAATTTCCTTGAACGATTATGTTATCCACTTGGAGTCTTAATAACCTTTTAGATATGTAATAATTAATCACAAGACTTATGATCACGCTATTAGGTTTGCAATAATCTAATTAATGATCATTTATTATTTCCCTTAACTCTTTGGCAAACGACTTGGTAAAACCTTGCTGTTAATATCCTACTAACTTGCTATATTCATTAATACTTCTAATATATATGTGAGTCATAGCTCCCACTTAATTTTATGGAAATAAGCATCACTTAAACTATTACTTTGACCTAGTCAAAATCTTATAATTTAACCTTCTAAGAATTAATCAATTATTAAAGTCGTCATTTGGATTTGCGAATATCCAACATTCCTGTTTAGGGAATCATGACTTTCATTGATCAACGTATCTAACAAGTATAAGACACTTGAAACGATACTTCCAATTCTTAAATATATTAGTGTCCTTTTAAGAACTTTATTTAATGCCAAAGTCATTTCTTGGATTTCTCAAATATCCATTATTCCTATTAGGGAATTACTACTTGATCAAATATTGTATTTATTACAAGTATAAAAGACTTGCATTAATACCTTTAATTCTTAAATACTTTAATATAGTTCTACCCTTTTAAGAGTTCATTTAATGTCTAAGTCATTCCACTTGGATTTTACGAATATCCAATTATTCCTATTAGGGAATTATGACTTTATTAAATTCCTTTATCACAAGTGTGAGATACTTGTAATAATACTCTTAAAGTTTATCTTGATTATATCCAATATAATCATACTATATTAATACTAATACTTTAACACTTACTACCATAAGTAACTATTACTTAAGATGTTTTAAATCAAGTTCAATGTACCTTGAACTTTATGCTTTCCATATTAACTCTTAGATACTTATATTTAGAAAACTTTCTAATTACTAGTATCTAAGTAACTTGAGCTTCAAAGATATTATCACAACAATCAAATAAATATAAACAATGAGATTATTATTAAGTCAACACTTGACTTTATAATCTAGTCATAAACCTTGACTAGTATAATCAACACACATGCACACACAATATAATTCAACCATGGATTCAACGATGATAAACTTAAAAACCGAAATTTATCATAATATTGAAAATGTAATTTGTTCAAAAACAACTAAAACCAAAATTTGTTTTACTCAATCCATATGAAAAAAATACTGAATTAAAACGTGGTGCTCGTGGGATCATTATCTCATGTTAATCCATCTTACTTTCCATCATCTCATGCAATAAACGATTGCTTAAGTTGAGTTACTCGTCATAAACTTTACAAGTAGGAAGCGAGTATCTTGAAGTTGGTCAAGTCAACTGAGGAGAAAGCATTGCCTCCTACCCTTCGACCTTTACCACAACCAAGACACCGTTTCTCGGTCCTTGTTTGACTTCACCTTCTTGACCTTTTGTTTGACTCCATTACCTTTAGGCACACCTTGGCTGGGATCGGTTTTATCCTTTCCCTTTCCACTGCGCCTCTTTCTCTTTTCACTACCATCATCGGTTACTACGAGATCATTCCTAAACTTGGTCCCCAAAATCAACTCAGTAGTCTTGAGCACGGAATGTAGCTCAACAATGGATTGCTCCATGTTATGCATGTTGTAGTTGACCACAAAAGGCTTGTAGTCATCAGACAATGAGTTGAGTATCATTATTGTTGCTAACTGCAACGGTACTGGGTGTCCTAGTCATTCAAGATGATCCATGTGCTCTTTTATTTTCATGACGTGAGCACTCACTGATGATCCCTTAACCACCTTGCAAGATTTGAACACTCTACAAGCGTAATATGCTTGTCCTGGTTCATTTCTAGCATTCGCGGCAGGAGCATTTAGTATTGCTCTTTCTAGGACATTTCATTTTCTCTCATGCCTAAGCATAATCCGAAGATCACGCTTCCAATTGAGAAACATTGACCCAATCAATTCGTCTTTTTCTAGAAACAAGCGTAGTGAGAGATTGTTGGTACGTGTTGTTATGGTTGTTGCTGCCATCTACAAATCAAACCCAATTTAATTAGTAATCATCAACAAACATCTTCTAAAATATATTATAAACTCATAATTAATATTTTAGGCCTAGGATCCATATATCACATTCTCGCCGCAAGGTTTGGGCACTTCCCGACGAGACATGCTGTTTCTGGTAGGTAACATCCTTACCGATCGTATCAAGACTTGACACGATTCCTAGGGGTCGTAGAATCTTTAGACTTATTGTAGGAAAACCTTGTAGGATTCACATGGTGGAGCTTGAATCTTACATACTGGATCTCTACTAAACAATGGGATCACAAGAAGAAGAAGAAGATTAAGAACATTACCTTTAGATTGCTAAAGAATGATCCACCTCTACCGCACCACCTGAACACGCTGCAAGACCGCGTTACCAACAAAGTATCACAGAAAGCTTGTGTGTGTGTGTGTTGTGTTCGACGAACACAAACCGAAACCCTTGGGGTTCTTCGGTCGACAAACGAGAGAGAGAGAGAGATGGAGGGTGTAGGGTTTTGAGCGTGTAAAGTGATTTAACCCTAAAACCTTAACCTTAAGCCTTTATTTATAAGGACTCAAGTTACAGTTAAGTCCTTGGAGTTTAATTATGATTAATCTCATAATTAAACTTCCTATTAACCCTTTAAACCCTTGGACTTTTACTAGTTAATTAATAAACAATTAATTAACTGTCCGTTAAATATTTAACTTAATATTTAACCATCCTCTTAAATAATAATTAACTATTATTATTTATTCTCTACTTTATAATTAACTTAACTAGTTAATTATTCCACACAACTTACTTTATTTGGTTGTCCATTATTGGGTGTGTAGTTGTGTGACCCTTTAGTGCCTTATAACATTGGACACAATGACACGTGTACTTATCTGTGCACATAAATCCAACACTTATAAGTTACTACAACCTTGTACAATTTTAATCGTACATTTCTAAGTTGCAATAAAGTCTAGTATGTTTATTCTACTCAAGTACTTTTGGGCCGGGACTCCCGATTATCACCAAAGTAGATCAGACCATCTAAGACAATGCGATGCTCTGCGCCGGGACTCCCGATTATCACAGAACCTTACGCACCCTAACACTCGCAATGATTTGAATCCATATCTAAGGTTCTTTATCTTTACAATATGAACATCGTTTAACAAGTGAGGTGTTCCATTAGGTGGATAGTACTTCGATCTAAGATTTTCTTGGGTTTGTTTAAGTCTAAACTAGACTTAAACCTTATTCCAATTTTACTCCTTAATTTTAGAAGACTTGCGATTCGTGTACTTAATTCCACAAGATGCCTTTCTAAAATTACCTTTAAAACTCTAAGTTTTAATTTTGTTCGATTTTATTTGTATACCTTAAAAACGAAGTGTACAAAAAGATATTACTAAGTTTTGTGAAAAAATTTATCTTAATAAAACGTACTTGTTTTATTCACTTTGAAAAACTTCAAATCCTATGTTAAACTTTAAAATAGAGATTTTAATTCTTTATGACTTACGATCACAAGTCATAACTCTAATTTAACATAACTAGTTTTTCTATGTCTAATAATAAAATTAAACATTTACTTATTAGATTCTCCAAAATATATCCTAGGGACACATTTACAAACTATGCGATTTTCTTGTGTAACTCCCACTAATTCCAACAACCATGATGGAATTTGAGCATGAACACAATCACTAGTTTGAACTTGGTGAACACTAATAATCTTATTATATAAAAACTATATATAATAATCTTAGTTTGCTTGAACCTTTCTTATATTCAACTTAGACTTAGTTAAATATATGTTCTTAATTTTCCTATGTTATTTTACCCTTGATCATTAACCTAGTATTTTATGTAACTCGTAATATACTTTGTATAATTAACTAGTTATAATTACTTATAACTTTATGCAATCTAATATTTATAACTTTCGTATTATTATCTAATTATAATTAAACCTTACTTTGTACAATTTCTAGTTGTTTACAACTTTGTACATTTCTAGTTTAATTATAACTTAATACAAATTTCTAGTTATTTAATATTACACCTAAATGATCAAAATAACATATATATTTAATGTTCCATTTTAATCTTGTATTTAAATATACATATATAATTTATTTCTTTTAAAACCTTATAACATTCTTAATAAGAATATTACACCTAATTTGTACACGTGTATTTTAACTTAGACTAATTAAAATACGTACAAACTATTTTATCTTTTAAAATCACTTTTAAATATTTAAAATTTTCCAAAAAATATATATAATATAATATAAATACATCTTGATAATTTTAAGACTTTAAAATTAACACTTCTCTTTTATCCTTAATTAAATTTAATTAATTAAACCCTTATCTTGCTTTTGATCAATTAAAACTAGGTTTCAATATTCTTGATCAATAACATCTCTTAGTTAAAGATTAATCCTAATTTATCCAATTCAAACAATTATTAAACTTTGTTTAAATTCTAGGATAGATTATAACTTTAATAATTTTATTTAAACTTATTCATTTAAATCTTATAAACAAAACTTTGTCTAGATTTCTAGATTTAAAGAACTAGCTTTAATAAACTCATTAAAACAATAATCAAACCTCATTAAACATAAACTTGTTTAACTTTCTAGGTTCTAGATTATGTTCTTGATTAATCCTATTAACCAATTAAACTAAACTAGTTTAACGTTCTTGGTCCTAGATTACTTCTAGGGATTTTCGAAAATTTCCTTAAGCCTAGGAAACTTTTCCACCAATTAAACTAAACTAGCTTAATCAATCTTGGTGTTCAAGTCTCCACCCAATTTTCAAAATCTAGGGAGGAAAAGGAAAGAATCATTTTTGACCAATTAAACTAAAACGTAGTTTAACATACTTGGTCCTAGATTTTGAAGATCAAGTAATAAGGAAAGAATCCTTTTGACCAAAAATTATGACATTCTTGATCCCAGGGTTCTTACATATTTCAAAATTTCTAAGGTTAGGTAAAGAAGCCTTTTGACCAATTAAACTAAACTAGTTTAATGTTCTTGGTCCTAGGGTTCTTTCTAGATTTCAAAATTACTAGGGTTTAGAATCCTTATGACCAATTAAACTAAACTGTTTAACATTCTTGGTCTAGGGTTCTTTAACCCTCATTCGAAATCCATGGGAAGAAAAAGAAGAAGGAACGAAAAAATAAAACTTGGAAATTAAACAAACCAAAACTTTGTTAATCTTGTTTAGATTTCTAAACCATCGCTCTGATACCACTGAAGGGTTTCATAACACTGATCGACCCATTGGGTCAACCACCTAGTCACTTGGTTCGAACCATACTGGTAAGAACATGATGGTGTTCTTGACCGGTTAAAACCAACTAGCTGATTTACTCCTTAAAAGCGGAACTGATATTGAACCTAATCCTTAAACCCTAAAGGATTATGGGACCTTGGAAATCAAATTTGATTAACAAGAAAGAAACCTTGTACGAAAACTCGAACACACACATGGCTTGTGTGTATTCGTCGAACACTCAGGTGTTTTCGTCCTTCGAACAAGAGGGAGAGGGAGAAAAGGGTTTCCCAAAACATACCTTATTGCTTGCTTAAGATAGTCCACTTAGAGCCCTTCTAGTTTAATTAAGATCAATCTCTTAATTAAACTTATGTCTTACACATTAAACCCTTATAGTTTACTAGTTATTATTGTCACACTTAATTATCAAATACCTTAGTATTATACACTCATATATTTAGGTCTAGATATACACGAAATATATACTTGTGTTTTATACTTTTAATAATTAATTAGACAATAATATTATCTAATCACTATACGATCTAATAGCTTTAGATCATATCATGGATAATCTTTAATTAACACATTGTATATTTACTCAACTGATAAATATACAAATACTTGTATTAATTAGTTAGTTAAACTAATCCAGTAATACGTTAAACTTAACTTAATACTTAACTGATTCATAATGACTATTATGAATCACTCCTCTTCGTAGTATCATTGCATATCTTGCTCGTATTACATGCACTCACCGGTGTGACCCTTAAGTGTTTCGTAGGCATGGATGTATCATCATAGGTTGACTAACTGTGCACATAATTCCAACATTAAGATATGATTTTGATTGTTGAATTCTTTTTTATACTTTTTAACAGTTACATAATTTATTTTTATTTGTTCACGACAAAAAGAATTCATGACTTATAAATTATGGACGGTAAATTATATCTTACATCAATACCAATAGAATACTATCCTTAGGTATGTTGATTGTTGAACTTATCTTACATCAATACCACTACTGTATAATCCTTAAGTATGTTGATTGTTGAACTTATCTTACATCAATCCCATTAGTACCACTAATGTACAATACTTAAGTATATTGATTATTGAACTTATCTTACATCAATATCATTAGTGTATAATCCTTAGGTATGTTGATTGTTGGACTTAGAGCGATATAATCCGGTATACAACAAGTAGAGTATTCGGCAATAAATTATAATGGTTTGGTTGAACTTTTGTTTCTTTTGGTTTTGTATGGACGTGGATGAATCATCATGTCTAAAATAAAAACAAGGTAGACAATAGATTAAAATAATAAAAAGAAGTTGTTTAAGAAAATTTATATAAAAAGTTTTTAAGTTATTATCTTATTAAGCAGTAATCAGCTTAAAATTTTAAGTATATTAAGTATTAACTAGCAGGGTACCCGCGCAATGCGGCGGCGGGTACCCTGTATATACATTTTGTGTTGGCGATAATAATGGTGGTGGTTGCAATACTTATGGCGGTAGGTAGTGTCGCGTAGTGATGCTGGGTGGCAACGGTATTGGTTGTAGTGGTACCTTGATGGTTGATGGGCAATGCCGGGATGATGGTGGGTGGTGAGTGATAGTAGTTTGTAGTGGTGGCGGGTAAGAGTAGTGAATAGTGTTGCAGCGTTAGGTGATGGAGAACGTAATTTAGGATACACCAAGGACACCAATTTGACTCGGTATACTTTTTGTAATTTTTTTGACTATCTTGACTCAGTCAGAATCGAAATCGACACATTCAAGAAGTATCTGATTAATTTGGTCAACATGGTTAATATGGATAACCAGGTCAAATGGGTCAATTTGATCAAACGGATCCTTATGAGAAGAAACATTGAAAGATTATAGAAACATAAATCGTTATGAGTACACTCAGCAGTTAACAAAGACCTGATTGAAAGTAAATTTTGAAAAGATATGCTACAAAAATAAACTTCAAATAAAATAAGTAAATTTTATACAAAGTTACAAACTGAAGTTGCATACCAGCAGTTTTTTCCTAAAATTTCCGAACACGTAACTCTATCAACTCAAGGAAGCTATCAGATGCAAAAATCTGCATGCCATTCAGATGCCCGGGTAAGTTTTAAAGTTGCCAAGACAGGCAGGTTGCTTTTAGTTCTGGTGGGTTGACCTGAAAAAACGTTTCATCCCTTTTTTAGTTTTTTAATAAATTAGCAAGCTCATTCACTGTCTGTGAATATCTATTCGTATGTAATGTTAAGTATGTTTTATTTGACAAGTAAGAAATAAGAAAAGTAGTACCTCAAATAACCTACATTCGGCTTCTCACACAATGTTTAATTTGCTATCACCGGTTAGAATCTCTTTCCGCTTCTCACATAATGTCTTAACCTACATTCATACATAACATGTAGCTTAACATGATTGGTTTAAATAACTAACCATCATAACTAACACAACATCAAATCTTTTAGCTTTTCTTGATTAAATTATTTTGATTAATAGAAGTATAAACAGATCACCAAAACCCTATAACTTTTTTTGTGTTTATTCCTCTATGTACATATTTTCTAGAAAGAAGCTGGATTGAACTTTAGAATATTTATATAGGTATAGTGATTCTGAACTTCAGCTACAAATTGAGAACTATAGATGGAAGAATATTGACAAAAATTTCAGAGAAAATGGAGATAATACTATAATCTCATGCACTACTCTCCAACATTATGAGCTACTAGAATACTCTCAAACTGGATCACGCAAAATTGGAAGCAAAAAAATCTTCATTTTTTCACAATCCATTTCCTTATGTTTACTAAATCCTAAACAAGAATTAGCATGATGACATACAATGTGCATAAATACAAAATTCAACACGACTACATAAATGAAGGAGTCTCAGAGTACGGATACATGGAGCAGCTAGAATCAGAAGATTGACAAACGCTCAATTTCACGAAATGCATGAACCCAAAGCTTAAACCGGTGAGGCTTCCTTTCTGCAGTTGCAGAAGCTAAATTCCAAATACATAAATTCATTAAAATCGATAAACAATACAAATCAAAATGAAAGCAAAAACTCACTCTCTGGACTCTTCCTCCGAGTTTCTCTCGGCTGCCAAAATTCAAAAGTAACAAAAAGTAAAAATAAATATCACAATTCATCAGCAGAACTTAAAACCACAAATTTCATAAAATAAATTCAAAATTGAGACAAGTGAGTAGTATAAAGTGCATTACACTACTCGTTGAAGTAGAAAGTGCATTATAGAAACTTGAAGAAGAAAAAAAAGGAGATCAGAGAGTACGAGAGTGAGGAATTGACGTTCTGATTCCTAGCCACAACTCTGGTTAGCAGGTTGTTTGCAATAAATCATGTCTATTTGCAATAAATCAAAGAATAATAAAAGAGAAATTTGAAAACTAACCAACAGAGAAGAATATGAAGGAATCAACAAACGCAAATAGAGATTTGAATTAAAAAGCATATCTGACCTCGCGTGTAATGAATTGCAAATTCCAAAACATGTCTTTTCAGTTCCCAATTTATATTCCGTCTTTTGATTATCCTTGACTTGAATTTCACTGCGAGTTCAAGTTATATTACTCAGTTTTGGATTTTAACTAATGAATTAAGCTGTAGCTCAATTGGTTAAGCGTTGTGTTAGGTTGCCATAGTTCCTGTGTTCGAATCCATGTTGAGGCAACTTTTTTTTAGCAAAAGTAGCAAATTCCGAAAATGGTAAGTATTTGGCTGAATTTTCAAAATGCTATTTAGGGAAATGTCCTAAATGCATTATAGATAGTAGAGATAAGTTTAAAAATCTAAGCTTATGAAATCTTAACTAGTTAATAAACTTAAAAATCTTCTAAATAAATTTTCCCAAATAACCTCTATTTTTTTATTTTTTTAGAAACGGCTTATTTTATTAAAAAAGAAAAACTAGCAAAAAGCTAGAGAAACAAATCAACAAATAATTTGGACCGAGTGGCCCGAAATGGCTTGAACTCATGCACGCCCAAGTGACCTGCGGACACGAATGCAGCTCCGAAATCCCGGGCTCGTGCGGGTCAATTTTTTGCATCTGGTCGACACTGCAGTATGCTCGTACTGACCGCCTCAGTACTGATCAGTCTCATACTGACCGCCTCAGTACTGACTGGTCAATACCGACCACCTCGGTACTGAGTTTTTCGACATGTATTGCGATGCAGTCCAATACTGAGTGTTCGACGTGTACTGAGTTGCAGTCTCATACTGACCTGCGCAACAGACTTCCAATAGTGACCTGCGCAGCTGCTGTCCAATACTGACCTGCACAGCTGCTGTCCGATACTGAGTTCTCGTACTGACCTCCTGGACTGACCAGTTACGAATTTTCTGCAGTAAATGCAGTTTGCTGTTATGATTTCTTGTTTAATAGAATTGAATGCTTTTAATGTTTTTGTTAAACATTACTTGACATTTTACACTATAAATAGAGACCTTGGGTCTCATTTGTAGACACACCGAATACACCTTCACCCATCTTTCTTCTACATCACAGCTTTCTCTCTAGAAAAAAACTCTCAATTTCGGTACTTGTTCTGGCTTGGATTATATATAGTAGTGTAAAACTACTCGGTTGTTTTACTCTGGGAAATAGACAACGAATCTATTTTAAGGGGATCGTGAATTTCACGAGACTCAACCAAAACCTTGTACTAGTTTGTTCTATTTAGTTTGTTTCAATCTTTTGTAAACATATTCGTCAATTTCCCTTATTGTAATTGTATTTTATTAATGAAAATTGGTATTAGCTCCTACAAACTTAAAATAGATTTTTCCTCTCTTAGCTAATACCGGTTGGAAAATATATTTTTTTTTTCGGATTTTCCTCGTTAATAGCATAGATTCGGAAAAAAGTGGTGACTGAAACGTTTTATAGAACAAAAAGGTTCAATTGAGTTTTTTTCGAAAATTTCCAGTTTTGTTTTGTTTAAATTGTTAAATCAAATTTTTGGATTTAAAGTTTATTATATCAAGTTTTAAAGTTTGATTTTAAATAACTTGATATATTGTTTAAAACAATTTTGGATTTAAAAATTTATATTTGTGGATATTGGTTGTAAGATACAAGATAGTCATAGGCTTTTTGAGTTAATACTTGAAATATATCTTACTTCTAATTGAAATAAGTATAATTGTTGAGGCTTATTAGTCAAATATTTGCATTTTTTATTTGATAAAAATGACAAATGTTGTGACAATGCCTAATATGGAAATGTATATGAAGGAATATGTGCATATTGTGGCTATGATTTCCGATGTGTCGGAAGTTAATTTGGTGGGAAATGATTCAAGTGGATGGTATGTCGATACGGGTGCAACCCGTCACGTGTGTTTCAATAAAAGTATGTTTACCACTTTCAAAGATGTTGAAAATGGACAAAAACTTTTTATGGGAAACTCGGCTACCGCGAATATCAAAGGTGAAGGAAATGTCATCTTAAGGATGAATTCCGGAAATGATGTCACATTAAGCAATGTGTTGTATGTTCCGGCGATTCGTAAGAATCTTGTGTCCGGATGGTTGCTCACTAAGTTTGGATTTCGAGTTGTGATTGAATCCGATAAAATTGTGTTATCAAAATGTGGAATGGATGTTGGTAAGAGTTATGCCCTTAATTGCATGTTCAAATTAAATTTAATAAATTTTAAATGAAATTTTAATAAAAATGTTACTAATGTCGTTCATTTACTTGAAACGTCAAATGTTTGGCTTGGTCGTTTAGGCCATGTAAATTTTAATTCAATTCATCGTTTAATTAAATTAAATAGCATACCAACATTCCACATTGATTCGAATCACAAATGCAACACGTGTGTTGAAGCCAAACTTACGAGAACATCATTTCGATCGGTTGAAAGAAAAACCGAACCACTTGATATGATTCATACGGATGTGTGTGATTTGAAATCAATTCCTACCATGGGTGGTAACAAGTACTTCATTACGTTCGTTGATGATTGTACTAAATATTGCTATGTGTACTTACTCAAAAGTAAGGATGAAGCAATTGCGAAATTCATTTTGTATAAAAATGAGGTTTAAAACCAACTTAATAAGAAAATCAAGGTTGTATGAAGTGATCGAGGAGGTGAATATGTTTCTCCTTTTGCGGAATTATGTTCTTAAAATGGAATAAGACATGAATTCACTGCTCCTTATTCGCCACAGCAAAATGGTATTGCCGAGCGAAAGAATCGTACCTTGAAAGAGATGGCTAATGCCATGCTTATAAGTTCGGGGTTAAACCATGAAATGTGGGGTGAAGCCGTTTTGTCGGCTAATTATCTTTTAAATAAGATACCACATAAGGAAAAGGATGAAACGCCGTATGAGCTTTGGTTTGGAAGAAAACCTTCGTATAAGTACTTACGAGTGTGGGGGTGCCTTGCTAAGGTAGCCATTCCTCTTCCTAAGACTCAAAAGATTGGGTCTAAAACGGTTGATTGCATATTTATTGTTTATGCACATCATAGTAGTGCCTGTCGTTTTCTTGTGCATGAATCTAAGATTCCCGATATACACAAAAATACGATTATGGAATCAAGGAATGTGTCATTCTTTAAAAATTTGTTTCCTTGTTTAGACAAAGAACAAGGAAGTTCGTCTACACGTGTTGACGAAGTTGTCCATGATGAGAGACAACAACAACCTCAATTAGAAGAGGTTGAGCCT
The DNA here is from genome assembly GCA_963853835.1 of Calendula officinalis. Taxonomy (NCBI): domain Eukaryota; kingdom Viridiplantae; phylum Streptophyta; class Magnoliopsida; order Asterales; family Asteraceae; genus Calendula; species Calendula officinalis. The sequence continues at coordinate 25,867,711 of OY970820.1, forward strand.
AGAAGAAGTAAAAGGGCAAGGATTGAAAAATCCTTTGGTTCGGACTTTGTCACCCATATGGTAGAAAGTGAACCAAGGACCTACCGTGAAGCGGTTACTTCCTCGGAAGGACCTCAATGGAAAGAAGCCATCAAAAGCGAGATAGATTCTATCTTACAAAACCATACGTGGGAGCTAGTTGATCTTCCCCCGGGTTGCAAAACTTTAGGCTACCGATGGATTTTTAAGAAAAAGATGAAAGCGGATGGTTCCATTGATAAATATAAAGCGAGGTTGGTGATCAAAGGATATAGACAACGAGAAGGTCTAGATTACTTTGATACCTACTCACCGGTAACGCGAATAACATCAATTCGGATGATACTTGCGATCGCTTCCATAAGAAATCTAGAGGTTCATCAAATGGATGTGAAAACCGCCTTTCTAAATGGTGATTTAGAAGAGGAAATTTATATGGAACAACCGGAAGGCTTTATTGCTCCCGGTCAACAGGAAAAAGTATGTAAACTCGTTAAATCATTGTATGGATTGAAACAAGTTCCTAAACAATGACACCAAAAGTTTGACAATGTCATGCTAGAAAGTGGCTTTAAAATTAACGAGTGTGACAAATGTGTTTATGTGAAAAACACAAGTCATGGATATGTCATCTTATGTCTTTATGTAGATGATATGCTTATCATTGGAAGCAATGATAAGATGACTCAATCTACAAAAGATATGTTGGAGTCAAGGTTTGACATGAAATACATGGGTTTGGCGGATGTCATTCTTGGAATCAAGATTGTACGCACCCATGATGGACTTGTGTTAACTCAAAAACACTATGTTGATAAAATTCTTGAGAATTTTAGTGCGGGAGACACTAATAAAGTTAGTACTCCGATTGACACATCTCATCATCTACATAAAAATAGAGGTGAAAGTGTTAATCAATTGTAATACTCAAGGATTATTGGTAGTCTCATGTACCTAATGAGTTGTACAAGACCGGATTTAGCTTATGCAGTGAGTAGGCTAAGTAGGTACACTAGTAATCCAAGTGTTGAACATTGGAAAAGTATTACTAGAGTACTTTGGTACTTGAGGTACACTAGAAATTATGGATTGCATTATACTAGATATCCCGCTGTGATCGAAGGATACAGTAATGCGAATTGGATATCGGATATACAGGATTCCAAATCTACAAGTGGTTATGTTTATACCCTTGGAGGTGCGGCTATATCTTGGAAATCGTCCAAGCAAACGGTTATAGCTAGATCCACAATGGAATCCGAGTTTATCGCCTTGGATAAAAGTGGTGAAGAGGCGGAATGGTTACGCCAATTTGTGGAATGTATTCCAAATTGGTCAATGCCGTTGTCTTCCATTTGTATACATTGCGATAGCCAATCGGCTATTGGTAGAGCCAAGAGTGCAATGTATAATGGTAAGTCAAGGCATATTCGACGTAGATATAACTCGATACGACAACTACTCTTAACTGGAGTTATCATGATTGACTATGTAAAGTCAAAAGATAACATCGCGGATCCGCTTACGAAAGGCTTAAGCAAAGAGTTAGTTAATAAGTCATCGAATGGAGTGGGACTAAAGCCCTTGGAATAAAAGTTTATACGAAGGAAACCTAACCTAGTTGACTGGAGATCCCAAGATCTAGGTTCAAAAGGACAACCTAAATGTATAAATGAAGGGATGTCAATGTGGGGGTAACGGAATTCCTCCAAACATTCTTAAAGGGAGTACATTGTACTACTTCCTAGTCCATTCCCAGTTCAGTGACAATGAGGATAAGCACTATGGCTTTTAATGATTCGTTATAGAAAATCACCTGTGTGAGGGAGAAGTGGGGTCGCTTCGAATGGAATTGTTGGGGCACAATTCTTAGTAGCGCTCGCAGAACCAGGCAGTGTCCATGACCAAGATGGGCACGATAAGAGGATATGAACAAGTTAGGGAGTGTCTTGTGAGAATGTATACTGTCGTCTACACAAAAGGCGGATTCAGTTCAAGGACATCGAGTCTACTGACTGCTAGGAGACTAAGTGTGCTTCTCAAGGGAGGGTTCAAAGGCTAAAACCTACCTATCCTTTGCAAGACTTAACTGTTGAACATTTATCGATATTTTGTGGTGTTTTCAATCGATCTCTATTCATGTGGGGGATTGTTGGAAAAAGTTGTGATAAAATGATTTTTCACCAACTTTGGACCTATGTAATTGTATATATATATATTTGTTATATATCGTGTTATTGGTTGGTAGCTTTGTGTTCTCCTTTGTGAGAGCTATGCAACGGTATATAGCGTGTCCAAAGTAGATTTGTGGTGAATGAGATATCGACTCTCAAAGTAGGGTGTTTGAAACAAGAAATCTTGGAAGTGGGGATGTTGGGAGAGTATCCCACATTGGAAAAAGATTAAACCATTTGTTGGTTTATAAGGTTGGAAGTAGTATGGACCGAGTGGCCCGAAATGGCTTGAACTCATGTACGCCCGAGCGACCTGCGGACACGAATGCATCTCCGAAATCCCGGGCTCGTGCGGGTCAATTTTTTGCATCTGGTCGACACTGCGATATGCTCGTACTGATCGCCTCAGTACTGATCAGTCTCATACTGACCTCCTCTGTACTGACTGGTCAATACCGACAACCTCGGTCCTGAGTTTTTCGACATGTACTGCGCTGCAGTCCAATACTGTGTGTTCGACGTGTACTGTGCTGCAGTACTGAGTTGCAGTCTCATACTGACCTGCGCAACAGACTTCCAATACTAACCTGCGCATCAGACTTCCAATACTAACCTGCGCAGCTGCTGTCCAATACTGACCTTCCGATACTGAGTTCTCGTACTGACCTCCTGGACTGACCAGAAGGACTGATCAATTACGAATTTACTGCAGTGAATGCAGTTTGCTGTTATGATTTCTTGTTTAATAGAACTGAATGCATTCAATGTTTTTGTTAAACATTACTTGACATTCTACCCTATAAATAGAGACATTGGGTCTCATTTGTAGACACACCGAATACACCTTCACCCATCTTTCTTCTACATCACAACTTTCTCTCTAGAAAAAAAAAACTCTCAATTTCGGTACTTGTTCTGGCTTGGATTATATCCGGTAGTGTAAAATTACTGGGTTGTTTTACCCTGGGAAATAGACAACGAATATATTTTAAGGGGATCGTGAATTTCACGAGACACAACCAAAACCCTGTACTAGTTTGTTCTATTTAATTTGTTTCAATCTTTTGTAAACGTATTCGTCAATTTCCCTTATTGTAATTGTATTTTATTAATAAAAATTGATATTAACTCCTAATCATATTTTAAGAATAACAACGTATTTTAAAACGAAATGTTTTAATTATTGTTTCACGCGTCTCAATTAATATATGGAACAATTTGTCTTCTTACAAATAATATTATAAAGATGAAATATAATTTTCGAAATGATACAAACAGAATTTTATTTTTTCTAATACGTTGTATCCTTAAATGATGTGTACCGTGTAGACTTTTGGACTTGCGTATCGTCATGCTTCTCGTCATGCACCGACATGCACCGTTTGGATTTTGTAGCATCACCATCTCGATCATCTCCTTTCAATAAACAAGTGGGCCCATCAATGAACATTTGTGTGCAAAAAATCTCGGTTTACTTAGAGCATCTCCAACCATACTCTATTACACACTTTATTTCTAACTAGCGGGTACCCGCGCAATGCGGCGGCGGGTACCTTAAAATCAAAATTTATACGAAGCAAATGTTGTCCGGGAGCAAGACATCACCATTGATACATTATTTTGAGAGTCATTATATCGTCTAGACCTCCACCCTTGCATAAAAGGTCAAATGGTCAACAATAAATAGTCAACACTCAATTCAAAGGCATCTCAGGTCATCAAAACCATAAAATACAAAACCATAAATCATTTTCCGTATATTCATGGATATAACTAACTTATATTTTTCAGGGTTTAGCGTTTATCCAATACCAGTAAATCTGGCGGTGGTTTGGAAACGGGTGGTTCAACATGAACCGGTAAATTTCCATACTTTCATTTGCAACCTAAAGAAGGAATAAAATATAGTAACCATGAAAAGTGCCAGCTTGATCACAAAGTTATGAACTGCTTCTCCTTGTGTCTACACAGGACACAAATTAAGGTTAAAATCCAACTTTTGCATCAGATAACATCCTAACTCTAAAAACGCCCTAAAGAGGTAAAAATTGAAGATTTTACCTCACAGCCTAAAACACGAAAAGCTCTGGTTGGATACATGGGGCCACCAGGTGCTTGTTGTTTCAAATTCATTCACCATTAATAGAATCAATTAAAATAAAAAAAAATATTAACAACAGTAGAGAGGCAAGAGTACTTTGGTATTGTAAGTGGACCAAGATCCAATTATGCAAAAAGTTTCAAATTTAGGGAACAAATCTGCAACTAATTTGACAAGGAGCAATTTCACAAATATAATACCAAATTTAAATTCGGTATCTTCACAGTTGAAATGCTTAGGAGCAAAATTTGATATATATTACACATCCATCCATCCACCTTCCTATATCATATCAGTAAACATGATCTGTCCACTGAAACCCAACACATAATCATTTGATAATCTCAGGGTTTCTTTGCAAAATCCTTATTCCAATACAACGCGAAGCATTTTTCAACCAAACATACTGAAGTAACTTTCTTAGCCTATCAACTAATACTGCTGCTATTCTATTGCTCGACTCTAAAGCAAATGCATACATAAAATATGCACAACGTATAAAATCATTATATGAGGTTAAATAATCACAATAGCATTTGGATGTGCTCTCCTGTTTGAAATTGTGATTTGAAGTTGATAAATGTTTATCTACCTTCAATTGCCTCGTTATAGTATCCAAGCATCTACGCCTTCACATTCTGTAAAAAAAACTAACAAATATAATTAGTTAAAAAAGTTAAGTCCATGCACAACATTTAATTTACTGTCTGTTTGTAAAAGGGCGGGTTAGGCAGGTTGGGTTACCAATCAAAATACGAAATGTTTTAGGGTCAGTAGGTTTGGCAAAGAAACAGTCGTCATGTTGAAGAAAAGAAAAGTATAAATAAAATAGTCAGGGGTGTTCAATATGATTACAGGCAAAAATAAATTATTACAATAATCTGGAATTTTAAGTATAACAGTTTACGTGGTCGTTTAAATTTTCTGAATCATCCACCAGCACCTAATCAAGTAAACTCCAATTATTAGAAAATTAAGACCTGGTTAAAATGACTCAAGAGTTTAGAGGTGGAAAGTTCGACTCGATTACACTTATAAATGGGTCGATTTGGGTTGATAGTTGCTCGCCCAAAATCTAGTTAATGCATACATGCTCATAAACAAGAATCTCCCGGTGGTCAGAATTAGTCTATAATAAAGATACACGATTGACCTATTAACAGAATAACAGCATTTAATTCATTTAATTCAAACTCATATGGTTGTTGTGTACTCAGTGGCCCCTAAAAATTGTTCAAGTGCCCAAGAATACCTTGAACACATGCAATATATTTTTGGCTATCCCTTTACCTGTCAAAACAATTACAAAATAAAGTAGATAATATTAGAGAAAACTTTAAATCCTTGTGGAATGATAATGGAAATATCAAGGGAACTAACCTAATTATAATCGAAAACCATATTGTTTGCTCGTAAGTATGCATCTATCATAGCCACCTAAAGGAAATTAATGCTTATGAGTTAATTTTTCATCCAAAGAAACCGAAACTACAATTCAGATATTCAAGAGTTCTCTTAAAAGAAAAATAACATCTTGAGAGAAATTAACCTCCTATTTTGGCAAACTATAGCATATCACTGCTTAAGAACAGTAGATAAAAAAAAATGTTAAGAAAGCGTACATACTTGAAATATATGCCAAGAAATCGCAGAAACCATTACTTACGCGACGGCGGTCGTATGCATATTCATAGCTATAATGGCCCCGACAAAATTCATTCCCGGCTATAAAACACCACATCCCCAAGTAAACAATTGTATGCATAATAGATACATGAAGAAGATATACTAACCTGAGCGGCCGGTTGTGTAGCAAGTTTTCAATGATTTCGTATAAGGGATAAAACAACCATTAAATGGTTCAATTTTAACGCACTTACCTCAAATTGGGGGAGAGAACAACGATTTCATATAGATTTTTGATATCCAGTGAACAATGTAATTTACTTATAGCGTGAAGGATAATCATTTGAAGAATTGGAAGAGCCGATTCAACACTATTGGTTTGGTGGACCTCGGTTGTATCATCGTCACAGAAGAAACGAAGAGGCAGGTGAACGAAGAGGTGGGGCAACTTATTCGGTGGGCTTAACCTTTTTCATAATAGATATAGTTATTTTGTTTAGGATTAGAATGTAGCCGCAAGCTTGACCCAGTGCTACGATCTTCGTTATGTGAGGCAGATGTCGGGGGTTCGAATCCTGGCATAAGTATTTTTTTTCCCAAAAGGATTAATTCTATAATTAGCAAGTGTGTTGGCTGAATTTTCAGCCTTCCTAATTGTGGAAGGCTTAAACTCTTTATAATATAGTAAAGATTCTTCTCCAACTCATATTAATTACTAACTTTAAATATAGAGTTTGTCAAAACTCACTATATATTTGAAGTGAGAGAGTGTTAACTCTATCCATTGACCCCACTTTACAATGTGAGTATAATTGTGAGTGGAATGTGGGTCTCATTAGGTTTTGAAGGGATTTGAAGAGAAGAATAAAGTATATGGTTAGACTCAATGTTACGCACGACCAAGAATTTGGTCGTGACCTGCCACATCCCACCAACAGACGCGTCCCCCCTTACGCCCACACCACTTCGACGCGTCGAAGGTGTCCATCGGTTGTCCAGACGACCGATCAATTTTCAAAGGGGGAAGGTTTTTCAAAGGGGAATGATTTGGTCGTCTGGTTACGTGTGTTTGGTCGGGATTTTTTATGTGTTTGGTCGGGCTGATGTGGCGCAGAGGTGGCAGGAGTGACCAAACTTAGTTTGGTCACCCATTACGCACAGTCTTAGAGTTGGGAGGTTATTTAGATGGAGTAGTCCCACAATTTATAGAGATAAAAGGAGGTTTTATAGATATTATGGTTGGAGATGGTCTTATAATTGAAATTTGTATATTTAGTAATTATATGTTAATATATGTCCTTAATATGTTGATTAGAAAAAAAAATTTAATTAATAACACCAAACTCTCATGTGACGAGATGTGCATATAAGATTATATTAGTATCTAGTTATTCAAAAAGTAGTACACTGCTTACTCGAGCCTCTCGTTTTTCATAATTAATTCATGTACCACCTTTTTTATGCACATATATTACAAAGTATAAGTATTACGAATCAGTTATTGTGGTATATAAATTAAAAGATGTGATATAAAAATCACTCATCTTATTTAACTTTTGTGCCAGTTTTCAAATAAGATAAAACAAAGAACGACCAAGTTCACGTCTAAATTTGTTAAAACGTACAATCCACATTTTTTAACTTGTTAATTGATTTTACAAATAGATAAATAAAGTATTCAATATTCCTCAAGTTGTCAATATTAAAAATCAAATTGGAGTTTGAATACATAAATAAATAAATCCAACTCGCTAGTTTTGTTTTTTGTATACTTAACTTGCAGTAATTGGCCTCTAATTTACAAACTCCGATTTCATATATTTTAAACCAAAAGCTCATTGTTTTATTAGTACACATAAATAATTTTTATAATAAGATTAATCTGAAAATACGTCAAATCCAATTAATGATTGAATGTGTAATAGTTACTTATTTTACGCTCTTTAAAAAAAAATTATTTTTATTTTTTAAACAGCAACAAAGAGAACCGATGACGGAGTTTCGGCAAAGTTATCACCCCGATCACGAAATCCCAAAAACTACATTAGAAATGCTAGCAAAGGGCTAGCACCAACAATACAATCATACAAACAAACAAAACCAAAATTACAAGAAAAATAGCAAAACAGCACCAAAACCAACACCAACAACAAAAAAAACCGACTACCCCGACGCAGAGCGCCAGAAAAACACAATTTAGGGCCTGACAGCCAAGCACCCTGTTGGAGCAAAACTCAGATCAACTTATTACTGATGCTGCAGTTAGTACTGATCACTTAGTACTGATGGGGCAGAATTGATTAATACTGAGAAGTTGATACTGATGATACTATAACTAAGTTACTACTGATCATGCAAAGATTGAAGATACTACTGATCATTGTAGTTACTACTGACGATGTATCTGGACTTACTACTGATCACCAAGTTTACTACTGATCTTCATATTTACTACTGGTGATTAGTTTTACTACTGACAACGCGTTTTTGAAGAATATCAAGTCCGAGATCTTCGTATAGATAGTTATAGAATGTAAATCAATGTATATTATTATTATTCGATGTAAATCAAAGTCCTAGAATAACTAGGGTAAATAGTTTAGCTTCAAGGACTATTATAAATAGTTCCTTACGAATTGTAAACGTACGTGTGTATTGTTAACTCAATAATATACATTGAAGCTTTTTGTGAAACTGTGTTCTTAATATTCTTGCATATTGTTCATACAGTTCATTGTTCTTAATATATTGATATAGTGTTGATCCGCTGCAACTTCTATCATCAATTAGATCTAAGGTGTTTATTAACTTGTTTATAGTTAATCGATCCTGACAAGTGGTATCAGAGCATATTGGTTCTAGATCTACTATTTGTTAAGAACAACAAAAAGTTTTAATCTTTAAAAACACACATTATTAATCATGACTGATAATAATGAAAGCACTCAGGCCAACAAAATTCCCATACTCACACCCAACAACTTTGGGATGTGGAAAAATCGTATTAAGCAATACATGCTTATTACAGATTATTCTATGTGGGAAGTTGTCCTTGAAGGAAACAAAACTGGTCCTGGTCAAGCAAGCAGCTCTGCAACTGAGGCAGACAAACTTAAATGTGAGAAGGAAAAGAAGGACAAGGGCATCGAACTCAAAACTCTAAGCACTCTATTACTGGCCATTCCTAATGATTATCAACATCTCTTTGTTGAATATGATGATGCAAAAATACTATGGGAAGCACTGGAGAAGAGATTCGTTGGGACAAAGAGCACCAAGAGGAATATGAAGTCTGTTCTCAAACAAGACTTTGAAAACTTCAAAGGAAAACCCAATGAAACACTCACTCAAGTGTTTGACAGATTCAACAAACTAATTGGTGAACTTAACCAAGTTGGGGTTAAGATGGATCAAGAAGATGTCAACATGAAGTTCCTAAGATCTCTTAGTGAAGAATGGGCCATGTATACAGTGGTATATAGACAAAGAGATGCTCTAGAAGAAAAGGAGTTGGATGAACTCTATAATGATCTCAGAGTATTTGAAACTGAGGTAAACCAAAAGAACCCTTCTATTTCTTCTAATAATGCTGCATTTGTCTCTAGTACAGGTCAAGGTCAGGAAACCTCTATAGGAAAGGCTGCAGATTCTGAAGATGCTGCAAGAGAATCTTTCTTCACTAGTCATGTGCATACTGCATTGATTAGTGATGACTTGGAACAATTAAACCCAGATGATCTTGAGGAGATGGATCTTAAAGGGCAGATGGCAATGCTGAGCCTAAGGACAAAAAGATTCTTAAAGAGAACTGGTAGGACAAGCCTCAACTTCAACAAAGGTGACAAAGCTGGATTTGACAAAACTAAAGTCAAATGTTACAACTGTAACAACCTTGGTCACTTTGCAAAAGAGTGTCCTCAGCCAGACAAAAGATCAAAATCAACTGCCCTTGTATCACAACAAGGACAAGGCTATGACTGGAGCTTCCAAGCAGAAGAGCATACTCAAAATCAAGCTCTCATGGCCTTTACTGACAACAAAACTGAGGTAAAACCTAAACCTTGTACTTCTGAATGTGCTAAAATTGTTAAAAACTTAGAAAAAGAAAACACTAAATTAAATGAAGATTTAGCAAAAGCAGTCAGAAGAAATCATGAGTTTGATAGTGTAATTGCTGATCAAGAACATCAAATAAAGGTGTACAAGATGATTGATCAACGGATCAAGGAAGAATTGCTTCAAGCTGTGGATGAGAAAGAGTTCTATGAAACAAAAAATAAAGAACTAACAAGTAAATTAGAAGAATGTCAGCTTGAAATTGAACAAAATAAATTAACAATTAAAAAGTTTGAAAGAAGCACTAAAATTCTAGATGAATTAACTAATAATCAAACTACAGAAAAGGTTGTTCATGGGGTGGGATATCATGCTGTACCACCTCCACATAAATTCATTCCTCCACTTAAAAACAGTTCAGAAAGAATCATTAATGAATTAAAAACTGAAAATCAAACTGAATCTAATACTGAAACATCTGAATCAAATGATTCTTCTGATGATGAGCAATCAATTGAATTTACAATATCTCAAAGTGAATCACCAAAATCAATTGATACAAGTTTTCACACAGCTCAAAGTCCAAATGAATCTCCCAAATATAATGCAGATAATGTACCAAAAATTTTAACAAGGGGGAATGAAAGAAATAAAAAACAACTCTTAGACCAAAGAATACCTGAAGGTGCTAAAAATAAGAAATTAAGATGTGTTATATGCAATAAAATGAATCATTTAGCAAAGGATTGTCACTTCAATCCAATAAACTGCAAAGAGTTAAAAGAATTTAAAATTTTTAAACAAGGATCAAAAACTCAAAAGTTAAAAAATACTACTGGTCCTTCAGTAGTAAATACAATCAAAACTCAAATTGCTGAAACTCCAAGATTTGGAAGAAGTGCACCAAGATTTGTGCAAAACAGAAGAGTTGGCAGCCCAAAGAACAGCAATTACTTCAAGAATAATGGAAAATCCAATCACAATAAACAATATTTTAAATTTTCCAACACCAGTAGAAACTCTAACAAATTTACTACTGGTGTTAACCCTAATTATAATGCTGTATGGTACCAGTACAAGAATACTACTGGTAAAAACCCTAATTTCAAAAATACTACTGCTCCCAAAACAACTTTCAAAAATACTACTGGTGATAACTCTAAAAACACTACTGGTCATTCTAAACATGGTAAGTACCCAAATACTACTGGTCCATCAGTAGTAAAGTATTCAAAAGCTAAAAACATTAGGTATAAACCAAGATCAGTAGGAAATTCTCACACCAGTAATAACTCCAAAAGGACAGTAGTAAAACAAAACACCAGTAATAAACAAGTATGGGTACCAAAAGTCTTTAAAGTTAAATCCCCAAAAGCTCATTTCTCAAAGGATGAACCCAAGACATATAAAGCTTGGGTTCCCAAACTTAACTAATCCTTTACTCACTTGTGCAGAGCATTCAGATCCCAGAAGAAGGAAGAACATGGCATATTGATAGTGGATGCTCAAGGCACATGACTGGAAATCTGCAAATTCTCAAATATTTCAAGTCATTTGATGGAGGATATGTGGCATTTGGTGAGAATCCCCAGGGAGGTAAGATTACAGGTAAAGGTACTGTTACTAATGGAAAAATTACCTTTGATGATGTATTTTATGTAGCTGAACTAAAATACAATCTTGTCAGTGTGTCTCAAGTTTGTGATAAAAAGAACAAGATTCTGTTCACAGACATTGAGTGCATCATTCTTTCTCCTGATTTTATTTTGGATGAAAAATATGTTGTTTTAAGAACTCCTAGGAGAAACAATGTGTATTGCCTAGATATAGGGGGAGAACTCATTTCTACAAATGAGGTCAACTGTTTTATATCCAAGGCAAACACCACTGAATCAGAACTATGGCATAAAAGGATGTGTCACACAAATTTTAAAAACATGAATAATTTAGTAAAAAGAAATCTGGTCATTGGACTACCTCAAAAACAATTCATGTGTGATCATCACTGTGTTGCATGCCTAAAAGGTAAACAACACAAGACTTCTCATAAGTCCAAAATTGTTAACTCTATTTCTGTTCCTTTACAGCTCTTACATATGGACCTTTTTGGACCTACAAATGTAATGAGTATTGGAAAGAAACAATATTGTATTGTTATTACTGATGACTTTTCCAGATATACATGGGTTTTCTTTCTCAGGACAAAAGATGAAACAAGTGAACTCATAAAGAACCTAATTGTCAAACTGGAAAACACATCTGATCAAAAAGTGAAAGCCATAAGATGTGATAATGGCACAGAATTTAAAAATGCTAACTTAATTAACTTTTGTGATCTTAAAGGTATTGACAGGCAATACAGCTCACCTAGAACTCCACAACAAAATGGTGTAGCTGAAAGAAGAAATAGAACCATCATTGAAGCAGCAAGATCAATGCTTGCAGACTCAAAATTACCAATCACTTTTTGGGCAGAAGCTGTTAATACTTCTTGTTATGTTCAGAACAGAGTATTAATAGTGAAGCCACATTTTAAAACACCATATGAACTGTTCAATAAAAGAAAACCTTCTATAAGTTTCTTAAAATCATTTGGTTGTCCTTGTACTATTTTAATTACAAGAGAACAAATTGGTAAATTTGACTGCAAAGCTGATGATGGAATCTTTGTGGGATACTCTTAAATCATACAGAGTATTCAACAAAAGACTAAGGATAATTGAAGAAAGCATCAATGTATCCTTTAATGAAAATGTACCTAATGAACAAGGAAATGGTCCAGATTGGCTATTTGACATAGACAATCTAACCAAATCCTTTAATTCTAATATGAATTTCAATGCAGGTAATTCAAACTGTCACAATCAAAAGGAAGGAACATCATCAGTTAATACTGGTCAAGAGGAAATGAGATACATTGTAGTTAATACTGCTCCAGTAGTTAATACTGATGTCAGTAATAACTCAAGTTCTGGAACCAGTAGTAACTCTGAGAATGAGGACATTAGTAATTCAAATACTACTGATACCAGTAATAGTACTCAAAATACTACTGGTCTCAACAATAACCTAGATTCTCAAGATACTACTGATACCAGTAACAACAACAATACTACTGATCTCAACGAAGACAATAGCAGTAGTAATTCTGACCAAGATGATGATGAACCAAACTTCAATGACAATGAAGGAACACAAGATGAACAACTGCCTGAGACAAATGAGTCCAATCTTGAAAATCAACTAGTAGTTGATAAAACTACAACTACAAGGACTCAGAAGAATCATCCTTTAGACCTTGTTCTAAGTGATGTTAACTCACCACTACAAACAAGAAGCAAATTAAACAAAAGCTTAACTGCAAATATGTGTAATATAAGTTTAATTGCTAATGAATGTATGTATGAATGCTTTCTGTCTCAGGATGAACCAAAGAAGATCCAACAAGCAATGAAGGACTCAAACTGGATTGAGGCAATGCAAGAAGAACTCCTTCAATTTAAATTACAAGCTGTTTGGACACTTGTACCTCTACCCAAAGGAAAAAGAGCCATTGGAACAAGATGGATATTCAGAAACAAGAAAGATGAAAGAGGTATAGTGATCAAGAATAAAGCCAGACTTGTAGCCCAAGGATACACTCAAGAAGAAGGAATAGACTATGATGAAGTATATGCTCCTGTTGCTAGAATTGAAGCCATAAGAATATTTCTAGCATATGCCTCATTCAAGAAATTCAAAGTCTATCAAATGGATGTTAAGAGTGCTTTCCTATATGGGAAAATTGAAGAAGAGGTCTATGTTTGCCAACCTCCAGGTTTTGAAGATCCAAAACATGGTGATTATGTGTTCAAATTAGATAAAGCTCTATATGGCCTACATCAGGCACCAAGAGCATGGTATGACACATTATCATCATACCTATTGAAGAACAACTTTAAAAGAGGAGCCATTGACAAAACTTTGTTCACAAAGAAAGTCAAAAATGATATACTACTGGTACAAATTTATGTAGATGATATCATCTTTGGCTCAACCAATGATTTATTATGCAAAGAATTTGAAGAACTGATGCAAATTAAATTCAAGATGAGCTCCATGGGTCCAATGAACTTCTTCCTTGGACTCCAAGTCAATCAAAGAACTGATGGTATTTTGATAAATCAATCAAAATATGTCAAAGACATCTTGGAAAAGTTTGACTTGAAAGACAGTAAAAGTGCTAGTACACCAATGGAAACACACAAACACCTACATCCTGATGTTGAGGGGGAGGATGTAGATGAACACTTATATAGATCAATGATAGGCTCTTTGATGTACTTAACTGCATCAAGACCTGACATTATGTATAGTGTTTGTGTGTGTGCAAGATATCAAGCAAGACCCAAAGAACTACACTTGCAGGCTGTTAAAAGAATATTCAGATGCTTGAAAGGCAAACCATCACTAGGTCTATGGTATCCACATGATTCACCATTTGAACTCATAGCCTATACAGATAGTGACTATGGAGGTGAATGTGAAGACAGAAAGTCCACTACTGGTGGATGTCAATTCTTTGGATCAAGACTAGTGTCATGGCAATGTAAGAAGCAAACAAATGTATCAACATCTACTGCTGAAGCAGAATATGTAGCTGCATCTGCTTGCTGTGCTCAAGTACTATGGATTCAAAATCAGCTTCTAGACTTTGGTATCTCTATCCTTAAAACTCCTATTTTTATTGATAATCAAAGTGCTATTAGTATTGTGAATAATCCAGTAAAACATTCAAAAACTAAACACATTGAAATAAGATTTCACTTTATAAGAGATTGTAATGAAAAGTAATTAATCAAAGTAGTTAAAATCCATACTGATGATCAATTAGCAGATCTTTTTACAAAAGCATTTGATGTAGGAAGATTCAACTTCTTGGTTAGCAGTATTGGAATGATTTTAATAACTTAAAATCTCACTTAAAATCATGTGTAAAGTTAGTGTTGTAAAATATTATTTTCTTAAGTGTTTTACTACTGGTATATCTGCATTACTGGTATGAAAGTGTATGCACAAACTACTACTGGTAGTTCATTACTACTGGTGTATATTAGGTTTACACAAATACTACTGGTAAGTCAGTACTACTGGTATTCACATATACTACTGGTCTTGTATGTTAATGGTTACTACTGATATCTATAGTTACTACTGATGTCAAAATCCTTAGTCATTACTGATGTTAGTAGATACTACTGACGTTTTACTACTGATATCTTATTTACTACTGGTATTCTAGATGGAGTGAGGGCAGTATTAAAATCACTCAATTGACGGAAAAAGTGGATTCTCTTGAATCCACAGTACAAAATTGTCTTGAATACTTAACTAACCAAGGGAAAACAATGGCTGCCATGAAAAGGCATGTAAACACCATCAACAGAAGAATGAGATTCTATGAGCGTAGGCTTCATCAACAAACCAAACTCATCAGAATATTGAAGAAAAAGATTGATGATAGTGAGGCTCCACCAGTTGAGCTCACTAAGGGGGAGAAGGATAATATACAGACAATGATTGATGAATCTATTGTAGCAGCAGCATCCTCCCTCTTAAATTTAAAAGAAACAAATGTTGATGAAGGCCCAGAGATGATGGTTACAGAAGAAGAGCCAATTACTACTGCTCCTACTAAAGAACAAGCTGAAAAAGAAACACCAGTAGTAACTCCCACTACTGACATTATAGCAGTAATAAATGAAGAAGAGGAATTAAAAGCAGCAAATACTACTGATGCCCTATCAGTAGTAACTCCTGAAGTTACACCAGTAGTAACTACTCTGGTTACTACTGAAGAGGAAGAACTACATTTTCCAGAGCTAACTGAAAGAGAGAGACATGTCATCATTACCAAACCACCAACACCTGATCAACCACTTATCATACCTGACATTGATGATAATGTGAATTGGTTTGAGGTTGATGAGTGCTCACTTCCTCCACATCCAAAAATACTTCAACAAGATGAACTTAGATCATTTTCTCCTTCTGTAATAATAAGTGGAGTGCCAGACATGAAATATATTCCACCTCCACCTTCAGCACATATTGGAAAGGGTAAGGAAATATATGATGAAGATTACCCTAACAGAGCTCTTGGTCATTACATGGTAAACAAGATAAATCTTGTTAGAGCTGATAAACAAGATAAATGGAAGGTGAAGCATAAGAGATATTGGGAGAAGGTAGCTAAGTATCAAGCACTTGAACAAAAGAAAGAACAAAGTATAATTCCTGTTCAAGCATCTGTTCAAATAGATGACATTCAGATAAAGGCTCAAAAGGAAGAATTCAAAAGGCTCAGAAAGATTGAAGAAGAACATATTCAATGCCTTGAATATTTGGTTTCTGAATGTAAAAAGACTAAAAGTGATTTGACTGATGATGTGTTTGAACAGAAGGCCAACATGATTGAATATTTAAAAACAAAAGGGATTAGTGCAAAATCATTAGGAAGAATGAAGATGATGACTATCATTGAAAAATACTGCACTGCAAAGAAGAAAGACTTAGCTGAACAAGAAGCTGAAGAATCAAAGAAAGCCAAAACTTTAATCCCAATCAGCTTAAATTTACTCAAGGCTGGTAGTGTTTCAACTGTTGGTGATACTTCAACTCCCCAATCTAAGAAAAGAAAATCTGTTGATCAAGAACAAAGCTCTAAGAAGAAGTCAAAACAAATTATACCTGTTCTTGAAATGCCAGTTGCTCCATTACAGAATAATCAAATTATTAACTGGAGAGTGATGCAGAACAATGTCATAGAGGTCATAAGGGAAGACAAAGTTGTACAGAGATTCACTGGATGGTTACCCTTAATCAGATCATGTTCAAGAAGTGATGTAATCAAACTTCTGATTATTGGGAAACCAAGAATGACAAAGAAATCATGGAAAGAATCTGGAGCTGGATATTTAACAAAGATGATTGATGCTGCATTTTATCCAGACAATTATCCAGAACAATTTACAAATCCAGGTAATGTGTATGCTTGGAATGTCATTCCTTCTGCCAATATGTACTTCTTTTAGAAATCAGGCAAAGTGTGTGAATTGTACTTATATGAGAAAGAATATCCACATTCTGAGAAGACTATGTATCAGATATTCATAAACACTTTGATGAAACCCTATGATGCTGTTATGTTCCAAAACAAACTGAATTATTTTACAAAGAGGAACAGCAGATATATTATTGAACAAAGGCTTCAACAGAATCAAAGAACTCTTGAGAGAAGAAGAAAAGAACAAGAGGAACAAAAGAAACTTGATTGATTAAAAGATGATCAATAAGTTTAGGGGGAGATTGTTGGAGCAAAACTCAGATCAACTTATTACTGATGCTGCAGTTAGTACTGATCACTTAGTACTGATGGGGCAGAATTGATTAATACTGAGAAGTTGATACTGATGATATTATAACTAAGTTACTACTGATCATGCAAAGATTGAAGATACTACTGATCATTGTAGTTACTACTGACGATGTATCTGGACTTACTACTGATCACCAAGTTTACTACTGATCTTCATATTTACTACTGGTGATTAGTTTTACTACTGACAACGCGTTTTTGAAGAATATCAAGTCCGAGATCTTCGTATAGATAGTTATAGAATGTAAATCAATGTATATTATTATTATTCGATGTAAATCAAAGTCCTAGAATAACTAGGGTAAATAGTTTAGCTTCAAGGACTATTATAAATAGTTCCTTACGAATTGTAAACGTACGTGTGTATTGTTAACTCAATAATATACATTGAAGCTTTTTGTGAAACTGTGTTCTTAATATTCTTGCATATTGTTCATACAGTTCATTGTTCTTAATATATTGATATAGTGTTGATCCGCTGCAACTTCTATCATCAATTAGATCTAAGGTGTTTATTAACTTGTTTATAGTTAATCGATCCTGACACACCCCATTTATACGCTCTTTAATTAACATATTCATTTTGCTAGTTATCATTATCTTTTATTATGTTAGTTTTTAGGCCCTAGCATAAATTACCAAACCATTTAAATTAAGCTCTTTAATTAACATATTCATTTTACTAGTTATCATTATCTTTTATTATGTTAGTTTTTAGGCTCTAGCATAAATTACCAAACAATTTAAATTAAGCTACTAGGGTGTGCAATGTGACGGTAGTTACGTTGTTAATTATATTTCGTAATGATTTAAATATAATTACTCTACAAATGAATGATATATAAAATATGATAAACACAAATATACTCATATATAATCAACAAATGTTTTGTATACCATTTGGAGATTTTATATTTAAGAAAATTCTTAATCCATTATAATATAGTAGTATAGATATAGAAGTATAGATATTACAACATATAATGCATTTTTAATATTAAAATAATATAAAAAAGAGAAATGATATTTAGTCACACCATTTTATATCATGTGTATTCCACTAATCTCTCTCCTAATATTATCTCTTCATTTTGTCACATGTATTGTATCTAATCAAACAAGCATCTAATCCATTACTTGATCTTTGATTATGATTTTTGGTGAAACTTGGTGAAGTATGTTTAAGGTTTTAGTTAGAGAAAGCAGAGAGAAGGAGGAGGTTTTGCTTGTAAAATGATTCTTTGATTAATGGCAAAACTTAGGGAATTATAATTACAATTTGGCTTATATACTTTCTCCTTAATTCTTTTAATTAATCCTAAGTGACTAACTAATACAATATGCAATGTTACTAAATACCCCCTAGACTATTATTTACAACAAATAAGTCCTAACAATCTCCCCCTTTGTAACAATAGTCTAGGTTGCATATTTTTGAAGTCTTCTTCGATGGTAAAGCTGGAGCTGAGTGATTAACCGTTGTGCAGTTGTGTTGATAAATCAACTTCAACTTTTGATGATCGGTGATAACTATACTTTTAATTGGCTTTTCAACCAATATAAAGTATTCCAGAAGACTTCAAGCAAATCGATGAATTGTAGACCCATAGATAGAGCGGTTAGCAGCGGAAGTCCTTTCTTGAAGTTGTGGCTTTGTCGATTTGCTGATGATCCTCGGTTCCCGATATTTGTTGAAGTCGTAGAAGTGCGATATATTGATTTAATTTGGATTTTCTAACCGTTGTTGATAATGTTGGAGTACGGTCATAGAATCCCTTAACTGATGTATTGATTGTTGTTGATAAGAGTGGAGTACAGTCATCAGATCCTCTATCAGACATAGTGACTGTTTTTGATAAGAGTGGAGTACAGTCATCTGATCTTCGCACAAGAAAGTATCAGTGAAACATTTGCTTTACTGAGCCAGTAAAGTCTAGTGAAACATCCAACGCATGAATGATCACCTATTTGTATGGTTGCCCGGTTTGTTGACGGTTTGGATGCACTCAAAGGTGTGTTTTCTTAAATTTATCATGTTTTCACATCACCTTGCACTCACCTATTTCTATACCCTAGACGTATACCCTCACATTTACCAGTTGGCTGAAATATTTCCCTGGGAAGGTAAGGCTGGATCTGGCAAACCATGGAAAGGTATTGTATTGTTAAAGATTTTTCGTTTGATTATTTAGTTGGGTATTTTTGTTTTGAATTTCTAAATTTTCTCCCCTAGAAATAATAATTCTCCCCCTAGAATTAATATTTCTCCCCCTCGACAAAACAAAAGTATGAACAAGTTTTGAGTTTTGAGGATGTCCCTTATACATCGTCGGAGGGTTGAAGGAGAGTATTTGCATTGAAGATTGATTGAGCTTCGTGCTTTCTGGTTATGAGCGGGTTCTGAATTTGAGTTGATCAGAAGCCATTGTTCAGAATTTGGACACTGTTGACAGGTGAAGTGCCTCCCAACAATTGAATATTAACGCGGGCCACCCCTCTGGTTTTGTCTTCTAAGAGCAACTCGTTCGTCCGGCCATCGGATCCCATGATATTGACCAAAATTTTGCGGTGGGTAACTAACTTCAGTTGTGTAGGTGGGCGTTTTGCTTCGGTCTCGTACCCCCAGATGAACCTCAAAGTGTCTAATCACTGTGCGCTAGTTTAATCTGTCATCAATGGCAGTGATTAGTTTGTCGATCTTGCTTCGTAGGGAGGTGTTCTTTGGGTTGCTGGGAAGCCTGTTCAAGTGTCTCCCCTTTTTCTCCAAATTTTTCTTCAGGAGTTTTAATGTACCATCACAGAATTTGGCGATTTCTGAAACACGGAAGAAAAGTTTTTCATTGAAGTTGTTCGTGTAAGTCAGTCCCAAGTTAGGTTCACCCAGAACAACTGTTCGCCAAGTTTGAATTTCGGAGAGAAGGGATCTGTATGGTGCATCCAGTTGAACCTTTTCTGTGCCACTTTCAAAGGCCATTAGTACATCTTCCATCCGAGCAGCAAGAGATTTGACAAGCATGAAATGCTTCAGAGCAGCTTAAGCGAAATTTCTCACATGATTTTTCACTGGATGTGGGTTGTCTGGAAGAACTCGTACTTTGTTGTATAGACATTCTATATCTCGAG
This sequence comes from Calendula officinalis, assembly GCA_963853835.1. NCBI lineage: Eukaryota > Viridiplantae > Streptophyta > Magnoliopsida > Asterales > Asteraceae > Calendula > Calendula officinalis. The sequence continues at coordinate 25,888,226 of OY970820.1, forward strand.
GTTCGAGGATATAGAAATCTCCTTCATCAATCGTGTACACTTGATCGTCTTCTCTTCGAATCTTGAAGATGGTGTACCGGTGATAGCCTGAGAAGTGGTTGGTCGTTATGTCCAGAAGCTGAGTGATCGGTGATTTGTTGTATCGATTTGTTTTGCCCCTTAGGTACCACATTGTGAGATAGTACATTCTCTTTTCTCGTGGTGGCAGAATCACCTCTTTGTACAGATCTTGATAAATGATAGGCAGCTCTTGTTCCTGGAAGATAGCAGAGAAGTGATCTTCATGAAATGGTAGTTTAATTTGTTGGAATAAGACCTTTTTGGGGATTTTTAAACGACGTTTATTAGCTCTATCTGCCGCCCTCTTTTCACTATCTGATAAGACCGGCACATCATGTTGTGGAGAAGCAGTTGGCGGTTCCGGTTCTTTATTTCTAGAGGCAACCAGTGATTCGTAGTTGTAGAAAAATTTATGATAATTTTATCTGGTGAATGGGACTCTTTCTACCTCCACTCGTGCCACCTCCATTCATTCATCGCTGTCAGAGTTGTCATCTGGAGGAGAGTTGTCAACTGGAGGTGGTTCGGTGAAAGCCTCATTCACAATATTATCTTAATCTGAGTCACTAGGTAGATCAATCACGGTGTCCGCCTCCTTCCTTAGAACCCGGTGAACGTTGCCCTTGCGTATATGCTCAACCTTAGCATTTATAGATTGGAGATGACGCATAGATTCTAGGGTTTGTTCTTCAGTCATCTCTCCTGGAGTAAGTCTGTTTTGTGGCAAGATATCTTCATGTTCGTCCACGCGCCACTAGTTGAGTGGTTCACTGTGTAGCACCTGGGAGTAATCGAAGTCAACAACGACCCAATCATCAATATAGTCATCGTCTTGTGGGCCTCCTCCCTGTCCTTGATGAGAGGAACTAGGTTGTTGTTGAGATTGACTCCCCCCCCCCCGCTGTATATTGAGAACTGGAGCCTCCTTGTTCCAGTCTCCAACGCTTGCCTCCTCCCTTAGGATCATTTTCAGGGTCCTCCGGCCTCCAGTTAATTGGAGTGTCTTGTGAGCAGGGCTCGAGAAGTTCTTGTAGGCGAAGGTTGAACATCTCTTTAATTTCTTCCATAGAGAATTGACGAGATGCTGTCAGAAGCTACTCTTTGGTTCTTTGACCATGTGCCGGAGGAGGAGGAGCAATAGAAGCCATTCTACTCTCAAGGTTTTCCAGCCGTGTATTTACTATTTGTAATACTGAGGCGATATGAGGTATGATATGTAGATCTGGAGTTGGGATTGGGATGGTGGTGGTTGTTGTAGCCTCTGATGGAGTTTGTTGAGGGAGGGTCCTAACAATTATAGACGGTGGAGTTACAATGACCCTCGAGGCACTTCCGGTGGTGATGGAGAGGGTTTGAGGAATGACTGTGGTGGTTGGTGGGATGGTGGTTGGGAGTGGTGGTATTGTGGTTATTGTGGGTGGTGTTGTAGTTGTTGCTTGTGTATAGGATGAGATTGGTGGTATGGTGGTGGTTGTTGTTGGAACAGTGGCTATGGTGGTTGGTATGGTGGATGTGATTGGTGTTACAGTAGTTGTGGTAGTTGGAATGGTGGATGTGAGTGGTGGTAGAGTTGTTATGGTTGTTGGGATGGTCGATGTGATGGGTGGTATGGTGGATGTGATTGGGTGGTATGGTGGATGTGATTGGTTGGATGGTGGAGGGGATTGGTGATAACGGTGGGTGCAATAGTGGTGGAAGTCAAAGGAGAGTGGGGTACAGATGAGGGTGGTGGTTGTGTGTGTCTTGGTGAAGATGGATCCAAGAAAAGAGGATCATCGAAGGGATTCGGGGATCCTTGTGGTCGTGGTGAAGGTGGACCAGGTGGTGATGGTGGTGAGTCCGGCCGATCAGACTCTGTGGCAGAATCTGATGATGTAGGTGGGGAAGGAGGTTCGGTTGAACGAATGGGTGGTGTGACTCTGGATCGAGTTGGTGGAGTTGCTAGCTGTTGATGTAACGACCCGAAATTTGAATAAAATAAATTATGGGAAAAATATGATAAACAAGGATAAATCATTTAAAGAACGTGGGAATTGGTTTCGTGTCATTTGGACATCGTATGAGAAAGTTACGGTCGAAACCGTGTCGAAAGGAATAACAAAAAGTGCAGCCTTAGCTGCCAGGTATAGATAGCGGCGCTATCTTAGATAGCGGCGCTATCTTGTGCAACGTTGGATCAGCGATCCGAAATAGCGGTGGGGAAAAACGCGATTTCGAGATAGCGCCTGAGATAGCGGCGCTATCTCCCACGCGAATTAACGCGGGATTTGAAATAGCGGCGCTATCTTTAAGATAGCGGCGCTATCTTGGTCAGATCTGCATAAAAACGTGAAAATTAGGGTTTTTTTGCTCATTTCTCACATCTCCAAAGTGTGCAGCCGATTTCTAGAGAGAGAGTGGACGTTTTTGGAGTCTTGGAGCTCAAATCTTCACCATCTTGAAGGATCTAAACATCAAGGGTAAGATTTCTTGATTGTTGATGTTATCTAGCTAGTTATGAGCTTTGTTTGGGTAGAAATGGTGGTTTGGGGAATCATTCATGTCATCTTTGGGGAAGATGACTAATCATGGGTGTAGAACACTCATTGTAAGCTTGTAAATGATGTGTACAAATTGGATTTGGGTTATTGATGGAAATCTTGAACTAGGGTTTTGGGGTTTCACCAAGTTGGATGAACTTGGTGGTTAAGAATGTTGTTATGGGTTTATTGGTAGCTAGTATTGGATAATAACTAGATTATATGATGATATTGATGGTAGGTCAAGAAGACCTAAAGATTGGTGACATTTCACAAGTTGGAAGGCAAGGATTCGTGTTGTTAGACACGATTTGGAATTAGCTTGGCTAAGGTGAGTACATGAGACTTTTACTGGGTACATAGCAAATGATTTGGAAACTATGATGTTTTAAGAGTCTTTATTAATGAACGTTTTTAATAAAGATATGATGGATATGATGAGAAAATGCTAGTAATAGAATATTTTAGTATGTCTAAATGATAGTTGATTTTGAAAGAGTTTATGATAATGAAAAGTAAATAATGAGTTTTTACAAATGAGATGCATGAATAAAGATAATGATTTTAAAAGAGCTTGATAATCGGCTTATTAATAATACGTATTAATAAAGCTTGAGACAATGATTTTTAAGTAATGAGTATCGATTAGTATTTTGTACTAATAAAAGTAGATATTGAAATACTAAGAGAATAAGTAATAAGTGACTAGTAATAAACGTGTATTCTAGTCAAAGAAGAGTCAAAGTAATATGATTTTGATAAAAGATGAATATGCTTTAAATTAGTAAAGGACTTGGTAAAGTCAAGATTTAAAATGAAATAATAAAGAGAATAGCATGATAAATTAGAATAAATGTATTCTAATAAGTGATGAAAGGAGCTGATGCTCATATTTGATGAAAGGAGCTGAGGCTCATATGTGAATGAAAAATCCGGAATAAGACCGCCCAGAAATGGGGGAGCATGAGACGTCTACTTGGGGTGGTACCTCCCTGCGCAAAGAGTAGAATGTCACAGTTTACGACACTCAATGATGAGTGAGCATGACGACCCGGGAACGGGGAGAGCTTATGAATCTCGGTAAGATGGGGGTTCCCAATTACCTTGATAGTTTACCTATGACGTCCCATATCGGGAGAGTTGGCTTCGGAGAGGTCCGTCGCGTATGTGTTAATGAAAGTGTAAGTTTGGAGATAACTTACAAGTATGTGATTAGATGACGAGTAAGCTTACGGTAAGCTTATTAGTTCATACGGTTAAATGAATGGAAGATGAATTATGAATTAATAAGAAATGATAAGGTTTAATGTTATAAATAATATTTTATAAATCTTTTGAGAATGGGTCGAAAACCCATGTATCTCACGAGACTATTTTGTCTCACGTACTACTTTGTTTTTGGCTATGTACTCAGGTTCAGGATCGTTGGATTAGAGGGTCACGTTAGAAGTGGCCTAGTGTTGTTTAGCTCGGGAGCTCGTAGGTAGTTCTCGTTTATCCTATGGTTATGATATTGTATTTGTAACACCAGTTTTAATACTCTGATAAACTTTTATTGGTTTTTGTTAAACCGTATTTTGGGAACATTGGACATTGTATTATTTTTATTTAAAAATATGTTCAAAAGGTGTTTTGAAAAAAATGAGGTGTTACAACTTGCTATCAGAGCTATAGTTTAAGTGAATTAGGTAGGTTTGACCTCCCTAGTCTTAAGCTATGCTAAGTAGGACCATATGTTTTCCATAGGATGTCCTTGATCAGTCCGTTGAGACAGTAAAGTATGGGTATATTAGGGTCGATCCCTAAGTGAAAGGATAATGTTTTGGGCTATATGGGTTATGTTTGACTAATAAGACAATCATTGAATTTTGATGGTTTAATATGTTGATATAGAAAATGGTGAACCCAAGAAGTGGAGAGATTCCACGAGATCATGAGACGGATTCGAATCGAATCCCGACTCATCCCGGTAATATTGGAGAAGGTTCCGGTTTGAATGCAAACCAAACCCCGGTAACTTTGGAAGCGATCAGAAATTTGTTTCATCAGATGAGGGATGAGGTGAATGTGGATATGAACCGGATTATCGATAACCGTTTGAATGTGGATGGGCGAGATGATTCTAAATCTCGCGGTGGAAGTAAGTCTTCGGGTAGCAAGACCCGTACAGAGAAGTCATTGACTGCAGAGACCGACGATTCGGATTCGGAGGAAAGAGAAGGATGCACCTATAAGACATTCATGTCGTGCAACCCCGGAGTGTATTATGGAAGTTCGGAACCAAAGGTCACGATGCGTTGGATTCGGGAAACCGAGCAAGTGCTAGAAAGTAGCAAGTGTTTAAAGAAAGACATGGTCATTTATGCATCCCGACAGTTGAAGGATGAAGCGTTGACATGGTGGGATACCATGTATGAAACTTTGGGAAAGAAAGTGTACAAGATGTCGTGGGAGGAGTTCACGAGAAGGTTGAAGGAAAAGTTTTGTCCCGAGAGAGATCTAGAAGAGTTACAAGAAGAGTTTATGTTCATCAAGAAGGGAAATATGTCGGTGGAAGAATACACCAAGAAGTTTACGGGATTACTTCCGTTTGTAATCAAGTCCTATCCTACGGAGCGTATGAAGGTGGTTCGGTATGCGAATGGACTACCACCGGAGTTTGAATTGGAAGTCAAGCGAGCGACCACGTTGGATGAGGCCATTTGTACCGCTCGGAGTGTTGAAAGGGTGTTTCGGCGAAGGGCACAAGAGTCGGCATCAGGAAAAGAAAAGAAGAAGTTTGGTAGTAGCTTGGGATTAACAAAGAGAGAAGGATTGGGGTCGAGTTCGTCAAAGCATAGTGGTATTGGAAGTTGTCAAAGTTGTGGGAAGAATCATCATGGGGAATGTAAGGCAAATTCGGCTATATGCTTCAAGTGTGGTCGAGTAGGACACCGAGCAAATGATTGCAAAGTAAGGAACCTCGAGGAAGTGGAATGCTACACTTGTCACGAGGTGGGACACTTTAGTAGTGCGTGCCCAAGGAAGAGGACCGACACGTCAGCATCAACCGCCAACAGGAATCGGGTGAAGGAAACCCGTGGGGCCGCCTCAGGTAATGCATTTATGAAATTTTGATAGATAATTAGAATTCAATTGCTTTTATGTCGCACAAATTGGTGCTTATGTGATATAAGTATGGAAATAATTTTAGATAGAATATATGATGTGAAAAATAAGTTTGGGAGATAATCTCCCCGAGTTATTATGCGTATAGTTATGGGTTGGCGACCGGTATGTCGCGGGAAATAAGAATAGAAAGGATTATGTCATTATAAATTATCGGAAGGTGAATCATAAGAATAGTAACTGTGCTCAAAGAAAGGGTAGTAGTACAGTGAAGTACTAAGTTTCGGTAAGACTGGTAAAGTATGAATGGAAAGCTATAGAAATAATGATTTTGAAAATAGAACTTTAGTGTTCGGTGGGAATCCTGATAAGTAGTGCAGATATTCAAGTCAGAGTTGACGTATGCAATGGCAAGGGTGAATAGTTTGTTATTGGTAAAGTTTATAAAAAAAATAAAAAAAAAAGAGATAGTTCAAGGTTGGGAATCGATGGGAGTCAATGGGTTGACTCATAAGGACCGTGTGAATCGGTAAAATATGGATAATTAAAAGGGTGTTAGTGGTTACATCGGTGGTAAATGAAAGATCGGAAAATATTAATGTTGAGAAAGCATGTTTAGTAAAGGTCGATTGATAAATAATTTGGTTAGTGAATTTGTGCATACCGTGTGGTATTGGGTGTAAGTGGAAAAGTGAAAATGTGGATAGAAAATGTGGTTGATTGTGAAAGAAAATGATAGCATGATGTTAAGCGAATGAGGCATACATGAATGGTATGCAAGATGAAATGGTATTGTATGAGTCACTTTGGATTGGAGGCTTTCTGATCATTGTGACAGTTTGGGATCGTGATGGATTGGAGGCTTTCCGATCATCTCGATAAGATAGTTAAAGTATAATTTGTTATATAAGGGATATGATGTTTGTATCTGACGTATGTAGAACCGTATGGTTAGTTGTTATTATGATTCTTATGTCAAGTGAGAACTTGGGTTGAAAACACGGGTAGTGTTTAAGTATAAGTAAGTGTAGGAGATGCCTACGAGTTCATGGTTTATGAAAACGGAATGCTTTTAGGAAGCAAAGTTTGTTAATAACCAATGAGTGGTGAAAGAGGTAGAATGGGTGGTTAGGCCACAATTGGATATGATTGAGACTCTAGAACCGGTAATCGGGAAATTCAAGTATGGTATATGGATATTTGAAGGAAATTTTAAAGGGTATAAGTAATTGGATGAAGGATAAAAAGTACTAGATATTTGGTATTGGTTCAAATGGAAATGGTTAATCGATTGTGGGAATAGAAACCAAGGAAAAAGGGAACAATTGAGAAAGGAAATTTAAATATGAAAACGGAAATGTAGAGCTTGAGAAGCGATGCCTTAGTAATAAAGAATATGTGGAATTTAGCAAGGTAAGTTTGACTTTAATCATAAGTCAAGGTTGGCCAACTAGTGGATTGTTGACTTTAGTCAAAAATTGGGTTCTGACTTTCGTTTAAAATGATTATTCAAGGATAAGAGCATAATGTATCATCTTCATGTGTAAGATAGTGGGTAATGGATTAATGGAAACAATGGTAGTCAAAGGGTCGACTTTAAACCGTTGGGTATCTCGAGTTGAATTAAGGAACCGAGTATGATTGTTGTTGGACCATGAAGGTAAGGACGATTGTTAAGGAATTTATGGCTAATGGATCACTAGTGGGTAAGGAAATTGTCAAGAAATGGTTGACTTTGTGCTAAGTCAAAGATGGAACAATGTTGACAATTTGGTCAAAGCGAGGGGTTGACTATCATTTTGGTCAAATGATTATTAGTAATGATTGGGTCGTATCACCCCAATGGGAGTAAGGAGTTTGGTTAAATGATGAGAAAGGTTAAGGTCAAATTGTGAAATTTTGACCCGCTCGGGTATTAGGAACTCAAGTTTGGATCTTGGACCCGTTTGGGTATAACGGGTCGAGTGGGCGATTAAATGCATAAGTATTATTGAATCATTAGTTGGAAGTGGAATGAGGATTGGAAATCCTTGAGTTGATTCCGAGGACGGAATCCTTTTTAGGGATGGATAGTTGTAACGACCCGAAATTTGAATAAAATAAATTATGGGAAAAATATGATAAACAAGGATAAATCATTTAAAGAACGTGGGAATTGGTTTCGTGTCATTTGGACATCGTATGAGAAAGTTACGGTCGAAACCGTGTCGAAAGGAATAACAAAAAGTGCAGCCTTAGCTGCCAGGTATAGATAGCGGCGCTATCTTGTGCAACATTGGATCAGCGATCCGAAATAGCGGTGGGGAAAAAACGCGATTTCGAGATAGCGCCTGAGATAGCGGCGCTATCTCCCACGCGAATTAACGCGGGATTAGAAATAGCGGCGCTATCTTTAAGATAGCGGCGCTATCTTGGTCAGATCTGCATAAAAACGTGAAAATTAGGGTTTTTTTGCTCATTTCTCACATCTCCAAAGTGTGCAGCCGATTTCTAGAGAGAGAATGGACGTTTTTGGAGTCTTGGAGCTCAAATCTTCACCATCTTGAAGGATCTAAACATCAAGGGTAAGATTTCTTGATTGTTGATGTTATCTAGCTAGTTATGAGCTTTGTTTGGGTAGAAATGGTGGTTTGGGGAATCATTCATGTCATCTTTGGGGAAGATGACTAATCATGGGTGTAGAACACTCATTGTAAGCTTGTAAATGATGTGTACAAATTGGATTTGGGTTATTGATGGAAATCTTGAACTAGGGTTTTGGGGTTTCACCAAGTTGGATGAACTTGGTGGTTAAGAATGTTGTTATGGGTTTATTGGTAGCTAGTATTGGATAATAACTAGATTATATGATGATATTGATGGTAGGTCAAGAAGACCTAAAGATTGGTGACATTTCACAAGTTGGAAGGCAAGGATTCGTGTTGTTAGACACGATTTGGAATTAGCTTGGCTAAGGTGAGTACATGAGACTTTTACTGGGTACATAGCAAATGATTTAGAAACTATGATGTTTTAAGAGTCTTTATTAATGAACGTTTTTAATAAAGATATGATGGATATGATGAGAAAATGCTAGTAATAGAATATTTTAGTATGTCTAAATGATAGTTGATTTTGAAAGAGTTTATGATAATGAAAAGTAAATAATGAGTTTTTACAAATGAGATGCATGAATAAAGATAATGATTTTAAAAGAGCTTGATAATCGGCTTATTAATAATACGTATTAATAAAGCTTGAGACAATGATTTTTAAGTAATGAGTATCGATTAGTATTTTGTACTAATAAAAGTAGATATTGAAATACTAAGAGAATAAGTAATAAGTGACTAGTAATAAACGTGTATTCTAGTCAAAGAAGAGTCAAAGTAATATGATTTTGATAAAAGATGAATATGTTTTAAATTAGTAATGGACTTGGTAAAGTCAAGATTTAAAATGAAATAATAAAGAGAATAGCATGATAAATTAGAATAAATGTATTCTAATAAGTGATGAAAGGAGCTGATGCTCATATTTGATGAAAGGAGCTGAGGCTCATATGTGAATGAAAAATCCGGAATAAGACCGCCCAGAAATGGGGGAGCATGAGACGTCTACTTGGGGTGGTACCTCCCTGCGCAAAGAGTAGAATGTCACAGTTTACGACACTCAATGATGAGTGAGCATGACGACCCGGGAACGGGGAGAGCTTATGAATCTCGGTAAGATGGGGGTTCCCAATTACCTTGATAGTTTACCTATGACGTCCCATATCGGGAGAGTTGGCTTCGGATAGGTCCGTCGCGTATGTGTTAATGAAAGTGTAAGTTTGGAGATAACTTACAAGTATGTGATTAGATGACGAGTAAGCTTACGGTAAGCTTATTAGTTCATACGGTTAAATGAATGGAAGATGAATTATGAATTAATAAGAAATGATAAGGTTTAATGTTATAAATAATATTTTATAAATCTTTTGAGAATGGGTCGAAAACCCATGTATCTCACGAGACTATTTTGTCTCACGTACTACTTTGTTTTTGGCTATGTACTCAGGTTCAGGATCGTTGGATTGAGGGTCGCGTTAGAAGTGGCCTAGTGTTGTTTAGCTCGGGAGCTCGTAGGTAGTTCTCGTTTATCCTATGGTTATGATATTGTATTTGTAACACCAGTTTTAATACTCTGATAAACTTTTATTGGTTTTTGTTAAACCGTATTTTGGGAACATTGGACATTGTATTATTTTTATTTAAAAATATGTTCAAAAGGTGTTTTGAAAAAAATGAGGTGTTACAGTTGAGATGATGGAGTGGCAACCGACCGACTTCCGGAGGCACCGCTGGATGTAAGGTGAAGTCATTTTGCACGCCGGTGAGCCGGTGGTTGTCGTGGTGCAGCTGCTTGACGTGGAGGTTGTTGTTGATGAGGTGGTGGTTGTTGCTGAGCTGCCTGTTGGTGGTGAGGTGCTTGTTGTTCTTATTGAGGTTGTGGTTGTTGATCCTCTGGTCTCCATTCAGGATAGTGAACATCCCGGTATAGTCTGATAACATCAAGATTGATATCACCAATTTTAAGCAGTTCAAGAGGGACTAGTGCTGCATCAACAGCGGACGTACCACTATCTTTTCGAAAGAATGCAACACGAGTTGATTTGAATTGATTTGCAGACACTCGTCTGTGAATCCTTGGATAGTGGTTCATGAAATATTCGATTAATATAGACCAGAACCTCGGATAGATCAAATATTTCGGATACTTTGATCGTGCTATCGTGAATTCTTCCCACAGATATGCAGCATAGTCATAATGCATGTTGTAGCAGAGGGCATGATAGGCATGATGAATGTTTATGGAGGCCCTGTCATGACCATATGAATTTCCTGTCAGGCGCCCGTTGAAAAGAGTGAAGACGTGGGACCAGCACCTTGCCATAGCCCCCTTTTTAGATGTCTGAGATCGATATTGTCCGGAGAAAGGTTACGACCAAGTCTATGAATCCGTGCGAACACTTCCTTAAATGGTAGCTGAGGTTCATGGGTAGTGAATGGGGTTGTGAATCACCACGAGGAAGCCTGAAGATGTCATATAGATCATCTTTTGTTAAGTGCACGGGTTGATCGTCAATCGCTGTTTCAAACTGATGTGGGTCGGTTGATCTCACAAGCAGGAGGTTGCTGAAGAATTGTTGAACATATATCAGTGGAACTTCTGACCTAGCATTGATCATGTAGAATATCGGGTGACGTTGAAGAACGTGGGATAAGACCGGATATTTTATGCTGAAGGTGACCTCGTCCTCCGGGGCCCAGAAGTAGTTGTTTTCTTTTAGTGGCTTGATCTTGTACAGTGGAACCAGAGTGTTCTCGTCTATGATTTGTTCCTCGGCCATCTGAGAATTATACGATAGAAACAATATAGCACAAACAACAAGCAAGGTAAGTACACAGTGTTTAGAGAAATAAAACGATGACAAGATTCACTGATCGAGACGACACAATGCTAAGTAATTTTAATAATATATATATATATATATATATATATATATATATATATATATATATATATATATATATATATATATATATATATATATATATACATATCTTTATATATAATAAACAAAAGGTTTAAAGCCACATGGCAATTCCAAAAGCCACATGGCATATATAAAGCCACATAGGTCATAACAATCTTTTATGCACACCGTACAAGTTCTAATAAAATTTAACAAAATTGATTTTCACACCATGTTCTCTTTCTTCACATGGGTTTTCACTTTTCACAATCTCAATCCTTCGTCATCTCAATCCTTCGTCACAATCATATTTTTTTTGCTACTGTTTTAAAGGCTTGCATCATTTTACACCATCAGCCGATCACCTTTAACAATCAATCTTATTAATGATTTCTGTTTATCATCGCTTTCATCTCCCAATCGTGAAAAACCCTAAATCGCCTTCAAACTTGTATTCTTTCCCAATGGTAAACCATGTTGCGCTCCCCAGATTCACAATCACCCTTAAACCCATTTCATTTCACATGTCAACCCTCAACCTTAGACACTCTCTACAGACTTTCACGTGCCTTTCTCTTCTGGTTGTCTGGTATGTTGTCTACTTCACACAATTGAATCAGTGTTTCCTTATATTGTATTTTATGTGTTCAAAGATTGTTGATTTTAGGGATTTATCAGTTTTCAGATGTTAGGTAAATTTAATTAAATTCTAACTTTCAACAAAAACGATCCATTGTCCACCAGGTGTTTGATAAAATGCTCAACTCAATAGCATAGTTTTTCCTTTTCCATATACTGTAGTTTATGTGTTCATGATAAAGCATATTTTTTTAATTTGTATTTTGCAGATGTAAGTTGAAGCCATTTTTTGTATTTTTTACAGGTAATGATAGTCATTTTTTAGGATATGCTCAAAGGATTCTTACTTAAACGAATAACAAATTTTTTAGGAGGGTGTCTTAAATGGTAGCCAATATCCATGTTTCCATTATGCTTTCTAGAGATTGAAGAAGTAATTGTTATTGATTATCAAAGTTTTATGTAATTGAGAGAATTCAATTATATGTTTTATGACTGATGATTGATTTTTATGTTATTTTTTTTTCCTTTTTAGCTTTGGCTGAGCTTCTTCACAATCCTTTGGATGAGGTATTAAACTCTGTTACATGATATTCTCATGAATTTGTTTGATCACCGTTGATACTTATGTTAATGTAGGCTTACTAAATAACGAAAAATATGGTTGTAAGATGTTGTTGGTTGAAGGTATATCACTTAATTTTACAATACATACATAATTTGTGATTAAAATAATATATCACTAATACTTTTTTATATTTGATGATAGATAATGGTGGTGTAATAACTCCTGATAAAATGATGGGGTGAATGATGGGGTGTATGTCCCTTGGGTACTCGGTAAAAAGCAACGTGGCCAACATTATCGATCAATGTGAGTAATTTTTTCAAGCACAAATATAGATTATAACTTCCCTTAAAATTTATAATTTTATTGTTATTCCAGTGCTCGGGTACGAACTACGAATCATTAGGGTAGTCTTAGATAGCGTACAATTCATATAGATTCTTTTATGTTAAAGGTTGGGGATAAATTATAACTGTTATTGTTTTTCAACAATAACTATCTAATATTTGTAAAAATAACTTATTAAGTAGACGGTAAGATGGGTGGGTTGAGTAATGGGTCTGGTTTTCGTACGGGTCAAAATCATGTTGAGGAATTTGCAATGGCAGTTGTTGAAGTACTCGAGTGTAAATGAGTTCATAAATCAAGAAAAAAACAGATGTGCAAGAAGTTAATACTTTAAATGATGCAGCATTGTAAATTGATTATATCGGGTAGAGTTGACCTTTTGAGAATTCAGGTCAAAGATGGTTCTGAGTTGGTCAGAACACAATGATTCATTTTGCCATGATTTATGTTCGGTAATTTAAAATTCCCCTATTAAACTTTTGTAATTTTATCATAAATTTCATTTTCAAATTAAGCATCATATCGGGTTACCCTGAATTTGCGGATAATCTTTTGGTTGAGTCAGTCCTTAACCTGTATGATTCTAAATTCATCTGATGGGAAATTTTGAATATTTTTTTATTTTGTATGCCCTTTTTACATATTTTAAAATATATACTCCTCCGTCCCACAAAAAACTTCTCATTTGACTTGGGCACATGTTTTTAGGAGATAGTTGGTGGTGGGGTGTTTGGTAATAAAATGAGATAATATTAATTTATTAAGTGGGTCCCTCCAATTCTCATATGGGAAGTTTTTTGTGGGACAAAATTTTTAGGTGAAATGGGAATTTTTTGTGGGACGGAGGGAGTATTAAATATTATGATCTTAATGTTATTTTGTGGATGAGAACTTTGTTGCATTACATGATCATATGATGTTACATCATTTGGGTATGTGCAGATTCTATGAGAATCAAAATGGTCTCATTAGTCTTCCATATGAAAAATATCTCTAAAGATCCGGTAATCAGATTAGGTGAGCCAAAATATCTCAAACACCTAGAGGTGTAAAAAAACAGAGACACTCAAAGTCAATGGTGTTTAGGATAGAATCATACAAGGTAGTATGCTTATTTTTCTAATACTTTTGGCAATTGAATGGGTTGGAGCATGACCCAAAATAGATTTCATACGTGAAGGGGCCAAAGATGTTGTCTACAAAGAGATGTTTTCTAATTAATTTTTGTCTGAATTTATAAATTGTGTTGGATGTGTACTATTTTTGAGCTTGAGAGACTAGGGCACTTGCCACATATTTTTACGAGGTAATCATGGAGACTTCCTAATTATTTGCTGAGAAAGCCAATAGATATGACTATGTTTTCTTTTCAATTCGTTTGAAACTTATATTTAGGACACTAATTAGTTGCAAAAAGTTGGAAACTTTAAATAAAAATTATACCATTTTAATCTGACCTGACCGGTTTAGAATCGGAAGATTTTATAAGCCTCCCGTGATTTATCACGGGTTATATGCTAGTATATATATATAAGTATAAGATAAAAATTTTAATTTTATTAAAAATGTTAATAAATAAAAGTTATAAATTATAATTATATATAATAATATATACATAGAATAAAAAGACTTAGGAAGAAAAAAAAATTGAAAAGTGTTCGGCCCGAGAACCTTGAAAGGAGTTCGGCCCGGGACTTGGAAAGAGTTCGGGCCGGGAACAGTGTATAGTGCCGAGCCGGGAACAGTGAAAGATTTCATGCCGAACTCTTTTGAAGGAGTTCGGGCCGAGAACCTGGTCGGCTTTTGTGATTTTGCAAGATTTGTGATCAATTGATACCTAGATCGATTTTTTCCTGGTTTAAACTAGTTAAATGTTGATCGATTTACTAGACGAGTACCCTAGATAACATATTATAAGTTATAAGATCCTAGATCGAGCCGATTCAAAGCTTTGAAACCCTAGATACGGTTCGAACCGAAACCAAGTGAGAATCATCAAATCAGACTTCAAATGATTGAAATTAGGTACAAAAGGTTACCGAAATCAGATGTGTAGTGGATTGGTAGTGATTTGGAACAGAGTTGAGCCAGATTGATTGAAGAATCGAAGATCGGTGATGACTGTGTGTTACCCGAGGTGTGTTCGAGTGTGTGTGAGCGAGAAGAGGGAGAAGAAGAGAAGTGGTGTACGGAGGAGAGTATTTATAGGGGAGGGAGCCGAGCCGAATACTTGTTGAGCCGACACAGGATGCCGAGCCGGGAATAGTAACGTGTTCGGCCTAAGATGTCTTGTGTGAAAAAACTTAATTTTTGATTTTAAATTAAAAGAAAAAACAAAGGAAAATGTAAAAGTAAAATTAAAATTAAAATTAAGAATTAAAATTAAAAATAAGGAAAAATCCTAATAATTGTCGAGAGACGGAATATTGAACATGTGAAACGCAGTATCAGTTCCCCCGTTACTGATGAGATGAGTGAATTCTCCCCCTTGACAGATGACGACTTTTGACGGCCGGGTTTCAAGACAAAGTTCTTGAAAGCCATTACGATGAGATGAACACTTCAACGAGTTTACAAATTGCAAAAAATGAAAAAGATTTTGAAGCAGTTAATTTTTAAGATTTAGCATATCAAGCTTTGAGACCAGATAGTTAAACCTTTTTTCATCTAAAACCTTGGTAAATAAATCAGCTAACTAAAAGTCGGTGGGTACGAAGTACAACTCAACATTGCCCAGTTCAACGTGATCCTTAATGAAATAGTATCGAAGATCGATATCTTTTGTTTTGGAGTGGTGAACTGGATTGGAAGATATTGCGATTGCACTTCGGGAATCGCAACATAAAGGAATAGGGCTATATGAAAAGCCATAGTCCTTCAATTGTGATTGCATCCAAATAACCTGAGAAAGATAGCTAGCGGCCCCAACATATTCTGCCTCAGCAGTTGATAGGGAGACACAGTTTTGTTTCCGTGATGACCAACTGACTAGCTTATCTCCCAGAAATTGAACACCTCCAGATGTGCTCTTCCTATCCAGCATACACCCGGCATGATCGGCATCCGAGAAGGCAGAAAGATCAAACGAGGTCTCCTTTGGAGACTCCAGACCAAGGTCTATTGTGCCTTTGAGATAACGGAATATTCGTTTGACCGCCAGAAAGTGAGATTCTTTAGGTGCAGCTTGATATCGAGCACAAATGCATGTTGAGAACATGATATCCGGACGACTGGTAGTTAGGTAAAGTAAGGATCCAATCATACCCCGATAGTTTGTGACATCTACCGGTTTACCATCGAGATCAGCATGTAATTTCGTGCCAGTGGACATTGGTGTTGCAATAGGTTTACAGTCGTCCATGAGATACTTCGTCAGCCGATCAGAGATTTACTTTGATTGATTGATAAAGATGCACGTTGAAAGTTGACGAACTTGAAGACCTAGGAAGAAGTTCATTTCCCCCATCATGCTCATTTTAAAACGTTTAACCATGAGATCGGAAAAACGTTTGCATTATTTTGAATTTGTAGAACCAAAGATGATGTCATCAACATAGATCTGAATTAATATGATATCATCCCCTTGACGTTTGATGAATAAGTGGTATCGACTTTTCCTTTTGAAAAGGCAGATTCGACCAAGAACTTGGAAAGAACATCATACCATGCCCGAGGGGCCTGTTTTAAACCATATAGAGCTTTGTCGAGGACATAGACATGATTTGGAAATTTGGGATCTACAAACCCTTCTGGTTGATGGACAAACACCTCTTCTTTCAGAATACCATTTAAGAATGCAGTTTTTACATCCATCTGATAGATAGTCAAATTTTTGTGAGCTGCATATGCTAGGAAAATGCGAATGGCTTCAATACGGGCAACAGGAGCAAATGTTTCTTCATAATCAATCCCTTCCTGTTGAGTTTAACCCTTAGCAACCAACCTTGCTTTGTTACGGATGACAATTCCATTTTCGTCCTTCTTGTTCTTAAAAATCCACTTAGTTCCAATGACGGATGATCCTGGAGTTTTTGGAACTAAGCGCCAGACTTTTAATCTTTCGAACTGATTAATTTCTTCTTGCATTGCAATTATCCAGTCTAGATCGGAAAGAGCTTCACTGACTTTCTTAGGTTCAGTGGAACTTAAGAATGAAGCGTATTAACATTCATCCGCTGTAGCCCTACGGGTTGTACGGAGGACGTTGGGTTTCCGATGATTAGATCCAAAGGGTGTTCCTTTGTCCACTTAGTTGAATGAGGAAGTGGAAGTTGACCAGGGTTAATGTTGGAATTGTCAGTGAACGCAGGATGTGGTATGATAGCATTTTCAGTATTTGCGGGTGGAGGGGGTGGTTGTGGGTCAGCCCGTGGAAGATGAAATTTAGAGAAATCAATCACCAGTGGAGCAATAATATTTGATGGAGGTGGAAGATCATCTGATGTAGATTGAGTTTCCACTGTTGCTGCCGAGGGACCGACATTTGCTGTGGGTATTGGTGAGGTTGGAGCAGGAGAGGTGAGTGATGGGTATTCATTGGTGGATGGAGTCTGGATTTCCGGAGCAGTGATGGATTGAACATCTGCCGGAGGTGGAGGTGGGGGTGGGGTGGAGGTGGGGGTGGATGTCTGGCGTTGTGATATTCATCATAGAAATGTTCAAATAAGATTTCAAGATCATTCAGAGATGTTGGATGATCAGAGGAGGTTGTGGGAAGAGGACTTTCAATTCCACTTATCAATGAATCAAGCGGAAAGGTATCATCGGATGACACATTGACACTTTCTCTGACCAATCTTGTAGATCGGTTGTAAACTCTGAATGAAGCTGATTCTTTTGAATATCCAATAAAGACTCCTTCATTAGCTTTTTCTTCAAACTTGTTCAGTTTATCTTTGTCGTTTAAAATGAAGCATCGACTAGCAAAGATGTGGAAAAGTTTTACATTTGGTATTCGATTGTTGATGAGCTCATATGGAGTTTTGTTGTATGTTTTGTTGATGATTGAGCGGTTTTGAGTAAAACATGCAGTGCTGATGGATTGTGCCCATAAAGACAATGGAAGTTTTGAAAATGAAAGCATTGTACGATCAGCTTCAACTAAAGTACTGTTTCTTCTTTCAACGACACCGTTCTGTTGGGGAGTTCGTGCAGCGGAAAACTAATGAGTGATGTCAGCATATTGAAGATAAGAATCAAGAACTCGATTTTTAAATTCAGTACCATTGTCAGTACGAATTGTTTGAACATTTAATTCCAGGTTCACTTGAGTTTTCTTGATAAATGAAATGATGATCTTTGCGACTTCATCCTTAGAACGAAGGAAATGGACCCATGTGTATCTTGAATAGTCATCAACAATAACTAGGACATATCGTTTATCAGCAAGACTGTGAACGCTCATTGGACCACACAAGTCCATGTGTAGTAATTCAAGAGGTTTAGAAGTACTTGGTGCCGGTTTAGGTTTGTGAGACTTTTTAGTCATTTTTCCCATATCACATGATGAACATTTATGATCTTTGTCAAAAGAAACATCAGGTAATCCAGATACATGACCTCCTTTTACGAGTGTGTTCATGGTTTGAAGTTAAGATGAGACAAACGACGATGCCATAACCATGACTCATTAGAAGTAGCTTTTGATACGAGACATACTTCTTCCAGTGGAACAACATCATTAAGATTAATGGTGAATAGGTTTGTATCACGGGTTCTGGTAAGAAGTTCTTCTCCATCATATGTACGAATATCACACTTTTTTGTGCTAAGGTTGACTTCCAGAGTTTTATCACAGAATTTACCGATGCTAAAGAGATTATGTGAGAGATCTTCGACAAAAGCAACATTTCTGATATTAAGAATTGGATGAATGATGTCACCGAGTCCTAAAATAGCAGCTAAATGATCATTTCCAAATTTGACCGTTCCCAGATATCTGTCACGAAAATTGGTCAATAGATTTTTATTTCCCGTCATATGCCTTGAACAGCCCGAGTCAAGGTACCATATATTCTGCGTAAAACAAATAAAACATTTTAGGTACCCATTGATGTATGGGTCCAGAATGATTAGTGACAGATGTTTTATGCAGATTCTATGTGATGATCAATTTAGAGCTTTGGGAACTGCTAGGAGGCAGTTCGGATTTGATTACCCATTTGAGAGATTTTTCAGATGATTGAATAATCTAATAAGATTTTTCGTTTTTAATCCAATTATATTTCACATGAGTAAACGTTTTAGCGGATGGTTTGTCGCATTTTGAGGAAACTGACGGTTTTGGCTTTTGTACTAAGTTTCCATGAGAAGACGTGTGACGAGAAGACAAATGGGAAACAAAATTTTGTGGAGTTTTAGAAGATTTCTTCGATTGTTTGGAAGTTATCTTGTGAGTTTTTGTTGGAGACTTTGAGTTAGACGATGTTTGTTTAGAAGCTTCCCGATACACGAGACGACGATGAGATGAAGATTTTTCAGAGGTTGGTTTGAATGAACGTGTAACGGTAGATTTTACTGGTCGAGAGTTTATTGTTTTGCGTGGATCTGGATAGCAAGTTGTGCAAGACCGTCGTGTCGTTTACCACAAGGAGCATCTATTTTAATAAAATATCGTTCATCGTACTGAGAAATTGGTTTATTAGTCTTTCTATCAAAATAAACCTTTTTGTCATTTTTATCAGTGTTAATAATTAAATTTACGCCATTAACAGTGTAATTAATAGGACGATAAACTGCAGAATCATACAAAATACCATAAGCTTCTTTCGGAGAAATAAATTGTAAAGAGTCATTACATTTATGTTTAACAGAAAAAGATGTACTACATACTTAAATGGACTAGACTTATTAAGTAGACTAGGCTTCTTAAGCATACTTGATCCAGTCTGAATAGACTTCTTTGACTGCTTGGCTCTTGTTGCTTCAACCGACTTCATGGACCTCTTCCTTTGAGACTCTAATTTTTGATCTGCAAGATTCGAAACAGGTGGATTAGAGCTTCTCTTCAAGATGGTTGGAACTGGATTAACTGGTGTCGGTCCTAATAAAGAGGATTTAGAATTTTGAGAAACTGTTTTGTTCGTTTTAGGTTTTAATTCTAAAATGGTGTCCTCTAAATTATGTATTTTGTTTTGAAGATTTTCTTTTTCTTTATCAAAGGTCTTTTGAGTTTCATCAATTTCACATTCTAATTGGACAATTTTCTTTTCTAAAATTAATGGTGAAACATAAAGCTCTGGCTCTTTGATTTGTTTTAAAATTTCATTTTCAGGAATGGAAAATTCAGCTGGTGTGATGATTGGAAAATATTCGTTGTGTTCAAATTTTGCTTTCTTCTTTTCGTATGTTGAGTTTAAGGCATCATAATTGAAGCTAATTTGAGCATTTTCTTCGTTTTCCCTGTTGAACTTTTCAATTTCTGCTTCTTCATCTGGCATATGAAGGAAGCTTTGCCAGATTCTCAAGTTCATGTAATCGTAATTGTATAGTTTAGGAAGAACATCAGCAGCTTTTTCCAGAGGATGGATATTCTCTGATCCGAGACCCACTTTTGACTTGTATGATCTGAACTCTTTTGGCACATTGAATTTTATTGTTTGTTCTGTGTGACCAGCTTTGACGATCGTCTGCTCCAGTTTAGAAATATGTTCTTCAGCATTTTCTTTTCTGACAGTGAGACTGTGTATGGTTGCTCATTGTTCATCGATTTCCTTTTTAAAAGTGTTCGTTATATTTTTTATTTGTTCATTTAATTTTTGAATTTCGATGTCAGCCGTCTTCAACTGATCATGGTAGTCTTTCATCTTGATGTCTGCAGTCTTTATCCATGTTTGTTCTCTATGAAGTTGAATCGCCAAATCATTGATGAGCTTCTTAGAGTCGTCGTTCTCACTTGACACCATTTTCATGTTTTTAAGGTTTGAAATTTCAAGATTTTTTTCATTGATAATTTGATTTAGTCAATTGACTTCACTGGTGTGAGCAACATGAAAGGATGACAACTGTTGTTGTAACTCTTGAGTTTTTTTGATTTGAAGCATTATTTTGATTAACTTGAGGAAAAAGTGTTTCAAGTTGACGACGAAATGTGACATTTTCTGCCTTTAAGTTTGTGATTTGTGCATTTGATTCATTAGTTGTGTTTACTTGTTTTTGTAAATTATCTTGTAATTCAGAATTTGAAATTGAAAAGCAGATTTTGACGTAGACAGCTGATTTTGTAATTCCTTGTTTACTTGAGTTAGTTGAAGAGAACATTGACTTAAATCACTTAAATCATTTAAAAGTTGTACTTTTTCGGATTCTAAAACAGTATTTTGTTTCGTCAATTGAGATTTCTCATCAATTTTAATTAGAAGTTTTTCATTAAACAAAGAATTTTTTTATTCATCAGTGTCTGAGTCATATAGAAAAGTATCAAAAGAAGAAGAATGTACCTCATTTTCATCGTTTTCTAGGATACCTAGCTCAGCTCTTAATTCGTTTGATCTAGCCATCAGAGCCAGCTGGCAGTGCATCTGTAACACCTCAATTTTTAAAACACCTTTTAAATCATATTTTTAAATAAAAATATTACAAAGTCCAATATCCAAAAATACGGTTTAACAAAAACCTTTGAAAAGATTATCAGAGTATTAAAATCCGGTGTTACAAAAGTAATATCATAACCATAGGATAACGGGATCTACCTATAAGCTCCCGAGCTAAACATCTCTAGGCCACCTCTATCGCGACCTTCTAATCCTTCAATCTCGAACCTGAGTACATAGCCAAAAACAAAGTAGTACGTGAGACAAAATAGTCTCGTGAGATACATGGGTTTTCGACCCATTCTCAAATATAATAAAAGTCATATTCATTACTCTTCTTTATTCATTTATTACTTATTAACTCGTGATCTTATCATTTTTATACATATATACAAGTAAGCTAACCATAAGCTTACTCTCATCAAAATCACATACTTGTAAGCTAACCTGAGCTTACACATACTTTATCACATAAGCTACGGGCCTCTCCAAAGTAAACTCCCCCGATGTGGGTTATCTAGGTAAACTCCCCCGTTTCTGGGTTATCTATTGCTCCCCCGATTTCCGGGTTATCTGAAACTCCCCCGCTTTCCGGGTTATCTATTTCTCGACACACTACCCTTGCGCAGGGTGGTACCGCCCCAAGTAGGTGTCACTAACTCCCCCAACTTGTGTGGGTTATCTATGATCCGGGATCCTTTTCTCAACACATATTGAAATTATCAAAAACGGACTATGCCCCAATAATACATACTTAAACATAAATTAGAATACATTTATTCTAATTATCATATTATTCTCGTTTCTTATTCAATTTCAATATTGACTTTACCGAGTCCTTTATTAAATAAAACATATTTATCATTTATCAAAATTATATTACTTTAACTTCTCTTTGACTAGAATGCATATTTATTACTAGTCACTTTATATCTATTCTCTTAGCAATTCAATCACTACCTTTATTAGTATAATATACTAATCAATATTCGTTACTTAAAAATCATTGTTATTATCTTTATTAATAAATATTATTAATAAGCCAAATATCATAGTTTTTTAATCATTACTTTTCATTATCATAATCTCTTTCGAAAAGCATTAGTCATTTAGACATACTTAAATAGTCTACCACTTGCATTTTCTTACATTTTTAATCATATCTTTATTAAAAATATTTATTAATAAAGACTCATAAAACATCATAGTTTTCAAAATCATTTGCTATGTACTCAGTAAAAGTCTCATGTACTCACCTTAGCCAAACTAACTCCAAACCGCATCTAATAACACGAATAATTGCTTTCCAACTTGTGAAATGTCACCAATCTTTAGGTCTTCTTGACCTACCATCAATATCGTCACAATAACTAGTTATTATCCATAACTAATCACCAAACAATCCATAACAACACTCCTAACCACCAAGTTCATCCAACTTGGTGAAATCTCAAAACCCTAGTTCAAGATTTCCATCATCAAAACCCATAACAACTAGTCATCTTAGTCATCTTCCCCAAATATAACTTGGTAGGTTACCCAAACCACCATTTTTCCCCAAATAAAGTTCATAACTAGCTAGATAATCATCAAATCCATGTTATGAACACATTTTCCTTGACAATATGTTGTAGATCTAAGTTATATAAACCCAATTTCATCACCCATTACAAACCCTCCAACTAGGGTTTACATACTTCACCATTTTCACCCAAAAACATCATCCATAACTAAAAGGAGTAGAGATTTACCGTGAGAATCTTCAAGATTGAGTGTGAAAATCGGTTCCAAACGACCTTTTCCACTCAAAATATGCATAAGGTTCTAGAGAGAGAGAGAGTTGGGATGAAGAATGAGCTTAAATGGCTGAAATCCCGATTTTATTTTGTTTCAGCAAAGTTCGCGCCGTGAACTAGTTCCCAGTCGTGAACTTTTCAATGCAGCAAGGCTGCATTTTTCGACAATTTCTTCGACATGGTTTCGTCCATAACTTTCTCATACGATGTCCAAATGACACGAAACCAGTTCCTACGTTCTTTTTATGATTTATTCTTATTTATCATATTTTTTTCATAATTTATTTAACACAAAATTCGGGTCGTTACAACATTCCTCTTCCTCTTGATCATCTGAGTCTTCCAACCACTGCATGTCCTCAGCTAGAAGGACTTTACCATTTTCAACCTGCTTCGCCAGGAGCATCTTTCTTTTAAAGTATTTAGAGTCCTTAACCTTCGGCTTTTTGCATTCTTTGGCGAAGTGCCCCATCATGCCATAGTTGTAGCATTTTTTAGGTGGTTCAGTGGTAGAATAAGATGTTTTGTTGCTCGGGGTTTGAGAAGAGTTAAATTTGAAGTTGGAGGAAGATCAGAGGTTGTTATTTGTTGGCTTGGTATAGTACTTTTTGTTGTAGCTCGATATTAAAGCTATGACCTGACGAACCGACTCAATTTCTTCGTTTGTCCCCTCAGGGATCAGAGTCTCTGGTTCATCTTTAACTACCTCTTTTGATTGAGCTGCCATCAGTGCTTCATTGATTCCTTTGTTGAGAGCTTGGTTTTGTTTGGCCAACACTGCAAGTGTGTCATCATTATCTTGCCTAGATTTAGCGATTCCTTTCACCATAGGTTCATTCTGATGAAGATATTCATATAATTCATGAACGTCTATGAGGCTTAAGTCTTTTTGCTGCATCGCACTGTTGCCAAACATTTCCCATTCGGGAAGTAAGGATTGAATAAATTTGATGTTAATTTCAAGATTCCCTTTGTTTAGGTTGTTCTTTCTGAGATCATTGAGCATGTTGTAGAATCTGTGGTAGGTTTGCTCCAATTCTTCTCCCGAGATAGCTTTAAATTGACCATAAGTGTTTAGGGTGGATACCATCTTAGCTTTGTTTCCCAGGTCAGTACCTTCCATCTGCTTGCGGATTTCATCCCATAGTTCTTTACCCGTGCTGAAACTGTCAAGGCTGGTGTATATTTCATTTGTAAGGCCCTGTAGCATATAAGAGTGTGCGTACACATCAGCCCTAGCCCTTTCCTTCTTTTCTTGGGTATATTCCGCCGGGGGAATTTCAATAACACCACCAGTTACCGCTGGTTGAGAGTTTGGGGCTGCTACCACAGCACGGTAGAATTTTACGGGTCCAGTTTGAAGAGATTCGAGGATTAGAGGACCAGATGTTTGACTAAGGATAAAATGGAGAAACCGTTTCTTCCATTGACCATATTCTCCGCGGTAGAGAACATGTGGTTTGGTATCCGATCCAATGGACAAGGCGTCCTTGGAAGTCATGTTTGAGTGGTAAGGTTAAGAACACGACGGGAAAAAAGTTTGAAGTGTTGGAGAAAGTTCTCGGGCCGAACTGTTGAAAGAGTTCGGGCCGAACTGTTGAAAGAGTTCGGGCCGAACTGTTGAAGGAGTTCGGGTCGAGAAGTTTAAATTGTTCGGGCCGAAGTGTTCTAAGAGTTCGGGCGAGACGAACAAAGTGTTCGGGCCGAAGAGGAACAAAGTGTTAGGGCCGAAGTGGAACAAAGTGTTCGGGCCGAAAAGGACAAAGTGTTCGGGCCGAAGTGGAACAAAGTGTTCGGGCCGAAAAGAGCAAAGTGTTCGGGCCGAAGTGATACAAAGTGTTCGGGCCGAAAAGAACAAAGTGTTCGGGCCGAAGTGATATAAAGTGTTCGGGCCGAAGTTGTTCTTGAGCTTCGAGCCGAAGTGTTCACTGTTCTCGGGCCGAGAACAGTAGCGTCATTCTTGAGCAGAGCACTTCCGAACAGCCAAAAAATTTCACTAAGTTGATCCTAGATTGCTCGTTTCTTAACCAAAATCAATGATTCTTTTTGAAAACTGACACAAAAACGTTTTCCTTCATTCCATTTCAATAATATTCACGAAAAACAACTTAGATCTAATCTAAAATTTGAATTTTCAAGCTTTTTCAAGCTTTAATGGATTTTTCTTAAAATCACAATTTCATCATCAATATGGATTGGAATTGGATGAAATCTGATTCTAAGCTTAATATAATGAAGAAATGAAGCTATTTAACCCATAAAAACTAACATTAATACCTTAAATCCGGATTTTGATTTCTTGACTCTTTTTCTTCAAAAACTCAAAAACCCCAAATGATCTTCTGTTCTGGACTTTAAGCAATGGATTTGGATCGATTTCCTTGAAGGATTATGCTCTGATACCAATTGTAGCTAATCAAACAAGCATCTAATCCATTACTTGATCTTTGATTATGATTTTTGGTGAAACTTGCTGAAGAATGTTTAGGGTTTTAGTGAGAGAAATTAGAGAGAAGGAGGAGGTTTTGCTTGGAAAATGATTCTTTGATTAATGGCAAAACTTAGGGAATTAAGGATTACAATTTGGCTTATATACCTTCTGCTTAATTCTTTTAATTAATCCTAAGTGAGTAACTAATACAATATGCAATGTTACTAAATACCCTCTAGACTATTGTTTACAACAAATAAGTCCTAACATGTACTATTTATCTAATGAGTAGGCCTATGAATATGCTTAAATGGTACGTCTAAATACCATTATTCTATAAAAAAACGCAAAATTTAATAAAAAATTTACACTTAAAAGCCAACTAATTAGGATCCCTATCTCATTTAATACTACAACTATGTACACTGTCTAAAAGTGTCATGTCCTTGTGATCAGTATTCAGTACTTTTGTTCTGTTTATTTAAGCCTAATGGTTTTTATAATTAAAAAATACAGTTATTGTTTTATTTTTAGGGTTTAAAAAATACGTTATATTGTTTTAGTGAAGTTTTGAAATAAAATTTATATTACCTGTCTAAAATCATTACAAGGCTACTTGTAAAATTGACTTTATTTGATTTTCATAAAATAATTATTGAACTGTTTATAAAATTAAATGATGCTTTTCACCGTTTCAGCATCTATATTGTGTTATACACAAAATGAATTACACATAACTGTTTGTTTTATATAACGCAAAAATGAAATGAAGTGAAATTCGCTATCCAATTTCATTTTTAATTTCTAGATTTGAATACAATAGGAAAAAGAAAAACCGAAAATTTATTCAAGACGGGTTCGGTAATGCTTATCCCTCGCATTTGATTATTAATCTCTTTTTCAGCAATATTTTACCAATTTGCATATATAATACACATTTCATCTATAATAAGTTAATAACTATTGTCGCCATTTGGCAAATAAATAGTTAATTATATTTGATTAATTCCAAGTGTTGTTCTGTTTTCTTTTTAGTAATTCGTAGTTTTGTTTGACACGTTCCCATACAAATAGTTACATTTTCTCTTTAAAAGTGATAATATTGGTCCATTAATTTATAATATGAGTTTTTTAATTAAGTTTAATTTAACCAAACGTTACATTAAATTTTTTGGTGCCGTTACATTAAATAGGTTTTAGTTCATTTAATGGTAAAATTGTTACAATGGAAGGAAAAATGTTACAAATTAAAGTCTAAAATCTATTGTAAGGTAGTTTGATTAGCTGTACACATCGTATCAATATCCAATTTACAATGTTTTAATTCGGTTATATTATAGTTTAACAACTACATCACCACTGTTGTGGTTGTGCCATTATAGTTTCAAATGTGTAGACTTCAGAAGCTTATTTATGACCATTGGTCCTTCTTGAGAAAAGCATCATCTAAAAGGGTGGGGTTCGGAACTTAAAAGAAACTGTCAAGTTGATGAGGGTAGATGTTGAGAGGACCAAAGCACAAAGACAAGAAAAATGCAAGTTGCAAATTAAGTACCCCTCGTATGTATACATACACACACTCATATACGATACATACATTGCTACACATATACACACTCAAATACGTGCAGTCAAACATACAATAAATGAACAAACATTTATGTGTAATGCACTTTGTATTTCTCTCTGGAAATTCTAAATTATATTTTTTCCTCTCATTTTACTAGATTTTTAATTCAATCGCAGTTAAAGAAAAATTAACGTCATGCGAGTAATTATCGATAAATTAAAAATTATCGATATAAAGACTTAAAAAAAATCTTTTAGTTTTGATTTAAACAACCTTGCTTATACCCAAAATGGGTACCGGGTATTTTAGTTCTAATTGCTTTTGTTTAATGCAAATATGCAATGATCACTTGGTCAGCATTAGGACCAGTTGAATGAACTTGGACATGATATATATGGTGGCAGGATTTATAATCTATCAAAAATTTTAGTCAAATATTTGAAAGCACTACCAAATCTCGTATGATGAATTCAAAGACATGATTGTTTATTTCCAATGGGATTAAGTAATTATTAATTTTTACATATATTGTTGCGTCCTGATTTCGAGATACTCCGGATCGATAGGTTCCTGCGGCAAATACCTGAAATCACGAAACAACCCTAAGTCAGATGTCCTCCGGAAGACGTTTCCGGGAGGACACTCCGATGCTTAAGTAAGTTAATATGAACGACGTGATGTCTGGTACGGATGGGAATAAGGAATTATAGGTGAGAGTAATAAATGATAAGTATTGAATGCCTCCTTAACTGAGGTTTACCTTCTATTTATTGGGTTGCACGCTTAAGCGGGAAATGAAGACAATCTTTAGGGGCGGGAAAATAAGATACGACCCTTGGTCCGTATCTTCCATTACCCTTTGGTCCTCCGCCCCCTACCTGCTTGTATCCACCGGACCATGGCACCGGTCAGCGTCAGACCTTACCTCCATTAAATGCGTGCATGGCTCGAGGATGGCTTTCCCCTGAAACCCGGACACGCTTAATAGAGCTTTGGAACTTTCAACCTAATGATGGCTACGCTCGAGCCCTTCCTTCAGACGGTATCCGGTTCGGTCCGTCTGTCCAGTGCATCCGGGCGTCCGGATGTAAATAGGCTCGTACCATACCTCATTAAGTCCCTCAGATTAGAAGCATTTTATACATTCGAGTAAATTGGTTCTAATTTGATCTTTCGTCGCGTGCTTGTTTATCGGGGAATTTTAACCGTTCGGCGAAAGTTACCGTTATTCCCTAAATTCAAAATATGACCGTTATCTGTCACTTCCAACCTCCACACCTCTTCATATCCCTCTCTTATTTAAAACCCTCACACGTTACTTGGCTTTCTTTCGTTATCCTCTTTCCTGCTTCCCCTAATTCCCCCTTGTCTTTGTTCAAAATTCTTTACAGTTATGAAGAAAGATAGACAGGTTCGAGAGAAAACCGATAAGGCAACCAAAGAGAAAAGAACCGCCTTTAATACCTTCTGTAATCTATCCCCTAGCGATCTTCCGCAAATCATTCGTGATTACCACGTCGATCCTCATTTCGATCTTCGAATTCCTCATGCGGGTGAAACCATAAGGTCGGCTCCCGACGGTTACGAGCCCATATATCTTCAATACTTTCAAGGAGGTTTGAGATTTCCTATTGACGATTTCATATTGGTGCTGCTCCAAGATCTGGGTATTCATATCGCCCAACTCGTTCCCAACTCTTTCTGAAAAATCATCGGTTTCGTCCTACTCTGCCGTGGTTTAAACATTCCACCTTCCGCTAAACTCTTTCGTCACTTTTACATCGTCACTGGTCGTGGCGATTGGGCTATATTCGCCCTCCGGCCGGGGCAGAGTGAGCGAATCACCGGACTGAGGATTCAATTCACGACTGGAAATTTCAATTTGTTTATGTACACCGCTCTGCCTTTCGTGACGTTTCTCTTCCTTGGGGGAAAGTCATCGGACGTCCTTCTGATCCGGCTCCTGAGTTATCTGATCAGGAAGCCGAGTACATAATGAGTCTTACTGCCGTCCAAGTGGAGTGGGAGGATCCGGACGAGGTGCTTCTTGGGATGGCCGATTTGAGTCCCTTTTATGCGTCTAGGGGTATTCGCCCATTATGGAAATTGAACGGGGAAGTCATCCCGCTTGTTCATCGTTTAAGAATGCCCAAAGGTTCTTACCCGGAAAACGCTGTGTCTGTGGACGACGGAGGGCTTGATCCTGTCAACGCTCCTATTATTGAAAATGTCAGCTCCAAGGAGACCTTATCCGCTGATCCCGCCAAGAAGGATGTTGCCATTGGTCAAAGCGTGGAAGAAATTAGCTCCCCGGTTACCTCTGTTGGTCCGGATTTTACTACCGAGGGGACCATGATACCTGATTCTCAAACCAAAAACATCATTCCCCCCCCCCCCCCCCCCGAGTTCGCTCTATTAGTACTCTAACAAGCACACCCAAGGGGCTCCGTCAGAAGAGAAGAAGAGGAGATGTTGCTTCCCCTTCCCAGAAGCGACCCAAAGTTATATCGGAAGGTATAACAGCTTGCCTTTGCTATATATTTTGTTATATGTACTTTATGTTGGTAACCCATGATTTCTTTGTCACAGCTTTGATAGGTCAGACGTTGGTACCCGGAACTCTTGTGGCGGCAGAGCAGGCATTCCTTTTGCCCCCCCCCCCCCCCCCCCCGGTATCTTTCAAAGCTTCTACGTTGGTTTCATCTTCTGCTGCTGCTACCGCAATTCCACAATCTTCCTCAGGAGGACCGATTATCTTACGTAGACTCCCTCCTGCTCGTCCGTCTTCTTCAGCCGTTGCTCGTTTTAGTAGTCGCTTGTTTAGTTCTTCTGCTCAGTCTGTAGGTCCAGACCAAGGCTCTTTATCCCCACACTCTTTATCCCCACACTCTGTAGTTCTAATTGCTTTTGTTTAATGCAAATATGCAATGGTCACTTGGTCAGCATTAGGACCAGTTGAATGAACTTGGACATGATATATATGGTGGCAGGATTTATAATCTATCAAAAATTTTAGTCAAATATTTGAAAGCACTACCAAATCTCGTATGATGAATTCAAAGACATGATTGTTTATTTCCAATGGGATTAAGTAATTATTAATTTTTACATATATTGTTGCGTCCTGATTTCGAGATACTCCGAATCGATAGGTTCCTGCGGCAAATACCTGAAATCACGAAACAACCCTAAGTCAGATGTCCTCCGGAAGACGTTTCCGGGAGGACACTCCGATGCTTAAGTAAGTTAATATGAACGACGTGATGTCTGGTACGGATGGGAATAAGGAATTATAGGTGAGAGTAATAAATGATAAGTATTGAATGCCTCCTTAACTGAGGTTTACCTTCTATTTATGGGGTTGCACGCTTAAGCGGGAAATGAAGACAATCTTTATGTAACGACCAAACTTCAAAAGGACCACTTTTAAAGATCATCTACAACCTAACCTTCCAAAGTTTTACCAAAATACAAGATTAACAAAATTTTACCAAAAGACATACATACATATAAAAACTAGCTACAACGGATACAAACCAACTAAACGTACCCCAAAAATACAATACTATACTATACCAAAAGACTATACCAAAATAGAAGCTCTTCCAAAGCTTCAAGCTAACCAACTCCTGAATCTACTCGCACTTGCCCTTGCCTTTGTCTACTCCTGAAAATGGTAACAACTAAACGTATAAGCTATAAAAGCTTAGTGAGTTCCACAATGTATAATGTTATACTAAATAATTATATTAATCAACATAGATAAAGAAACAAGTAACAACAGAACGGGTCAAAGTACCGGGTTAACATGTCAACATCATCACAAAGCACCAAATGACAACATCGGGTCAACAATGATCAAAGTAGAATTCCAGATTTATCAAAGTGCGTCATTCCCTCTTAGGCCATTAGGGAATGAGGCCGATGAAGGTGACCATGGCACCCCTAACCGAGTCCATGATCCAGCTTCACCACCACGGTCCATACCACTCCTCCGCCAGGTACTCCCGCGTCCACCGCCCGACATATTACACGAAGTAATACTCAAGCCGCCATGGGTCCTCACGAAATGAAATATCACTCAAGGGAAATAGCTCAAACAGGTCAAGGAAGGATGGGTTTGATCATAACGATTATCAATGCCTTAACCAACCAAATCAATACTCGAGAATGTCAAATTGTTACAGTTACCAACTAATTATATTAATTAGTTATAAATATAATTAAAAGTATACACATTGCACATAGGGAACTCACCTGGGATTAAGCACTTGCCAACCCGAGCCAAACACTTCCTTTAATCACAATTTCAATATCACCGATCGTTGCAAACACCACAATCTCCTAATTGTTTACCTAACACAAGTATACACATCTCAACAACAATTCTAACCATAATCATATCTAGGATAAACCTTAATCATCAATTTCCCCCAATTTGGTGATGAACCATAACCCTAGACCACTAGTTTATCTAAAATTTGAGTATAATCACATGCTAACTACAACACTCATGGTTAGAAACCTGCTATACATAACATACAATCCTCAATTTCAGTTTCACAACTCAAACCCTAACTAGGGTTCTTGACAATCCAACTTCATACCTCAAGTTCTACATATGCATGATGATAGGGAAGAGATATACCTTAATAATCAACACTAGGGATGATAATCCTTTGATTTCCAGCTAGAATCTGCCCAAGAACACCCAAAAACACTCAAAATCGTCCACATTCGCCGAGAGAATATTCTGGAAAAAGGAATGAGCTGAAATGGGTCAAAATCCCGTTTTTATGTTTGATTCGCACAAGATAGCGCCGCTATCTGCCCAAGATAGCGCCGCTATCTCGATCCCGCGCTAAATAGCGCCGCTATTTCCAAGATAGCGCCGCTATTTCTCAAATTTTTCGCGTTTTTCCCCCTTTGCTATTTCGAGTCGCTGTTCCAATTTACATAAGATAGCGCCGCTATCTCTAAGATAGCGCCGCTATCTCCCAAAATGCTGCAATTTTTCTCACTTTTTTCTTCCTTCTAACTTATACCACTTTTCTATACCCAAAATCACAGATTTCTAGCAATATTTTCAACTACAAAGTATATTATCTTATCATTTACCAACTATTATATTTATTTTAACTATTAGAATACTAAATTTAAAACACGTATGTTACAATTACCTCCTCCTTTTGAGAATTTCGTCCCGAAATTATGTTGATTTGAACAAGACCGGATACTTTTCACTCATAACATCTCTCCTTTCCCATGTGCAATTCGGGTCTCTATGGTGTTTCCATTTCACCAATACTAACTGAATTTCCTTATTTTTGAGATTGACGTACCTCAATTTCTCGTTGACTTTGACTTCGGTCAACGGTACCGTTTCCTCACGTTCTCTAAGGCTCTTTCTTAAATAACAAACATGAAACACGTTATGGATACCCGCTAGCTCTTCCGGTAACTCAAGTCGATAAGCTTGCTTTCCGACCCGTTCTATGATCTTAAATGGGCCGATAAATCGAGGGCTTAATTTACCTTTCTTCCCAAATCTCATGACACCCTTCCAAGGGGAAACTTTTAACATCACATAGTCATTTACCGCAAACTCTATCGGTTTTCGCCTTTTATCCGCGTATGACTTTTGACGATCTTGGGCCGCTTTCATTCTTTCCCGAACAATCCGAATTTTATCGCTTGTATCTTGGACCAACTCGGGTCCCACCAACACCTTCTCTCCAACTTCTCGCCAACACAAAGGTGTTCTACACTTTCTTCCGTACAATGCTTCATATGGTACCATATTGATTGAAGAGTGATAACTATTGTTATAAGAAAATTCGGCTAGCGACAAATATCTATCCCAACTTCCCCCGAATTCTAAAATACAAGACCTAAGCATGTCTTCCAACGTTTGAATCGTTCTCTCGGTTTGCCCGTCCGTTTGAGGATGATAAGCGGTACTAAGAGCTACTTTCGATCCCAATTCTTTTTGCATGCTACTCCAAAAATTGGAAGTAAATCGGGAATCTCT
Source organism: Calendula officinalis (assembly GCA_963853835.1). Taxonomy (NCBI): domain Eukaryota; kingdom Viridiplantae; phylum Streptophyta; class Magnoliopsida; order Asterales; family Asteraceae; genus Calendula; species Calendula officinalis. The sequence continues at coordinate 25,921,264 of OY970820.1, forward strand.
ATCCGATACAATCTTCAAAGGAACACCATGTCTAGCAATTATCTCATCTAAATATACTTGTGCCCATGAATCCATCGGTGCCGTTTCCCTCATAGCAAGGAAATGCGCACTCTTGGTCAAACGGTCAACAATCACCCAAATACAATCGTGTTGACGAGCGGTTCTTGGAAGTTTAGTGATCAAATCCATGGAAATTTCTTCCCACTTCCAAACAGGAATGCTAAGTGGTTGCAAACTCCCGTAAGGTTTTTGATGTTCGGCTTTAACTTGTGCACAAACATTACATTCTTGCACAAACTTCCCGATATCCTTCTTCATTCCCGGCCACCAATAATCCAACCTTAAATCATGATACATTTTATTCATACCCGGATGAATTGAGAACTTTGAACTATGTGCCTCACGCAACACATCATTTCTCAATTCTCCAATCTTCGGTATCCATAAACGGTTACTAAAAACCCTGACACCTCGACCATCCACCTCTAAATTTTTCTGATAATTCACCATTCTCTCCTTCTTAATATTCTCGGGCTTTAATGCCTCATCTTGCCACTTCTTAAGGTCATCAAGCAAAATAAACTTCAATGTAGTGGAGGACATTGCATAACACATACTCGAACGGTAAGCCTTACGACTTAGGGCATCAGCAACTACATTCGCCTTCCCGGGATGATACAAAATTTCACAATTATAATCTTTTATGAGTTCCATGGCACGTTGTTGTCGCATATTTAACGATTGTTGGCTAAATATATATTTGAGACTCTTATGATCGGTAAAGAGTTGGAACTTAGTCCCATACAAATAATGTCGCCAAATTTTTAGTGCAAACACTACCGCGGATAACTCGAGATCATGAGTCGGGTAATTCTTTTCATACCCCTTCAATTGGCGGGAAGCATAAGCAATAACTTTTCCCCGTTGCATGAGAACACACCCGAGCCCCATTTTCGATGCATCGCTAAATACAACGAAGTCTTCCTCACCCTCGGGCAATGACAAGATTGGAGCATTTGTCAAACAATCTTTTAACATACTAAAAGCTTTTTCTTGTGCCTCACCCCATTCATAATTCACATCTTTTCGAGTAAGACTTGTGAGAGGCACGGCAATACGAGAGAAATCTTTAATGAACCGGCGGTAATAACCCGCGAGACCTAAGAAACTTCGGATCTCGGAAGCATTTCGAGGCACTTCCCAATTCTTGATCGCCTCAATCTTTGAAGGATCGACAGATATACCTTCACCTGATACCACATGACCAAGGAATTGAACTTGGCGCAACCAAAATTCACATTTGGAAAACTTGGCATACAATTTCTCTCTTCGTAATAAATCAAGAATTTCACGAAGGTGCGAAGCATGATCACTCTCGGATTTTGAATATACTAAAATGTCATCGATAAAAACAATAACCGACTTATCCAACATAGGACGACATACTCGATTCATCATATCCATAAAGGCGGCCGGAGCATTCGTTAAACCGAATGGCATGACTAAGAATTCATAATGCCCATATCTGGTTCGGAATGCGGTCTTAGGTATATCTTCTTTGTAAACCTTCAACTGATGATAACCGGACCTCAAATCAATCTTAGAAAAATAACTTGCACCTTGCAATTGATCAAAAAGATCATCAATTCTGGGCAACGGATATTTGTTCTTGATTGTTACTTTGTTAAGTTCACGATAATCAATACACATCCGCATTGACCCGTCTTTCTTCTTAACGAACAAAACCGGTGCACCCCACGGTGACACACTCGGTTGAATGAACCCTTTATCTAGCAATTCTTGCAATTGATTCATAATTTCTTTCATTTCTGCCGGGGCTAAAGGATAAGGAGTTTTGGCGATTGGAGCTGCACCCGGCACGAGGTCAATTCGGAATTCAACTTCACGATCAGGCGGCAATCCGGGTAAATCCTCAGGAAATACATCCGGGAATTCATTAACAATGGGAACATCTTTCACTGATTTCTTAACTTCTACAACCGGATTGAGAACATAAGCTAAATAAGAATAACATCCATGGGACATCAATTTTCTAGCTTTCAAGAAAGAAATTACCCGTCTCTTCTTCATTTTACTTTCGCCATACACGTACAAAGGTTCTCTTCCTTGTACCGGAATTTTAATCACTTTCTCATAACACATAATATCAGCATGGTACTTAGACATCCAATCCATCCCAATAATAATATCAAAATTGGGCAAATTTATCATCACTAGATCTACTAGGAACTTATGATCATCTATCTCTAACGAGCAATCCTTATATACACGATCGGCTACCAGGGTCTCACTACCCGCAGTATCAACACAGAATGGATTCAACAAAGGAGATGGAAGCACAGATAACAATTTAACAAATTTCACAGATACAAAGGAATCAGAAGCTCCAGAATCAAATAATATATGGGCGGGTTGGGAATTAACAAGAAATATACCAGAAACGACATTTGGATCCTCCCGGGCTTCCTCCGGGGTTAACTGAAATGCACGGCTTCTAACCTTGGGGACCTCCTCCTTTTGACTCGCCGCACCCACTCGCGGAGGTTGTTGTACCGAACCTCGACTTTCAACTGCTCGATTAGAAGGATTAGGACATTGACGCCTCCGATGACCCACCAATCCGCAACCATAACAAACAACATCCTTATTCGGGCACCTAGATTTTATGTGACCTTCCTCATAACAACCAAAACACTTCACGGGTCCACGATCACTATTACACCGTCCTCGGTGATTCTTGCCACAAGATTGGCAATCTCGGTTAGCATCCGACTAAAATATTTCAAATGGTTAAACACAATTCATAAGATATACATAACATGATATTAAATTCAACTTCAATCTTACTTGAATAGTGAACGATTGGGATTGGCCACGAGGCCGAGATGACCCTTGAGATTGGGTTCTACGATTAGAGGGAAATCGATTAGGACGACCGGATGGAGACGAAGTAGTTTGATCGACCTTTTGACGTTTAGGTTCGGGAGTCGATTCCCCACGAAGACTCAAATCATGCTCTCTTCTTCGAGCATACTCCACCGCCTTAGCAAACGACGGGATATCACGGTTGCTCACAAAGTCTTGGATTTCATACCTTAACCCTTCTACAAACATTTGGATCTTCTCGACTTCGGTTGGAATGTACTTCGTGGCAAATTGGGCCTTTTGATTAAACAAAGTTTCATATTCATCTACCGATAAACTTCCTTGCTTGAGTTCTAAAAACTCCTTCTCTAACCTCCTTCTCATATCACTTGGGCAATATTGTTCAAGGAATCGGGCCTTGAACGAACTCCAACTCATGTGATCTTGTTCTTCCTCATTCAAGATCTTAAACGTGTTATTCCACCAAGTTAAAGCCTTATCAGTGAACATAGCGGTGGCATAAACCGTTTGATCATTCTTATCTACACGAGAAATACGAAACACTTTCTCGGTGTTTTCTAACCATAACAATGCATTGACGGGATTTGACACACCCGAGAATTCCGTGGCCCCACTACTTCGAAAAGTTTTGAACGAAACCATTCCCGACTTCTTACTCGGGGATTCATCAATCACGTTCTCCTTCCCTCTTTCTTTTAACCTTTCCTTCTCTTCACGTCTAAATTGTTCAAAGGTGGCCCGGACCATGTCCGCCATCCTATTCATCAACCTTTCCTCCCTCGGAGATACTACTTCTTCTTCTTCTTCTTCATGATTACTAGGGTTTGTTCCTTGGGTTCGAGGACCCGAAGGAGTTAATTCTGGATGTTCCGCACTTCTCGGTCCATCATTATCATTGTTACTACTTCCTTGATCCATCCCTAACTGAAATTTTTAAGAATAAAGTGGAAGTATTAAATAACACTCACTCTAACATTTCTATTGACCCACCATTATGTATCCAACCTATGGTTTGTATCCGACCTAAACTTTAGCCTATACACTATACCATCACCGCCTAAGTTTGAGTCTAGTACCATAATGATACCTAGTTCACTCAAACCAATGCTCTGATACCATATTGTAACGACCAAACTTCAAAAGGACCACTTTTAAAGATCATCTACAACCTAACCTTCCAAAGTTTTACCAAAATACATGATTAACAAAATTTTACCAAAAGACATACATACATATAAAAACTAGCTACAACGGATACAGACCAACTAAACGTACCCCAAAAATACAATACTATACTATACCAAAAGACTATACCAAAATAGAAGCTCTTCCAAAGCTTCAAGCTAACCAACTCCTGAATCTACTCGCACTTGCCCTTGCCTTTGTCTACTCCTGAAAATGGTAACAACTAAACGTATAAGCTATAAAAGCTTAGTGAGTTCCACAATGTATAATGTTATACTAAATAATTATATTAATCAACATAGATAAAGAAACAAGTAACAACAGAACGGGTCAAAGTACCGGGTTAACATGTCAACATCATCACAAAGCACCAAATGACAACATCGGGTCAACAATGATCAAAGTAGAATTCCAGATTTAACAAAGTGCGTCATTCCCTCTTAGGCCATTAGGGAATGAGGCCGATGAAGGTGATCATGGCACCCCTAACCGAGTCCATGATCCAGCTTCACCACCACGGTCCATACCACTCCTCCGCCAGGTACTCCCGCGTCCACCGCCCGACATATTACACGAAGTAATACTCAAGCCGCCATGGGTCCTCACGAAATGAAATATCACTCAAGGGAAATCGCTCAAACAGGTCAAGGAAGGATGGGTTTGATCATAACGATTATCAATGCCTTAACCAACCAAATCAATACTCGAGAATGTCAAATTGTTACAGTTACCAACTAATTATATTAATTAGTTATAAATATAATTAAAAGTATACACATTGCCAACCCGAGCCAAACACTTCCTTTAATCACAATTTCAATATCACCGATCGTTGCAAACACCACAATCTCCCAATTGTTTACCTAACACAAGTATACACATCTCAACAACAATTCTAACCATAATCATATCTAGGATAAACCTTAATCATCAATTTCCCCCAATTTGGTGATGAACCATAACCCTAGACCACTAGTTTATCTAAAATTTGAGTATAATCACATGCTAACTACAACACTCATGGTTAGAAACCTGCTATACATAACATACAATCCTCAATTTCAGTTTCACAACTCAAACCCTAACTAGGGTTCTTGACAATCCAACTTCATACCTCAAGTTCTACATATGCATGATGATAGGGAAGAGATATACCTTAATAATCAACACTAGGGATGATAATCCTTTGATTTCCAGCAAGAATCTGCCCAAGAACACCCAAAAACACTCAAAATCGTCCACAATCGCCGAGAGAATATTCTGGAAAAAGGAATGAGCTGAAATGGGTCAAAATCCCGTTTTTATGTTTGATTCGCACAAGATAGCGCCACTATCTGCCCAAGATAGCGCCGCTATCTCGATCCCGCGCTAAATAGCGCCGCTATTTCCAAGATAGCGCCGCTATTTCTCAAATTTTTCGCGTTTTTCCCCCTTTGCTATTTCGAGTCGCTGTTCCAATTTACATAAGATAGCGCCGCTATCTCCCAAAATGCTGCAATTTTTCTCACTTTTTTCTTCCTTCTAACTTATACCACTTTTCTATACCCAAAATCACAGATTTCTAGCAATATTTTCAACTACAAAGTATATTATCTTATCATTTACCAACTATTATCTTTATTTTAACTATTAGAATACTAAATTTAAAACACGTATGTTACACTTTAGGGGCGGGAAAATAAGATACGGCCCTTGGTCCGTATCTTCCATTACCCTTTGGTCCTCCGCCCCCTACCTGCTTGTATCCACCGGACCATGGCACCGGTCAGCGTCAGACCTTACCTCCATTAAATGCGTGCATGGCTCGAGGATGGCTTTCCCCTGAAACCCGGACACGCTTAACAGAGCTTTGGAACTTTCAACCTAATGATGGCTACGCTCAAGCCCTTCCTTCAGACGGTATCCGGTTCGGTCCGTCTGTCCAGTGCATCCGGGCGTCCGGATGTAAATAGGCTCGTACCATACCTCATTAAGTCCCTCAGATTAGAAGCATTTTATACATTCGAGTAAATTGGTTCTAATTTGATCTTTCGTCGCGTGCTTGTTTATCGGGGAATTTTAACCGTTCGGCGAAAGTTACCGTTATTCCCTAAATTCAAAATATGGCCGTTATCTGTCACTTCCAACCTCCACACCTCTTCATATCCCTCTCTTATTTAAAACCCTCACACGTTACTTGGCTTTCTTTCGTTATCCTCTTTCCTGCTTCCCCTAATTCCCCCTTGTCTTTGTTCAAAATTCTTTACAGTTATGAAGAAAGATAGACAGGTTCGAGAGAAAACCGATAAGGCAACCAAAGAGAAAAGAACCGCCTTTAATACCTTCTGTAATCTATCCCCTAGCGATCTTCCGCAAATCATTCGTGATTACCACGTCGATCCTCATTTCGATCTTCGAATTCCTCATGCGGGTGAAACCATAAGGTCGGCTCCCGACGGTTACGAGCCCATATATCTTCAATACTTTCAAGGAGGTTTGAGATTTCCTATTGACGATTTCATATTGGTGCTGCTCCAAGATCTGGGTATTCATATCGCCCAACTCGTTCCCAACTCTTTCTGAAAAATCATCGGTTTCGTCCTACTCTGCCGTGGTTTAAACATTCCACCTTCCGCTAAACTCTTTCGTCACTTTTACATCGTCACTGGTCGTGGCGATTGGGCTATATTCGCCCTCCGGCCGGGGCAGAGTGAGCGAATCACCGGACTGAGGATTCGATTCACGACTGGAAATTTCAATTTGTTTATGTACACCGCTCTGCCTTTCGTGACGTTTCTCTTCCTTGGGGGAAAGTCATCGGACGTCCTTCTGATCCGGCTCCTGAGTTATCTGATCAGGAAGCCGAGTACATAATGAGTCTTACTGCCGCCCAAGTGGAGTGGGAGGATCCGGACGAGGTGCTTCTTGGGATGGCCGATTTGTGTCCCTTTTATGCGTCTAGGGGTATTCGCCCATTATGGAAATTGAACGGGGAAGTCATCCCGCTTGTTCATCGTTTAAGAATGCCCAAAGGTTCTTACCCGGAAAACGCTGTGTCTGTGGACGACGGAGGGCTTGATCCTGTCAACGCTCCTATTATTGAAAATGTCAGCTCCGAGGAGACCTTATCCGCTGATCCCGCCAAGAAGGATGTTGCCATTGGTCAAAGCGTGGAAGAAATTAGCTCCCCGGTTACCTCTGTTGGTCCGGATTTTACTACCGAGGGGACCATGATACCTGATTCTCAAACCAAAAACATCATTCCCCCCAGAGTTCGCTCTATTAGTACTCTAACAAGCACACCCAAGGGGCTCCGTCAGAAGAGAAGAAGAGGAGATGTTGCTTCCCCTTCCCAGAAGCGACCCAAAGTTATATCGGAAGGTATAACAGCTTGCCTTTGCTATATATTTTGTTATATGTACTTTATGTTGGTAACCCATGATTTCTTTGTCACAGCTTTGATAGGTCAGACGTTGGTACCCGGAACTCTTGTGGCGGCGGAGCAGGCATTCCTTTTGCCCTCCCCCCCCCCCCCCCCGGTATCTTTCAAAGCTTCTACGTTGGTTTCATCTTCTGCTGCTGCTACCGCAATTCCACAATCTTCCTCAGGAGGACCGATTATCTTACGTAGACTCCCTCCTGCTCGTCCGTCTTCTTCAACCGTTGCTCGTTTTAGTAGTCGCTTGTTTAGTTCTTCTGCTCAGTCTGTAGGTCCAGACCAAGGCTCTTTATCCCCACACTCTTTATCCCCACACTCTGTAGTTCTAATTGCTTTTGTTTAATGCAAATATGCAATGGTCACTTGGTCAGCATTAGGACCAGTTGAATGAACTTGGACATGATATATATGGTGGCAGGATTTATAATCTATCAAAAATTTTAGTCAAATATTTGAAAGCACTACCAAATCTCGTATGATGAATTCAAAGACATGATTGTTTATTTCCAATGGGATTAAGTAATTATTAATTTTTACATATATTGTTGCGTCCTGATTTCGAGATACTCCGGATCGATAGGTTCCTGCGGCAAATACCTGAAATCACGAAACAACCCTAAGTCAGATGTCCTCCGGAAGACGTTTCCGGGAGGACACTCCGATGCTTAAGTAAGTTAATATGAACGACGTGATGTCTGGTACGGATGGGAATAAGGAATTATAGGTGAGAGTAATAAATGATAAGTATTGAATGCCTCCTTAACGGAGGTTTACCTTCTATTTATGGGGTTGCACGTTTAAGCGGGAAAGGAAGACAATCTTTAGGGGCGGGAAAATAAGATACGGCCCTTGGTCCGTATCTTCCATTACCCTTTGGTCCTCCGCCCCCTACCTGCTTGTATCCACCGGACCATGGCACCGGTCAGCGTCAGACCTTACCTTCATTAAATGCGTGCATGGCTCGAGGATGGCTTTCCCCTGAAACCCGGACACGCTTAACAGAGCTTTGGAACTTTCAACCTAATGATGGCTACGCTCGAGCCCTTCCTTCAGACGGTATCCGGTTCGGTCCGTCTGTCCAGTGCATCCGGGCGTCCGGATGTAAATAGGCTCGTACCATACCTCATTAAGTCCCTCAGATTAGAAGCATTTTATACATTCGAGTAAATTGGTTCTAATTTGATCTTTCGTCGCGTGCTTGTTTATCGGGGAATTTTAACCGTTCGGCGAAAGTTACCGTTATTCCCTAAATTCAAAATATGGCCGTTATCTGTCACTTCCAACCTCCACACCTCTTCATATCCCTCTCTTATTTAAAACCCTCACACGTTACTTGGCTTTCTTTCGTTATCCTCTTTCCTGCTTCCCCTAATTCCCCCTTGTCTTTGTTCAAAATTCTTTACAGTTATGAAGAAAGATAGACAGGTTCGAGAGAAAACCGATAAGGCAACCAAAGAGAAAAGAACCGCCTTTAATACCTTCTGTAATCTATCCCCTAGCGATCTTCCGCAAATCATTCGTGATTACCACGTCGATCCTCATTTCGATATTCGAATTCCTCATGCGGGTGACACCATAAGGTCGGCTCCCGACGGTTACGAGCCCATATATCTTCAATACTTTCAAGGAGGTTTGAGATTTCCTATTGACGATTTCATATTGGTGCTGCTCCAAGATCTGGGTATTCATATCGCCCAACTCGTTCCCAACTCTTTCTGAAAAATCATCGGTTTCGTCCTACTCTGTCGTGGTTTAAACATTCCACCTTCCGCTAAACTCTTTCGTCACTTTTACATCGTCACTGGTCGTGGCGATTGGGCTATATTCGCCCTCCGGCCGGGGCAGAGTGAGCGAATCACCGGACTGAGGATTCGATTCACGACTGGAAATTTCAATTTGTTTATGTACACCGCTCTGCCTTTCGTGACGTTTCTCTTCCTTGGGGGAAAGTCATCGGACGTCCTTCTGATCCGGCTCCTGAGTTATCTGATCAGGAAGCCGAGTACATAATGAGTCTTACTGCCGCCCAAGTGGAGTGGGAGGATCCGGACGAGGTGCTTCTTGGGATGGCCGATTTGAGTCCCTTTTATGCGTCTAGGGGTATTCGCCCATTATGGAAATTGAACGGGGAAGTCATCCCGCTTGTTCATCGTTTAAGAATGCCCAAAGGTTCTTACCCGGAAAACGCTGTGTCTGTGGACGATGGAGGGCTTGATCCTGTCAACGCTCCTATTATTGAAAATGTCAGCTCCGAGGAGACCTTATCCGCTGATCCCGCCAAGAAGGATGTTGCCATTGGTCAAAGCGTGGAAGAAATTAGCTCCCCGGTTACCTCTGTTGGTCCGGATTTTACTACCGAGGGGACCATGATACCTGATTCTCAAACCAAAAACATCATTCCCCCCAGAGTTCGCTCTATTAGTACTCTAACAAGCACACCCAAGGGGCTCCGTCAGAAGAGAAGAAGAGGAGATGTTGCTTCCCCTTCCCAGAAGCGACCCAAAGTTATATCGGAAGGTATAACAGCTTGCCTTTGCTATATATTTTGTTATATGTACTTTATGTTGGTAACCCATGATTTCTTTGTCACAGCTTTGATAGGTCAGACGTTGGTACCCGGAACTCTTGTGGCGGCGGAGCAGGCATTCCTTTTGCCCCCCCCCCCCGGTATCTTTCAAAGCTTCTACATTGGTTTCATCTTCTGCTGCTGCTACCGCAATTCCACAATCTTCCTCAGGAGGACCGATTATCTTACGTAGACTCCCTCCTGCTCGTCCGTCTTCTTCAGCCGTTGCTCGTTTTAGTAGTCGCTTATTTAGTTCTTCTGCTCAGTCTGTAGGTCCAGACCAAGGCTCTTTATCCCCACACTCTGCAAGGAGCCAATCGAATATTCCTGCTCCTGCTTTCTCTGGTAAAATTTTCTTTCTTTTTTTTTTTTTTTTGTTTTTCAAAATTCGAACCTCACTTTTGATTTTGCAGAAGGTTTTGCTTCCTTTGCTCATTCTCAATCTGTTGCTGTCACCACACTGCCCGTTGAAGAGGCGAAAAAGCAATCTAAAGATCAAGATCCACAAGCCGCTCAATCTTCCGCTCCTTTTGGCTTTACCACCGCTCCTTCTGTACCCAAGGTTCCAATATCCGGTGCACCCTTCACCAGAGAGATCATGACGCTTACCCCTGACGATGCTATTCTTAGGGCAAAAGCTGGTCTACTGAGCACCATCGAGCTATTGACCGATCTTCAAGCTCAAAGGGCTCAGCAAGAGCAATCTTCTCAGAATCTACACGCTGAATTCACCCGACTATCCGGACTGATGAAGACTGCCAAAGATCTTTTTGAGCGAGAGAAATTCGAGAAAAATCAACTCGCAGGTGTCGTGAACCAACTGTCTGAAGAAAATGGAAGTCTGAAGCGTTCCTTGGAAGCTAAGGATGTGCAGCTATCAGAGTTTGACACCCAACATAGAGCCTCCTCTGCTCGGATTGCGGAACTGGAGGCTTCTCTTGTCGATAAGGACCTTCATCTATCGGAGACCCAACGGCTGCTTGCGGAGACGGAAGCAGGTTCCAATCTGCTTAAAAGGGAGATAGATGAAGGTCGTGAGAACATGCAGTGGGTGCTTCAGAAGGGGATTCCCGGAGCTTTCGATTCACTCCTTTCCTCTGATGAGTTTGTGAATCGAAACACTGCCCTTCAGGAGGAATGTTTGAAATATGGTCGCTATCAAGGGTGCGCAGATACCCAGAAAGCTTATCCCTACCTTCTTGGCGGTTTTAAGCGAATTCATGATCATCCCCAGGCCCAAGAAAAAATAATGAGCCTTTTCAAGGGCTTGGTGACACCTGACTATGATCTTGTTCGTTCGTTTGAAGAAGGTGTCGTGAGCTTGGAAGATCTGAGAAGACTTGTCAGCAAACTCCCTGGCGGAGCAGAGGGGGTAGGAGAAAGCTCTGTCCGTCCGTCTTAATTTATTTGAACGTCGTGTATTTTGGTTGGTTTCTTTTGTAACGGGATGTTATTTTATTGGACTGGTTTATGTACTTTTAGTTTTAAACTACGCATATTGTTGTTTCTCTTTTCGCTATTATGGTTTATTTCGTTACTAGTTCTTAAAGAGGCGTCCCTGATTAAAACTTAATAACTACTTTAAACACTTCGTCGCTTTGTTAAACCTCCGGTTTCCGTCCGGACGGAAGATTGTACCCGTCTTTCGACTTGTGGCACAACCTCTTCATAGCTATGAACGATGTTATTTTTTTTTAAACGGGCATTCGTATATTCGCATAGTTTGTTAGGTCGTTACTTATTCATCATTTTGATTCGGGTTTATAAGAACAAAATTCACAAAATATTTCGCCTAAAGCGAATTCGTTCGATTCAAAAGCGGAAACTCACGTGAGTTCATCGTGTTTCTTACAGACACAACCCTTCGTACCCACTAACCGGGTAGGGTTTTGACACATTTTTTTTAGAAATGAAACCTACGAAGGTTCCTTATGTTCCATGTTCGTGGGATTCGTGTCCCGTCCATGGATTCTAAGATGTACGAGCCGTCCAGTCTTGCTTCCGTAACACGATACGGACCCTCCCAATTTGGGCACAATTTCCCTGGCTTTATTCTAGTAAGTTGGCCTCATTTTTTCGTAACACTAAGTCTCCAACCTTACACGCCAAACCTCGCACTCTCTTGTTGTAGTGTCTCTCTGTCAACAGCTTATATGCTACCTGCCTAGTCGCCGCATTTGCTCGGCGTTCATCGACCATATCCAGATTGTGTCTAAGGGCTTCCTCGTTACCCTCCAGACGGAAGTTCTTTGCCCTTGGGGAGGTTAGCATTACTTCTAGGGGAATCATCGCCTCCGTCCCGTACACTAGGCTGTATGGGGTTTCCCCCGTTGCACTTCTTGTCGTTGTTCAGTATGCCCATAAGACACTTTGTAGCTCGTCTACCCAGCTTCCTTCTGCCCTGTTCAAACGCTTCTTGATTCCTTTCACTATCGTTTTATTAGTGACCTCCGTCTGACCGTTTGCCTGAGGATGCGCGACGCACGTGAAATTTTGACGGATAGATAGCTTCGTGCACCATTCTCTGAAAGGGTTATTGGCGAACTGTTTTCCATTGTCGCTGATGATAGTGTGAGGGAGTCCGAACCTGCACACAATTTGCTGCCAAACAAACTTCACGATATTAGAACCTGATATGCATGCTAATGCTTTCGCTTCAACCCATTTGGTAAAGTAATCAACTGCGACGACCAAGAACTGAAACCCTCCGACTGCCTTTGGGAAAGGACCCACGATATCTATTCCCCATTGACAAAACGGCCATGGACTTGTAATGCTTGTCAAGTTCACCGCGGGTGCCCTGGGGACATCTGAATACATCTGGCACTGTTTGTATTTCTTGATGTATGCCTTCGTATCTGCTGACATATTTGGCCAACAGTATCCTGCTCGCAAGAGTTTCTGCGTGAGTGCTTGGGGGCCGGAGTGTGAGCTACACAGACCCTCATGCACATCTTTTATGGCCAAAACTCCTTCCTGCTTACTCAAACACTTCAACCAGGGAGTTGAGTATCATTTTCTGTATAAGGTCCCCTCCTTGATCATGTACCTCCCCGAATTGACTCGAATCCTTCGAGCCTCTTTCTTATCCTCCGGAAGGGACTCATCATGGAGGTACCTCCGGATCCAATAGGTCCAACAATTTTCCTCCGGGTCTATCCGCATGACCTCCTCATGCATCTTTCCGATGCTTCTTTCTGCGAGAACTTCTACCAACACCTTCTTTGTTAAGTGAGAAAAGAGCACAGATGTTAGCTTGCTCAAGGCGTCTGCCTCCTTGTTCTTCGTCCGGGGAACCTGCGTGATTTCAAATTCCCTAATATTTAGGATCGCCACTCTAGCTTTCGCTAAGTACTTTTTCATATGGGCTTCCTTGGCTTCATATAACCCTTTGATCTGGTTCACTACCAGCATTGAGTCCGTAAATGCCTTTATTCTGTCGATCTCTAAACTTTTGGCGAAACCTAGGCCTGCCAGCAACGTTTCATACTCGGCTTCATTATTTGAGCACTTGAAGCCGAACCTCAAGGCATATGTTGTTCTTTCATCATTTGGGCATATCAAGACCACTCCTGCTCCGCACCCCTCAATGCTTGATGCTCCGTCTATGTACATGTGCCAGTACAAACCAGACGGAGCACCTTCGGATGAGAGCCCTGCATCCTCCGCCAAAGATACACCGTCTTCTTCCGGCATTTATACCAGAAAATCTGCCAATGCTTGGCCTTTTATACTTTGCCTCGGATGGAAAGTGATATCACGTTCTCCTAACTCTATTGCCCATTTCGTCAATCGTCCTGAACGCTCCGGACGCAGCAAGATGGTCTTGACAGGTTGATTGGTTAACACCGTTATTGAATATGCTTGAAAGTACCTCTTCAATCGTCTAGCCGAGTACACCAGAGCTAGTATCAGCTTTTCGATCATTGAATAATTCAACTCCGCATTCTGTAAAGCGCGGCTGACAAAGTAAATGGGCACCTGCTTCTTGTCTCGTTCGGCTATGAGTACGGAGCTAATTGCCTCCATATTTGTTGATAAGTAGACAATTAAGGGCTCTCCGGCTATTGGGCTGGTCATGGAGGGAAGGCTTCTGAGATGAAGTTTTAAGTCGACAAAAGCTTTTTCGGATTCGTCTGTCCACTCCACCACCCCCTTCTTTGTACATCCATGCAAAGCCCTGAAGAACGGAATGGATTTCTCTGCTGACTTAGCTAGGTATCGACCCAACGCTGCCAATTTCCCATTAAGGCTCTGCACATCCCTCATCGTACGGGGAGTCTTCATTTTTAACAGACTTTCCACCTTCTCCGGATTGGCTCGAATTCCGGAGATAGTGACAATATGGCCTAAAAACTTTCCTTCGTCCATACCGAAGGAGCACTTTTTGGGATTGAGTTTCATGTTGATCCTTTGCAACTGCAGCAGGGTTTCTTCCACGTCTCTTAATAAATCTTCATCCGTCTTACTCTTTATGACCATATCATCTACAAACACCTCTAGGTTCCTGCCAATTTGATTCTGGAAAGCTTTATCCATTAATCGCTGGTAAGTGGCTCCGGCATTGCGCAAGCCGAACGGCATCTTCACGTAGCAGAAAGTACCCTTCTCCATATGAAAGGAGGTTTTCTCTTCATCTTCTCGTGCCATCTGAACTTGATGGTACCCCTTGTAAGCATCTAGGAACGACTTCCATCGGTATCCACCCAGGGATTCTACCTTCTGTTCAATTTTGGGGAGGGGATAGCTATCCTTTGGACATGCTTTATTTAGATCCTTAAAGTCTACGCACATACGCATCGATCCGTCGCCTTTCTTGACCAGGACCGGATTGGCTATCCATTCCGGGTACTGGGTACTTCGCAAAACTCCTGCCGCAACTAAATCGACTACCTCCTTATTGACCACCTCGGTTCGATGTCTAGCCATGACCCGTTTCGACTGCTTGACCGGAGGAAAAGCTGGATTTAAGCTTAAGCGATGCTCCGTGACTTCCCTTGAGATTCCGGTCATGTCTTTGGGTTCCCATGCAAACACATGCTTGTACCTTCTCAAAAGGTCTCCTAACTTCTTTTGCAGCTCCCGGGGAAGCTTTCCTCCAACCTGGATCTTGGTGTCCGGATATTTGGAATTGACCACCAACTGGACCTCGTTCTGCTCTGTCCAACTATCCTGGTGCGTGATAGTGTTGAATTCCAAAGGAGGCATGGGCATGCTCCGGACGGTAATTACACCGTGTTCCGAAGGGAACTTGAGCAAACCATGTATAGTCGACGGAACCGCCTGAAGCTGCCACATACCCGTTCTGCCCAGGATGGCGTTGTACCTTGAGGGTGCCTCAATAATAATAAATTCCGCCAGGATGGTTTTGCAGTCACTCTTCTCCCAATCGGTCAGTGTGAAGGGAAGGTATATCTTCCCTTTAGGCCACACCGACTGTCCTGCGAAGCCTACAACCGTCCCCAGGGCAGGTTTCAGCAGAGATTTAACATCAGGAGGAAATTTCTCGAAACAATGGTTATACATGATGTTGGCCGAGCTTCCCGAATCAACATAGATTCGACGCACCATGGCTTTGGCAATTACCCCGAAAATCACTAGGGGCTCCGTTCCCACATATCCTTCTGGGACGGGCTCCCCTCTTCCAAACTCCACTATTCCCCTATATCTCTTCCCTAAGGAAGGGATTGACGATTCCCCTTCCAAAGCGAAGATTTCAGTGTTGTACGCCACTACCTCCTTCTTGGTTGGGGGTTCTGCCCCAGCAGCTTCCGTCTTTCCTCCTTGGGCCTCTTTGGCCCTTTTATATCTCTCGCAGGAGGCTGTCGAATGCCCCATGATTTTATGAAATTCACAGTAGGGATTAGGGTCCCTAGGGTACCGCTTCCTGGCCCCCTTGCCTCAGGCTTGCAGGCTTCATAAGTAGAATAAGTCTCCTGTCGGGACGGGCCATATCGCTCTTGCGGGGGTCTTCCTTCTTGGGGCCTTTTTTGGTACGAAGACCTTCCTCCGTACCTGGCTCGAAATATTCCTTTGGTTCTTCCATCAGTTTTGTAAGAGCTGGAACCAGACGTTCCTTTCTTTTCTTGTGCTTCGAACCTTAGCTTTTCCGCACTTTCTTCTTACTGTTTCAACACTTTATTCACCGCATTAATCATATCGTCAGCTTTGACGAAATCCCTCTTGGACAGCTCACGAAATATTCGCCTTCCCTCAGTCCGTATGTGAAAGCGGCAATAATGAGCGAGTCTTCCCGCACCGGCATCTTCCGGCTCTGCTCATTAAATCTTTTGAAGTAGGACTTGTTGGATTCCCCTTCACGCTGTCTACATGCCATTATAGACTGAGAACGCTGCTGGTACTTCTTTTGCTGGATAAAACTGTGACTAGTTCCTCGAAACTGGCTATACTTCTCTGAGGAAGGCTAGATAGCCAATATCATGCGGAGCCTTCTAACGTTCCGGAAAAGTATAAACACCACAATCTGGGATCCATAGGGATCATCCTCACGGCCCACCGGAAGCTTGCCACGTGATCGTCCGGGTCCCCGGTTCCGTCATAAGACTTGACTCGCGGCCCTTTGAGACCCTTCGGAATGGTCATCTCGTTTATGTCATCCACAAAGGGAGACCGGAAGCTTCGGGAGACGGAGGAGTGACGCGGTGGGGTTTCACTTCTTCCTTGGGCGTGACTTCCTTCGAGGTCTTTCTTCCATCGTTCGGGCAGAATGGGCTTCTTCCTTAGAAGCGCTTCCCATGGAAGGGTCAGCGGACTCTTCTTCACTTGAGTAGGTTAACGTTCTTCCTAATTCGTCTATCCGCTCTCCGTCTTTTCTTCTCCTTTGATTCATCTCCGCGTCCCTTAATTTTCGGAACTTACAGAAGAGTCTGAATTCCTCCAGGTCTTCTTTCGTCGGCTCACTTCCGCTGGCCCCAAAAGGTGGAGGGCATACAGTAGTGTCGACCAGAGTCGAGACGGAGAGGGGAGTTTGCTCGATTCGGGTTAAGACTGGCGAGCGATCCCCTCCTTTCGTCGCAGATTCCAAGACCATTTTGTTCTAGGTCCCACGGATGGTGCCAAATGTTGCGTCCTGATTTCGAGATACTCCGGATCGATAAGTTCATGCGGCAAATACCTGAAATCACGAAACAACCCTAAGTCAGATGCCCTCCGGAAGACGTTTCCGGGAGGACACTCCGATGCTTAAGTAAGTTAATATGAACGACGTGATGTCTGGTACGGATGGGAATAAGGAATTGTAGGTGAGAGTAATAAATGATAAGTATTGTATGCCTCCTTAACTGAGGTTTACCTTCTATTTATGGGGTTGCACGTGTGAGCGGGAAAGGAAGACAATCTTTAGGGGCGGGAAAATAAGATACGGCCCTTGGTCCGTATCTTCCATTACCCTTCGGTCCTCCGCCCCCTACCTGCTTGTATCCACCGGACCATGGCACCGGTCAGCGTCAGACCTTACCTCCATTAAATGCGTGCATGGCTCGGGATGGCTTTCCCTTGAAACCCGGACACGCTTAACAGAGCTTTGGAACTTTCAACCTAATGATGGCTACGCTCGAGCCCTTCCTTCAGACGGTATCCGGTTCGGTCCGTCTGTCCAGTGCATCCGGGCGTCCGGATGTAAAGAGGCTCGTACCATACCTCATTATATATAATTTAGGTATAATCTAAATTCATAATTTTTTTTAGTAATATGTGTTCCGATACGATTTGAAATAAACTTACCTAATCAAAAAGTTCAACAAAGATGATCAAGACTTCACAAGTCTCGTAGTATTGGGATAACTATTGTTCGAAACGTTTAAAAGGTTATAAACATGTTGTTGGAACAAAATCACAGATCAACTTATTACTGATGCTGCAGTTAGTACTGATCATGTTTACTACTGATGAATATTATGGTTAGTACTGATGGGGCAGAAACTTACTACTGATGAAGTTGATACTGGTGAAGTCTATAACTTAGTTACTACTGATCAAGGCATATTGAAGATACTACTGATCAATAGTAGTTACTACTGACGATGGTTTTGGACTTACTACTGGTCACCATACTTACTACTGATGATGCTTATTTACTACTGGTGATTGCAGATTACTACTGATATACGATTTGGAAGCAAATCAAGTCCGAGATCTTCGTAGAGATAGTTATAGAATGTAATTCAATGTATATCTTTATAATTCGAATGTAAATCAAGTCCTAGAATAACTAGGGTAAATAGTTTAGCTTCAAGGACTATTATGAATAGTTCCTTACGAATTGTAAACGTACGTGTGTATTGTTAATCGATAATATACATTGAAGCTTTTTGTGAAACTGTGTTCTTAATATTTTCGCATAATGTTCTTACAGTTTATTAATCTTAATTTATTGATATAGTGTTAATCCACTGCAACTTCTATTATCAATTAGATCTAAAGGTGTTTATTAACTCTTCATATTTAATCGATCCTCACACATGTTAAGAGGACAAAATTGTATTTCCCAAACAGGGGTTTTGTAAAAAGAAAAAAACGACCAAAAAAACTAAAAAAGTCGGTGGTGGGGAAGATTCATGCACGATTCACAGATTCACTTCCTCCTAAGCCGATCCCGCCATCTAAAACTATCTCATTCTCAATTAAACATCGAAAATGTAATATACAATCATAATAATTAGTTTAAATGTACTGTCTTTTTATTGTAATTTGTTAGAAAGCTTGTTACAAAAATGTAAATTAAGTCGGACAGCAAGATAGCATATGTAATTTTCAACAATGTCGATATTTCGACCTCGGGAATTTGAGACGGGTTACAACTTACAATCCATGGTGTACATTTGGTTGAAATATAGTGCTAAGCGGTGTAATATCTTATAGACTATGTGGTGTTTTTATCTTATTTTGTCGTTGTAATTTACTATTGTACATTGATATAGCTCTTTGCTAATTTATTTTATATTTATATACTATGTATACGCTTTTGTAGGGGGTTTAATGAGATGATAACGTTGCTGAAACTTCATCTTCTTCCTCAGCTGTTAAAAATATATATAAATTATAAGCTAATTATTTAACATTTATTTAAAACTTTAAATTAAATCACTCTAATGACTAAAGCAAACAGCCGAAGCTAAGAAGTCATTATGCAAAGTTACAATTATTTTCTATCCAGAATGATAAATGTATCAGTTTTTTCAATTGTCAATTAACTTAACTAATAAAAGCAAAAGAAAAAAAAATGTTATTCTTTTTTAGTATAAAAAGGGAAAAGGAGAAAGAGAGAATTTGAAATAAGATTATGCAAGTTGGTTGCTCCCACTTGCATGTCCGGCGTAATCCCTGTGTTTCTTCCTCTTTAAACTTTTAAATTTCCACCATTTCATACAACTTGCTCCCATGCCTCCATTCCTCACGCCATCTCTATATATCTATATCTATCTGTATCTGTATCTATATATATACATAATCTAATTATTTCACCATCTACTCAACCATCATCCTGAAAAAAGAAAAATTAAAAATATGCCTTCTTCCGTTCAAATTCAAAGAATCCACACCAACCCCACCCCCACCCCCACCACGGCCACCGTAAACCACCACAAACAACCTTCAACCACCACCATATGGAGAGTCCCATCCTCTATCTCCGTCCCTGAAGATCTCATCCATCATCACACCCATGCGGTTGGTCCTCACCAGTGCTCCTCCGCCGTCGTCCAAACTATTTCCGCCCCCGTCGCCGCCGTCTGGTCAGTCGTCCGCCGCTTCGACAACCCTCAGGCGTACAAACACTTCCTCAAGAGCTGTCATGTGATTCTCGGCGATGGTGACGTGGGTACCTTGAGAGAAGTCCACGTGGTGTCAGGCTTGCCGGCGGGATCCAGCACCGAACGGCTTGAGATCCTTGACGACGACCGTCATGTCATGAGCTTTAGCGTTGTTGGCGGTGATCACCGGCTTAACAACTACAGATCTGTCACCACTCTTCACCCGTCACCGATCTGTGACGGTAGCACTGTCGTCGTGGAGTCGTACGTTGTTGATGTACCGCCGGAAAACACCAAGGAGGAGACGTGTGTGTTCGTTGACACCATCGTGAGATGTAACCTGATTTCATTGAAGCAGATTGCTGAAAATTTGGCCAAGAATTGAATTAACAGTAAATAAAATCACATTCAACCCGACCTTGTGCATTAATCTGTTGGTTGATCTTTGATCTTTTTTGTTTTGTTTTTTTTTTCATGGGTTTAATTCAATCTATGATGTGTTTACTGGTTACATACTTTTACATATATAGTAGAGATCAAAATTTTTTAATTTCTTTATTTTATACTTCTATTTTTATCAGGGAGCTAGATCGAGTTTAAGTTTTCGTTGTTCATGTGAATTTGACTTGTGTTTTTTAATGTTACATTTAGAGAGAGAGGAAAAAAGATATAGATTAAAGTTGTATGACTATGAAGTATTCCGAGTGATTGTTTTCCTTTTGTTTAGAACTAAAATTTCCAAATTTTGGGAAGAGCTTCTATTAGATTTAATTTTCTTTTCTTTTTAATTTCAAATGTCTAGTATTAATTAACTATAGTCCCATCTCAAAACTTACATGTTGAATATACTTTTACTTTATATGTCACACGATTTAATGAAATTTTAAGTTAACATAAATTGAAATTAGCATGTTTAATAATCAATATGTATGACAAATATTTTGTATAAAACAACTTGATATGGAACTATTGAAGTTTCTAGAACAATCTATTTTTAAAAGTTTATTGCACACAATACTACACTAAATATACTTCATTGAATTTGAGTTAATGTCTTATTAAATTAGTTTCTTTACATATATTCATATATATATATATATATATATATGATATCTATTACTCATAAAATAAATAGTAGTCATGAGATTAGTGGCCTTACAAATTAAGTTACACACATACATGCTAAAAAGAGTTTTAGGTTTTAATGGTTGTCTTTGTTTATTCCTTACTACGAGTATATTCTTTCTAAAATCAATCGGTCATAGTAATAGTTAAATAAATAAATAAAAAAGGAGAATAAGCGAGATATAGGTTGAATGAATGGTCTATGTTAGCATCTCCAATGATAATCTTTTGCAATGACTTATTTAAAATGTTATGTAGATTTCCACTAAAAATTAATAAAAAAGTTTTTTAAAAAACTTTTGCTGCAATGGGTATAAATGTTAAAAAGCGTTTTGTATGTCTTGAAAATGAATTATGCAAGAAAATTTTTTTGAAGTACTTTTTTTTTTCTTAAGAGGTCATATGCTTCCAAATGACATATTGCAAAGGTAAAAAGCTTTAGGCTACTAGGTATGGGTACTACATGTGGTACCCATATTTTTTGCCACATCACCGCCACCTAAGCAACCACACCACCACCACACCACATCATTTGGTGAAAATACCCACCACACCACACCACACCACGCCATTTTATTTTCCATCTCATCATTTCTTTTCCATTTATTTTTTAAACATAATATTAAACTTCCATTAAAACTAAAATAACAATACATTAAATTAAAAATACAAATACTTAAAATTAAAAATACAAATACTTAAAATTAAAAATAACAATACTTAAAATTAAAAATAACAATACTTAAAATTTGTTGTGAAGGTTGGTTGGGTGTTTGTTGAGAGTTGTTGTGTGGATCCATTGTAAGTAGAGAGGTATGAAGATAGGAGTTCATAGAGAGTAAAATGGATTAATTGTGTGTAAAATGAGTGAAAGTATGTAAATATATATAGGTAAATAACTAAAAAAAAGTTTTTTTTTTTTAATTTCCAACGGCTATATAGCCGTTGCCAACGGCTACATTTCGCCCAAAACGATCCCTCCACGACCGTGCTCTGCCGTGCCTCGTCCCACCTTTCCACCACGCCAACCCCCCACGCTGGTGGGGGGGGGGGTGTTCGCTCCTCGTTGCCACGCCGTGGCTTGGCCACATCACACCCCACGCCGGTGGGCATGGACCCGTACCGCAAGCCTTATAGTAAGCTTGCATTGGAGATGCTCTTAGAAGTGTCGAATATTGTTTTTTTATATTATCAAGATAAAGAAAATAAGATATTTAACTATAATTCGAATACTATATATTTAAGTAGTACTCCCTCCGTCCCTAAATAAAGTTCCCATTTCTCTTGGGAACACAACTTTTTTAGGAGATAGTTAGTGGTGGGGTATTTGGTATTACTTTTGATTAAAATATAAAGTTTGATTGGAGAGAGAAAGTGTTTTAGGAGATAATTAGTGGTGAAAGTATTGGCAGTAATATTATTATATTAAGTGGGCCCCTTAAGTTTGAGAAATGAGAACTCTATTTAGGGACAAAACTTGAAGGAGAAATGAGAACTTTATTTAGGGACGGATGGAGTACATAATATTTGAATAAGTTCTTGTGTATTCTTGAACACGGTGCAAAGACTAATTTTAGACCACGTTTAGACCCCCATACTTACCGAAAAGCCAATCGCCATTTGAGGAAAATGATAATGACGCTGTCAATAAGAATCCAAAACTAAAGTAAAAACCGCCCTCTGAATTTTAGGATCATCACTCCATCAATGAATGTACAAACAATTTATGTATGTTACAGACAACTCTAAATATTATCATTAACAAAACTCTTCATTTAATGTGTTTATCAGTAGAATACATTATAAAGGGGAAAAAATGTTGGATCATAAACTTGATTTGATCCAATAATATTGGGCTAACATATGAGACTTATCTAAGCCCAACATCAAAGTAAATTATCCAAGCCCAAGTCCAATATCTAGAAATATCTATGTAAGAGTTATGTAGAAGGTTCATGTAAATATCTAGAGGAAATATCTAGATATGTATAGTAAATATCTAGTAGAAAAATCTAGATATCCATCGAAATATCTAATGTGTAGATTGTTCCATGAAGTAGTATAAATAGGTGATGTACTCCTCATTTTGTAATCAACTCATAAGCAAAGCAATTCAATACTTGGTAAAATACAAGTGTTCATCTCTTCCAACATTCACTTTCAATCATCTTTCCCTTAAAACCTCTTCATCAAAGTAAGCCTAAAAGGCCTCATTTCTAACAAAGTGGTATCAGAGCTAGTTGATCAAGATGTCAAACATGATGAATACATTCCAATATCCTCGTCTTACCATAGATAACTATGGTAGTTGGTGTATCCGGATGAAGGCATTACTCAGATCACATGATGCATGGGAGGTAGTCGAGAAAGGTTATGAAGAAGTTAAAGATGAAGGTTCATTAAATGCTTCCCAAAAGGGAGAATTGCTCAAAGCAAGAAAGAAGGATCAGAGTGCTCTCACTCTCATCTATCAATGCTTAGATGATGCGATGTTTGAGAAAGTTGCAAATGCAACTACTTCCAAGGAAGCATGAGAGATTCTTCAAAATGCTTTTAAAGGAATTGATAAGGTGAAAAAGGTACGCCTTCAATCTCTAAGAGGAGATTTTAAAAGACTAGAAATGGAAGAATCCGAAGCCATTTCGGATTATTTCACTCGTGTCTTGACCATCTCAAATGAGATGAAGAGAAATGGAGAAAGCTTGAGTGACACAAGAGTGATAGAAAAGATTCTTCGCTCTTTGACACCAAGCTTTGATTATATAGTTGTGGCCATAGAGGAGTCAAAAGACATTGAATCTATGACCATTGATAAACTCATGGGTTCTCTACAAGCCCATGAAGAGAAAATGAAGAAAAGAAGGGGGGAAAGAACCCTTGGAAGAAGCTCTATATTCGAAACTCTCTTTCAAAGAAAGAGAAAAGAGCTTTGTACATTGAAAGGGCCAAGGAAGAGTACGTGGTACTTTCCGAGGTCGTGGTGGATTCCTAGGAAGAGGAAGAGGAAATATGGAAGAATAAAATAAAGAAGAAGATACACAATGGTCTTCTTCTAGAAAAGGTCGTGGGAGAGGTTCTTACGCCCAAAGAGGAGGTAAAACCCAAATCCAATGCTATAATTGTCAAAATTATGGTCACTTCGCTACCGAGTGTAGAAGTTCAAGACAAGTGGAAGAGAATGCTAACCTTATGGACTTGCAAGATGACGTTCAACTCACTTTGGTGATGACAAACAAAGATGAACGAGAAAATATAAGAAGTTCATGGTATCTAGATTTCACTGCAAGTAGCCATACGACCGGTGAAGAAAGTTTAGTTGTAGAGATGGAGCAAGTTAAAGGGAACGTCACATTTGGGGACAACTCAAAAGCAACAGTGAAAGGAAAAAGTAAAATACATATCCTTGCTAAAGATGGAAGTCACCAATTTATATCTGAAGTTTACTTTGTGCCAAGCCTTAAAAGCAATATTTTAAGTTTGGGACAACTTTTGGAGAAAAACTACGATATACACTTGAAAGATCGTAATGCTACAATACGAAACCATGAAGGAAGGCTTATTACAAAAGTTCCAATGAGTAAAAACTAAATGTTCCTTCTAAATGTTGAACATGATGAAGTTAAATGCTTGAAGACATGCTTGAAGGATCATTCATTGCTTTGGCATATGAGGTATGGACACTTAAACTTTGGTGACTTAAAATTATTATCTACGAATGGCATGGTGAAAGGATTATCCCCTATTGATCATCCTAACCAAGTATGTGAAGGATGTCTACTTGGAAAGCACGCTAGGAATCCATTCCCAAAAGAAGCAACATCAAGAGCAAAGGAGCCATTACAACTTATTCATACAGATCTATGCGGACCCATTACTCCACCATCTCATGATAAGAATAACTACTTTATGCTCTTTATCGATGATTTTTCTCGAAAGACATGGGTTTATTTTCTAAAAGAAAAATCCCAAGCTGTCGATACTTTTAAATCATTTAAAGCAATGGCTGAAAAGGAGAAATGTTTAAAAATTAAGGCCATGAGATCCGACAGAGGTGGAGAATTTTTATCAACAGAATTTAACAAATTTTGTGAAGAAAATGGGATCCGTAGATTTCTAACAACTCCTTATTCACCACTACAAAATGGTGTGGTTGAGAGAAAAAATAGAACCATTCTCAACATGGTTCGAAGTATGTTGAAAAGTAAGAAGATGCCAAAGGAGTTTTGGGCCGAAGCGGTTGATTATGCGGTCTATCTTTCAAATCGGTGCCCGTCCAAGAGCTTAGATAACAAGACTCCACAAGAATCATGGAATGGAATAAAGCCTAACGTTTCTCATCTACGAGTATTTGCGAGCATAGCATATGTTCACGTACCTTGCCAAAGGCGTCTTAAGCTTGATGATAGGAGCGAGAAGCACATCTTCGTTGGCTACGACAAGCAATCAAAAGGTTACAAACTCTACAACCCAATCACAAGAAATGTGGTTGTAAGTAGAGACGTGGAGTTTGATGAAGAAGGAGCATGGGATTGGAACAAGAAAGATAGTGAGCGATATGATTTCCTTCCTATTCTCAACGAAGGAGAAGAGACGTGCGAATCAAGTGAAGATGCTCAACTACCTCTAAGTCCAACCTCAACTCAAGACTCGCCTTCTAAGTTCAAGTGAAAGATCTCCAAAAATGAGAAGTTTACAGAAGCTTTATGACGAGACCGAGGAGACTGACGAACTAACGCTTCTATGCTTGTATGCTGATTGCGAACCTTTTAGCTTCGAGGAGGCTGTGCAAAGCAAGAAATGGAGGCAAGCCATGGACGAGGAGATAAAGTCAATAGAGAAGAATGATACGAGGGAGCTGACATCTCTACCAAAAGGGCAAAAGGCTATTGGAGTCAAATGGGTAAACAAAGCAAAGAAGAATGTCAAAGGAGAAGTGGAGAAGTACAAGGCAAGACTTGTGGCCAAAGGTTACAAGCAGAAACATGGCATCGACTATTAAGAAGGTATTTGCTCATGTTGCTCGTTTAGAAACTATAAGAATGATAATAACTATTGCTGCTCAATTTAAATGGAAAATCCATCAAATGGATGTGAAGTCCGCTTTTCTAAACGGATTTCTTGAAGAAGAAGTTTACTTGGAGCAACCAGAAGGATACGGTATCCAAGAACATGAAGGTAAAGTGCTAAAACTTAAAAAGGCTTTATATGGTCTAAAGCAAGCACTGTTGGGATTTATTACGCACCATGCGACTGATCAACCACTTGGGTCGACCACCTAGTACACGAGTTCGAACCATGACTGACCAAGAACATGAACTTGTTCTTGACCGGTTAAAACTAACTAGCTAATTTAATCCCTAAATGCGGAACTGGGATTAAACCTGATCCTTAAATCCTAAAGGATTGGGATGTTGGAAAACTAGATTAGGTTAACAAGAAAGAAACCTTGTACGAAGAACTCGAACACACACACATACTTGTGTGTGTTCGTCGACCATCAACCAAAGAACCCTAGGGTTCTTTGGCCGAAATTCGTCCAAGAGGAAGAAGGGAGTAAAGGGTTTCCCAAAAACATACATTGTTGTTTGCTTAAGATTGATCCACTGATGATGAACAAATCGAGCGATCTTCTAGTTGATCTAAGCAATGAACTTGGATCTTCAAGACTTGAAGAACACGAAGAACGAAGAACACGAAGAACACAAACTTGTGTTCTTCCCTTGTTGCTTGTTCTCGGCCGAAACTAGGTGGAGAGGAGGGAATAGATTTCGTGAGGTGTAAGTCGTTTAGGGTTACCCTAAGCCTCTTATTTATATACAAATAAGTTACGCTTAGAACCCTTCTAGTTTAATTAATATTAGAACTTTAATTAAACTTCCTTTTAACACTTCCATCCCTTATAGTTTAACTAGTTTATTATTGTTACACTTAACTACTAAATGTCTAGTATTAATACACTAATAATTCAGTACCCATATACACGAATTATATATACTTGTCTTTATACTTTTAATAGTTAATTATATAATAACCTTTATATAATTTATACAACAATATTATCCAATTACTATATGATTTAATAGCTTTAAATCATATCATGGATAATCTATAATTAACACATTGTATATTTACTCAACTAGTAAATGTACAACTACTTGTATTAATTAGTTAGTTAAACTAATCTAGTAATAAGTTAAACTTAACTTAATACTTAACTGATTCATAATGACTATTATGAATCATTCCTCTTCGTAGTATCATTGCTTATCTTGCTCGTATTACATGCACTCACCGGTGTGACCCTTAAGTGTTTCGTAGGCATGGATGTATCATCATAGGTTGACTGACTGTGCACATAATTCCTTCAGACTCCCACTTGTGCAAGTCTGTAACCTTTGTCTTAATGATACGAGCTACGGTGGCCTTCTAGATGGGCATGTAGGTAACCAATCCCATAAAAACAGCTTACGTAACCCAGGTATGGTTTATGAAAAACTCTTTAATAGCGTCTCCTAGTAAAGAACACCCTGTCTCTACTTCTTGGGCAAACTATGTTAGGCTCATCCCTTGCAGCACGATATTTGTGATAACGATTACGAGCATGGTAGAAATTATCAACTCCTGTATTCGAAATCATTTTATGACTTCTTGGTTCAAACTGCTGTGATAAACGACAAAGAACAGATCAGTTCGTTTGGGCACGGCCGTGCACTTGCCAGTTTCTCATCAAGTCAAAGGACCTATAAATATCTCTCCTAAAGAGGAGGTGCAATTACCATCTTGTATAATACAACTTCCTTTGTACCCAGTATCGCCTCGTATGACAAACGTATTTCAGTATTGTCTAAGTTGAACCAAAGCACATTAGTCATTGTATCCTAAACCAAATACCTCAGCCTTAAGGACAATCCTAGTGAACAATACTTTTGAACTTTTCAACCACGAAGTATTGTCACGGTGGTCAATCCAATATTCGTTGAGCCTCCAACAGAATATCACCGATATTTGGTTTACACAAAACTTGTGTAGCTATCTTCGAAGAACTTCGAATCTACCACCAAATACCGCGATGACGTTAACGTCCCATCGAGGTTCCCACCAAGACGAGTAGTCTCGGATTTTGTGTCTTCTTGAATAAATAGACTTTTATTCATGGATCTTGTAAAACATACAAAGTCTGAATAAGAATGATACTAACTCAAGTATTATTCCTCACTGGACATAGATACTGAATTATTACTGGATCATTACTTATTCCTTTCGTTCGTGTTGATTACTTAATGATTCTTACAAACTTAATTGTAACTTTATCACTAAACCAATCATTTCTATTAAACTAAAGACATAAGACGAGTATTTAGGAATGCTGATACTTTTGTCTTTGCTAGATTTTGTTCTTGCAACATTTTTAGAACATATTCTAGTCTTGCCTTTTATGTAATTCGGTAAACATAGGAGGATTGGAAATTAACTCCTTGGTTTCTTGAATTTATAAATTTATCCTTGTAACTAAAGCCTCTTTTAGTTACTTGATTTGTAGATATTCTTACTAGTTAAAGAAATTTCCTTAAATGATTGTGTTATCCACTGAAGTATTTAACAACCTATTAGATATGCAATAATTAATCACAAGTCTTGTGATCACGCTATTAGGTTTCCAATAATCTAATCGATCATTTATTATTTCTCTTAACTCTTTGGCTAACGACTTGGTAAAACCTTGTTGTTAATGTCTTACTAACTTACTGAATTCATTAACATCTTTAATGAATTATGTTTGTCTTAGCTCCCACTTACTTTTATGGAACTTAAGCATCACTTAAACTCCTACTTTGACCTAGTCAATAACTTGTAGTTTAATATTTTAAGAATTGTATCAACAATTAAGATCATCCTTTGGATTTGCGAATATCCAACATTCCTTTTAAGGGAATCACGGTCTTTATTGATTACTGTATCTAACAAGTATAAAACACTTGGAATGATACTATCAATTCTTAAATACATTAGTACTCTTTTAAGAATCTTATTTAATGCCAAAGTCATTTCTTGGATTTCTCAAATATCCATTATTCCTATTAGGGAATTATGACTTGATTAAATATTGTATTTATTACAAGTATAAAAGACTTACAATAATACCTTTTAATTCTTAAAGACTTTAATATAGTTATGTCCCTTTTAAGAGTTGATTTAATGTCTAAGTCATTTTACTTGGATTATGCGAATATCCAGTTATTCCTATTAGGGAATTATGACTTCATTAAATACTTTACTACAAGTATAAAAGACTTGTAATAATACTCTTTAAAGTCTAGCTTGATTATATCCAATATAATCATACTATATTAATACTAATACTTTAAAACTTTCTATCATAAGTAATGACTATTACTTAAGATGTTTTAACTAAGTTCAATAACTCTTGAACCTTATACTTCCATAAAACTCTTAAATACTTTCATTAGAAGAACTTTCTAATTACTAGCATCTAAGTACCTTGAGCTATCAAGACATTATTTATACAACAATCAAACAAATATATAAAAAAAATATGAAATATAAGTAAATCAAAACTTGACTTACAATCTAGTCATAAACCTTGACTAGTGTAATTATCACACATGCACACAATATAATTCAACCATGGATTCGAAATTTAATTAAAACCAAAATAAAACTTGTTTTAACATAAAATAAAATTATTCAAACAATAACGTAAAATTGTTTAATAATGAATCCACAAAAATACTGAATTATAAAAACTTGGTGCTCGTGGGATCATCACCATCTCATGCCGGTCGCTATCACTTTCCATCTCCTCCTGCAATAAACGATTGCAAAAGTTAGATTACTCGTAATGTACTTTACAAGTATCTTAAAGTGATTAAGAAGTGTGGTTGTGTTACCTGAGGAACTTGTGTTTCCTCCACTACCACTTGCACCCTTTGGACAATTTCTTTTCCAATGCCCAGCCTCACCACACTTGAAGCACCGGTTCTCGGTCCTCGCAGTGTTAGGCTTAACCTTCTTGACCTTTTGTTTGACACCTTTACCATTTGGCACTCCTTGGTTAGGATAGGTTTTACCCTTTCCTTTACCACCATGCCTATCCTCATCGCTGCCATCAGTTATGCGACCCCTTTTAGAATTGGTCTCAATATTCAACTCAACAGCCTCGAGCATAGATTGTAGCTCGGGAATGGAATTATCCATATTACGTTTGATGTAGTTGGCTACAAAGGACTTGTAGTCATCGGACAATGAGTTGAGTATCATGTCAATTGCAAACTGCAATGGCATGTGGTGACCAAGTCTAGTAAGGTGATCAACGTGCACTTTCATTCTCATGACATGTGCACCTACTGATGCTCCCTCAGCCATCTTGCAAGAAGCGAACGCCTTACAAGCGTAAAATGCTTGTCCTGGTTCGTTTTCTTCATCCTTGGCAGGGGTTTTCAATACGTTTCTCTCTCGGTCAATCCTTTCCCTCTCTTGTCTGAGCATGATCTTAAAATCACGCTTCCAATTGAGGAAATTTGACCCAGTCTTTTCTTTCTTTCCTAGAAAGAAACGTCATGAGATTTTGTTGTAGGTTATCGTTGTGTTTGTTGCTGCCATCTACAAATCAAACCCAGTTTAATTAGTAATCATCAATAAACATTCTCTAAAATATATTATAAACCCATAATTAATATTTTAGGCCTAGGATCCATATATCACATTCTCGCCGCAAGGTTTGGGCACTTCCCGACGAGACATGCTATTTCTGGTAGGTAACTTCCTTACCGATCGTATCAAGACTTGACACGATTCCTAGGGGTCGTAAAATCTTTAGACTTATAACTTATTACAACTTTGTACAATCTAATCGAACATTTCTAAGTTAGTAATAAAGTCTAGTATGTTTATTCTACTCAAGTACTTTTTGGGCCGGGACTCCTGATTATCACCAAAGTAGATCAGACCATCTAAGACAGTGCGATGCTCTGCGCCGGGACTCCCGATTATCACAGAACCTTACGCACCCTAACACTCACAATGATTTGAATCCATATCTAAGGTTCTTTATCCTTACAATATGAATATCGTTTAACAAGTGAAGTGTTCCATTAGGTGGATAGTACTTCGATCTAAGATTTTCTTGGGTTTGTTTAAGTCTTAAAACTAAACTTAAACTTTTATTCCAATCTTAATCCTTGTTTAAAATGTGTGACTTGTGAATTGAATGGTTCTCCAAGACACCTTCTTTAAACATAAGAACTATTCTCTAAAACTTATAGTTTCAAGAATTCACACGATTTTACATGTATACCTAAAACGAGGTGTACAAAACGTTTTACTAGGTTTTGTGAGAAACCTTATTTCTAATAAAACTTACTTGTTTTATATTACTTGAAAAACTTATAAACTTATGTTAAACTTTTAAAACTTTTATGAATCATGAACTTGAAACATACACCTAGTTTAACACACCTAGTTTTTCATATGTCTAATAATGAAATTAAACATTTATTTCTTACTTATTAATTTCGACCATAACTTATGCCTTAACGACGCACTTACAAACTTTGTGATTTTCTTGTGTAGCTCCCACTAGCTTCACAAACCATGATGAAACTTAAGCTAACACAATCACCGGTTTATACTTGGTGAAACTAATAAACTTATTATATAAAGACTATATATAATAACTCTTAGTTTGTTTAAACCTTTCTTATATTTAACTTGAACTAGTTAAATATAGGTTCTTGTTATTTATACTTGATCATTAATCTAGTATATTACATGACTTGTAAAATACTTACTTGTATAATTATCTAGCCATAATAACTTATAACTTTATACATCTTAATATATAACTTTGTATATTTCTAGTTAATCATATAATTTCAACTTGTACAATTTCTAGTTATAATGAAATCATAACTTTGTACCTTCTAGTTTTAATTATATTATAACTTATACAATAACTAATTATAATATTATCTTTAAAGATCAAAATAACATTACCCTTTTTTAATTGTTCCATTTTATCTTGTATTTAATAAATTCGTATATATGTATATTCTATAATAATAAACTTGTAACATTCTAATAAGAATATTACATCTAATTTATACTTATACATTTTAACTTGAACTAATTAAAATGTGTATAAACTTATTATATAATTTAAAATTCAATTTTACACAATAACAAAAATTCCGAAAAATTTAATACATATATATATAAATATTTAAATACACCTTGTTAATTTTAGAACTTAAAAATTAACATCCTCTTTATCAATTCCCTAAATTAATTAGATGAACCCTAATCTTGTTTTTTATCAATCAAAACTAGGGTTTTGACTCTCTTGATCAAAGACATCATTTTATTTAAAAGATTAATTTCTTTTAATCAATCCTATCTAAACAATAAACTTTGTTTAAATTCTAAGATAGATTATAACATTTAATAAATTTATTTAAACTCTTTAAATTAAACCTTATAGACAGCAAAACTTTGTCTAAATTACGAGGTTTAAAGAACTAGCTTTAATAAATCTATCAAAATAATAATTAAACCTATTAGACATAAACTTGTCTAATTAACCAGGTTTTAGATTATTATCCTAATTAATACTTTTAAACCATTAAACTTAAACTAGTTTAATGTTCTAGGGTTCTTTAGGGTTTTCGAAAATCTTAACACTAAGAAACTTTTCCACCAATTAAACTAGGCTAGTTTAACATACTTGGTGTCCAAGTTTCCTCCTAGATTTCGAAATCCTAAGGCTTTAGGAAAGAATACTTTTGATCAATTAAACATATCTTGTTTAATATACTTGATCCTAGGGTTCTTTCTAGGTCATGAAATTTCTAAGGGATTATGAAAAGAATCCTTTTGATCAATTAAACATATCTTGTTTAATATACTTGATCCTAGGGTTCTTTCTAGGGTTTCAAAAATTTGCTAGGGTTTTCTAGAAACCTTCTTGACCAATTAAACTTAGACTAGTTTAATGTTCTTGGTCTTAGGGTTTCTTCCCTTATTTTCAAAAAATATGAAGAAGAAGAAAGAAAGAAAAATACTTGAAACAAAAGAATAATTAAAGTAAACAAACAATCTTTGTTAATCTAGTCTAGATTTCTAAACCAACGCTCTGATACTACTGTTGGGATTTACTAGTACGCGACTGATCAACCACTTGGGTCGACCACCTAGTACGCGAGTTCGAACCATGACTGACCAAGAACATGAACTTGTTCCTGACCGGTTAAAACTAACTAGCTGATTTAATCCCTAAATACGGAACTGGGATTAAACCTGATTAAACCTAATACTTAAATCCTAAAGGATTGGGATGTTGGAAAACTAGATTAGGTTAACAAGAAAGAAACCTTGTACGAAGAACTCGAACACACACACATACTTGTGTGTGTTCGTCGACCATCAACCAAAGAACCCTAGGGTTCTTTGGCCGAAATTTCTCCAAGAGGAAGAAGGGAGTAAAGGGTTTCCCAAAAACATACCTTGTTGTTTGCTTAAGATTGATCCACTGATGATGAACAAATCGAGCGATCTTCTAGTTGATCTAAGCAATGAACTTGGATCTTCAAGACTTGAAGAACACGAAGAACACGAAGAACACGAAGAACGAAGAACACGAAGAACACGAAGAACACAAACTTGTGTTCTTCCCTTGTTGCTTGTTCTCGGCCGAAACTAGGTGGAGAGGAGGGAATAGATTTCGTGAGGTGTAAGGGGTTTAGGGTTACCCTAAGTCTCTTATTTATATACAAATAAGTTACGCTTAGAACCTTCTAGTTTAATTAATATTAGAACTTTAATTAAACTTCCTTTTAACACTTCCATCCCTTATAGTTTAACTAGTTTATTATTGTTGCACTTAACTACTAAATGTCTAGTATTAATACACTAATAATTCGGTACCCATATACACGAATTATATATACTTGTATTTATAATTTTAATAGTTAATTATATAATAACCTTTATATAATTTATACAACAATATTATCCAATTACTATATGATTTAATAGCTTTAAGTCATATCATGGATAATCTACAATTAACACATTGTATATTTACTCAACTAGTAAACGTACAACTACTTGTATTAATTAGTTAGTTAAACTAATCTAGTAATAAGTTAAACTTAACTTAATACTTAACTGATTCATAATGATTATTATGAATCATTCCTCTTCGTAGTATCATTGCTTATCTCGCTCGTATTACATGCACTCACAGGTGTGACCCTTAAGTGTTTCGTAGGCATGGATGTATCATCATAGGTTGACTGACTGTGCACATAATTCCTTCAAGCACCACGTGCTTGGAATACAAGAATTGATAAGTACTTTCAAGAAAATGGTTTCACAAAATGTCCAAGTGAATATGCACTTTACGTGAAATTTTCAAATGGAAATATATTGGTTGTTTGCTTGTACGTGAATGATCTCATATTCACAGGAAACTCCCAAAGCATGATCGATGAATTCAAGAGATCTATGGCACGAGAGTTCGAAATGACGGATATTGGGCTCATGTCTTATTACCTTGGCATCGAGGTGAAGCAAACAGAAGAAGGAATTTTCATATGCCAAGAAGGATATGCAAAAGAAATATTGAAGCGGTTTGGCTTGGAGAAATGCAAACCGATTGCCACCCCCATCGCATATGGAGCAAAGCACTCTAAGTACGACGAAGGGGAATCGGTCGATCCCACTCTATTTAAGAGTCTGGTTGGAAGCTTACGCTACTTGACATGTACAAGACCTGATATATTGTTTGTCGTGGGATTAATCAGTCGGTTCATGGAAGCACCTACTACATCTCACTTAAAGACCGCTAAGAGGATCCTTCGCTATATAAAAGGTACATTGGATTTCGGCTTGTTTTACTCATCTTGTGAAGACTTCAAGCTTGTAGGTTATAGCGACAGTGATTGGGCTGGAGATTACGATGATAGTAGGAGTACAAGTGGATTTTATTCTACCTTGGTGACACTGCTTTCACTTGGTCAACAAAGAAGCAACCTATAGTTACTTTGTCTACTTGTGAAGCAGAGTATGTAGCTGCAACATCGTGTGTTTGTCATGCGATATGGCTTAGAAATGTGTTGGAAGAGCTACACATGAAGCAAAGAGATGCAATAAAGATATATGTTGATAACAAGTCGGCAATTGACTTGGCGAAAAATCCAATCTATCATGATCGAAGTAAGCTTATCAACACTCGCTATCATTATATTCGAGAATGCATTACAAGGAAGGATGTTCGAGTGATACATACAGGATCTGAAGACCAAGTAGCTGACATATTCACCAAGCCACTAAAGGAGAAAGATTTCTCAAAACTAGGGATGATGCTTGGAGTCGGTAAATCAAGTTTAAAGGGAGGTGTTGGATAATAAACTTGATTTGATCCAATAATATTGGGCTAACATACGAGATTTATCTAAGCCCAACATCAAAGTAAATTATCCAAGCCCAAGTCCAATATCTAGAAATATATATGTAAAAGTTATGTAGAAGGTTCATGTAGAATATCTAGAGGAAATATCTAGATATGTATAGTAAATATCTAGTAGAAAAATCTAGATATTCATGGAAATATATATCTAATGTGTAGAATGTTCCATGGAGTAGTATAAATAGGTGATGTATTCCTCATTTTGTAATCAACTCATAAGCAAAGCAATTCAATACTTGGTAAAATACAATTATTCATCTCTTCCAACTTTCATTTTCAATCGTCTTTCCCTTAAAACCTCTTCATCAAAGTAAGCTTAAAAAGCCTCATTTCTAACAAAAAAAGAGAAAAAGGTAAAAGAAAATAAATGATACTGAATCAAGGCGCAAACAAGCCAGTTGTTGTACTTGCACTGTTGCACAGTCGCATGGAGCATTAAACATTTGCCATCGAGACATCAACCCTTATAATTTAATATTCCATATATATGTTGACGTATTAATTAATCTTACCTTTTCATATGTATTTTCCCCCTAGTAATTAACATGATTATAACCAAGGTTGTAGAATTCGCTACTCGTTACCCATTTGTTCGACGATCTTGTAGCGAGTTATCGGTTACTCGGTGAGTACTCGCCGAGTACTTGGATTGAGATTTTCATATATAATTTTTTATAAAAATATATATTATACATTTAATTTCTCAATTTCTTAAAAATACAACATATTTTGGGAAAACTGACTGAATTTTAGTCGAGTTTTCAAGGTTTGACCGAGTTTGACTGAGTTTTTGAATTTTGACTGAGTTTCAGAGTTGGACAAGTTTTGACCAAGCTGGCCGAGTTTTAACCGAGTTGGCCAAGTTTTTACCGAGTTTTGACTCAGTTGGCCGAGTTTTGACCGAGTTTTATATTGACCGAGTAATTTGACCGGTTAGGACCTACCCGACTCAGCACACCACCGAGTAGCGGTTAACCAGCGAGTACTCGGCCGAGTAGGCCGAGTTTTACAATAAGAAAACGTTAAAAAAAAAACTTATTTTGCATGTTAAATGTGTTCATTTTGAAGAAAACAATTTACAAATTTAGCAATAAATAAATTAAATATAACAAATCAAATTGGCTGATTCAATCGAAAGTCACCCACTAGTTAACTAATAGAACGTCAAAAAAGTTTAAGCCAAAATTAACAAAAAATAAAATAAAATAAATAAGCACATTATGATGAACTTTTCACACACTAATTAAGTAATATTTGAATTATGACTACAAATTTATATTATAATTTAATAATTAAATTCGGTGAAAAGATAAATTTGGATAAAGAGATTTACTTGATTGTTGAAATGAATCTACTTGTTCATTTTGTCATCTTTATCTTTAAATAGAAATTCAAATTTAACACACTTAATCTATTGTAAATAGAAATGGAAAATGATAAATATGGTTATGGCGACCAACTCACACCAAATCGAAGTGTCTTTCTTCATGTTGCCATCTAGCGCCACCAAACCCCTAACATGATTGCGCCAAACTGTACGTCAGCTCTTTCATGCCGCATTAGAGGATATATTTTTTGTGAGTTGTGTCTTGTGAGAGAGAGTATTTGTGTGAGTTCCAAGATGATTTTAATGACTTGAGTATGATTGAAGAAGTATTTGAGGGTGTAATACGAAATAAAGAATGTTAAAATAACGCTTGATGTGGTGCTGATGTGAATTTTTTGGCTTAAGCCAAATGCTCTTGACGATAATTAACATGATTAAAATGTTATAGTTGAAGTATATATCTTTCTATGTTTTGAATGATAGAACATATACATCCTCTAAGAGTTGTATTCTAGGAAGTCCAAATGATTTGTCTAGTCCCAAGGGACAAATCCTAGTCATTGGATCAAGATGGACAAGATCAAATCCCCCACCTACAACCACCGCCGGCCGCCGCCTCCGGCCGCCGTCCGCCGTCCGCCGCCGCCGACCACCGCCGATCGCCGCCGTCCGCCGGCGGCCGGCGGTGGTGGTGGTGGCTGACAGTGAAGGTGCTGGTGCTAATGGGGGTGGTGGTGGTATTGATGTATCGAAGCACATGTGCTTCACTAAAACACAGCATATTATTTCGAAGCACATGTGCTTCAGGTCACGAAACACATGTGCTTCAATTCACTAAAAACATGAGTTTCTAACACACACAAGGGAGCATACGAAGCACATGTGCTTGACGTTATGAAGCACATGTGCTTCACTACACGGAAAAAAAATCAAAACAAGTGACGAACACATCATTATGAAGCACATGTGCTTCATAAAGCCAAGCACATGTGCTTCATAAAGCCAATGCTTCATAAAGCCAAGCACATGTGTTTTTGTTCTTGAACACATGTAACTTACAAGCAAGTCATTTGTGTTTGAATCACGAAACACATGTGCTTGACGTTAT
Organism: Calendula officinalis; assembly: GCA_963853835.1. NCBI lineage: Eukaryota > Viridiplantae > Streptophyta > Magnoliopsida > Asterales > Asteraceae > Calendula > Calendula officinalis. The sequence goes on from OY970820.1 coordinate 25,959,155, forward strand.
GAAGCACATGTGCTTCACTACGCGAAAAAAAAATCAAAATAAGTGACGGGCACATCATTATGAAGCACATGTGCTTCATAAAGCCTAGCACATGTGCTTCATAATGCCAAGCACATGTGTTTTTGTTCCTGAACACATGTAACTTACAAGCAAGTCATTTGTGTTTGAATCACGAAGCACATGTGCTTGACGTTATGAAGCACATGTGCTTCACTACACGGAAAAAAAAAATCAAAACAAGTGACGAACACATCATTATGAAGCACATGTGCTTCATAAAGCCAATCACATGTGCTTCATAAAGCCAAGCACATGTGCTTCATAAAGTCAAGCACATGTGCTTCATAAAGCCAATGCTTCATAAAGCCAAGCACATGTGTTTTTAATCCTGAACACATGTAACTTACAAGCAAGTCATTTGTGTTTGAATCACGAAGCACATGTGCTTGACGTTATGAAGCACATGTGCTTCACTACACAGAAAAAAACAAAACAAGTCACGAAGTACATGTGCTTCCAGTCACGACTACCACCACCGGTCACCACCGTCGGCAGCCACCTCCGGCCGTCATCCGCGGCCGCCGACCGCCGCCCATCGCCACCGTCCGCCGCCGGCCGCCGTCTCCGTCCGCCGGAGAAGCACATGTGCTTGTAGTGGTGGTGGTGGTTTTGAATCTTGATCTTGACCATTAATTTTTCTTGATCCAAGGGCTAATAAATATCCCTTGGGACTAGATAAAATTAATGGACTACCTTGACATTTCACACATCCTCTAAATACTTTTTAATATATACTATTTTACCTACAACAGGACTAATAACCATAAACCAATAAAATATATCTTTCAATAGGTTATACGACTAGACTACGAATTTAACTTTAATATTATGGTTAGCAAAATCAAATGAAGTATGAAAATTTTCAAAATCTTCATCAAAATCTAAATGATTGCTTTTTGGTACCTCAGGGTTCCACTTGGCCTCAACTTGACATCGATTCCTCCTACCTCGTATTTATATCAACAACTCGACGCATTTGTTTATATTTTCTCCACCCTCTTTTTTAAGTTAATTCTTAGTTTTTTTTTTCCAAAAAATGAAAACGAAATTGAGGTTCGCCATTACCATCACCCAACACTAGCCCATCAGAAATATATTAAGAAATTAATCGGTCCAAACACAAAAATCAGGAAACAAACAACCATAACTCTATAAGACAAACTTATGGGTAAACACCAACCTACAAAAAACAGAACAACAAATACAAAGAAACGAACAAACATCAGCAAAAATTCATTCTGACATTCCAATTTGCAGCCACTTTCTTAATTAATAATGAACTATTATTTTTGTTATCTGAAACCACGATATTTAGATAGGAAATTAATAATGACAGTTTTAAAACTGTAAATAAAAAAATCCAAAATTAATGTAAAGACAACTCTCTAAATTATAAAATCATTATTTTATCAATAAATATACAAACTTTTTTAACATAACCCATTCAAATATTATGCTAAAACATAAATATCTTAACTTTATAAGTTACATGTTGATGATCAAGTTCGTTACTAGAAAGTTATGCGAATGATATATATTTAGCAACATCTACAATTAAATGAACGGGACATATAATCGGTCCGCAACGAAGCACGGATTTCATTTCACTTGTTCTTATTAAATTTGGCGCTTTAGTTTTTCATTTTTATATTATTTTTGATTTTCTAGCTGCTTTTCTAAATAATATAAAGTTACAGGTTCTAGTTTACAACTCTAAATAAAAACTTCAACTTCAACTTATAGCTTGTGTTCAGGTTAGTTGTAGATACTTTTTGTATTTGACCAAATTATTATAAATCAGATTTAACAAGATTTCAAAATGTAAAGGGCTTGCTTACGTAGACATAACTTTCCACTAAGTTTCATGGAAGTTGCGATTTGCAAACGGGGCAGGAGTATGGATGGCTCTTTGGCTGTATCCAATTATCCATGGGCTATGGTCCGTTCTCCATTATCCTGTACTTGAACTATTTTCCTAGCTGTTTTAGTTATGTTTTCATTTATTTAATATAATAAATTTACTTCCTACTATTCAAAATAAGTTATAATAATGTCTAAAAAATATACTTCTACATTGTTTTTTTCATTAAAAACTTATAATAATGATTAAATTATACTTCCTTCTTATCACAATAAGTGATACATTTTTCATTTATAGGTGTTTCACAATAAGTCATACACTTCAAAAGTTACCTTATTTGGCAAAAATATGGGACCCAACCTCCATTAACTATACACTTTAATAAAGTAAAATTAGCCTTATATCCTTACTTTTACTTTTAAAACTCATTAATATCATTTTTATTCAAGAAAAGTAGGACTCATCATCTACTAAGAGCATCCCCAATGGTTAAGCACTCAATAACTTATTACTTTTATCACATCAACATTTAATAACCAATAAGCTATTCCTAAATAAGATCTCCAATGGTTAATCTTTCCAAAAGCTTTTTCTTTTACAATATTTCAAATTTACCTTTATCTATCTCAAATATTTTATAAATACCCCCTATATATAATTTGATAATTTTTTAACATCTTACTAAATATAATATTTTTTTAAATGTCTAATACCAAAATATTATAATAATTGACATTAAATATTATATAATTTTTTTATTAACTAATAAAAACATAATAAAGAATTTATATATAATATATGTAAGGTTTAAAATGAAAATGTATTAAACATAAGGGACTAAAAAATACAAACATTGAAAGTAGATTAAAAGCTTAGTAGAAAAAAAGTCTTTCCAATAAGCTTTTAAAAAAGCTTGTTATTCCAATGGTAAAAAGTCATTAAAAAACTTATTACTATTGAAAAAGCTACCATTGGAGATGCTCTAAGTATCTACTTTAATATATTCTAACTATACTTTAATCTTTTGCATCAATCTTCGTGTATTTACAAATGTATCACTTATTGTGATACAGAGGAAGTATTAATCAAATGGTTAGGGGAATGCGTTTCACACATTTTCAATAAAGTGGTTTAATGACGTTTAAAAGTAATAATAAGGGTAAAAAGTCACTTCTATATATTAAAGTGGATAATTAGGGATGTGAGCCCCACTATTATTTTTGCTAAATAAGTTAATTTTTCAAAACATATTACTTTTTTTTTATTCATCTCAAAATTTATTTTGAATCAGATGAAGTATAACAAGCTATATAATGCAATTCTTATGCATAGAGTTCTAATTGTTTATTAAAGTCAAATTATTATGTTTATGATACACCTTTATATACACTAAATTTTATCACATTAACTAACTACTAGATTATTTTTAGAAATGTAAATAGAATGCAAGTTTGTGAAGTATTTTCATTTTTAGAACTGCATAGTTAATGTGACCCGTATTACTTCATCATCGGCCAAAAGTATATGTTTTAATTTGTCACCTACATGTTGACCCATTCATTTTGTCACCCTTGGATGACTGGATGAGTTATTATTTCCTTTTTCACAATATAAGTTTACATTTTGTAATGCTCGGATATGAGAAATTAGAGATGATAATTTCTCACCCGACATAGTTAATAAACGGTGCAGGTATAGGTTAAATGTATCTAACCTGCAAACCTAAATATGATCTAAATTTTTACCCCTACGATAAATGGTATATCATCTTACCTTATGCGCTTAACATCCTCTAAATTTCTAAAAAAAACTTGGTAACTTGGTGATAATTATAACAATGAGATTTGGACGTATAAAATAGGACAAATATAATACTAGTCCTGAAAATCTAAAATATAGTTATCAGTTTTAATCATAATATATAAATGTAATAACTTTACATGTTCATTTTCATTATTTTAATGTAATAATAAAGCATGAGAAAGTGACCTAAAGGTTTTTCGAAGGGCCAATTGACAGAAACCGTTTATGATGGCTTTGCAATTTGCATGGTTGACCGTCCCAAGATCGCACGGGATTCTTGAATCCAACAAGGCAACACTCGCCATTCTCTCTTGGACTTGGATGCAAATTATTATTATCATTATAGTTATTATTATTATTATTATTATTATTATTATTATTATTATTATTATTCTTTATCTTTTTTTTTTTTTGAATAGCAAAACAGGAACCAAACCAGGAGCTTCGGCAATGCCATCACCCTCGGCAAGGAACCAACGAAAAAAAACTTATATAAAAAAACTAGCAAAACTAGCAAAAGATACAAAGAAAAGGAAATGTTAGGACCAATTTTGCACTAGTACAAAAATGAGTTACGGTCACACTTTTAACCAATGTTTTAAAACCCGGGTTGACCCGGCCGGTTCAACCCGGTTAACCCGGGACCCGTCAAAGGTGGCCGGTTTTTTGCCTCACAATCCACTCGTTAAGACCCGTCGGTTATGTCAGGATCGAATAACTATAGACAAGTTAATAAACACCTTAGATCTAATTGATGATAGAAGTTGCAGCGGATCAACACTATATCAATAATTAAGAACAATGAACTGTATGAACAATAAACAAGAATATTAAGAACACAGTTTCACAAAAAGCTTCAATGTATATTATTGAGTTAACAATACACACGTACGTTTACAATTCGTAAGGAACATACTTATAGTAGTCCTTGAAGCTAAACTATTTACCCTAGTTATTCTAGGATTTGATTTACATCGAATTATAAAAGATATACATTTAATTACATTCTATAACTATCTCTACGAAGATCTCGGACTTGATATCTTCCAAAAACGCGTATCAGTAGTAACTGCAATCACCAGTAGTAAATAAGTAACATCAGTAGTAAACTTGGTGATCAGTAGTAAGTCCAGAAACCAACGTCAGTAGTAACTACTAAGATCAGTAGTATCTTCAATAAGCTTGATCAGTAGTAACTTTAGTTATAGCTTACACCAGTATCAACTTCATCAGTAGTAAATGTTTTCTGCCCCATCAGTACTAAGTATGTCAGTACTAACTGCAGCATCAGTAATAAGTTGATCTGTGTTTTGCTCCAACAATCTCCCCCTAAACTTATTGATTATGATTTAATCAATCAAGTTTCTTTTGTTCCTCTTGTTCTTTTCTTCTTCTCTCAAGAGTTCTTTGATTCTGTTGAAGTCTTTGTTCAATAATGTATCTGCTGTTCCTCTTTGTAAAATAATTCAGTTTATTTTGGAACATAACAGCATCATAGGGTTTCATCAAAGTGTTTATAAATATCTGATACATTGTCTTCTCAGAATGTGGATATTCTTTCTCATATAAGTACAGTTCACACACTTTGCCTGATTTCTCAAAGAAGTACATATTTGCAGTAGGAATGACATTCCAAGCATATACATTACCTGGATTTGTAAATTGTTCTGGATAATTATCTGGATAAAATGCAGCATCAATCATCTTTGTTAAATATCCAGCTCCAGATTCTTTCCATGATTTCTTTGTCATTCTTGGTTTCCCAATAATCAAAAGTTTGATTACATCACTTCTTGAACATGATCTGATTAAGGGTAACCATCCAGTGAATCTTTGTACTACTTTGTCTTCCCTTATGACTTCTATGACATTATTCTGCATCACTCTCCAGTTAAGAATTGGATTGTTCTGTAGAGGAGCAACTGGCATTTCAAGAACAGGTATAATTTGTTGTTTTGATTTCTTCTTGGAGCTTTGTTCTTGATCAACAGATTTTCTTTTTAGTGATTGGGGAGTTGAAGTATTACCAACAGTTGTAACACTACCAGCTTTGAGCAAATTTAAGCTGATTGGTACTAAAGTTTTGGTTTTGGCTTTCTTTGATTCTTCAGCTTCTTGTTCAGCCAGGTTTTTCTTCTTCTCAGTGCAGTATTTTTCAATAATAGTTACCATCTTCATTCTTCCAAAAGATTTTGCACTGTGACCTCTTGTCTTCAGAAAGTCAATCATAAGAGACTTTTGTTCAAATATATCATCAGGTAACTCACCTTTTGTTCTTTTGCATTCTGCTACAAGCTCTTCAAGACAGTTCAGATGTTCTTCTTCTACTTTTCTAAGCCTTTTGAATTCTGCTTCTTGGCCTTCTATCTGAACATCTTTAATTTGAACATGTGCTTGAACAGAAATTTCTCTTTGATTCTTCTTTTGTTCAAGAGCTTGATACTTAGCTACCTTATCCCAAAATCTCTTATTCTTCACCTTCCATTTGTCTTGTTTATCAGCTCTAACAAGATTTATCTTGTTTACCATGTAATGACCAAGAGCTCTGTTAGGGTAATCTTCATCATATATTTCTTTACCCTTTCCAATGTGTGCTGAAGGTGGAGGTGGAATATATTTCATGTCTGGCACTCCACTTATTATAACAGAGGGAGAAAATGATCTAATTTCATTTTGTTGAAGTATTTTTGGATGTGGAGGAAGTGAGCATTCATCAACCTCAAACCAATTCACATTATCATCAATGTCAGGTATGATAAGTGGTTGATCAGGTGTTGGTGGTTTGGTAATGATGACATGTCTCTCTCTTTCAATAAGCTCTGGAAAATGTAATTCTTCCTCTTCAGTAGTAACTAGAGTAGTTACTACTGGTGTTACTTCAGGAGTTACTACTGATAGGGCATCAGTAGTATTTGCTGCTATTAATTCCTTTTCTTCATTTACTACTGCTAAAATATCAGTAGTAGAGGTTACTACTGGTATTTCCTTTTCAACTTGTTCTTCCATTGTAGCAGTAGAAATAGGCTCTTCTTCTGTCACCATCATCTCTGGGCCTTCATCAACATTTGTTTCTTTTAAATTTAAAAGGGAGGATGCTGCTGCTGCTATAGATTCATCAATCATTGTCTGTATATTATCCTTCTCCCCCTTAGTGAGCTCAACTGGTGGAGCCTCACTATCATCAATCCTTTTCTTCAATTGTCTGATGATTTTGGCTTGTTGATAAAGCCTGTGCTCATATAATCTCATTCTTCTGTTGATGGTGTTGACATGCCTTTTCATTGCAGCCATGGTTTTCCCTTGGTTAGTTAAATATATATGGCAATTTTGTACAGTGGACTCAAGAGAATCCACTTTATCCGTCAATTGAGTGATTTTAATACTGCCCTCACTCCATCTAGCAAGATCATCGGGCTTACTAACAGGTACATTGGTTTTAAGGTTTTCCTTCCTTTCCATCAATTCCACAGATCTGCCCTCATCACTGCTTGGTGATTCATTGGGTCTTTTAGACATTCTCTTCTTCCTAGAAGAAGCAGAGATGCCCCCCCTTGTGGTTTCTTGGCACCGGGGTCCTTTGAGTAATTCCTCAAAAGAGTCATCACTCAAAGTTGCCGAGGTTTGGGTCCTAATGATGTTTTCACTGTCCTGTGCACCCACCTTTGGGGCATCAGTAGTGAAAGCCCTCCCCTCATGTCCTCTCTCCTCCTTGGAGGACAACTCTTTGAGCCTGGGGTGTGACTCGATTTGTCCCCTGGTGTCCTTTGAAGAAAGTTTCTTTCTTTTATAAATTGTGGAAATGTTTTTGGTTTTGTCTGGTAGGTCTTCCACAGAGTGAAGAGTAGCACTCTGCAGATTTATATCAAGTTCCTGGGACACATTCAGGACTTCTGTTTGGGTTGGTGATTGAGTGGCTATTTGGATTGGTGTTTGGGCTGTATTTGGGGGTGATGGAGTGGGTTGAGGTTCAACTTGGGTTGTAGCAATGGTTGAACCCTCTCCAATATTGGGTTGATCTTTGATCATGTTAGGAAACAGAGGGGTTTCCTTGCCCGAAAATTTAAATTGTTTTCTCATATTTGAGAAAACTTTCTTGTTCAACTCAGGTAATAGAAAAATGTTTTTAGGAGTTGACAAGTTTTGTAATTCACAGTTTATGATATGTTGTAGAAATCTGGGATACATTAAAAATTTAGAAGAACTAAGATTTCCCAACATACCATCAAATATCATGTTTGAAAAATTAAATACTTGGTCTGTGCATAAACAGACAACAGCAGAGGCTATTGCCTTATTAAACTCATTCCAAGTACTTCTTTTAGGAGAAATACAATGCTGAATGGTATGTATTAAAAATTTCCATTGTGGAGAGAGAAGACCCTTTTGAAAAGTAACTATATTCAGTCTTCCCTCATATCCCATTTTATTCAAAATTTCAGCAATGTATTCCTTAGGAAGAGTGGACATACCTGAATCATCGTGTAATTGTAGATGGTGTCTGATTGATTGTTCTGTTACTGTGATGTGCTTTCCATCTACTTTAGATTTTATCATTGATGATGTTGTTCCTTCTGTTCGCTCAGCATTGGTCCAGAAATCCACCAAGTGCTGTTGATATGATTTTGGTTTTACAGTTAAGGCAAACTGTATATATGAATTTCTCAAAAATTTTACGATCGGACGGAAATCTTTTGTTCCGTCGGGATTCTTTAAAAATGCAACCATATTGTGAAATTCTGAGTATTTGAGATCGGTTTGCACATCGAGAGTTTGTAAAGTTGCCATTGTTTTTGAGATTTTGCAAGAATTTTGTTACTGATGAAGAGTTTTTGATCGTAAACTAGGGTTTATCGAGAGGTGTTTAGAGAATCGAAGTAAAGATAATGCTAAATTAATCGTCTGCCGCCTTTTATATCTTTCGATTAAACCTGCAAAACTACGAAAATAGCCTTCGAATCATAACATAACGGTTATTTTCATGGGGGTTAGTTTGGTAATTGTGTTTATGAAAGACCAGTAGTAAATAGGATGTCAGTAGTAAAACGTCAGTAGTATCTACTAACATCAGTAATGACTAAGGATTTTGACATCAGTAGTAACTATAGACATCAGTAGTAACCATTAACATACACGACCAGTAGTATATGAGAATACCAGTAGTACTGACTTACCAGTAGTATTTGTGTAAACCTAAAATACACCAGTAGTAATGAATTACCAGTAGTATTTTGTGCATACACTTTCACACCAGTAGTACAGCCATACCAGTAGTAAAACACTTAAAAAAAATATTTTACAACACTAAATTTACACATGATTTTAAGAGAGATTTTAAGTTATTAAAATCATTCCAATACTGCTGACCAAGAAGTTGAATCTTCCTACATCAAATGCTTTTGTAAAAAGATCTGCTAATTGATCATCAGTATGGATTTTAACTACTTTGATTAATTTCTTTTCATTACAATCTCTTATAAAGTGAAATCTTATTTCAATGTGTTTAGTTTTTGAATGTTTTACTGGATTATTCACAATACTAATAGCACTTTGATTATCAATAAAAATAGGAGTTTTAAGGATAGAGATACCAAAGTCTAGAAGTTGATTTTGAATCCATAGAACTTGAGCACAGCAAGCAGATGCAGCTACATATTCTGCTTCAGCAGTAGATGTTGATACATTTGTTTGCTTCTTACATTGCCATGACACCAGTCTTGATCCAAAGAATTGACATCCACCAGTAGTGGATTTTCTATCTTGACATTCACCTCCATAGTCACTATCTGTATAGGCTATTAGTTCAAAGGGTGAGTCATGTGGATACCATAGACCTAGTGATGGTTTGCCTTTCAAGTATCTGAATATTCTTTTAACAGCTTGCAAGTGTAGTTCTTTGGGTCTTGCTTGATATCTTGCACACACACAAACACTATACATAATGTCAGGTCTTGATGCAGTTAAGTACATCAAAGAGCCTATCATTGATCTATATAAGTGTTCATCTACATCCTCCCCCTCAACATCAGGATGTAGGTGTTTGTGTGTTTCCATTGGTGTACTAGCACTTTTACTGTCTTTCAAATCAAACTTTTCCAAGATGTCTTTGACATATTTTGATTGATTTATCAAAATACCATCAGTTCTTTGACTGACTTGGAGTCCAAGGAAGAAGTTCATTGGACCCATGGAGCTCATCTTGAATTTAATTTGCATCAGTTCTTCAAATTCTTTGCATAATAAATCATTGGTTGAGCCAAAGATGATATCATCTACATAAATTTGTACCAGTAGTATATCATCCTTGACTTTCTTTGTAAACAATGTTTTATCAATGGCTCCTCTTTTAAAGTTGTTCTTCAGTAAGTATGATGATAATGTGTCATACCATGCTCTTGGTGCCTGATGTAGGCCATATAGAGCTTTATCTAATTTGAACACATAATCACCATGTTTTGGATCTTCAAAACCTGGAGGTTGGCAAACATATACCTCTTCTTCAATTTTCCCATATAGGAAAGCACTCTTAACATCCATTTGATAGACTTTGAATTTCTTGAATGAAGCATATGCTAGAAATATTCTTATTGCTTCAATTCTAGCAACAGGAGCATATACTTCATCATAGTCTATTCCTTCTTCTTGAGTGTATCCTTGGGCTACAAGTCTGGCTTTATTCTTGATCACTATACCTCTTTCATCTTTCTTGTTTCTGAATATCCATCTTGTTCCAATGGCTCTTTTTCCTTTGGGTAGAGGTACAAGTGTCCAAACAGCTTGTAATTTAAATTGAAGGAGTTCCTCTTGCATTGCCTCAATCCAGTTTGAGTCCTTCATTGCTTGTTGGATCTTCTTTGGTTCATCCTGAGACAGAAAGCATTCATACATACATTCATTAGCAATTAAACTAATGTTACACATATTTGCAGTTAAGCTTTTATTTAATTTGCTTCTTGTTTGAAGTGGTGAGTTGACATCACTTAGAACAAGGTCTAATGGATGGTTCTTTTGAGTCCTTGTAGTTGTAGCTTTTTCAACCACTAGTTGATTTTCAAGATTGGACTCATTTGTCTCAGGCAGTTGTTCATCTTGTGATTCTTCATTGTCATGGATGTTTGGTTCATCATCATCTTGGTCAGAATTACTACTGCTATTGTCTTTGTTGAGATCAGTAGTATTGTTGTTGTTACTGGTATCAGTAGTATCTTGAGAATCTAGGTTATTGTTGGGACCAGTAGTATTTTCAGTACTATTACTGGTACCAGTAGTATTGGAATTACTACTGACCTCATTCTCAGAGTTACTACTGCTTTCAAAATTTGAGTTATTACTGACATCAGTATTAACTATGGGAGCAGTATCAACAACTATGTATCTCATCTTTTCTTGACCAGTATAAACAGATGATGTTCCTTCTTTTTGATTAAGACAATTTGAATTACCTGCATTGAAATTCATATTAGAATTAAAGGATTTGGTTAGATTGTCTATGTCAAATAGCCAATCTGGACCATTTCCTTGTTCATTAGGTACATTTTCATTAAAGGATACATTGATGCTTTCTTCAATTATCCTTAGTCTTTTGTTGAATACTCTGTATGATTTGCTTTGAGTAGAGTATCCCACAAAGATTCCATCATCAGCTTTGCAGTCAAACTTACCAATTTGTTCTCTTGTAATCAGAATAGTACAAGGACAGCCAAATGATTTTAAGAAACTTATAGAAGGTTTTCTTTTATTAAAAAGTTCATATGGTGTTTTAAAATGTGGCTTAACTATTAATACTCTGTTTTGAACATAACAGGCAGTATTAACAGCTTCAGCCCAAAAAGTGATTGGTAATTTTGAATCTGCTAGCATTGATCTTGCTGCTTCAATGATGGTTCTATTTCTTCTTTCAGCTACACCATTTTGTTGTGGAGTTCTAGGTGAGCTGTATTGCCTGTCAATACCTTTAAAATCACAAAAGTTAATTAAGTTAGCATTTTTAAATTCTGTGCCATTGTCACATCTTATGGCTTTAACTTTTTGATCAGATGTGTTTTCCAGTTTGATAATTAAGTTCTTTATGAGTTCACTTGTTTCATCCTTCGTCCTGAGAAAGAAAACCCATGTATATCTGGAAAAGTCATCAGTAATAACAAGACAATATTGTTTCTTTCCAATACTCATTACATTTGTAGGTCCAAAAAGGTCCATATGTAAGAGCTGTAAAGGAACAGAAATAGAGTTCACAGTTTTGGACTTATGAGAAGTCTTGTGTTGTTTACCTTTTAGGCATGCAACACAGTGATGATCACACATGAATTGTTTTTGAGGTAGTCCAATGACCAGATTTCTTTTTACTAAATTATTCATGTTTTTAAAATTTGTGTGACACATCCTTCTATGCCAAAGTTCTGATTCAGTGGTGTTTGCCTTGGATATAAAACAGTTGACCTCATTTGTAGAAATGAGTTCTCCCCCTATATCCAGGCAATACACATTGTTTCTCCTTGGAGTTCTTAAAACAACATATTTTTCATCTAAAATAAACTCAGGAGAAAGAATGATGCACTCAATGTCTGTGAACAGAATCTTGTTCTTTTTATCACAAACTTGAGACACACTGACAAGATTGTATTTTAGTTCAGCTACATAAAATACATCATCAAAGGTAATTTTTCCATTAGTAACAGTACCTTTACCTGTAATCTTACCTCCCTGGGGATTCTCACCAAATGCCACATATCCTCCATCAAATAACTTGAAATCTTTAAGAATTTGCAGATTTCCAGTCATGTGCCTTGAGCATCCACTATCAATATGCCATGTTCTTCCTTCTTCTGGGATCTGAATGCTCTGCACAAGTGAGTAAAGTATTAGTTAAGTTTGGGAACCCAAGCTTTATATGTCTTGGGTTCATCCTTTGAGAAATGAGCTTTTGGGGATTTAACTTTAAAGACTTTTGGTACCCATACTTGTTTATTACTGGTATTTTGTTTTACTACTGTCCTTTTGTAGTTATTACTGGTGTGAGAATTTCCTACTGATCTTGGTTTATACCCATTGTTTTTAGCTTTTGAATACTTTACTACTGATGGACCAGTAGTATTTGGGTACTTACCATGTTTAGAATGACCAGTAGTGTTTTTAGAGTTAACACCAGTAGTGTTTTTGAAATTTGTTTTGGGAGCAGTAGTATTTTTGAAATTAGGGTTATTACCAGTAGTACTCTTGTACTGGTACCATACAGCATTATAATTAGGGTTAACACCAGTAGTAAATTTGTTAGAGTTTCTACTGGTGTTGGAAAATTTAAAATATTGTTTATTTTGATTAGATTTTCCATTGTTCTTGAAGTAATTGCTGTTCTTTGGGCTGCCAACTCTTCTGTTTTGCACAAATCTTTGTGCACTTCTTCCAAATCTTGGAGTTTCAGCAATTGGAGTTTTTATTGTATTTACTACTGAAGGACCAGTAGTATCTTTTAACCTTTGAGTTTTTGCATTTTCTTTAAAAGCTTTAAATTCCTTTAACTCCTTGCAATTTATTGGATTGAAGTGACAATCCTTTGCTAAATGATTTACTTTGTTGCAAATAACACATTTTAATTTATTTTCTTGAGCCTTTATTGTTTTTCTTTGTTCTAAGAGTTGGTTTCTATTTCTTTGGTTTCCTCTTTTTAGAATTTTGGGTATATTTTCTGCATTATATTTAGGAGAATCATTTGGACTTTGAGCTGTGTGAAAACTTGTATCAATTGATTTAGGTGATTCAGTTTGAGATATTGTAAAGTCAATTGATTGCTCATCATCTGAAGAATCATTTGATTCAGATGTTTCATTATTAGATTCAGTTTGTTTTTCAGTTTTTAATTCATTAATGATTCTTTCTGAACTATTTTTAAGTGGAGGAATGAATTTATGTGGAGGTGGTACAGCATGATATCCCACCCCATGAACAACCTTTTCTGTAGTTTGATTATTAGTTAATTCATCTAGAATTTTAGTGCTTCTTTCAAACTTTTTAATTGTTAATTTATTTTGTTCAATTTCAAGCTGACATTCTTCTAATTTACTTGTTAGTTCTTTGTTTTTTGTTTCATAGAACTCTTTCTCATCCACAGCTTGAAGCAATTCTTCCTTGATCCGTTGATCAATCATCTTGTACACCTTTATTTGATGTTCTTGATCAGCAATCACACTATCAAACTCATGATTTCTTCTGATTGCTTTTGCTAGATCTTCATTTAATTTAGTGTTTTCTTTTTCTAGATTTTTAATAATTTTAGCACATTCAGGAGTACAAGGTTTAGATTTTACCTCAGTTTTGTTGTCAGTAAAGGCCATGAGAGCTTGATTTTGAGTATGCTCTTCTGCTTGGAAGCTCCAGTCATAGCCTTGTCCTTGTTGTGACACAAGAGCAGTTGATTTTGATCTTTTGTCTGGTTGAGGACATTCTTTTGCAAAGTGACCAAGGTTGTTACAGTTGTAACACTTGACTTTAGTCTTGTCAAATCCTGCTTTGTCACCTTTGTTGAAATTGAGGCTTGTCCTACCAGTTCTTTTTAAGAATCTTTTGGTCCTTAGGCTCAGCATAGCCATCTGCCATTTAAGATCCATCTCCTCAAGATCATCTGGATTCAATTGTTCCAAGTCATCACTAATCAATGCAGTATGCACATGACTAGTGAAGAAGGATTCTCTTGCAGTATCCTCAGAATCTGCAGCCTTTCCTGTGGAGGTTTCTTGTCCTTGACCTGTACTAGACACAAATGCAGCATTGTTAGAAGAAATAGAAGGGTTTTTGTGATTTACCTCAGTTTCAAACACTCTGAGATCATTATAGAGTTCATCTAACTCCTTTTCTTCTAAAGCATCTCTTTGTCTATACACCACTGTGTACATGGCCCATTCTTCACTAAGAGACCTTAGGAACTTCATGTTGACATCTTCTTGATCCATCTTTACACCAACTTGGTTGAGTTCACCAATTAGTTTGTTGAATCTGTCAAACACTTGAGTGAGTGTTTCATTGGGTTTTCCTTTGAAATTTTCAAAGTCTTGTTTGAGAACAGACTTCATGTTTCTTTTTGTACTCTTTGTCCCAACGAATCTCTTCTCCAGTGCTTCCCAAAGCAATTTAGCATCATCATATTCAACAAAGAGATGTTGATAATCATTAGGAATGGCCAGTAGGAGAGTGCTTAGAGTTTTGAGTTCGATGCCTTTATCTTTCTTCTCCTTCTCACATTTAAGTTTGTCTGCCTCAGTTACAGAGCTGCTTGCTTGAAGTTGACCAGTTTTGTTTCCTTCACAAACGACTTCCCACATGGAATAATCTGTAATAAGCATGTATTGCTTAATACGATTCTTCCACATCCCAAAGTTATTGGGAGTGAGCATAGGGATTTTGTTGGCCTGAGTGCTTTCATTATTATCAGTCATGATTAATAATGTGTGTGTTTTAAAAATTAAAACTTTTTGTTGTTCTTAACAAATAGTAGATCTAGAACCAATAAGCTCTGATACCACTTGTCAGGATCGAATAACTATAGACAAGTTAATAAACACCTTAGATCTAATTGATGATAGAAGTTGCAGCGGATTAACACTATATCAATAATTAAGAACAATGAACTGTATGAACAATAAACAAGAATATTAAGAACACAGTTTCACAAAAAGCTTCAATGTATATTATTGAGTTAACAATACACACGTACGTTTACAATTCGTAAGGAACATACTTATAGTAGTCCTTGAAGCTAAACTATTTACCCTAGTTATTCTAGGATTTGATTTACATCGAATTATAAAAGATATACATTTAATTACATTCTATAACTATCTCTACGAAGATCTCGGACTTGATATCTTCCAAAAACGCGTATCAGTAGTAACTGCAATCACCAGTAGTAAATAAGTAACATCAGTAGTAAACTTGGTGATCAGTAGTAAGTCCAGAAACCAACGTCAGTAGTAACTACTAAGATCAGTAGTATCTTCAATAAGCTTGATCAGTAGTAACTTTAGTTATAGCTTACACCAGTATCAACTTCATCAGTAGTAAATGTTTTCTGCCCCATCA
This sequence comes from Calendula officinalis, assembly GCA_963853835.1. NCBI lineage: Eukaryota > Viridiplantae > Streptophyta > Magnoliopsida > Asterales > Asteraceae > Calendula > Calendula officinalis. Next base: position 25,974,948 of record OY970820.1, read on the forward strand.
GTACTAAGTATGTCAGTACTAACTGCAGCATCAGTAATAAGTTGATCTGTGTTTTGCTCCAACAGGTTACTATGAAATCCGGCGACCCGATGACCCGGGTACCCGGAAAAGACCCGGTTCTTTTGCCAAAATGAGAAATATCTGGCTTCATGTCAAAAATCCCAGATGAGATTTACCAACTTTGACATAAAAAGCATTACAATTTCACAACAAGACTATGATATATTTTCTATTAATTACATAAAATGACATTAATGGAGACAACATAGACTATGATATATTTTCTATGTTTTAAGGTTTTCCGGTTGACCCGCCGGTTGAACCGGTTAACCCGTGATCCGGTCATCGCGCCGAACCGAGTAATAACCCGAGTTTTAAAACATTGCTTTTAACAAAACAGCCCAGCCACACTTCAATTTAAAAGCGTGGCTGAAGGCCATTGACAAAATTCTGTAATTGGTTTAGCTACATTTTAATTTAATTTGTGTGTCTATTATATTGAAAAAAAATGTTTAGCCACGCTTAAACATAACAAATGTGACATTTACAAGCCACATTGGAATATAGTGTGACCAAATGTCACCATGTGCCACTGATTTTTTTATACATGGAAACATATTGTGATAGTTTTTAAGAGACGATTGGTGAATATATTGTCACATGAATCAATTGTTTAGGTGTCTGTATCATGGAGTGAACTTAGACACATGAACGTGTGATATAGCTAAAAGATAATATATATGGTCACATTAATTACTAATGTGTCCATATGATAGTGTTTATTGGTCACTTAGTAATAACAACAAAAAAAGTAACTATAAGTATTTTATGGTTATGTTTCATTATATTACGTGTGTCTAAAAATGAATACTTGTCATGATAAAAGAAAAAAAAAACTGTGACTATTACTATTTTATGGTCACGTCTAAAATTTAGTATGTGTCTAAAGGTAAATCATATTAACTAATATACATTTGATGAACAGTAAGCTCATCATTATTTTCTCTTTTGTTTATTTTTTATCGTCTTCATCTAGCTTTGTTGACAATGTTTTAAAGTTGAAAATTAGAGGCGTTTGTAAGTCAACGAAAGGATGTGCGGTTTAGTGATTCGATATTTGGAAATTTCCAATTTAATGGTTTATTGTTCTTTATATGAATTTATTATAAAAGCTTGATTTTTGGTTTACATAAAAGACTTTATGTAGATTTATTTTATCTGCGCTATTACAATATTACGTTATACATTTCTAAATCTCCTTCCTATTAATCAGTTCATGCTCTCCCGTTAAAACCATTTAATGTAACTTTTTTCAATTAATCTAACTAAATATCAACATAACAGAAGATTCCCAAATTGATCAAGATAAAAGTGTAAATAACACCAATAAAAATATTCATAATTTGACTAAATTTTGAGAATAATCTACCAATGAATTTTATAAATATAGAAACTAAGCAAAAATCCAAAAATGCTAATAATCCAAAAGTACATCACTACCATCTACCTTAACTAAATTAAGTTTACATAAAAGCCTCAATGTAAAGAAAAACTTTCAACAAGAAGAATTCCGGTCGGTGCGGGTAAAAATCAAAAGTCCCAAAATAACCCTGCTGGAACCCTTACATTTCTGAATCAGCAGCTAAAATCTGCAATTTAAGCACAAATAAGCATATTAAAACAACATTTTTCAGCAACAAAAAACTGTATTTTTTAGAACACAATAGCAGCTAAAAACTGCATTTTTCGCAGCAAAATAATGCATTTTTCAGCAGCAAAAAACAGCATTTTTCAGGACAAATTAGCAGCTAAAAACTGCATTTTTCAGCACAAAACAGCAGCAAAAAACAGCAGCAAAAAACTGTATTTTTCTGCAGCAAAAAACTGCATTTTTCTGCAGCAAAAAACTGCAATTTTCAGCTCAAAACAGCACCAAAAAACTGTGTTTTCAGCTACTTTTTTCTGCACAAAATAGCAGCTAAAAACTGTATTTTTCCTGCAGCAAAAAACTGCATTTTTCAGCACAAAATAGCTTCATTTGTTCAGCACAAAACAACATTTTTCAGCACAAATCAACAGCGCTTTTCAGTACAAATCAGTTGCTAAAAAATATCAACCTAAACTTATTTTAAGATATAAGTTTGTGGGTTATAATTACCTAGAATTTAGAGAATGCTTATCTTGGATAAATGCTACGATCATGGGTTCTCATGTGCCTGATACAAACGAATATAATTATTAGAATACGAAAAATGTAAAGAAAAAACAATAATTGTATACATGTAAAAAAAATGTCGCATTACACTATGAATAAGAAATGTATACCTTACGTATTACCGTACCCCGACAATCGGTCCGAAAATAGTAATTTCGGGATTCTTCACCCAAGTCAAGTGGGTCTACACGTGGTAACTTATTATCATCATGAGGAAGAATTACAGTACTAAATTCGTCACCGACATCGTCATACACGTCTCTGTAATTTTTAGGAGGTGCCATGAAGACAATAGAGAATCTTTTATCAAGTTGGTCTGTCACATAGAATACCTGTCGTGCTTGTGAGGCCAATACGAAGGGATCATCCTTGTGGGCTAATCTATTAAGTTCAACCAATGTGTAACCAAGACTATCCTTCTTGACCCCATGTTTATTGTCTACCCAGTCACACATGAAAAGAGGAATTTTTCTAAAGTGATAATCTAGTACCCATATCTCTTTTAGAACTCCATAATAAGCTTTTTGGTCATATGTTACAACTTCTTTAGAAATGTGCATCTCAGTTGCAATTACACTAACCCCACTATTCTGGTAAACTTTACCTTCACGACATTTTGTACGAAATGTATATCCATTAATGTTATACACATCGTATTTGAGTACGGTGTTGTCTGGTCCATGTGAAATCCAGCGAACCGTTTCCGATATACTTTCCGTGGAAACCGCTAACTCTCTCTCGACCTGAAATTTATAACAAGGTTGAGCTTCAACTCAAGAAAAATACAACAATTAAATAGTAATTAACGACACTATATATAGTGTACCTCCTCACGTAACCACGAACCAAACATTTTACTGTGCTCTTTCTCAAGCCATGCTTTTCGTTTAAAAGGATGTTGGTTTTTCAAAAACTCCATGTGTCGACTGTAATAAAAAAAAATTGATTAGTTATACACGATATTGTAAAATATAAATCAACAACATACATGTAAATACTACTTATTCGATATACGATTCAACTTCAGATATATTTTGCATGACATAGAAATGAGCTTTGATAAAGAGCTCTGGAGAAACGTGAACCGCATTACACGCTGATAGTGGAATTCTGTCACTAACAAAATTATTATCTTCACCATTATCTCTTCGAAGTGTGTTTTGCCTCTCTACTAGAATAGCAACAGTTTTCATGCTTTTTATGAATTAGCTAAAGAACTCAATCGTCTCTTCTGCAACATTCTCTTCAGCAATACATCCTTCTGGTTTATTTTTGTTTCGCACGTGCCCCTTAATAACTTTCATACACCTTTCAAATGGATACATCCATCGAAAGCATACTGGACCACATAGTTTTACTTCCCTAGTAAGGTGCACAGTTAAATGCACCATAACATCAAAAAACGATGGAGGGAAGTATTTCTCGAGAAAACACAATGTTACACACAGTTCTTCTTGTAACTTATCGAGTTCCTCCACTTTGATTTCTTTGCTACATATTGATTTGAAAAAGAAACAAAACCTAATAATAGCATATCTCGTGTGAGTAGGCATAATAGATCGTATGGCAATAGGCAAAAATTGTTGCATGAGTATGTGATAGTCATGTGATTTAAGGCCGATAAGCTTCCTATCCTTTACATTGACCAGACTAGAAAAATTAGAACAATACCCTTGTGGAACCCTTAACTTGTATAATGATTCACAAAACTTGTCTTTTTCTTCTGTTGTTAATGTGTAACTTGCTGCCGGAAGTGTGGTTATGCTCCCCTCTGTCTCAGCTTGTAACTCTGGCTTCAATCCAAAATGTGTCAAATCTAATCGAGCCTCTAATCCATCTTTTGTCTTTCCGGGAACGTTTAGCAATGTTCCGACTATACTCTCAGCCACATTCTTCTCAATATGCATAAAATCTATACAATGTTGGACACAATTATATCGCCAATACCTAAGACGCCGATACCATACATTATATTTCTTCCAGTATGTGGTTTCTTTGTTGCGAGTGTCTGAGCTACCCTCCTCTTTTGAGGTTCTCCTCTTTTTTTTCATCTTCCCACCTCTTCCTGTCGAAATTTGTTCGTTGTCTACTTCCATTTTCTTACTCTTTCCCCATTTATTAATAATATATTTGACCTCGTTATATATTTCTTCTCCATTCATTGGCTCCGGAGAATGTCCAAACTCTTGTTCTCCATTGAAAGCCTTCTTTTGTCTTCTAAATGGATGGTTATATGGTAGATATCGTCGGTGGCCGGCATAACTTTGTTTCTTCGATTTAGGAAGTCTAATACAGTGCGTTTGTTTCCCACACACTACACAACCTTTGTATCCGCTGTAAGGACATCCACATAGTGTACCAAGGGCCGGGTAATCGTTTATCGTCCATAAAACAACTGCACGTAGAGTAAACATTTGTTGTGCAAATGTGTCATATGTTTCGACTCCAACTTCGAATAAGAGTTGCAAGTCATCAATCAAAGGTGCTAAGAAAACATCGATATCGTTTCCTGGATTTCCCGAAATCAATAATGAAAGCATGATAAACTTTCTTTTCATACACAACCATGGTGGCAGGTTGTAAATGACAATTAAAATTAGCCATACACTGTGATTCCTATTTCCTCTATTCACGTCGACCTCATCAGCGGAAATACCAAGCCTTAAGTTTCTTGGATCATTTGCAATTTCTGGAAACCGGTCATCTATGGCAGCCCAAGCTGGTGTATCTGCTGGGTGATGTAAAACACCATCGTTTATTCTATCGGTCGCATGCCATATTAAATTTTGTGCTATAGTCTTTGATTGAAATAGGCGTTTCACACGTGGAATAATGGGAAAGTACCACAATACTTTTGCAGGAATATTTACGTAAACTTTCTTTTTTACCTCATCCACCTTCCATCTTGATTTTCCACAAGTAGGACATACCTTCACGTCTTTGTACTCGTTCCTATAAAGAATGCAGTCGTTGATACATGCATGTATCTTTGTATACCCTGAACCCATTGCCTTCATTGCTTTCTTAGCCTCGTATGTACTATTGAACATTTGGTTACCTTCGGGCAGCATTTTCTTTAACAAAATTAGTGTTTCAGTGAAGCACTTATCTGAAACTCCATACTTACTCTTCAAGTTGAGGAGTTGTACAATTGCAGACAACTTTGTGAAATCTTGACACCCTTCATAAAGTGGCTTCTCGGCATCTTCAATTAGTTTTTGAAATTTTTCATGGTCCTCACTGAAATTTTCTTCTGTAGCTTCAACCATCTCTACTGTTTCAGCAGCATCTGTTGGAATTCCCGTTGTGAAACTCGTAGATTCATCAAATTCTGTTGTGTGCATTTCATAGTTGTCTTCAAAGAACATTGTTTTGGGTGGGTACTCATGTTCTCCATGGTTAGTCCAGTTGGTATAGTTTTGATCTATTCCATATTTAAATAAGTGATGATCTACGTCCCCAACATGAAGAGAAATGTGGTTTAAACACTGTGTACACGGACATGGAATTTTTATTTTTTCTCTTTTTTTTAAAGGGTCCATATTCCATAATATTTTCAGATTATGAACTGCGTAATCTAAAAAATATGCAACTCCATCTACATAAGGCTTTTTGTGTCTATCCGTTACCATCCAAGACTTGTCCATTTGGTGGTGGTCACTGCAACATGTGGAATTTAAGAAAATTGGTTACATGTGGTTGCAAATAAAATGTGGGGCCACTTATAAACACTACACAATTGTGACTTGATATTGTTTATAGTTAGTTAATTGTTAAAAGAATATAAACTGATTATAACTTAATTCTTTGTGACTTGAATTTAACATAATTGTGATCTAAGATAATAAGTTTATAATTTTGACTGATTATAAACTGAGTATAATTGTGTCTAGAATCATGTCCTAATCAAAAGTGAAAGTCAGAGTCAAAGTCATAAGATCAATTTGGTGTTATTTCATAGTATTTACCTTGCAAAGCAGGAGAAGCAAATTTGAGCAGCTCAATTTTTATTTTCTGGAGAGGTTTTGATGGATCTGCAAAGTGTAATAAATTAGAAACATAAAAAAAAACAACATATTATATACAAAAGCATCACTAATACGACCCATAATCGTGCAATAAAACATCAAATCGAGTATCGTTAATTATACAGATGTGAAGTTTTGAAGCCCTAATACGACATATTTAAAATAAGTAATTTATTAGTAAGCAGATCGGAAATCACAAATTTGTATGTAGCCACTTAATTTAAATGTAGCCATATGTTGCCTAAAATGACACGACCTTTGGTCACACTTATAGTGAAAAAAATATGTGTGACTAAAGGCATACGGTCACAGTTTTTGTATGTGACTGTTGCTCATTTTTGTACTAGTGTTGTAATAAGGTTTTGACCTTTAATCTCGTTAGTTAACACTTTTAGTGTTAAGTGGTAGGAGTATATAATGTTGTATGTTTGATTTGTAAGCTTTTCCCACATTTTACCGAATACACATTCTGAAAGCTTCATCATCCATCTCCTTTATCTCTCAATCTCACACACTCAATACACCAAGAACACACACACTTAAGCTTCAATCTCACTCAAATCTCAATGGATTAGCTTGATTTCATTGTAATTACATCTCTCATTTGGTATCAGAGCAAAAACTCTCTGTGAGTGGATCCAAATTCAAGCTAAATCGATCAAGATCTGGAAAAATGAAGAAAAAGTTTGTTCGTGAGCTGTGAAATTAATGTTGTAAATTTTTGTTTCGAATTGAAGATTTTATTGAAGAATCATGTTTCTCCAGTGATTCTAATCAGAATAGAATCAAGTTTCAGTCAAATCCGTCAACAAATCATCTCAATTTCGTGATTTTTGTGAAAAAAATGAAAAACTCAAAATATTGAATGTCATTTGCAAAATTCGATTTGATTTTTATGGATTGAAGCATATTATTGGATTCGATTGTTAGAAAAGCAAATTCAAGCAGATTGTGATTGGAATCACCGAATTTGATCAAGTATTAAGCAAGATTGAATAAAAAAGGTGAGTTTTTGTGCTATCCGTCGAAGTGTTCGACCTTAAGAACACGATGAAGAAGTTCGGCAGGAATAGTTCGACCTAAGAAGTTCGGCCCAAGAAGTTCGGCCCGAACTGTTAGAAATCTTCAGCCCAAGTAAGTTGTTCGGCCAGAACTTAATTCATTCATAATCCTCGGCCCAATCACTTGTTCGGCCCGAAAACCAAAATCACAATAATCCTCGGCCCAATCACTATTTCGGCCCCAAGACTTTAAGTCTAACATGTTCGGCTACACTGTTTGATCACCAATCTTCGGCGACTAAAAATCTGATTGAATTCAACAATTTGCAAATCATTTAAACAATCTTAATCAATTTGATCGATCGATACCTTCAAAATCTGATCGATTTCCAACTGTTCAAAATCAACGGCTCGACATAAGATCAAAATCAAATCAACATCACAGAAATCAAACAAACTTAAAGAGTTCGGCTTCAAATCAAACACGACTTCTGATCCAGAATTCAGTTTGATTTCTCGTTAACAGAATTCGGTTTTCAATCCAGTGCTTCAAATCAATTTGATTTCAATATCGATATCAATTCCTATGATTGATTTCAGTTTTTGACCTACGTGCTTCGTTAAACTTTGACTGATTTTGTTAAACTTCGACACAAACAGCAATTGTTCGGCTTCGTCCAATTTCATTGAAAATCCCGACTAACAAACAGCAATTATTCGTTCTGGTGTTCTTCCAATTGTTCGACCAAATTTGTTCGGCCGACTCGTATTATATTTGTTCGATCAGATAAGGTCTAGATCACATCCATATCCACGAACTTATTCAAGCCCAAATTATTTTTAAGCCCAATAAATCCAAATTCAAGATTAAACAAAGTAAACGTTGTGAAGGTGGGCCCAGTTGCAAACCGATCTCAAATTCAAGATTAAACCAAAAACATTTATTAGCCCAACATTTTTAAAATCAAATACAAGTTGTGTCAATACAATACAATTTCAAAGTTTAATAAGCCCAATAACCAAATAATCAAATTACTTATTCTTTTAATTGTTGGTTCATATCAACTTTAAACCCTAAATCGAAAAACGCAAACAATATTTGTACAAATTCAGATCATTTCACAATGACTTCAAAAGACGCACTCTCGATCGGATCTGATCTCAAACCTCCCGTGTTATATCGAGGAGAATATCCACAGTGGAAGAAACGTTTTCTCCACTTTATCAGAAATCAGGAGCTACATGTTGAAATTCTGGAATCCCTTGAGCATGGAAATGCAGTATTTTATGAAGATGCTATTGCTGAGCCAGATGCTACTCCTGTAGTTATCAGTGGAAAACGTCGTATTCCTCCTGCTGAATATTCAGTACAACAAGCTCGAAGGGCCAAAGCTGATGTACAGTCATATTCTTTTATGCTTCAAGGCTTACCAAATGACATCTACAACAGTTTAGATAGTCTTGAAACTGGCAAAGAGCTGTGGGATGAGATCAGGAAACAAATGGAGGGTACAGTGTTAGGCAACAAGGCTAAGATGGTTACTACCCTAAATTCTTATCAATCACTCAAAGCTATAAATGGAGAAGACTTGGAAAGTACATATCACAGATATTGTACATTGATGAATGAACTTCGCAAAAACCACTTGCTAAAGAAAATCTGGAGCTGAATATCAAATTCATTCATAGTCTGTTACCAGAATGGGAAATCTTTGGGAATAGTGCCATGCAGCACAAAGATCTCAGTCTCATTGATATTCATGAACTCTATGAATATGTAACGCCTTGAATTTTCCTGTATTAAATTATATTACTTTTTATTAAATAAATTATGTGATATTCATTTATTTGATATTTATATGTGTTATGTGCCATTATGTGTATTCAATGCGAGTAATTTAACTACATAGTGTTCCATTTAATGACAAGAGGGTCATTGAAACCGCGTATAATTAATCACGAGGATTAATTAATAATAACTAGAGTGTTATAAAATTTGTGAGTAATTATCTACGAGTTAATTAGATAGCGTTGTGACATCTTATCATGAGAATGAGTGTCGGGTTTGAGTTTTGAGAGGCCGGCCGAGAGGCCAAGGCTTCTTTAATCGTTCCGTTTTATGCTGAGTCCCTGAGTTCGAGCCCAACCTTTTTGGCCATCCTATGTTCGGCTGAAATTAGCATGACACAAAGCCCACCCACGTGTAATTAATCATTGGACCATTGGAATTGAGGCTTAAGGCCTTTAGTGGCTAAATATTTAAATAAGATAAACCCTACTACCTCTCATTTATTTCGTGACTTCCCTGACCGACAACCCATCTTCCTCTCCATCGCATAATTCTGCAATCAACCTAGCTGCCATCTTTCTTCTGTTCCTCGTGAACTTTGGTGTGAGAAGTGAGGCCAAGCAACTAGACGCAGGTTCAACTTGGAGGTTCCAACCGCCGATCTTTTTCTCTTGTTTTCTTTTCACCCGATTAATAATTTGTTGGGTTATTTCGTTGTGTTGTTTTGTGGGTGGAATCTGCGAACGAGTAGGTGTTTACAGCCAAGGATTTACCGAGATCATTCCGCACTCCTTGTTGTTCTAACTGTCTATCGCCACCGGTAATACCCTCTTTGTTTGCTTGTTCATGTTAATCGTTTTTCCAATTCTAACAGTATATTGGGTTGTTCGTATCTGAGCAGCAGCAGCAACCTCGATCGAGTCAAGCCTTTTCCCCGATTATTGTCGTCCTTTTCAGAACAGTAGCCAAGTCTCCCCGAGTTCTCATCCGGTAATGCTTTTTCCCCTTGTTTCGTGACAATTCTTTTGGTTTCTTTGATTCTGATTCTGTTTGTACTTAGTGGTGTTGTGTGTAATTTCGAGCAGTCAAACTAGCAAGTAATCAAGCAGTGGTCGAGTGGAGCAATTGAAATTCCAAGCAATATTAATTGGCGAGCAGAATGTTGAGCAAACCCATCTTGTTCGAGTAGGATTGTGCGAGACTTGCGGTAGTTTTCTTTCCCTGGTTTACTTCGTTTAATTAACCCTTGTGATGTCGATTTCTTAATTCCATATTGCAATCGTGGTAATTATCCCGATGTGACGTTGCTTTTGTTTTTGTCGGTTCCTTTGAGTTTCTTCAAGAAAGAATTAAATTAAAACTTCAGATTGTGGATCCTCGATTTGCGTGAAGGTGTTATTCAAATGCAACAAATTCATAGTTTTCTTTTGCTGAGTTCGATTATTTTAAAACAAAATAAAAACCAGCCTTTCTTTAATTTATGTCGTTTTGAGCTAATTGCCAGTCAAGTTCTTGGTGGTTTAAGTATTCAATCCGGTCTAGTTGTCTATGTGATGGTTTGTTGTTCTCGAGTTTTGGAAGTTCTAGTTCCTAAAATATGAGTCACTGAAATTCATGAGTGTCGGGTGTAGCGGGTTGGGTAAAAATCTTTTGTTAATATCTAAACGTTTTATCAACCGAAAATCGGAAACCGAGCCCGTAGGGTTCTTGGTTTCCTAAAATGAAATATATTTTTAAATAAAGATACTAGATTAATGGTAAATATGTTTCTGAGATTAAAAGTGCCTCGGGAATAGACGAGTGATGTAGGGATTCAAAACAAGTTTTATAAGTTAACATTTTTGGCAGAATCTGCCCTCTTGTTCTAAGGGATTTTTGATGTGCTTAAAATGGTCTTTAGGGTTTTTGGCCCGTCCTGGGACCTTGTTTTCTGAGTTAGCTTTTCAACGCCGCAACCCTCTCGTCAACCCAAATTGCGGTTTAAAAGTTGTATCAGTTTTAATACGCTGCTGTTAGGAAAATGACGTGTGCGACATGTCTGTCTTGCGACACTGTTTTGAGGCCCTTAGAATCTGTTTTGGCCAGTGACCGTCTCACAACGAATTGTAGTTCTGATTGTCTATTTTATACAGTAAAAATATGGAAACAATCTAGCGAGCTGTTTAGGAGTAATAGCAGTTCCCGTGAGACCGACGGGTGCTTCTAGTTTTTCTAAATTGAGTCCTTGGAATGGATTGTAATTCGGGTTTCATTTTTATGCTTTTAGGATCGTCTAGGAATAACCGAGCAGCGCCTTAGAGTATTGAGGATCCTTTGGAGCTTACATTTTCTCGAGGTGAGTATTCTCACCGTGTATTCAGTTTTAACGTTGTACATGCATGACTTATGTGTTACATTTCTTGCACCATAATTGTTATCTGAGTTTGATCTGTTATCTGAGTTTGATCTGTTATCTGAGTTGATATATTATCTGAGTATCTGAGCATTTGTTGATTTATTTTGATCTGAGACATTGTGCCTGGGTAACCGAGCTCGGCACAGGGTCATTCTGTGCTACTACTTGCTAGGGCAATCTGAGATAATTATGTTAAAGAGATAATAAAACATAATAACACACATCTGAGTTTTGGCTATATGCCTATCTTGGGATCACCTCCCGTCTGAGTTTTTGGGATTATTCCCGTCTGAGTTTTGGGATCACTCCCGTCTGAGTTTTGGCTTACGCCTATCTGAGGTGTGAGGAGGGGCGAGGTTGATCTCTCGTCCCAAATCACACAAGCGCGCTATATAAATTAAAATCTGAGTAATAAAATCTGAGAAATAAATCTGAGTAATTAATCGAGTAGATTCTGAGTAGGAGTACACCGATGTGCCCTCATGTGTTGTATGTTATGATTGTATGCATTTTGAGATTATTCACTCAGCTTCCCAGCTGACCCAAACTTTCCCCCACATTGTTTCAGGTACCAGCAAAGGAAAGGAGAAGGTGGACGGTTGACCGCTGTATCTTTTCATTACTGATGTGGACAACATTTAATATTTTTAAAACACTTTATTTTATTTTAACTATTTCCGCATTAAATACGTTTTAAATGTTAAATATTTATATCTGAGACTTATTTATGTGACCTTTTGATGATAATTTTGTTTTCAAAAAAAAATTTAAAAATCTTGTAAATTTTAGGGTGTTACAGAATATTTGCACCAAAATGAACCTATGGTTAAAAACATAGTGAAAACTAAACAAGAGACTGATGATACTCTAGCCCTACTCACCAAACAACATCATTTGTATGCATCTGCAACAAAAATGAAAGAAAGTGTTGAAATACCAATGACGTCTACAACTGATGATTTGCAAAAAGAACTCGAAGATGTACTTCAAGCAATGTCACTTATTTCAAATTATGAGAAGAAGTACTACAAGAAACCAACAAACAACAACTTAAGAACGTCCTCAAACTTTAAATATGCTCCATCTGCTTCAGCAACTAACAACACAACTGATAAACAATCTCTTACACCACTGGATCCAATGAAAAAATGTTACAACTGTGGTGTTGCTGGTCATTACTCACGCGACTGCAAGAAACCCAAAGTCCGTGATTCGGAATACTTTAAACGAAAGATGCTCATGGCTAAATAGAGGCTGGAAAGGTGTTGTTAGCTGAAGACCTTAGTTGGATGGAAGATTCGTAACCGCAAGACGAAGAACATTCAGCCAACCTGTGTTTGATGGCGAGAGAAAATGAAGAGGTTGCTGATCGTATTAATGAACTCGATGAGGATGGCAAGGTACACACTTCTCTTCTCTCAAATGATAATACTTCCAATAATTCTGATATTTGTCTTATCCAAACTCAGATGTCTCAAATAGAATTATTAACCCAAAAACTTTTAGACGAAACAAGTTTAAATGATCAACTTAAAGATCATTTAAATATTTTAGAAAATCAAAATAAACAAAATGCTCATCTAGGTGAGAAACTTGTTCATCATATTCAACAAACTGAAATTTTTAAACAAGAGAATCTAGAGTTACAAAGTCAAATATCAGAATTACAAGCTAAATTTGATCACAATCACAAATTATACACAAAAACATGGCATGAATATCAATATAATAAAAATGCGTTGGCACGAAAACAACAAGATTTTGATGACAATGAAAAACAATTTAAATCTTAAAACTCACAAATCAAAGAATTAACTAAAAATATTCATGAACAAAAGATAAATTCATTAAATGAAATGAAAACCAAACAAAATATCATAAACACACTCAAGCATGAAACAAATAAATTGAATTCCCATATTATACATCTTGAGGAGTTAATTGTCAAAAGAGGGCACACTGATCAAACCATTCATCTTAACAAGCCCAAAGATTTTAAATATTTTAATTCAAGAGAAGGGCTCGGTGCTGACAATCCTGAATATATTAAGACTGCATGCAAAATGGTTCCTACCTTATATGATTCAAGATACATGCATCATGGAATCTCACAAAGATTTGTTCGAATAACTGATGAGGAAGAAGAAACAGAGACTTTCAATAGAGCTAGAAAGGAGAATGTCCAAATTAGTTTTAATTACACTGAATTAAATAAAACATATAAAACTAAAAAGGCTCAATTTGAAAATAATGATTATTTTCCAATTATAACACCTGACAAATTTGAGATAAAAGGTATGCTGTCCTTCAACAGAAAATAACACCAAAGATTTATGTTCCGTCTCTCATTCTTGAAAAGAAAATTTACCAACTGGAAAATGAAATCGATGAAACTCATAAGGCTTTTGACAAAGAAAAACCTGATCTACAAACTAAAATACATGAATTAGAAGATAAAATTGTAGCAATCAAATCTATTTCTAATGAACAGATTTCTAATCAAAAGGCTTCTTCAAAACCAACGTCTCAAAATGTCAATTCTTCTTCTCCTAAAACTCCAATTCTTTTAAGATGAGATTCTAATTCCCCTGTTTCAAATTTTTCAGATCGAAATTTAAAATCCAAGCTTAAGAAGCCAGTGCAAGGAGGAATGCAAGAAGTTAAGCAGTCTAAGAAGTCTAATTCGACTAAGTCTAGTATGCTTAAGTCCACAGAGCTTAAGAAGTCTAGATCTCCTTCGTTTTTAGCTTCTTCTTTTTCTAATTCAAATAAATGTAATAACTCAACAAAGTTTATTTCTCCTGCTACACGTTATGGTATTGTGTATGATTCTGCAATTTATCGTCCTGTTAATTTTGCTGTTAATGGTGTGAATTTGGTTGTGAAAATAGATAAAAATGGAAACAAAGTTTATTTTGACAGAAAAACTGATCAACCAATTTCTCAATATGATACACGATATTTTGTTAGAAAAGATGCTCCATGTGGTCCTCGACATGATGTATTGCATAAAAATGGTTCAGTCATTCATTCATGCGCAATTTGTTATCCAGGACCCTGCAAAACAATGCTTGCTCAATCTTAAAAATCTCAAACTACACGTTCTTCATCTAAATCCTCAAAATCCGTTTATCGTGTAGTTTCAGCACCTAAAACTTCAAAATCTGATTCTCGAGTAATTTCTACACATAAATCGCCAAAATCTGTTTATCGCGTTGTGTCTGCACCTAAATCGACAAATTCTGGTTTCTCAACTCCGTCTCATAAACTAAATCAACAATCATCCAAGTTTGTTAAATATAAATGGATTCAAAATGAACAATCAAACTTGATTTTAATTTCTCCAGAGAAATCCCTAAAATGGTCTATCAAATTAACAAACGATGAATGCCTCCTTGCAGTTCTCCAGTTCTCTAAATAAATTCCTTCTTAAAATTTTTCATAAGACATATATTACTAATCGTTCCGGACCCATAACTGATTGGGTACCACATTTTTATTTGTCTTATGTAGAATGTTTGGTATCTTGATTCTGGTTGTTCCCGCCACATGACCGGAAATAAAAAATTATTAACAAATTTAAGAGACAAATATTTGGGAACTATTCAGTTTGGAAATGACCATTTAGCTGCCATAATGGGTATTGGAGATATAATTCGAAAAAATTTAATCATCCGGAATGTGACCTATGTTGAAGATCTTGCTCATAATCTTTTTAGTATTGGTCATTCTGTGATAAAACATTGGAAGTTAATTTTCGAACAAAGAAATGTGTTGTTCGCACATATGAAGGTGAAGAACTTCTGACCGAAACTCGTGAGACGAATCTTTTTACAATTAATTTGGACGAAGTGACCCCACTTGACGAAGTGTGTTTAATGTCAACGGCGTCTTCAAATGAATCATGGTTATGGCACCGTCGTCTTTCTCATCTTAATTTCAAATCAATTAACAAATTGGTTAAAGGTGGTCATGTAGCTGGTCTTCCAGATGTCAAATTTGCTAAAGATCATCTCTGTTCGTCTTGCGAATTGGGCAAAATGACAAAGAAACATCATAAATCCAAACCAGTTCGAAGTACTTCAAAACCGCTTGAATTACTTCATATGGATTTATGTGGCCCAATGAGCGTTCAAACCATGGCTGGTAAACGCTATGTGTTGGTTATTGTTGATGATTACTCACGTTATACATGGGTGTATTTTTTACGAACAAAAGATGAAGCTGCTGAGAACATCATTGCCTTCATCAAGAAAACTCAGACAAATTTGGAACTCAAAGTTCATGCCATTCGTACTGATAATGGGACTGAATTTAAAAAATCAAACTTTAGATTCTTTCCTTGAATCAGTTGGTATTTCTCATCAATTTCCCGCTGCCCGAACTCCTCAACAAAATGGGGTCGTTGAACGACGAAATCGTACTTTAGTTGAAGCTGCTCGTACCATGCTTTCATTTTCGAAACTCCCATTATCTCTTTGGGCTGAAGCTATTAGTACAGCATGTTTCACTCAAAATCGTTCCATCATCAAGAAAACCTACAACAAAACTCCATATGAACTCATCAATAACCGAATTCCAAATGTCAAATTTTTCCATATTTTTGGGAGTCGATGCTTCATTTTGAATGATAAAGACAAATTAAATAAATTTGAAGCTAAAGCTAATGAAGGAGTTTTTGTCGGATATTCACGAGAATCTGCATCATTCAGAATATATAATCGATTGAAACGGACGGTTAGAGAAAGTGTCAATGTTAACTTTGATGAAACTTTTCCAATAGATTCATTAACTACAAATGTTGAAATTCCTCCACCTTCGTCATCGCCCTCCACATCTCAAAATGATTTATATGTCTTGTTTGAAAAGTTTTATGATGATTATCATAACATTCGACATACTTTACTTGAGGAGGTTGGCGTTCCATTTCCATCCGTCGCCGATGTTCAATCTAATACTGTGCCTGAAGTACAAAATTCAAGTTCAACTGATTCTCCATCTCCTACTTCTGCTGCACCAACTAACAATTTTTCTCCTTCACATTCAGTTTCATCTTTGGAAACTCCATCTTCACCGGAAGATTCCCCACCTTTGCAAACTCAATCACCTCTGGGTGATTCCCCGCTTTCTGGAAATGCTGCAAATCCTTTAGATTTATCTTTAGTTCCAGCACAAACTCCACCTTCTGGTCAAACTGCTACTTCTTTAGATTTACCTTTAGTACCAGTACAACCTCCACCATTTGATTGATTTCTCTAAATTCAACGTTAAACGAGTAGATCCTCCACCTTCTACATCAAATGTTCAAACTGCACTAATCCCTCATCCTGAATTCACTGATAACTCAAATATAATTCCAGGTCAACTTCCACTTCCTCATTCCCTTAAATGGACAAGAGAGCATCCTTCGCATCAAATAATCGGTGATCCTGACTCTTCTGTTCAAACCCGAAGAGCTACTGCTGACGAATGTCAATATTCTTCTTTTCTAAGCTCTATTGAACCTAAGAAAGTTAGTGAAGCTCTCTTAGACCCAGACTGGATCCTTGCTATGCAAGAAGAAATCAATCAATTTGAACATTTAAAAGTTTGGCGTCTGGTTCTGAAACCACCTGGGAAATATGTTATTGGTACGAAGTGGATTTTCAAGAACAAAAAGGATGAAAATGGGATAGTTATTCGTAATAAAGCTCGTCTCATTGCGAAAGGATATGCACAACAGGAGGGTATTGACTTTGAAGGAACGTTTGCTCCTGTTGCCCGAATATAAGCCATTCGAATATTTTTAGCATATGCAGCACATAAGAATTTCACAATATATCAAATGGATGTCAAAACTGCATTTTTAAATGGTATTCTAAATGAAGAAGTGTTCATTTATCAACCTGAAGGTTTTGTAGATCCAAATTTTCCTAATCATGTGTATATTCTCGACAAAGCTTTGTATGGTTTAAAACAAGCTCCCCGCGCGTGGTATGATGTGCTCTCTAAATTTTTAGTTGATTCTGGTTTTTCAAAAGGAAAAATCGATACAAATCTTTTCATCAAACGACAAGGGGAAGATATAGTTCTCATTCAAATTTATGTCGATGATATCATTTTTGGTTCTACAAATCCCAAATACTGCAAAAAGTTCTCTGATCTTATGGTTAAACGTTTTGAGATGAGTATGATGGGTGAAATGAATTTATTTCTTGGTCTTCAAGTTCGCCAATTACCTACCGGGATCTTCATCAATCAATCCAAGTATATCACTGATCTCTTGAAGAAATATCTCATGGATGATTGTAAACCAATACCGACGCCGATGTCGCCTGGTTCTAAATTACATGCTGATCCTGATGGCAAACTTGTTGATGTTACAAATTATCGGGGGATGATCGGATCTTTATTATATCTTACTTCGAGTCGACCAGACATTATGTTCTCTACTTGCATATGTGCTCGGTATCAGGTTGCTCCTAAAGAATCACATCTTCAAGCAGTCAAACGTATATTTCATTATCTGAAGGGTACTCAAGATCTTGGTCTCTAGTATCCTAAAGAAACTTCTTTTGACTTGATCGCATTCTCTGATGCTGACCATGCTGGATGTATGCTGGATCGCAAGAGTACATCTGGAAGTGTCCAATTTCTGGGAGATAAATTGGTGAGTTGGTCTTCACGAAAGCAAAATTGCGTATCTCTTTCAACTGCAAAAGCAGAATACGTTGCTGCTGCAAGCTGCTTATCCCAGGTAATTTGGATGCAATCACAATTAAAAGATTATGGCTTTTTATACAGCCGTATTCCTTTATATTGTGATTCCCGAAGTGCAAATGCAATTTCATGCAATCCTGTTCAACATTCCAAAACTAAACATATTGATCTTCGATATCATTTTATAAAGGATCATGTTGAACAAGGTAATGTGGAATTGTACTTCGTTTCCACGGACTATCAATTAGCTGATTTATTTACCAAGGCTTTAGACGAAAAACGTTTTAACTTTCTTGTGTCTGAACTTGGTATGCTAAATCTCAAAGCTTAACCCGTTTTTATTTGTTACAAATAACAATGGCTTTCAAACACATTAGTTTGAAACCCGCTCTTAACCAGTTTTACACATAAATGTAAAAACTCTTTCCCACCCCTCTTAAACTGTATATTTTTCATTACCTTTATTTTGTCGATGGGGAGAATTATTAATTCAAGGGGGAGAATTAGTATTTCCAGGGGGAGAAACTTTCTTATATCAATACTTTTATACCCGTTTGAATTTTTTTAATGATACATTTTTTTTTTATCAAACGACAATACCTTCCCATGGTTTGCCAGAACCAGCCTTACCTTCCAAGGGAAAAAAAAATTTTAGCCAAACGACAATACCTTCCCATGGTTTATCAAACGACAATACCTTCCCATGGTAAATGTGAGGGTATCAGTCTAGGGTATAGATTTAGGTGAGTGCAAGGTGATGTGAAAACATGATAATATCAAGAAACACACCTTTGAGTGCATCCAAACCGTTCTTAAACCGGGCAACCTCACAAATTTGTGATCATTCATGTGTTGAATGATTCACCAGACTTAACTGGCCCAGTCAATCATTTGCATTCCACCACCAATTACTCAGATTCCTCTCAAAAGGAATTTGTTTCAATTCATCAGGGGACGTAGCACATAATCTATCGACTGCTCATTCGGAGTATGTTGATATTGAAATTATTAACCTTCTGCCCCGGGTTACGTCTTCAATTGAATGCACAATGTGTCTAGATCTCACCGACAAATATTTCCAATATAGGACACATACACTATTGAATATGAATCTCCGTGTATTCATCGGAACACTCATAGTGGCATCACAATCTGGTGCTTCACGAAGATTGAGTGGAAATCCTGCTAGAGCTAAAATCGCGCCAACTCTAAAAGCAGGTCACACATTTGAATCAACGGTTATGCAAACGACTACCGATTCATACAGTGTGTTAACAGATACTCTATGTGAGTCCGGTATTACCTAATTTGTTCAAGTTGCTGTGCCTAAACTTTTCCATCTTAAAGGCAACAACTTATGCCGGAAACACATACATATTCCGATGAAAAATCCATGTTATTCATACAAAGTAACATCATAAATGCTGATAAATTGCACATGAGCATCATAGTTCACTCTCAAATTACTCCTATGATCTGCTATAACCGGCATGATCTTCCCCAGGAGCCACCTACAATATAGGACAAAATGTAAGGGTACATAGGTCTAGGTGAGCAGAATCAAGCATCACGGGATCTTGATTGGGGTGCGCTGAGATAAAATTTGAGATGGGGAATGTAGTATGGGGCGCAATTCAGCTAAACATGGTAAAATTAAATGAGGGAGTAGTCGAAAAATGAAATAGTAAGCTTGAGTGACGAGGGTGTGACAGGGTTAAAGAAAATGAAAAACCCTTACCAAACTGATTAAAAGCCAGGTTGCCACGTCTCTATCAGATTGCATGTGTTGCTCTCTGATATTGAAATAGACATCATGGACCCAGTGATGCAATGCACAACCCCCCCCCCCCAGCCACTCAAGTATTTCTTAAAAAGTACTTGTTTCATTTCCACGGAGACTATCTCATATGCTATCGACATCTCACTTGGAGATTGTTGATATTGAAACAGAGGACAAGCCTCTTCAGTCCTCGCCTTCGTTTGTCCACTAATTGACTCTAGAACCGAAATACACTTTTAGGACACAGGCAAAATATCAAGCATATCTTTGTGATATAGCCGGAACATTCATAGTGATACAAAAAATTATTGGTATTCCATGATGATCGAATGGAAATCCTACCAGTGATAACATCTAAGCCAACACTGAGCGTAGGTCACACAATTTGTGTAACTGTTGTGTTAACGGGTAATCTATGTGATCCCGGTTTCCCTGTTCGATTCCATGTACATTTTTGATGACTGTACTCCATCGCTATCAACAACAGTCGTGATATCAGATATTACACACGATACCGTTCTTTCATGTCATCTTTAACGGTCATTGAGATTAAACGATAAAAGATTTGATCGTATTTCTTCAAACTCAACAACGATCTGGGTTTATCTATTAATATGTGTTATATATTGATTCATTCAAAATATGAATATATCATTATTCAACACATTTAAGTCCTTGAGCTTCGAAGATTCTTTCTAATTCCAACTCGAAGAACTTAATATTTTACATGATGATTCCGATAAATCTTGATCATCATGAGGGGGAGAAAATATTATAGAAGTTCTTATTATAAAGATACATTTAGAAGATAGAATATATGAGCTCAGTTTACTCTGCATTGAAAAGACATATGCACCGGTTAAGGGGGAGTAAACAAGAAACCGAAGATTAGGTAAGAAATAATTGTTTGTTTGAGGGGGAGCGTAAACTTCATCAAACATTTTTCCCTAACAACAATTATCAATAATCACAAATCGACAATGCCACAACTTCAACAAAAGACTTCCGCTACAAAACAACTCTATCTATGGGTCTACATTTTCGTCGATTTACGTTTGTGAAAAAGAAGAAACCGAGACATTCACAGAAATGTCAAAACTACAAATTCTCATCCATTTCCATCCGAAATTTAACTGTTTAAATCATTTTTTCCAAATCCGTTCAAATCCATCCAAAAGCTTAACTGTTCAAATTTGTTGTTCATAACAAATACAAATTATCCACATTCATCCAAATATTAAATGTACATATCATTCTTTCCTACATACAAACTTACATACATACACATCTAAAACTTTGACTGACAAATCATTCAAAAACATTATCATTATATCCTCAATATAATCCTCTACCACAAAATTCCAAAAACAACCTCTCCATTATCTGAAAAACCAGTCAAAGCTTTACTTAATTGATATTCCATTTCCCAAAGTTTTCAAATCTTTAGTAAATCAGTTATAGGATTTCCTCACTCAAACATTATCAATGAAAAAACATATCCTCTTTGAGTATCTTAAACTTTCAGAATTCTGCAATGTTTTGTTCTTGAAATACAGAAAAACATTTTCTTGCCAAAGACAGATTATAAGAAGAATCTGAAGTCTGAAGACTGGGATGACGTATTAAAGATCAAAAAAGGGGAGATTGTTAGGACCAATTTTGTAATAAGATTTTGACCTTTAATCTCGTTAGTTAACACTTTTAGTGTTAAGCGGTAGGAGTATATAATGTTGTATGTTTGACTTGATTTGTAAGCTTTTCCCACATTTTACTGAATACACATTCTGAAAGCTTCATCATCCATCTCCTTTCTCTCTCAATCTCACACACTCAATACACCAAGAACACACACACTTAAGCTTCAATCTCACTCAAATCTCAATGGATTAGCTTGATTTCATTGTAATTACATCTCTCAGGAAACCACCTACAAAACCACAACTACACCTTCTAACGCCTAAATAAATACAAAAATAAAAAGCATTACTAACAAAGAACTAGTACTTGAAATCTACATCACCTTAGACTATAAGAGATATTCTTCCAAACGAAAAACAATGCAGACTTGTCTCAACTTATATCTGCATTTATTATCCACCTTGATTCATTTTATCGCTTCGTAATTGACTCGAGCAGATAACGACAACACAATGAAGTAGACGACGAAAGCTAGTAATTACTAGTACTTCCTCCGTATCAAAATAAGTGAATCAATTTGAAGTTCACGGTTTTTGAGGTAAAATAAGGTAATAGGAGATTAGTGAAATAAAATGTGTTAATTAGAATGGATGGGACCCAAATATAGGAAGATGACAAAAATGGATGGGTCCTCACATTTTTAATGATGTTTAAAGAGGGATAAGTAAGGATAATTAAATGAATAATTTTAAATATAAAAGCTTACCAAATAAGAAAAGTGATTCACTTATTTTGATACATCCATAAAAAAATGATTTACTTATTTTGATACGGAGGAGGTATATGATAGAAGTACTAAGGAAAAAAGTAAAGTAATTTAAATTGATGGGTGTGGGTTTCAAGAGAACTGCATCTATTTTGACTTTTGGAGACAGGGAGTGTAACTTTAGCGTGAGACACATTGTCTATTTGTCATATATTAATATATTTAATGCTTCCTCCGTATCTCTACTATATATATAATGCATTTAGTACCTTTCCTTAAATAGCAGCTTGAAAATTCAGCCAAATACTTGCCATTTTTAGAATTTGCTACTTTTACTAAAAAATATTGTCATAGAAAGGATTTGAACACACAACCTAAAGGTTACATAGCAACGCCCAAACCACTTGTGCTGGACTCCAGCTGCAATTTTAAAGCTAAACACAACTATATTAAAGGATAAACATGTGTCTCTTCATAATTGAGTGGGCTTCGGCCCTTTCCGCCTTCGTCTGTTATGAGTGTTGTCCGCCTCTTCAGCCAGCCAATCATTTGCTTCATCCGTCGAAATGCCCTCCTCGATCCCGCCATTGCATTCATAGAACCAAGGAGCATCATCGATTTAAGACACTTTCTTCAAACGCCCCCTCGATTCTGCAACTAGCCTCCCCGATTCTTCAAGCGAGTATCCATCTTCACCCTATAAATACACAACATCGATTTGAGTTATCTTAGAGTTTCATTCGAGCAGTATTTTTATTTTCAGGTATATCTTTTGGTTCTGTTTTTTTTTTTTTTTTGTATGTTTAATTTTCGTTTGAGCAGTATTTGAATCCTTACCCTAACTTACATCTATTTCAGTCGGTAATTTCGCTTCCAACAAAAAGCGACTGTTTCATCATCTATCCACGATCACAATCACCAATCGGTAGTTCGTAAGCTAACAGATGTGATTGCTTCCTTAATGTGAATATGGTTGTGCGGATGTTTCAACATCAACAAGAGTTTGACTGAAGAATATTTCTAATTTATCAGATAAGGTCTTCCCAGGGCTGTTTTTTGTATCTTTACGGTACATGAAATTATGAAGTTTGTTTTTTGGGTCAGAATGTTGATTTTGAATATTTATTTTCTTGTAAGCTTTTTAATAATTGTTATCTGGTTGTATATTTCATGTAAACTAATGTCGGTAGACAATGCAATTCATGCGTATATAATGAAACGAGGACTCTCCAGAAGTGGAAGTTTAAGAGAATGGCATACGGGTGCAATTTAAATTGTGTGTTAGAATTGAATCAAAATTTGTGTCATGATTCTACTGCTGTAGATATAAAAGATGGAATAGGTAAATATTTGAAAAGTTGGGCTGATCTTTAAAAATCTGGGCTTGGTGAATTTAAAATTGTTTTCATTATGTCGGAGGAATGTGTTATAAAAGGGTAAAAGCTTGACAAATCTGTGTTAGATGCTAATTGTATTGTGATTATAAAAGGGCAAGGTTAATCTCTTAACCTTTTGGTCTTGATGTAATTCAATTCTGACTATTATGAGATAATTTATTCCTTCTAAGGGCATGTTTGGCTAAGTTTTTGAAAAACATTTATTGATTTTTTGGAAAGCTAAAATCAAGAAGTAAGGCGATTCTTACTTTTTTATTTTGACTTTTTAAAAAGTCAATAAGTCAATAAACTTTTTTGAAAAGTTTAACCAAACATGCCCTAAGTTTAAATTATATTTAAAGATTAGAAAATTCTAAAATTTTGATGCATGGGGTTGATGAGTTGATATTAGAAAGATCAGTATGTTTATGAGCAATGCACCATACCAACCGGTCCACTAAATGAGAAGCTGATCTTGAGTGCAATTATATACATTAAATATTTACAATACCATTTAATAACTTACGTAATAAAAGTTCAATTCGTAAATCGTGGTGCCGTATTTGATGTGTAAAGAAACATAAAGTAGAAAAAGAAATACAAATGTATTTAAGAAACGAAAAAATCAAGGTATTTATGTCATTTTATATGGCTTAGAAATCAAATCTTCCACGACAATTTTGAGTTTATCAAAAATATACATCATACATTACTTGAACGTGCGACCTTTGCGTTATTAACGCAATCCCATAACCAAGTGAGCTACTAAATTATGTGCTCATTCCTTGACAAAAAATATATTTATTAATCCTTTAAACTTTAAAAATATGAAATTACTTACATCCACCACCTGCGACCACCACCACCACACAACATCGTCATTACCGCCACCTCCACCCACCAACTGGTCATTGCTAAATATTGTCGCTGGGTACCCGCCGCCGCATTGCGTGAGTACCCTGCTAGTCAAAATAAGTGACACACTTTCCATTTTTGGGTGTATCAAAATAAGTGACACATTTTGAAAACTTTCCTTATTTGGTAAAAATAGTGGGACCCATACCTACTAACTATCCACTTTAATAAAGTGAAATTACCCTTATACCCTTACTTTTACTTTTAAAACTCATTAATATCACTTTATTCAAGAAAAGTGGGACCCATTCTCCACTAACTATGTACTTTAATCTATTTTAACCTCTACTTTAATCTTTTACCTCAAAAAACATGTAAGCCAATTTGTGTCACTTATTTTGATACGGAGGAAGTAACAATTTTGATTTATTTATTATGCAAGGTTGGTAGATTAATAATATAGAATTTTAGTGGGAGTTGTGAGGTGCTGCCCATAACTTATAAGTTATACGTTTAAGTGTCATTCTGGACAAGATATGAGTAAATTAGGTGTTGTTAAGAAAAAAGAAATGTTAAAGTAAGAAGAAAGCGACACCTTATCTACTCTAATTGTTTACGATGAGACTTGAACTTATAACATGTATATGTCATAAGCAACATCCAAACTATATGTATATATTTAAGACTTGTTTAAAGAGTCATATAAAGAGTCATCCAGCTCAACTACTAGTGAAAGTAAATACTAAATACTAAATGTATAATGTTCGGATGATAGTGATCCATGTAACCAAAGGAGCCCATCACGCAACCTCTGAAAGTTGGATCATTCCCACTATAATGGATTTCCAATTTATGCTGCGTAAAAGTTGGATCGTGCCCAATATAATGGATTTCCATTATGCTGATTGCTGCGTACTTAAGAAATGTATACTCTCAAATTTGTACTTAAACCATGCAAACTGAAAATTAGATTTTATCTTTAAAAAATATAAAAAAAATTAGTTGTTATTAAATAAAAGAAATGATAATGACATGGTTAATATATTAAAATTTGTAAACCAATCAATAATTTAAGTCATAACTTCTCAATTAATAAAAATACAAACTACTAATTATTTTTCACATGTATCACTTAGGAGTTCGGATTATTACTCCTATTATACATTTATAGTACGAAAGATATTGTTCACTGAAATGGGATTGGTCAGCTTATTCTTTCATAATATATATTCCGAATATGTGAATTTATAAATAAATGTGTCTCATGTCAAATTGGCAAAGGCCCGGCCATAACAGGTAAGCCATCTGGGATCAATACCCAATAGCCCCTTTTAATTTTTAAAATTTGTATTTACTACCCTTTTTAATGCCTTGTGCTAAAATAGGCCACTGAAACTTTTTATACTTACAAAAGATGGCTAAACAACTATTAAAAATTTTATGAACTTATTAAATATAACTTATAATAATAATTAGAAAATACAAGATTAATAAAACCATAACGGAGTGCGGGCATCATAGTCCTCGTTATTAACAAAATTAAAAAGAGAGAAAAAACAAAACGTAGCTAAGTGTTAAACTTCCATAACTAGAATATATAATCAAAGAGAAATGACATAGATAGCTAATATTTATGTTTATTTAATGTTACTACTTACACACAGTGTCGCATATAATTCACTAATTTTCTTTTTTTTTTTATATAATCCTTTTATTTTAACACTTTGCCATACATTTTTTTGAAACGGCAAATTTAATCTACTCCTAATTACCACCTATGTTAATGACAGGATTTAAATTTCTGACCTCAAAATTAAGAGACAAATACTATATTGATAGGCTAAAGACTCTTTGATAACACTTTGCCATATATAAGTAAACAAATAGTACGTACTAATATTATTTTGAGATGATAAAAGAAAAATGATCAAAAGAAATATCACTTGCCTCTCTCAATTATGCCCTCTCTGCGATTGCGTAGATGAAGACCAGGATCACCTTTTCATGAATTGCTCGGTCTCCATACCTTTGCTGCTTGATTTAGGTAATTGGTGGAACATTGACTTATCAGGTTTTGACTCAATCAACGATCTGTTTGATTGGGTGGATGCGGCGTCCATGAAGGCGGAAGGGAAGAAAGGTTTTTCCAGTGTTTTGTATATCTTTTGTTGGCTCATATGGAGATATCGAAACGGAAAGGTGTTTCAGTCGCGGGATGCTCTCCGAATCTGCATCAAAGCCGGTTATCTTCAGGCTATTTCGTTTTTCTGGATTAGGCATATGACTCCTTGTAATTTGGCTAGTAGATGAGGTGATTGGTGTTTGGACCCTTTGTCTTGTTTTTAACTTCTGTTTTGTTTTGTTTGTCTAGCACCTTGCTAGTTTCGTTTTTATAAAATGCTTGCCTTAAAAAAAAAAAAAAGATTTACTATGAACACGTGGATCTTATATGTACATAAAAAAGTCGTTAGTTTATATCAAAGTATCAAACTGGGCCCATAAGAGTATATATTTACACTTTTACCACCAAAGAGTCAACCAAACTCCGTATCTTCGTCTTCGTCTTCGTCGTTTCTCTATAAAACGCAACACAGATCGATGAATCTTCGTCTATGTTAAACCTCTTTCGAACATATATAGATCGCCGAACCCTAATCTCCATTCGCAATCTCTACACTTCAATCACCGACCCCATTTTCTCTTTGTTTTCCCCCAATATGAACCCTGACGATGATCCACAGCCCGATTTCGATCCAGTTGCTCCGTCTGTACCCGTATCATACCCAATCAAAACACTAGAAGCCTTAAAACTCCGCACCTACTTCGATTCCTTCCATTTCCAGTTCAACAAAGCTTCGGTTCGTCTAAATTACAGCGATGTTGATGTTGCCGACGCCTCGTTGCCGAATCGACGGAGGATGATGGTGTGTCATGATATGGCGGGAGGGTATACTGATGACAGGTGGATTCAAGGAGGGGGTAATGCTGATGCGTATGCGATTTGGCATTGGTATTTGATGGATGTGTTTATCTATTTTTCACATAATTTGGTCACTTTGCCGCCTCCTTGTTGGGTCAATACTGCTCATAAGCATGGAGTCAAGGTCTATTTTCTAATTAATCGTTGACTTTCGATCAGTTGTTTTAATTTTGTAACGAACTGCAGGTATTGGGAACTTTTATAGTAGAATGGGATGAAGGAAGAGTAATAGCAGAGCAGTTTCTGGAAACAACTGCAACTGCTGAGATGTATGCTGAGCGTTTATCTGAGCTTGCTGCTGCATTGGGCTTCGATGGCTGGCTGGTAATCTTATATATGATTTGTGTATGATTGTGGTGATTAAGATAGATCATGGCTCTTGTGATTGAACCTTGTTTTTTTTAACGATTTTGGAGTGAAATTTGGTACTAAATTGAACTAATACCTTTGATTTTCTGAATTTTATCAAATTAAGAACTCATCTTAATCTTCAACAATTTGCTTAATCAACCTCTGATTTGGATCTAATCTGATTAAAATGTTCCTCTGATGCCAATAGTGAATGCAAAATCTATGTAATATTCATGATTTGTTGAGTTAGCAAGAGTTGATTATGAATCTAGAGAGAGTGTTAAGAGCTTTTAGAGTTTTGACAGATAAATATGGAGGTAAATTTGGACATTGGAAAGATTCCTATTTTAAAATATTTTATCAGCCATTTAACCGAGGTTATGCATTCTTCAGTGCCTGGATCTTTAATTATCTGGTAGGTGTTTAGAAATTTATTTTTCTTCCTAAAGTCTCAATTTTTATTTTATTAGCTGAAATGTGCTATTATGTAGGTATGACAGTGTTACAATTGAGGGCAACCTTGATTGGCAAGATCAATTAAATGACAAAAATAAGGCCTTTTTTGATATATGTGATGGCATATTTATGAACTATTCTTGGAAGGTATTCTGTAACTATTTTCCTTTTTTTATGATTATTCGTTCGATTATTTCTTATGGGATTTAATGTTTACAATGTAGGAAGATTATCCAAAGTTATCAGCTGCTGTTGCTGGTGACAGAAAGTTTGATGTTTATATGGGAATTGATGTTTTTGGTAGAGGCACTTATGGTGGTGGACAATGGACAGTATGTTGTTAATTAATTATTTTTCAAATTTTTTTTTTTTTAATATTTGTGAACTAGATTACATAAATTATCCCTATGGTTTCTATGAAATTATGGATTTAGTCCCTCGATCTCTTTATTACACGAATTTGATACGAACCGGTAAATAAGACAAAACAAATTGAATGATTTATTGATAATCCTGGTAATAGAGATCCAGGTATCTCCCTAAACAAAACAATAAACGACTAAACAAACAATAAACGACTAATTTTCTGAATTCTCTCCCTCACAAAGAAGACGGCTGAACCTTATTAATAGGATTCGGCCCAAACCCTAATCAAGACGTAAAAGGAAAACTAAATAAAATAATATCTCCTAAATTAATAGATAATACCTAATACTTAAATAATAGTTATCTCTATTATTTAGGAATAGGAACGTATCATTACTCCGCCCCAAAAAGCACACCTTGTCCTCAAGGTGTGGCTTGTGAATCTCAATCAATTTTGATTGAAGAAACCATTTCTGCTCCACTAGCTGCTGCCCCAGTTTTGTTTGTCGGTTCTAATGTAATTCCTTTACTCGTTTCATCAATCATAAGTGTCAATTTAATGACTTGATTTAAACCAACTGGTTGTAACACCCTGACTGAATTGCGAAGTTCGGTTTTTAATCCCTTGATAAATATTCCCTCTAATACTTGTTCAGAAATACCGACTAATTGTGCCGCCATTGATTCGAACTGACTTACGTATTCTCGGGCTGTACCCCCTTGAGTAAGGCTTAAAAATTGCTCGTGTAGGTTACCATCTTGGGACGGTTGAAATCGATCAAGTAACTTTGTTTTGAGGTCCTCCCAGGCGCGAAACGGTTCCCTCCGATCGCTCCAACGGTACCACGCCAAAGCAGGCCCTTCTATGCAAATCACGGCTGCTCTTAAACGGTCACCTGAGTGGGCTAGCTCGTGTACATCAAAAAATCGCTCGACTCGATAAATCCACCCGTACGCGTCTTCCCCGTCAAAGATAGGCATCTTTAACTTTCTTAATCGATGATCTTCCCCCGGGGTCCATCCGCGTTCAAACCCGTGACCCGGTGGTAGATTTTGCGTTGGTCGTTGGTTTCTATTGTTGCTAGATTCCCATGCTTGACCTGGTGGTAGTGGGAACCCTTGTGA
Source organism: Calendula officinalis (assembly GCA_963853835.1). Lineage (NCBI taxonomy): Eukaryota > Viridiplantae > Streptophyta > Magnoliopsida > Asterales > Asteraceae > Calendula > Calendula officinalis. Next base: position 26,004,768 of record OY970820.1, read on the forward strand.
ATCAAATCGCATACCCGAGAAGCTTGTATAGGCGGTCGACGGCTGGCTCGTAAATTGGGGGTATTGCATCTGGCCACTAACGTGTTGGGTCAGGGAATTATTAATTGGATATTGAGTAGTTGTTTGATGGTACATATGAGGTGGCAGGTTGTACTGATTCGTGGCGGGCGGTGTCGGGAACGAGAGCTGTGACAGTGTGGGTGTTGTAGTGTGGCTGGCCGGTGGCGGTGTTGTAGTGTGGCTGGCCGGCGGCGGCGGTGTTGCAGTGTGGCTGTGTGGCGGAATAGTGGTGGTTGGTACGGAGGTGGCGGGTGGCTGGAGGTTTTTTAGGAGCTGCAGTATTTCCGCAAACTGATTGTCTGCATCGATTTTATTTTTGTCAATTGATTCCTGCATACGATCCAAACGTTTCGATGCTTCTTCCTGGTAATTGGCCATCTCGGTTTTGAACTGAGATAACTCAGCCTCAACCTCGGCGACTTTCTTCAACATCTTGATTCAAACGATCTCACAGATGGCAGGATTGATCTCTCTGATACCAATTTGATACGAACCGGTAAATAAGACAAAACAAATTGAATGATTTATTGATAATCCTGGTAATAGAGATCCAGGTATCTCCCTAAACAAAACAATAAACGACTAAACAAACAATAAACGACTAATTTTCTGAATTCTCTCCCTCACAAAGAAGACGGCTGAACCTTATTAATAGGATTCGGCCCAAACCCTAATCAAGACGTAAAAGGAAAACTAAATAAAATAATATCTCCTAAATTAATAGATAATACCTAATACTTAAATAATAGTTATCTCTATTATTTAGGAATAGGAACGTATCAGAATAGTCCTTAATTCTGAAACCCGTAATGCTAATGGTCTCTAAAGCAAAAAAAAGCACCTACATTTGTAGGGACCGTTGATTTACAAGTTTTAAAATGAGGGATGAAATCTATAATTTCATACAAACCATAGGGATGATTTAGGTAACTAATGTAACTGTCATTGATCTTTTGCATATTAGACAAATGTGGCACTTGATGTTCTAAAGAAAGATGACGTGTCAGCAGCCATTTTTGCTCCTGGATGGGTTTACGAGACTAAACAACCCCCAGATTTTCAAACAGCTCAGGATCGGTATTACACTCCACTATCATTAAAATATCTTTTATTTTTATTTTTTCTATTTAAAATGACCAATTTGTATGTGATGTATTGTTAGGTGGTGGAACCTTGTTGAGAAATCATGGGGAATATCACAGAATTATCCTACAATTCTTCCATTCTACTCAAACTTTGATCGGGTACATAAAATAACAATTTTTTCCAACAAATAATATTTTTTAATTAATTGAATTATGTTTATTTAAAGTTCTTAATTTTTATTTTAGGGGTATGGTTACCATATATCTGTTGATGGAAGACTAGTATCAGATGCACCTTGGAACAATCTTTCAAATCAAAGCTATCAGGTACCCTGTTTTTATTATTTCTTTTAAAAAATAATAGTTGAATATTTTTATATGATTTTTATTAATTATTATCTTCCTTAACTTACATCTGACAGCCATTTCTTGAGTTTTCCGGAGACAATGCAACTGAAACAATTCAAGCATCTGTAGAGTAAGTCAAAACAATTCTTTTTTGACTTTTTTTTAATCCTAATTCTTTTTATTAAAAATTAATACAAAATTTATATAAACTTTTAGTTTTAAAGAATCATCTTATAGTGGAGGAGGGAGCATTACATTCAAAGGAGTCCTTGAAGATAATGCTTCTTTAACAATAAAAATCTTTCAAGGAAAACTTCTTCTGGGGAATTCGGCACTTCACTTTACATACTCTGTAAGCAATTATTATATCTTTTATATTATATTAAATTAAATTAATCATCATTTATAAATGGGCTAATACTTTCCGAAAAAGTTAGTTCTGGTCATTGTACTATTTTTTTTTTTGTTTATTAAGGTCATTCTACTTATGAAACCTGACAAAACGATGATGTGACCATTATTTATCTACGTGGAAAATATTAAGAAGATATAAAGTAGAGTTAATGTACTATGAGGTTATTGTACTTTCCAAAAAAAGTTCAATTTAGTCATTGTACTTTGCGAAAAAATTCTTAAATGATGGTTATAAACTGTTGTTAACAGGCTGTAAGTCACCCGGGTGACCTTAGTATAAATGTATAATAGTATAATGACATTAATAAACTAAAAAGGTACAATGACCAAATTTAACTTTTTCAGAAAATACGATGACCACTAAATGCATTAACCCTTTATAAATCTAACAATATTGAAGTATATAATATAAATTTAACATTTGTTTATAAAAACCAGGTAAAATCAGATGGGAACTCTAAGATTGGTCTTTCTCTTCGTTTTATTAACGACACAAATACGGAAAAAGAAACATCAGTTCTTCTCGCATCACAGGGAGACACTTTACTTACAAACGAACAATTTTCAAGTAAATTTAACATTGTGATAATGCCACGTCATCACAAAAAACTTGAAACATCACCCGAATGGGTTGTTCAAGAAAATAGCATCCTAATGGAAGGACACGCACTAACTGAAATTAGCGCTCTATGCTACAAATTAAATCCCAAAATCGATACCCTATCATTATCAGAATATAATTATAATGCAGTTCTCGGTCATATTTCTATTAATTCTTCTACAAATAACATGGTATTTCCACATGCCTCCGATTGGACTATTAATATCCAGAATGTCAATTTGACTACCGATTCTCAAGGAAATAATATTGTTTCTTTTAAAATTTTATGGACATTGAATAAAGGTGTTACTTCTGTATTTCCTAAGTACAACATTTATGTTGAAAATGATGCATCAAAAACATCATTGAAGTATTTGGGTGTAGCATTTGTGGAAGCTTATTATGTATCTGAACTTTTGGTCCCAAAAGGTGTTTCGGGTCTTAAGTTTATTATTCAAGCTTGCGGGTTCGATGGAGAAATTCAAGTACTTGTGGATTCTCCATTTCTTCGGTTGCATGTTGACGGTTTGTGGATTCTTGCGAAATAAAATGTAAGGCGTGATGATTTTTATTACCCGAATCGTGTATGTTGTATTTCTTGAGTTATAACTTATAGATAAGTCGTATAGAAATTATTGAACTTTTGACTATTTTGATAGCTGTAACCCTGTTTAATCATCAAATAAAACCACGGGGTGATTTAGGTTTTTCTGTATCGTATTCTAGAAAATTGCTAGACTTAGAATTTTCTAGCTATTTGTTAGTTAGGGTAGTTTGTTAAATGTAGTTGGAGAACTTGATAATTCTCATTTTACTAGTGATCAAATATATGGATCAATAATATAGCATTTCTAGTAAAAACAAAATATTTAATTGTAAAATTATTGAGTTTCAAACTCAAAGGTAGATTATGGTTGGTGGATATATATCTTTGAAATTGCAATATTATAAAACTCAACCAACAACACAAGATAACAATGGATACTATGTTTGCTATTAGCAGATAGATCTACTATACTAATCCCTTAACAAAGATGGTCCAAAATCAAAGCTAAACTACTAACAAACTTGGATTTTGCTAATGACAGTCCTTAGGGTTGTCACTAACATGCATAAAAAACTTGTACATTGATTAAAAAGTAATATTCTTAAAATTCAGAGGTCGTCTTTTGTGTATTTAGCATTTTCAACAAACTTTATGTCAGATTGAAAATCATGAAATTACAAACTAAAAACCGAATAAATTACATGATTTTAATTTTACATGGTTTTCGGTTCGATTCGAAATTTTCGGCCCATATGCTCACCTGTATTTTACACCTATAGAAAGATAATGTAAAGCAAAAACATATTCGTTTTAATTATATATCCCCCTACTTTTATAGGCATTCCGTGTATTTTTTAAAAAGTTAACTTTAGTTATCAAAAAGACATCCACCTAATTAGAAATCTACTATTATAATAAAACAAACCCTTTTATGACACATGACATCTTCTAAAACCTCTAATGCCACATGGCATCCTAAGAGACCACCTAATTTTTTAAATATTATTGCCTAATAAAATAAAAATAAAAAAATACGATATTTTATTTATATCTCTTATTTAATATTAGGTACATATATCTTTAGTTCAAAATAATTATGATTGATTAATATTATGTTGTATTAATATTAATACAACATAATATTAATATTCAACCAAATGATATACCAAAGACTCATAAAGTATCATTTAAAAATATAATACATTATAATTAATCTTTATTTGACTTGAGTAGCAGTCAAAACATAACTTTTTATTTATTTATTAATTTTGTTATTAGTGAATAAAATTAAAACTTTATTAGTAATCTTAACATATTTCACTTTAATTAGTATTTTGTTTGACTTGAGTAGTAGTCAAAACACACTTCAATATTTTTTTTTTATTTTTTTTTAGTGATAAAAGTAAGATGTTATTAGTAGTTATAACATAATTCACTATAAATTATATTAAACTTCTTGTCAAAACATAATCAATATTTTTATTGATTGTTTCTATTTTTTGGATTTGTAAATAAAAGTAAGAATTATTAATAGTCTTCACATAATTCACTATAAATATTATATATGTGTTTGACTTGAGTAGTTGTCAAAATACAATTCTCTATTCTTTTCTTCTTTTTTTTAAATTGATTTATCAGCGAATAAAATTAAGACTTTATTAATATTTAACTTTAAATAGTATTTTGTTTGACTTGATTAGTAGTCAAAACATAATTTATTATATAATTGCATTTTTTTTTAGTTTTTTGATTTTTCGAATTAGTGAAAAGAATTAAGATTTTTTTAGTAAATTTAATAGAAGATAAAAATAGTGATCTATTAAATAAACCATCATGTTGTTTTCAAAAAAGTATTTAGAAATTTGTTTTAGCATTTCTTATTTTTATTCAGTATTATTTTATTTTATTTAAACAATTTTCAATTATAATCATTTGTTTAATGTTATAATTTCACCTTTGATATTATATACTAGCTTCATAGCCCGCCCGCATGGGCGGGCATGCTTCGAAAAAATTAAACGAAAATACAAAAAAAAAAAAAAAACTTAAGAAATCATATAGTAATCTATTATTGAAATGATGATAAACGTGTTTTGATACATATCACAAATGGTATATAAAATTTAGAAATAAAATAAAACTTCTTTGTATACGATATTTGTTGTTGAGTTAGTGTAAGTCTCATCTTGATCGCAACAAATAACTTTTAATTATTTCTTGCTCTTAACTTTCATTAATTTTGAATGCATTTTAATTTGGAAATATCATAAAGGAGGAAATTTCACATTTCCTTTTGAATTCCGGAAATATTAACTGTATGGCTGCCTTGTGATATTTCTTAGAAACTTTAATGAAATTCCTATTTTAGAAAAATTCTTAATATCTTTACTATATTTTAAGAAATCAAATCGTTTGAATCTAAATTCTATTCAGATTTAAATTCATTTAATTTCTTGAAATTTTTTTTTAAATATAGTAAAGATTCTAATAGGAATTCCATCCATATATTTTAGAAATTCTATTCAAATTTAAATTTTGAAATCACAGAAATGACTAAAAGCCTCTTTCAGTCAGCATCACACGTCATCAAAAAGATCAATCAAGCGATGGGAATGGACATGACATCATGAAATTGTCATGATTAGCTCCGTATATAGGTGTTAGATTGTAATTTGGTTTGAAATTATATATATATATATTTAATGTAATTTATCTTTCTTAAAATTTATGTGATAATAATGAAAATGTTACCAAATTAATAAATAATGTTATATACTTGGTCTGATATTTACAGTCAATAAGAGTAGATATCTGAAACTTTCAAAACCAATAATTGAATTTTGTTGTATGTAGGAAATAATAAACAATACTCATTTTATTTAATTAGGAACATAATATTTGGGCGATCATACAAAATTTAGATCATTACATTTTTAAATAATAAAACTTTTGGTTCATAATATGTTTGAATTGAATCATAACATTGGTTTTTCAAAATTTCAAGACTATACTCATTTTGTAGAAAATTTAATTTTAAGAACTTTGACATTTTTAAAATTTTTTGTTTACAAAGAAAAAACAAAGTTATAATCAAAAAACGAAGTTGATGGATTTACAAAAATTACTATAATTAAATTATAGGTAGAGATAAGAACGGACCAATGGTACAATTCCACGTGGCATATTGGACCAATGGTAGAGCTTCAAACTGATGAGTTGTCATGCAAAAATCAAATGTAGGCTCATATATAGGAGAAAATTTTTAGTATTATTATTCCAATATAGCATATAATCAGTCTATAACATTATCAACTATTCAATAAATTAAATACCTTATAAAAATATTACTTCCTCCGATTCAAAATAAGTGATACACTTTAGGTTTTACGGTTTTTGAGGTAAAAGATTATAATGATGATAAATTAGATTAATTGGATGGTTAGTGAGTAAGGGGTCCCACACTTTTTGAATAAAGTGAGGTTAATGATGTTTAAAAGTAAAAATTAAGGGTAAATGGGTCATTTCACTTTATTAAAGTGGATAGTTAGTAAGTGAGGGTACCACCATTTTTTGCTAAATAAGGTAATTTTTTCAAAGTGTATCACTTATTTTGAATCACCCCAAAAAGGAAAGTGTATCACTTATTTTGAATCGGAGGAAGTATATAATTTCTTATTTAATATTTTATATTCTTACATATTTTATATCATATACTTATATATAAAAAAAATATTTCTATCGTATAAAAGTTAAGTTCAGAAAAATTATGACAATCCGTGATTTTTCACGGGTCATAATCTGTAACCTATCTATCTATCTATTATAATAAAAGAAGTTTTTTGAAATCCATGTGATATTTTCTAAGCCCTCCACTGCCACATGGCATCCATAGAGCCACAGAATTTATAATTTAAAATTTTGAAAATTACATAAATTTAAATTAAATATTAGACCATAATCTTTGCCATAGATAATTTGAAATATAATTACGTGTTAGTTCATTAATGATTATCACATTTGTAATAATGGTTTAAATAATCAAATTATCACATTATATACACAAAATTTGAATTATAATTACATATTGAATTAAAAATTCACTAATGATTATCACATTCGTAATTAAATTGGTGGGATTTTTTAAAACGACATTTGGGCCGGTTAAAAAAATAAAGATTGTGGTGGGTTGTAACAATCGTAAAGGTTATATGAATTAGCATTTGCAATAAAGCAAACGCAACAAGTAGCTGAAGTGGTTAACACGCACACCTAACTCCCAAATGGTCACGGGTTCGATTCCCGTAAACCGCGTTTTAAAATTATGGTGTCTTAAGTGTTAAGACATTTCCCAAAGTAGAAAGGGGAAATTAAGACCTTCCATTAGTGGTAAGCCTAAATACTTTATTATTAGTAAAGATAATCTTATATCTTCTCATGTTCATATAATTTGTAAGCTCCAATTCCCAAATTTGCATTTTAGAAGCATTATATATTTTCTAATCGTATATGTAATAATTATGCAATTAAAAATAATATTTGAATTCTATAATAGTTACGTTGAGCAAAACTTATGACCATCCGTGATTTTTCACGGGTCAGAACCTAGTATTAAAATAAATATTCGCTATACAATGTTACAAACAATGAGGACAAAAGAACGAGAATAATCTACAGGTACACCACAAGCCAGCCACGCGCCACCTCCCTTCACTCAATCTCATCCATCCACGTGTCATCCCATCCTGCGGCTACACGTCCACGTTGATTGGGTTATATATCCCACACTCGTCTTCTCCCTTATCACTCACTAAACTGTTATCTATTTCGCCTCTTTCGATTATCTCTCTCTAAACACTCTGTTCACCGGTCTTTCTCTCACTAGAATCATGCTTCTCAGAGCTCCTCCGACTATCTTTCTACGGAACGGTGTCTCTGACGGCGCCGGAGAGAGTTTCAGCGGTTCTATGCTCTCTTCTTCCTCTGTTCCCCGTCAATCGACAATCGTTTGTGCGGCGGCGAAAGGCGGTTCTTCGAATAATAGGCCGATTACAGGCGTTGTGTTTGAACCGTTTGAGGAGGTGAAAAAGGAGCTCAATCTTGTTCCTACAGTTCCTCAACAGTCTCTTGCTCGTCAAAAGTACGCTGATGAATCGGAAGCGGTCATTAACGAGCAGATCAAGTGAGTTTTTCACGATTTCATGTTTCAATTTGTTCTACCAGCTATTGATTTTGTTACCTGATATTGTATAAATTGACCGATCGTTGATTTTATGGTATAATTGATATACTCTGCTTGCTCCATAATTATTTGGTCGTGGAATTAAAACGTGAAATCAGACGCATGCTATGTGTTTGATGAAAGTATATAATCACGGTTCTTAGCTTTAATGGATCTAGGTTACTGTGTAAATGATATTAATATATTATCCTGTCGTTTTTTATTGTGATTTGACTTAATTTTAACCCGTTTCTAGTTATTGATGATGGTTGGTGACTTTATATATGCCTGTATTTTTTATGTATTTCTGATGATTGTTTTTTGTTCCTCTAGTGTTGAGTACAATGTGTCATATGTATACCATGCTATGTATGCATATTTTGATAGAGACAATGTTGCTCTCAAGGGATTAGCCAAGTAAGTTACTCCAATCATTTTCATTTCTATTATTAGTTTTGTACTTAAAGGTCTGTTTGATACGATTATGGTACATGAGAAATTGTAGGTTTTTCAAGGAGTCCAGTGAAGAAGAAAGGGAACATGCTGAGAAGTTTATGGAATACCAGGTGTTTGATAAATTTCCTAGCAGTCTTTGTAGTTAATATGTTATATGTTTGTAAACTTGGTGCATAGATTGTCTCATTTATATTGATAAATTAATAAATATCATATGTTTTCCGTACATCTTTTTAATATCAGAACAAACGTGGTGGGAAGGTGAAGTTACAATCCATTTTGATGCCATTGTCCGAGTTTGACCATGCAGAGAAAGGAGATGCACTTTATGGTATGCTCAATTCTGCATTATGATATATATGATTACTTAGGTTTGACATTTTCTCAACTATTATTTGATTTATCGATTGCAGCAATGGAGCTTGCATTGTCACTAGAGAAATTAACCAATGAGAAACTTCTACATGTCCATGCGGTATGTCATGCTTTTTGCATTTTTGTATATTTATGTTCACTGTAAATCAAAAAATAAGTTGAATGAAAAGTGAAATTTGATGTATTCAGGTAGCCACCAAGAACAATGATGTGCAATTAGCCGATTTTGTTGAAAGCGAGTTCTTGGGTGAACAGGTTGAGGCCATAAAAAAGATATCTGAATATGTGGCTCAGCTAAGAAGAGTAGGCAAAGGACATGGTAAATATATATTCATAACTTATTACTTAAAAATTACAATCCTAGCTGTCATCATCATCTACTATAAAGTTACTAAAAGTGGTAATTTTTCTTGAAATATTAGGAGTATGGCATTTTGACCAAATGCTGCTGAACGAAGGTGCTGCTGTTTAATCATACATGGAGGCTAGTTGTATGTATGTTTGTTTCATATGTTTTACGAATATTTGACTTTATTTCCTTTCAATGTTAGAACGCCAGTTTTGAGTTTAGGAGTCTGGTTATTTCGGTATTTGAATAAAAAAACATATAAAATATGGGTGTTTTATGTGTTAGTGGTTTAGCTTTCTAATGAAAAAATATGGCCACACATGATTTGAGTTTGATGGGAATAAAGAGAAGGAAAGCGAGTGTCAGATTAAACTAAACCGGTGTCCTTGTTCCATGGTGACAAGTAGAGGTGCATTTAAATCATCAGAATGAGACATATTATTCTAACTATCCATCCAATACGTGGCCTATATTTAATAGTTTTCACATTAAAAGTGAACTCATTACCACTCCACTAATATCATTATTTGTTATGTGGAATTTTCATTGTATGAATTTTTTCTTTAGTTGTGACAATAACTTAAGATAACAAGATCTTTTCAATGGGTCATCTACTCATTTATATAACAAAACGAAATTATTCACCCCCTTTAGGTAAAATAGTTCAATTTGTATCTTCCTTAGGAAATACGTAATTATTTAACATTTTCTTAGTAATTTATCCAAAAAAATAAGACATTGTATAAGCCATACCATTTGGCCATAAGTCACTTTAACTAGAGGTGCACAGACCAGATTAAAAAAATTAACCGAATATAAAACCTGATTGGATTCATTCACAGTTGGTCAAAACCGAATTGGATTAGAATCGGATTTAGATCGAAAACTTATAAACTAGATTGGGTTTGTTTGTTTGTACATTTGCCACACTAAAATAACTTGTAAATAGCCGAATGCAGTTATTATGAATATGATTTTCCCCGAACCAAATACACAATGAGTGAGAGGAGTTAGTAGGTGATACATTCAGCACACAATCTTTCACTGAGATATTTTGTGAATATATTGTCGACGAGTTCAACACCATCAACAGCCCGTCTAGCTCAGTTGGTAGAGCGCAAGGCTCTTAACCTTGTGGTCGTGGGTTCGAGCCCCACGGTGGGCGAATTATTTTTAGCTTTTTTTATTTTCATTTTTGATTTCCACACTTTTATCTATGATTCTAGCCGTTAAAATTTCATATCCACAGCACAGGCGTCATAATCTCAGACGCAGATAATCGACCCAACTTTTTGTACATCAAGACGCCACGTTACTTTTAACCATATTTTAAATCCATCAAGACCATTTACCGCGATTAAAGTTTCCAAACCCCCAAAGCATTCACACTTTCTGTCACTCTCTCCGATCACATTCCTCCGTCTCCTCAGATCTGAAACAGTACCGGAGCCACCGACAATGGCGATTTCTGTTCAAAGCCTCTTAAAAGAACGCAGGTATCCTTTCATCGCATCTCTCTTCCTCCTACTCCTATTCGTCGCCTTCTTCATCTTAACCACCAGCACTTCCCAACCGCCCGCTATCTACAACCTCCTTCAACCATCGGTCACGAATGTTGAACCTAGCACGCCGTCGCCGTCGCAGTTACAAGTAGTCGGTAATCAAAGTATTATTCCTATAGATCGTGATTCTGACGATAGTGGCGACGGTGAGGGTTTGCAATTCGAATGGAAGGTATGTCCGGGTCCTCTGGCGGTGGATTACATACCGTGTTTGGACAATTGGAAGGTGATTAAGTCCTTGAAATCGAGAAGGCATATGGAGCATCGAGAGCGACATTGCCCAAAACCTAACCCTCACTGTTTGATTCCGCTGCCTGATGGATACAAGCTGCCAGTTCCTTGGCCTAAAAGTAGGGACATGGTGAGATTGCTACTCTGGTAAGGTTTAATTCTACATTATACTTGAAAATAATTTTTTGAAATGTTGTCATTAGCAGTTATCCGGTTTATGTTATTCAACTAGGGTTATTTGTGATCGGAATATGATATGAAGTTCTATTGAAGTTTGCATATTTATTAAATATATGGTCCTGCACGCACTCAATTTTATGCAGATTCGTCTGTGCTCATATTTATTTTAATCACCACAAACAAGAGTCCTGCACGAGCACTTTATCATATTTTATTCAATAAAAAATTCCACTTATGCAGGTAGTCAGGTAGATTCATATTTTCCCAATATAATGATTATAGTCTCTACTTAATATTGGAAAAGACAATCTAGTATTTTTACTTTTAACGTAGGATAGGATTCAATGGAGGACTATTTAACTGCTCATTTCGCTTAGGCATCGATTCTCTATACTCCTATTTGATTATTTTTTTTGTTTTGTTTTTGTTTTCTTAATGTGAAGCATGTACTCTAAAACAAGTAGGACTCGGTGCATTTTTTTGTCCTCTGGGACTTGTGATGTAGATTACGGTTTTGTAAGCTAAATATATTAATCTGCAGATATGGTTTGACAATGTTCCACACCTTAAGCTTGTGGAATACAAAAAGGAACAAAACTGGGTGAAAAGATCTGATGATTATCTTCTTTTCCCTGGTGGAGGTACTCAATTCAAAGAGGGAGTTAATCATTACATCCGATACATAGAAAAGGTAATATTTTGACCATTATTTCTATACATTCGATATCCATATTATAGTCAACACATGTTTATGATTATATATTTCTTGTAGAATCTTCCTAAAATTGGTTGGGGAAAGCGCACACGGGTGATTCTTGATGTTGGTTGTGGTGTTGCTAGTTTTGGTGGTTATTTGCTTGATAAAGATGTTATAACAATGTCATTTGCTCCAAAAGATGAACACGAAGCTCAAATACAGTTTGCTCTTGAACGAGGAATTCCTGCCACTTTATCAGTAATTGGAACTCAAAGGCTCACATTTCCAGATAATGCCTTTGATTTGATTCACTGTGCACGATGCAGGGTCCACTGGGATGGATATGGTATATTTTTTTTAAATTTTAATTTACTTTTTTTTTAAACTATGAGTTATAGAGATTATTGTAAATTTGTAATCTTTATTGATGAATTTTCAGGTGGAAAGCCATTGTTGGAGTTAAACAGAGTTCTAAGGCCTGGCGGTGTTTTTATCTGGTCAGCTACACCTGTTTATCGTGATGATGAAAGAGATAAAAAAGTGTGGGACGGTGCGTATTGTGTATATTTTGAACTTGTTTTGGTAGGTTTGATACGGGTCGGGTCGGGTTGACCCAAGTTTTGTGTGTTTGGTGCAGCCATGGTAGCTCTGACTGAAGCTATATGCTGGAAGGTAGTTGCTAAAAGCTTTGATTCATCTGGAATCGGGCTCGTTATATATGAAAAGCCCTTTACATCTTCCTGCTATGAATCGCGTAAAGAAAACAATCCACCTTTATGTGATGAAAATACCCGCCCAAAAACTTCATGGTAGATTCAAACCATCTTATTACTATTTCATCATCATTATTATAAGGCCCAAAATACATTTTAGTACCCTGCACTTGGCTTACTAGGTTTTGCTGACTAGATTTTCTACTTTCTGCTACTCTGAACTAATAAAGGTGCGGCATGGTACCCTGAACTTGACAAAATGGTCGATTTAATACCCTGACTCACTAATTTGGTCTTGTTTTCCCACGTGATTTGCTTCTAGTATCCATATATTGAGATGAACGTATACTTTTTGGTCCGTCAAAAGCTCTAACGAGAGTAAGTCAAGTAAGAAAACGCGATCAAATTAATGAGTCAGGGTACTAAATCGACCATTTTGTCAAGTTCAGAGTACAATGTTGCACCTTTAATAGTTCAGGTAGTATAAAACCTAGTCAGCCAAGTTCAGGGTACTAAAATGTATTTTGGCCTCATCATAATAATTATAATCATAAACATAATCATCATCTTTATTTTCATTTTAGGTATACACCTCTTGACGGCTGTATTTCCAAAATTCCAAAAACAAATAAATGGCCTACACCTTGGCCCGAAAGGCTCAAAAATAAACCTGCAAGTCTTTCAATCGGGCCTGATTCTGAACAGAAATTTCATGAGGATACCAGGCATTGGTCTCAACTTGTCAAAAATATCTACTTAGGAAACCTGGGGGTAAATTGGTCAAGTGTCAGGAATGTAATGGATATGAATGCTGGTTATGGAGGGTTAGTTTTTTTTACTCATTTTATAATTAAAATTTCTTTTTTATTTACCTGTAAAAAATTAATTAATTTTTAATTTGTGATCAGATTTGGTGCTGGTTTAAGTGGTCTACCTTTATGGGTGATGAACATTGTTCCTGTTAACGGGCCCGATACTTTACCCGTGATATTTGATAGAGGGCTGATTGGTATTTATCATGATTGGTGTGAATCGCTTAATACTTATCCTAGAAGTTATGATCTTTTGCATTCCACCTTCCTTTTTGGTAACCTAACACAAAGGTATACATTTATATGAATTTTAGTTTTCATCTTCATTATAAAACAAAGAGTAAATTGCAAGAAAGCCAAGAATAATCCTTGTAGTTTGGCCAAATTGCACGTTTGGTCATCATGGTTCAAAAAGTACAGACGCAGTGCCCACCGTTTGCACTTTTGGTATTTTTTGGACCCTAATTTTGACCACACATGCAAAATGACCAAAATACCCTCAAGTAATTGTGGGTGACCGGTGAGGGACCAAAAAAATACCAAAAGTGCAAACCATGGGCACTATGCTTGCACTTTTTGAACCATGATGACCAAACGTGCAATTTGACCAAACTACAAGGACTATTCTTGCAATTTTTTTCTGAAACAAAGTAAGTTATGCAGGTGTGACATGGTGGATGTGGCAGTTGAAATGGATCGCGTATTAAGACCGGGTGGATTTGTGATAATTGAGGATAAATTAGAAATGTTAGACAAGTTAAGACTGATTTTGCGTTCGCTTCATTGGTCAACTCGCTTACATCAGCAACAATTTCTCGTTGGTAGGAAAGGTTTTTGGCGTCCCAAAACGGAAAGGTAAACAGATATTTTAGTTTTATGTTAGATCATATAGCGGGTGGGTGTTAAAACCCGATGTGTAAAGAAAGAAAAAACATAATTTATTCGATCACCTTTGTTTTTTATTTATATGAAATGTAACTTAAGTTTTACCATCAATGGTATTTGTTGTCCTATGTATGGATAAATTATATCATGGCACACACAGGGGCGGAACTAAAAAATTCTACCAGTGGTAGCACCCTTGTAGTGATATAAAGAATTTTTTTGAAATATATAGAGTTAAAAAGAAAAAAGTTGAAATATATGGGTTGAGAAAAAAAAAACACTTGTAATATAGAGGCTAAGAAAGGAAAAAAAAAGTTGATTTATAAAAGTAAGAAAGACAAGATTCGAACTCTAGACCTCCTCTATAGATGCACAACATGTTAGCCAGCGGTGCTAGCCAACATACATGTATTATTATGACTTTTCGGATATATATTAATGTATTCAAAATACAATAACAAAAAAAAAAGTTCCGAAATTTTATTGTACCGAAATTTTTCGAGTAGTAGCACGTGCCACCGTGTGCTACATACTACATCCGCCCCTGGGCACACATGATCTGATACGAATTGGATTGACAGAGACCAAAGCTAACGGCAATTAACCGTTAGTCGAATGCTTAATAATAGATAATCCTGGAATTGGAGAACCAGGTTTCTCCCTAATAACAAAGAAAGACAAAATAATTTAAAGACACCCTAATAGGGCCGGCCGACTCCCCTTATAAAGGGAGATATTCGAACCCTAGACCAACAAGGAAACAAATAAATAATATCCTTATAAATAATTAAGCATTCGAAAATTATAGATAATCATCACTTCGGCTTCCGTTTTCGATAAACCTGACTCCACTTGTCCGCAATAGTCCCGATCGTATCATTACTCCCGCCCCAAAGACTCACCTTGTCCTCAAGGTGAAAATCTGGATATTGCGTGTTGACGTGACTCGCCAATTCCCACGTTGATTCTTCTTCGGGCACTTCCTTCCATTTTAAGAGCACTTCTAACCCGTCAGTTCCATTCCGCATGCCCAAAACTTTTTCCGGTTGCCAAACAACGGAGTTAGCCACTGGTAATTCGGTGGGTAGTTCAGGTTCTACCACGTTATTCCCACATACGGCTTTCAACTGAGAAACATGAAACACTGGATGAATACCAGAGGTGGGTGGCAATTGTAACCGATATGTCACCATGCCAATACGAGCTAAAACTTCACAAGGTCCGTAAAAACGCGGTGCTAATTTGACATTCATTCTCAGCGCCACTGAACTCTGTCGGTAAGGTCGTAGTTTTAAGAAAACCTTATCCCCGACATTAAATGTGACGTCTCGACGATGTTCATCGGCCTTGAGCTTCATAAGTTGTTGAGCTCTGTGCAGTTAAGCCTTTAATTCCAGTATGATCTGATCACGTTCACTTAAAAATTTATCAACTTCGAACGTGGTGGCGGTGCCTTTATCGTAATGAAGCAACGTCGGTGGGTCCCTACCGTACAATACTTTGAATGGCGTCATACCAATCGAAGAATGAAACGATGTGTTATACCAATATTCGGCCCACGGAAGTCATTGAACCCACTGTTTCGGTTTGGACGACGTGAAATATCGTAAGTAAGTCTCTAAACTGCGATTCACAACCTCGGTTTGCCCGTCCGTTTGGGGATGGTACGCCGTACTGTGTTTCAGTGTGGTCCCCTGATACCAGAAATGACTGATAAACACCTGATCACGGTCGGATACAATCGATCGCGGAACTCCGTGTAACCGGACAATGTTCCTGATGAAGGCCGCCGCTACGGACGAAGCGGTGTACGGGTGTTTCAGGGCAATGAAATGTGCGGACTTGCTCAACCTGTCGACTACCACCATGATCACACTGTTACCTTCAGATTTGGGCAAGCCATCTATAAAATCCATAGATAGGTCCTCCCAAATACGTTGCGGCAATTCCAAGGGTTGTAGTAACCCGGCTGGGGACATATTTGAGTATTTATTCCGCTGGCATACCATGCATTCTTAGACCATTTTGGCAATATCGCGACTCATTCCTACCCAGAAAAATTCCGCAGCTATCCGGTGGTATGTTTTCTGTACGCCGCCATGCCCACCGGTGGCACCCGCATGCAATTCTTCGAACACCCGGTTAATCCACGGGGACATTCGTGGTAATACTAATCTGCCTTTGTACTGTAAGTTGTCATCTTGCACCATATAATGCTCTAACCCCAACTCACTGGTTTCAACTCGTGTTCGGATGCCCCTGATTTCCGGGTCCCGTCGAAGCTCGATTAGAAGATTGTGAGCATCTCGGGCTCGGGTGAGCGTTAGGTCGCGGCATTCAATCACTTTTTCCCTTCGCGATAACGCATCGGCAGCGCTGTTTTCTCGCCCTGGCCGGTAAATGATATCGAATTCGTAACCCGAGAGTTTTGATATCCACCGCTGGTGATCCCCAGTTATAACTTGCTGGTCAAGCAAGTACTTCAGGCTTCGTTGATCGGTGATAATAGTGAACTTGCGGCCCAACAGGTACGGTCGCCATTTCTGTATTGCTAGCACTATTGCCATCAATTCTCGTTCATATACTGATTTTAGGTGTGCTCGGGGACCCAATACTTGGCTGTAATAAGCGATAGGTCGCCCTTCCTGCATAAGCACTGCCCCAATACCGTACCCTGATGCATCTGTTTCGAGGGTAAATGGTTTTGCAAAGTCTGGCATGGCGAGAACCGGGACCTGGGTCATGGTTTCCTGCAGTTTCCGGAAAGCTGCCGTGGCGTCCTCGGACCACTGAAAATTGTCTTTTTTAAGCAGGTCCGTGAGGGGTCGGGCTATTTTACCATAATTTTGCACAAACTTGCGATAATACCCGGTTAAACCGAGAAACCCGCGAAGCTCTCGGAGCGTTTTTGGCATGGGCCACTCAGTCATTGCGGTGATTTTAGCGGGATCGGCCTTGACACCGGTGGCGGTGACGATGTGCCCGAGATAGTCGACTTGTGGTTGCCCGAATACACATTTCTTCTCGTTACAGTACAATTGTTCTGCCCGTAGCAGGTCAAATACCGCGGCTAGATGCTCGATGTGATCAGTGATGGTCTTGCTATATACTAAAATATCATCAAAGAAGACCAATACGAATTTACGCAGATACGGTTTGAAGATCGGGTTCATCAGGGCTTGAAACGTGGAGGGTGCGTTTGTCATGTCGAAAGGCATTACTAAGAACTCATAATGCCCTTTGTGGCCTTATGTATATCAGTTTCTTGCATGCGTATCTGGTGGTATCCGGATTTTAGATCGAGCTTGCTAAAAATAGTGGTCCCGTGGAGTTCATCAAGTAATTCGTCGATCACAGGAATCGGAAATTTGTCCAATACCGTGGCTTTATTCAGGGCTCAGTACTCGACACAGAATCGCCAACTCCCGTCTTTCTTTTTGACTAAGAGAACCGGGCTTGAAAACGGGCTGGTGGTGCTTGGACGAATTACCCCGGCATCTAACATCTCTTTCACCAAGCGTTCAATTTCATCTTTCTGCAGTTGCGGGTAACGATAGGGCCGAACATTGATTGGCTCGGTTCCGCTCTTTAAGGTGATGGTGTGCTCGTGATCGCGGTTCGGCGGTAAACCTGTGGGCAAATAAAAAAATCAACATAATTAGTTAGTAACGATCGCATGCCGGGATGCGTTTCCGTTGGCCGTGGGTCTGTCTGCTCCACATTCGTCAAGGTGACCAAGTACCCCTCGGTGATGTCGGTCACTGCCAGGGACTGTAGCGACGCTTGGGACCGCCGTAGACCGGGCTCGCCCCGCAGTGTGATTCGCTCGCCCTTATAGTAAAATGACATGTTTTGTGTCTTCCAATTGACATGCATGTCACCGAGTTCCTCTAGCCATTTCATTCCGAGGATCGCGTCCGTACTCCCGAGTGCAAAAGGATAGAATTCTTCTTCCACTAGTAGGCCCGACAGTTGTAGAGCAACGTGACGGCAGATACCGTAAGTAGCGTCTGTCGTTCCATTGCGCCCAATATGATGTCCGTCTTTCTTCGCCCTTTTATCATCAGTTGTAGTGGCTCAATCAACCTGGCAGACAAAAAATTATGGGATGCCCCACAATCGATTAGTACAATTACCTCGACGCCATTGATGGTCCCCCGTAGCTTCATGGTTCGCGGGGATGTTATGCCGGCTACCGACTGGGCGGAAACCTCGACATTGTCTAGATGAGGGTGTTCGTCATCCGAGTCCTCATCTTCTTCTCTTTCGGTTACCATTAGGACTCGTAACGTTTTATCGGGGCAGCGATGGCCGGGCCCGTAGCGGCCATCACATCGAAAACAGAGCCCTTTCGCGCGTTTATCGGCGTACTCGGTGTCGGTCATTCTCCGGTACGGCTGTTTTGCGGTCGGATTGGTTGGCGGATTCCCGGTGGTAGGGGTGAGTCCTCCCGGGTTAGTCACAGCCGCCGACGGCCCGCTCCCATGGTTGCGATTAAACGTCGGTCGTGTAGTAGTTTTAGTCTTATCGCTAGCATCCCTTGCTCTTGCCTCGTCGATCATAACCGCGAGTTTCATTACCTGGATAAGGCCGACGGCCTGGAGGACCCGTACCGACGGGCTGGAGGACCCGTACCGACAGGCTGGAGGACCCGTATCGATGTCCGGATTTCAGATTTTAACCCTTTAATGAACGTGCTTTCTAATACTTTTTCGGAGATGCCTTCCAGCTGTGCGGCCATGGATTCGAATAGTTTGACAAATTCCCGCACTGTCCCGGTCTGTTTAATGTTCAAGAACTGGTCGTGCATGTCTCCATCTTGTGACGGCTGAGACCTTTCCAATAGGCGTGTTTTCAGCTGATCCCACCCCCGGAACGGGTCTCTCCGTTCGCTCCATCGGTACCACGATAAAGCTTCTCCTTCTAAGCAAATCACGTTGCTTTCAACCGCTCTTCCGATGTAGTAAACCCCTGTAAGTCAAAGAACCGCTCGGCTCTATAGATCCACCTGTAGACATCATCTCCTTCAAATAACGGCATCTTTAGCTTACGTAAGCGGTGGTCCGCCCCGGCGTTCCATGTTCGGTCGCCATGGGAACCGGTTCCTTGGCCAGGTCCGGTGTGACCTGCCGGTCTTGGTCGATACCCGAACGGATACGGCACGTAGTCATCGTCCGGTTCGTAATCGGTGCGCTGGTTATCAAACCCCATCTGTTGTTTCATCTTTCCGTTGCTCGAGCCTGCCGAAGCGTCGAATGGTGGTAACGGGAACCCTAGGTCATCGAAACACATTGGTGTGGTGTGCCGGTTCGGTTGAGGCCCCCTGGTTTGCGGTGGTGGGCGGGTGGTTGTTTGGGTTGCGGCCGAAAATAGGGGAGCGGCGGCGGAAGCGGCTAGGGTTTGCACGACGGCGGTAGTGTGAAACTATGCGAGAGTGGTTGCGGCGGAGGTGGGTGGCAGCGGCGGAAATTGTTGCTGTTTTTGTTGGAGGCTGAGCAGAATCGTCATCATCTCCTAGTGTTTTCAATTTATATGTAGTTTTGGGATGTGAGCAAGGGAATCTTGTACTTCCTCCGTTTCAAAATAAAGACGTTTTAGTTTCACGTTTTTTGAGGCTAAATATGATAATTAAGGTTAATTAGATTAAAGTGGATAGTTAGTGGGGGATGAGTCATGAGTCCTACATATTTTGATTGAAGTAAAGTTAATGATGTTTAAAAGTAAAAAGTAAGGGTATATGGGTCATTTCATTATATTAATGTGATAGTTAGTGGTGTGGTCACCACTATTTTTTACCAAATATGGTAAGTTTTTAAAGTGTATCACTTTTTTTAAAACACTCTAAAATAGAAAGTGTATCACTTATTTTAAAACGGAGAAAGTATAAAGATTATTGAAAAGCAAATAAATGATTACAAGCAAAATAAGCCAGGCTTGTGCCAACGGGTTTGTTAGCCAACTCGTCGATTCACCAACACTTCGGTTGAGGATAAAGGAAGGGGTAGGGGTGCACAAGAACCGGTTTCGGTTTTGATCAAAACCGGTTTTGGTCGACCCCGGTCAAAACCGGTTTTGACCAAACCGGTTTCGTGACTCGAAAACTCTATCCGGTGTAATGGGTATTGTAACCGGTTCGGTTCGGTTTTAAACCGGTTAACCGACCAAAACCGGTGTGTTGACCAGATTCGCGGTCGGTTTTAGTCAAAACCGGTTTCAAAAACCGGTTACTAACCGGTTCAAACCCTCAGAACCCCAAGCCGGTTGGGAACCGACCGGTTAGACAAAAACCCAACCGGTATTGATCAAAACCGGATTTGACCGGTTCGGTTTCGGTTATTTTGTGCACGGCCGAAGGGGAGGAGAGGGTTGAGATTTAAAAAGAAAAGCATGTTTTACATAAAAAAGTAGTATATTAAAATTTTAATTTTTTTTTCACTCTTTTCCTTATCTTATTTTTATTGATATAAAAATGATTGAATGGCAAAACTAAAAAAGAAATAAAGAAGTGTTGTCGGTGTTGATAAGTCGATTAATTTTTCTGTAAAAAAGAGGAGATTTGATCCCGATATGACGAAACTGAAAGAAAGAGTGAAATGCCGACTATCGACTTAAACCTTAATGACCAAACATTATTCTACGGGGTTGTTGCCAACCATGTTAGTTTGACCCCATGTCCTTAAACCTTAAGAATGATTGATCAATAATAGCGTTTTTTTTTTATTGTATTCGAGTTAAAATATACACGCCAACACCCTTCACTTGCCGCCAAATACAACAGTGTCCTTCAATCTCGAAACCTCGTCCGTCCGATCAAACCCCACCTCCACGTGTAATTGCCTCTATCCTTTCTCATTCCACCTAGATTTTTTCCACGTCATTTGAACTCCGAGTTGTTGACTCAACTTTCAACCCGGCCTCTAGACGTAAACTCACCATATCAACTGAGTTATCCAAACTTGTCGCAACTCGGTGGAGCGACTCAGCTTCACGAGTCGACAACTCGGTTATAGTTGTCCTCTTGAGTTTTAATCACACTCCTCACGGCATCGCAGTCACCGTTATACACCACATGCCGGAGCAAAAACGGACCGGCGAACGCGACTTTCAGTTTAATATCATGCGTAGATGTTATCCACCTGAGTCGATTAGCCGTTTCGACTCGAGCAAACGGAACGGTGTAAAGAAGAAGGAATTTGAGGTTGCGGTTTGACGATTATTTGGAAGGTGGATTGGGATAATGGAGGAATCAGTCAATTCGATCGGTTAACGAGAGGTGATGATGTTTGGATTTTGAAAGCTACTGCGGTGGTGGTTGTTAGGGATCTCAGGCGAACGGTGGCTCTGCATTTAGTTCCGAGTACGAAATCAATAGAAACCACCTGATCCAATACGTCAACCAGATTCTCCATCATTAATTACTGATCGAAGCTCTGCGAAATCGATAAAGATAACATATCTGGCGAAAGCGGTTCAGATTCATGCAATTTTGGGGACCATTATTGATTTCTGTTGTGGATCCTGGCCCCGTGATATTTACGTTGAACAATTATATTTAATATTTTTAATCTGCAAACTAGGAAAATGCGCTCAATTTTTGGATCTTTCGAAGAAATTATAAATTCATTGAACATTTGGACCGCTCCCAATGGTGCACCTAACTGATACAGTCAACCAAAAGGCCTTTGGCCTAGCGGTATAGTGTTTGCCTCTCAACCTTGAGGTCAGGAGTTCGAGTCCATGTGGGTTAAAGTATAAACATAAATACGAATATAACTTACTGTTGGTTTTCTTCTTAAAGGGTATTTAGTATTTACGTTTGTAACGGGCTCATCTGGAATGTCTGATCTTTACTCGTAATGTACGTGACTTAATATATGCCGTGACCGTTTCCGAACCTTCCCCTGACCAACTTGTAAATATTTATTTACTCTGAGAATAAAACCAATAAACAATGAGGTTTAGAGGGGAGATGATCATTTCACTTATATATCTAGAGTCTAATTGAAGTTTCTCCATCAGTGTTTCTAATGAAATTATTATGACATCCAAAAAAAAGCGAAAAAAGCAAATACTAAACTTCAATGTTCATTTATCTATTCACCTAAGATTTTATTTATTTATTTTGCAATTCGTTTATCTATTCATCTATTATATTCACTCATTTTACTAAAAAAATCAGCCGAATATGATGAATTGATGATACGTAATATTTTATCATTTTTCGCCGTTCAAAAAAATTTTAAATCAATTTTCTAATTTTTAATGGAATATTGTGTTGAACGATTCATGTTTTTACACATTTAAATGAGTTGCACAGATAATGTGTAACCTTGAGAGATAAGTTTGAACAATAATATTTGTGCCAAGTGTCAACTACACTACACAAGTCACAACAACATAATTAACACTTTAAGTGAATTACAATTTCCGTCCCTTGAGTATTTATCAAACGGTGTTTTTTGCATGTACAATTCTAGTTTTTCTAAAGACCCACAATGAATTTTGCACGAAGCTTCACGCAAGGTAAGATACTTTATTTGGATATAATTATCCATGAAAGTACACCTAGTAGTTTAAAAACCCATAAAATATAGAGTTAAGTTATAAGCATGCATCATTAAACCCTACTGTATAAAGTAAAAATTCAAAATCAGTGTAACATTATGAAAAAAGAAAGGTCCTTGCCCTCACTGATAAATAAATAAATGATTTTGTTGTTGATAATTCTAAAAGAATTTTGTTGATACGTGTCTCATGGACATAAAATAATGAATATTTAATAAATTAAAATTTCTTTAATATAAGTAAATAATATTTATGAGTCATTAATAGTTTTATATTAGAGTAAATTACAATTTTTGTCCCTGTGGTTTGCCCGATTCTGCGTTTTTGTCCCTATGCTTTTTTTTCTGTTTTTTTATCCCTGAGGTATGTAAAATTCCGTTTTTTTGTCCTTCCGTCCATCCTCCGTTTGAATTCAGCCGTTAAAGCCCTCACGTGCTGAAAACGTGAGGGCATTTTGGTCATTTTCCTTGAATTACATGTACCATGTGTTTTAAAACTTTGTACATTCATATTATCTTCTTCATCATCAAGAACACCCAACTCATTCCATGTCTCTCTCCTGTATTCTTCATCAACAACAACACCACAAAATCAAAACCCAAAATTAAAACCCACAAAATCCATACAAATCCACACAAACTTACCACCACAAACTTTGTTCAATCAAAAAACATTTATCAAGGATTTCGCCGCCGAATACGTTTCATCAAACATCTATCTCACTCTCAACAGTTTATGTAATTTACTCTATGTTTTTAAAAAAAGGGAAGTGGATTTGCATGATTAACAGGGGCTGTGATGATGAATTTCTATTTGTCTGAGTAAATCGGCCAAACTTTGAGATATACCGTATCTTGGCGGGGCAATTTTCCGGTGGTTGCAGACATGGCGGTTTTATCCTTGTTTGTGCTCATTGTTTTACAGATCTGAGCCTCATTTTCTCTTTAATTATAAATTTTCTAAGTTTCTTCATCTTTTGCCTCGATTATTGATCAAGCGTCGATCAATCGGAAACTTCACAGATTACAAAACCCTAATCCCACTAATTCTCATCAAATTCACAGATTATAAAAATCCATTTGATGAAAAGATAACAAAGAAGAAAAGATTGGTTCTTACTCGGTTTAATAATCTCAATTTCCCCAGCGGTGGCGGCGGTGGAAAGGACGACGGCGGGACATCTAGGGTTTTGGGGAATGTTGCTTTAGCTATTGTGAAAAGAAGAAACCCCCATCACAGAAGAAGAAACCCAGATCTATGATGAAGAAGCCGACAGAAGAAGAAACCCAGATTTGAAGATTTGTTATTTTGACCTGATTAAACCCTAGATCTGAAGATTTATTATTTTGATTTTGAAGATGAAGATGAAGAAAGAAGATGAAGAAATTAGGGTTCATTGAAGGATGAAGATGAAGATGAAGAAAGAAGAAACAAAATAAATGAAAATTGTAAAAATTGTAAAATGACCAAAATGCCCTCACGTTTTCAGCACGTGAGGGCTTTAACGGCTGAATTCAAACGGAGGATGGACGGAAGGACAAAAAAACGGAATTTTGCATACCTCAGGGACAAAAAAACAGAAAAAAAAGCATAGGGACAAAAACGCAGAATCGGGCAAACCACAGGGACAAAAATTGTAATTTACTCTTTATATTATACTGATTTTAGGCTTAACATAAACGAAAATGAATATTTTTGATAAATTATATGCAGCGGCATGAATATTAATTTGCCCCTAACTAAAATATTAAAAAATCTCATTCAAAAATTTGTCTTTGCAAACTTATTACATTACTAAATGTATTTTCATTAATAGAAAAAAACAATTATTAATTAATATACAAATTGATAATTGATAATACATATAATAATATCTATATCTATACTATATTATAAATCATTTATCCCTTCCCCAATTAGTAAGGCTGGAAATTCAGCCAACACACTTACTAAATTTGGAATGATAGGCGTTTACTAAAAAAATGGTATTTTGGTGGATTCGAACTCGAGACATTCCGCTTCATGTCAAACGCTCTAACCAACTGAGCTATAAAGGCTATATGTTTACCCCATCACTTTTTATGTCTATATTAATTATCTCCGTATTTCTTCTAACCTGTAATAATAACACAGCCGTCTCTTCCTATCCCACACTCTAAATTTTGAATATTGGGAACAGGATAAGAGGATCCACCGAAAATTGGCCCATTGCATGCGTGCGTGTCTTTTGTTCTTCCCTTCCCTAGGTATCATCACGTAAATATCCATACAACCAGATCCATTTCTTCCTTCTTATTTTCTGCTTCACTTCTCCACAGCGGCCATCATCGATTGCAAAACCCTAGCTTTCGTTACACCATGATTTGTTCAAGTAACCATCTGTCACTTTATTATTGACTCTTTAGTTTCTGTTTACGTGATCTGTTCTACCTTTTCTTGTTCCATGGTATTTTTGCAGTTTCCGGCTAGGTGTTGAGATAACCGGTTGTTTGTAAGTCATGCGGGTTGCATTTCAAGAAACGATTCATTGAAAGGCATATTATGAGTCGTTGCTTTTGCACAATAACTATTAAGGAACTGTTATTTTAGTAAACACCAACAATTTTTTTGGAGGAATGTAAAATCGATAGTCATTTATAGCTATGATTATCATTTTTTGTTGAGTTCTAGCTTCATCTTCCTTTCAAAAGTTGGTTCTTGTGTGTATTTGTTAATTTTGCTAACACTTTCAGGTTATTGCTACTCAAATTTGGTTAATCTGCATAGATATCTCGTACAATCAGATCACTGGTTAAGTACAATATATTATTGGGTTTCTTCAAGTGGCTACATTGTGAGTTTCATTTGATTTTGATCATCTTCTAAATACAAATTTTAAAAAATATTTTATAAATTTGCAGGTCCCTTGAAGATAATGAATTAACTGGAAAATTCACCGAATTCATTTTGTAAGAATTGTTTTAATTATTATGCTTAGGTAAGTCTATATTCCGTGGCGTACAAATTGCTCTAAAGATCAGCTTTTATAAGTTATTATAATCTTTCTTGATTTAATTTGTAGGAATTACCAAATATTACTATGCTAAACTTTTAAGTGTAACGATTAGTGATTCTTTTTTGACATTCATTTTCCTTGCTAGATACCACTTCTTAACTTGGGAACCGGAAAGGACAGAATCTATATCTAATTGTCCCCTGCATATTTTTTTTAGTTTGTTTTATTTGCATGGAAATTGGACCCTTATGGTGTATAAGGGGCAAATTGTTTTGTTTTATGACACTTTTTTCTTTGCTTTTCTATCAGGATCGATTAACTATGAATGAGTTAATAAATACCTTAAGATCTAATTGATGATAGAAGTTACAGCGGATTAACACTATATCAATGTAATTAAGAACGATGAACTGTAAGAACAATATGCGAAAATATTAAGAACACAGTTTCACAAAAAGCTTCAATGTATATTATCGATTAACAATACACACGTACGTTTACAATTCGTAAGGAACTATTTATAATAGTCCTTGAAGCTAAACTATTTACCCTAGTTATTCTAGGACTTGATTTACATCGAATAATAAAAAGATATACATTGAATTACATTCTATAACTATCTCTACGAAGATCTCGGACTTGATATGCTTCCAAATAGTATACCAGTAGTAATCTGCAATCACCAGTAGTAACTTTGCATCGTCAGTAGTAAGTCTGGTGACCAGTAGTAAATCCAAAATCAACGTCAGTAGTAACTACTAAGATCAGTAGTATCTTCAATATGTGCTTGATCAGTAGTAACTAAGTTATAGTGTTCACCAGTATCAACTCATCAGTAGTAAGTGTTTCTGCCCCATCAGTATCAACCATAGTCTTCATCAGTATTAACTATGATCAGTACTAACTGCAGCATCAGTAATAAGTTGAACTGTGATCTGCTCCAACAATCTCCCCCTAAACTTATTGATTCCTTTTAATCACATAAGTTTCTTTTGTTCTTCCTCTTCTTTCTTTCTTTTCTCCAAAGTTCTTTGATTCTGTTGATGTCTTTGTTCAATGATGTATTTGCTGTTTCTCTTTGTGAAATAATTCAATTTGTTCTGGAACATTACAGCATCATAAGGTTTCATCATTGTATTTGTGAATATCTGATACATAGTCTTTTCAGAATGTGGATATTCTTTTTCATATAAGTAGAGCTCACACCTTTTGCCTGATTTTTCAAAAAAATACATATTTGCAGTTGGAATCACATTCCAAGCATATACATTATCTGGATTTGTAAATTGTTCTGGGTAGTTATCTGGATAAAATGCAGCATCTATCATTCTTGTTAAGTATCCAGCACCAGATTCTTTCCATGATTTCTTTGACATCCTTGGTTTTCCAATGATCAGAAGTTTAATAACATCACTTCTTGAGCATGATCTGATCAATGGTAACCATCCAGTGAATCTTTGTATGGCTTTGTCTTCCCTTACAATTTCTATAACATTATTGGGCATAACTCTCCAATTGATGATTGGATTGTTCTGCAAGGGAGCAACAGGTACTTCAAGAACAGGAATGATTTGTTCTGTTTTTGACTTCTTCTTAGCACTTTGTTCTTGAGTAAAAGCCTTTCTTTTCTTTGATTGGGGAGTTGAGATTTCACCAGTAGTTGATACACTACCAGTTTTGATTAATGTTGGACTGATTGGAATTAGGGCTTTTGATTTCTTTGCTTCTTCAGCTTCTTGTTCAGCTAAGTCCTTCTTCTTGGCAGTGCAGTATTTTTCTACAATTGTCATCATTTTCATTCTACCAAAGGACTTTGCATTGTGCCCTTTTGATTTGAGAAACTCAATCATATTTGTCTTCTGTTCAAACACATCATCAGTTAATTCACTTTTAGTTCTCTTGCATTCAGAAACCAAATCTTCAAGACATTTAATATGTTCTTCTTCTACTTTTCTAAGTCTTTTGAATTCTGCTTTTTGAGCTTCTATCTGAATGTCTTCTATTTGAACAGGTACTTGAACAGGAATCTCATTTTGAGTCTTCTTTTTCTTTTCCTCAAGAGCTTGATACATCTCAACATTCTCCAAGAATTTATTGTGTTTTACCCTCCATCTGGACTGTTTTTCAGATCTGACATGATTAATTTGGTTCACCATTTGGTGACCTAAAGCTCTGTTGGGATAGTCATCATCATAAACTTCCTTTCCTTTTTCAATGCAGGCAGATGGTGGAGGTGGAGTGTATTTCATATCTGGTACACCCGGAATCAGAAGTTTTGGATAAAACAAGTGTAGTTGATCTTCTGATAAAATTTTGGGGTGTGGAGGAAGTGAGCATTCATCTGCTTCAAACCAATTCACATTATCATCAATGTCAGGTATGATAAGTGGTTGATCAGGTGTTGGTGGTTTGGAGATGATCACATGTCTTTCTCTTTCAATTAGCTCTGGTAATTGTAGTTCTTCCTCTTCAGTAGTAACCAAGGTAGTTACTACTGGTGTGACTTCAGGAGTTACTACTGATAGGGCATCAGTAGTGTTTGTTGCAATGGTTTCCTCTTCTTGATTTACTACTGCTATTATATCAGTAGTAGGAGTTACTACTGATACTTCTTGTTGAGCTTGTTCTTCCATAGGAGCAGTAATAGTAGGCTCATCATCAACATTCATCCTTTCTGGGCCTTCATCAACTGTTGTTTCTTTGAGATTGAGGAGAGAAGTTGCTGCTACTGCAATTGATTCATCAATCATTGTTTGAATATTGTCCTTCTCCCCCTTAGTGAGCTCAACTGGTGGAGCCTCACTATTTTCAATCTTCTTTTTCAATCTTCTGATAATCTTTGTTTGTTGATGAAGCCTGTGCTCATATAACCTCATCCTTTTGTTGATTGTATTAATGTGCCTTTTCATGTATTGCATTGTTTTTCCTTGATTTGTAAGATATGTAAGACAATTTTGTACAGAGGATTCAAGAGAATCCAATTTATCCGTCAATTGTTTGGTTTTAATACTGCCCTCACTCCATCTAGCAAGATCATCGGGCTCATTAACAGGTACATTGGCTTTGAGGTTTTCCATTCTATCCGTCAATTCAATGGTTTCAGGTCTACCCTCATCACTTCTAGGTGATGAAATGGGTTGTTTGGACACTCTCTTCTTCCTAGAAGAAGCAGTAGTGCCCCCCCCCCCCCTTGTGGTTTCTTGGCACCGGGGTCCTCTAAGTAATTCCTCAAAAGAGTCATCACTCAGAGTTGCCGAGGTCTGGGTCTTAGTGATGTTTTCACTATTCGGTGCACCCACCTTTGGGGCATCAGTAGTGAAAGCCCTCGCCTCATGTCCTCTCTCCTCCTTGGAGGACAACTCTTGGAGCCTGGGGTTTGACTCAATTTGTCCCCTGGTGTCCTTGAAAGAAGTTTTCTTTCTTTTATAAGTTGTGGAAATATTTTGGGTTTTATTTGGTAGGTCTTCCACAGAGTGAAGAGTAGCACTCTGCAGATTTATTTCAAGTTCATGGGACACATCCAGGACTTCTATTTGTGTGGGTGATTGAGTGACTATTTGGGGTGGTGTTTGGGCTGCATTTGGGGGTGATGGAGTGGGTTGAGGTTCAATTTGGGTTGTATCTATGATTGAACCCTCTCCAATAAATTGTTGATCTTTGATCATATTAGGAAACAAAGGGGTTTCCTTGCCCGAAAATTTAAACTGTTTTCTCATATTAGAGAAAACTTTCTTGTTCAACTCAGGAATTATAAAAATGTTTTTGGGAGTTGACAAGTTTTGCAATTCACAATTTATAATATGTTGAATAAATCTGGGATACATTAAAAATTTTGAGGAACTAAGATTTCCCAACATACCTTCAAAAATCATATATGAAAAATTAAATACTTGGTCTGTGCATAAGCAGACAACAGCAGAGGCTATTGCCTTATTAAACTCATTCCAAGTACTTCTTTTTGGAGAAATACAATGCTGAATAGTGTGTACAAGAAATTTCCATTGTGGGGAGAGAAGACCTTTTTGAAAAGTTATTATGTCAAGTCTTCCCTCATAACCCATTTTATTTAAAATTTCAACAATGTATTCCTTAGGAAGTGAGAACATACCTGAGTCATCATGCAATTGTAGATGGTATCTGATGGATTGTTCAGTGATTGTGATAGTCTTTCCATCCACAGATGATTTTATCATAGGCACAGTTGAACCTTCTGTTCTTTCAGCATTGGTCCAGAAATCGACCAAGTGTTGTTGATATGCTTTCGGTTTTACAGTTAAAGCGAACTTAATGTATGAGTTCTTCAAGAATTGTACGATTGGTCGAAAGTCTTTTGTACCATCTGGATTGCGTAGAAACGCACACATATTGTGGAACTCTGAGTATTTAAGATATGTATGAACATTGAGAGATTGTAGAGTTGCCATTGTTGTTGATTTTGAGAAATACGTATGAATTTTGTTACTGATGAAGGATTTTTGATCGTAAGTTAGGGTTTATCGAGAGGGTTTAGCAAATCGAAGTGAAGATAATGCTAAACTAATCAACTTCTGCTATTTATATCTTACGATTTATCCTGCAAAAATACGAAATTGCCCTTCGAATCATAACACAACGGTTATTTTCATGGGGGTTAGTTTGGTAAAATGATAGTTGAAAGACCAGTAGTAAATGAGATACCAGTAAGAAAACGTCAGTCGTATCTATGAACATCTGTAGTAACTAAGGATTTTGACATCAGTAGTAACTATAGATATCAGTAGAAACTAATAGCACACAAGACCAGTAGTATATGTGGATACCAGTAGTACTGACTTACCAGTAGTATTTATGTAAACCTAATACGCACCAGTAGTAATGAACTACCAGTAGTATTTTGTGCACATGCCTACATACCAGTAGTACAGACCTACCAGTAGTAAAACACTTAAATAAATAAATAACTTTTTACAAAAAAAACTTTACACATGATTTTAAGTGAGATTTTAATTTATCAAAATCATTCCAATACTGCTAACCAAGAAGTTGAATCTTCCTACATCAAATGCTTTTGTAAAAATATCTGCTAATTGATCATCAGTATGAATTTTAACTACTTTGATTAACTTCTTTTCATTGCAATCTCTTATAAAATGAAATCTTATTTCAATGTGTTTGGTTTTAGAGTGTTTTACTGGATTGTTCACAATACTAATATCACTTTGATTATCAATAAAAATGGGAGTCTTAAGGATAGAGATACCAAAGTCTAGAAGCTGGTTTTGAATCCAGAGTACTTGAGCACAACAAGCAGATGCAGCTACATACTCTGCTTCAGCAGTTGATGTTGATACATTTGTCTGTTTCTTGCATTGCCATGACACCAGTCTTGATCCAAAGAATTGACATCCACCAGTAGTGGACTTTCTATCTTGACATTCACCTCCATAGTCACTATCTGTGTAGGCTATGAGTTCAAAGGGTGAATCATGTGGATACCATAGACCAAGTGATGGTTTGCCTTTCAAGTATCTGAATATTCTTTTAACAGCCTGTAAGTGAAGTTCTTTAGGTCTGGCTTGATATCTTGCACACACACAAACACTATACATGATGTCAGGTCTTGATGCAGTTAAGTACATCAAGGAACCTATCATTGATCTATACAAGTGTTCATCTACATCCTCCCCCTCAACATCAGGATGTAGGTGTTTGTGTGTTTCCATTGGTGTACTTGCACTCTTGCAGTCTTTCAGATCAAACTTCTCCAAGATGTCTTTAACATATTTTGATTGGTTTATCAAAGTACCATCTGTTCTTTGATTTACTTGGAGTCCAAGGAAGAAGTTCATTGGACCCATAGAGCTCATCTTGAATTTAATTTGTATCGGTTCTTCAAATTCTTTGCATAATAAATCATTGGTTGAACCAAAGATGATATCATCTACATAGATTTGTACTAGTAGTATATCATCTTTGACTTTCTTTGTAAACAAAGTTTTTTCAATGGCTCCTCTTTTGAAATTAATCTTTAATAGATATGATGATAATGTATCATACCATGCTCTTTGTGCCTGATGTAGGCCATATAGAGCTTTGTCTAGTTTGAATACATAATCACCATGTTTTGGATCTTCAAAACCTGGAGGTTGGCAGACATATACTTCCTCTTCAATTTTCCCATAAAGGAAAGCACTCTTTACATCCATTTGATAGACCTTAAACTTCTTGTATGAAGCATATGCTAAGAAGATTCTTATTGCTTCAATTCTAGCAACAGGAGCATATACTTCATCATAGTCTATTCCTTCTTCTTGAGTGTATCCTTGGGCTACAAGTCTGGCTTTGTTTTTGATCACTATACCTCTTTCATCTTTCTTGTTTCTAAAGATCCACCTTGTTCCAATGGCTCTTTTTCCTTTTGGAAGAGGTACAAGTGTCCAAACAGCTTGTAATTTGAATTGAAGGAGTTCTTCTTGCATTGCCTCAATCCAGTTTGAGTCCTTCATTGCTTGTTGAATCTTCTTTGGTTCATCCTGAGACAGAAAACATTCAAACATACATTCATTAGAAATTAGACTTATATTACACATATTTGCAGTTAAGCTTTTGTTTAATTTGCTTCTTGTTTGCAGTGGTGAGTTAACATCACTTAGAACAAGGTCTAATGGATGGTTCTTCTGAGTCCTTGTTGTTGTAGCTCTATCAACCACTAGTTGATTTTCAAGATTGGACTCATTTGTCTCAGGCATTTGCTCCTCTAGAGATCCTTCATTGTCATTGATGTTTGGTTCATCGTCATCTTGGTCAGCATTACCACTGTTATTGTCTTCATTGAGATCAGTAGTATTGTTGTTGTTACTGGGATCAGTAGTATCTTGAAAATTTAGGTTATTTCTAGGACCAGTAGTATTTTGAGTACTCTTACTGATACCAGTAATATTTGAATTACTATTGTCCTCATTCTCAGAGTTACTACTGCTTCCAGTATTTGAGTTATTACTGTCCTCGGTACTAACTGTGGGAGCAATATTAACTACTATGTATCTCATCTCTTCTTGACCAGTATTTACAGATGATGTTCCTTCCTTTTGAATATGACAATTTGAATCACCTGCATTTAAATCCAAGTTAATATTAAAGGATTTGGTTAGATTATCTATGTTAAATAGCCAATCTGGACCATTTCCTTGTTCATTTGGAACATTTTCATTAAAGGATACATTGATGCTTTCTTCAATTATCCTTAATCTTTTGTTGAACACTCTGTATGATTTGCTTTGAGTAGAGTATCCCACAAAGATTCCATCATCAACTTTGCAGTCAAACTTACCAATTTGTTCTCTTGTAATCAGAATGGTACAAGGACAACCAAATGACTTTAAAAAACTTATAGAAGGTTTTCTTTTGTTAAAGAGTTCATATGGTGTTTTGTAGTGTGGCTTAACTATTAATACTCTGTTCTGTACATAACACGCAGTATTAACAGCTTCAGCCCAGAAAGTGATTGGTAGTTTTGAATCTGCTAACATTGATCTTGCTGCTTCAATGATGGTTCTATTTCTTCTTTCAGCTACACCATTTTGTTGAGGAGTTCTAGGTGAGCTATATTGCCTGTCAATACCTTTAAGATCACAAAAGTTAATTAGGTTAGTATTTTTAAATTCTGTGCCATTATCACATCTAATGGCTTTAACTTTTTGATTAGATGTGTTCTCCAGTTTGACAATTAAGTTCTTGATGAGTTCACTTGTTTCATCTTTTGTCCTGAGAAAGAAAACCCATGTATATCTGGAAAAGTCATCAGTAATAACAAGACAATATTGTTTCTTTCCAATGCTCATTACATTAGTAGGTCCAAATAGGTCCATATGTAAGAGTTGTAAAGGAACAGAAATAGAATTCACAGATTTGGACTTATGAGAAGTCTTGTGTTGTTTACCTTTTAGGCATGCAACACAATGATGATCACACATGAATTGTTTTTGAGGTAATCCAATGACCAAACTTCTTTTAACTAAATTGTTCATGTTTTTGAAATTTGTGTGACACATCCTTCTATGTCATAGTTCTGATTCAGTGGTGTTTGCCTTGGATATAAAACAGTTGACCTCATTTGAAGAAATGAGTTCTCCCCCTATATCCAGGCAATACACATTGTTTCTCCTTGGAGTTCTTAAAACAACATATTTTTCATCTAAAATAAAGTCAGGAGAAAGAATGATGCACTCAATATCTGTGAAAAGAATCTTGTTCTTTTTATCACAAACTTGAGACACACTGACAAGATTGTATTTTAGCTCAGCTACATAAAATACATTATCAAAGGTAATTTTGCCATTAGTAACAGTACCTTTACCTGTAATCTTACCTCCCTTTGGGTTCTCACCAAAGGCCACATATCCTCCATCAAATAACTTGAAATCTTTAAGAATTTGCAGATTTCCAGTCATGTGCCTTGAGCATCCACTATCAATATGCCATGTTCTACCTTCTTCAGGGATCTGAATGCTCTGCACAAGTGAGTAAATGATCAATTAAGTTTGGGAACCCAAGCTTTATATGTCTTGGGTTCATCCTTTGAGAAATCAGATTTAGACCAGTTAACTTTAAACATTTTTGGTACCCATATCTTTTTAGTACTGGTGTTCTGTTTTACTACTGCCCTTTTGGATTTTTCAGAGGTTACTACTGATCTTGGTCTATACCCATTGTTTTTAGCTTTTGAATACTTTACTACTGATGGACCAGTAGTATTTGGGTATTTACCATGTTTAGAATGACCAGTAGTGTTTTTGTACTGGTACCAGACAGCATTATAATTAGGGTTAACACCAGTAGTAAAATTGTTAAAGTTTTTACTGGTGTTGGATAATTTAAAATATTACTTATTTTGATTTGATTTTCCATTGTTCTTGAAGTAATTGCTGTTCTTTGGGCTTCCAACTCTTGTACTTTGAACAAACCTTGATGCACTTCTTCCAAATCTTGGTGTTTCAGCAGTTGGAGTTTTTGTTTTATTTACTACTGAAGGACCAGTAGTATCTTTTAAATTCTGTGTTTTTGCCTTTTCTTTAGAATTTTTAAATTCCTTGAACTCTTTGCAATTTATTGGATTGAAGTGACAATCCTTTGCTAAATGATTTACTTTGTTGCAAATAACACATTTTAATTTATTATCCTTAGCCCTTATGGTTTTTCTTTGTTCTAAGAGTTGATTCCTGTTTCTTTGATTTCCCCTTTTTAAAATTTTTGGTATATTTTCTGCATCATATTTAGGAGATTCATTTGGACTTTGTGCTGTGTGAAAACTTGTATCAATTGATTTTGTGGATTCAGTTTGAAAGATTGTAAATTCAATTGAGTCTGTAGTTTGATCATCATCAGAAGAATCATTTGATTCAGATGTTTCATTATTAGATTCAGTTTGATTTTCAGTTTTTAATTCATTTATGATTCTTTCTGAACTATCTTTAAGTGGAGGGATGAATTTATATGGAGGTGGCACAGCATGATATCCCACCCCATGAACAACTTTTTCTGTAGTTTGATTATTAGTTAATTCATCAAGAATTTTAGTGCTTCTTTCAAATTTCTTAATTGTCAATTTATTTTGTTCAATTTCAAGTTGACATTCTTCTATTTTACTTGTTAGTTCTTTATTTTTTAATTCATAGTAATCTTTCTCATCTACAGCTTGGAGCAGTTCTTCCTTTATCCTTTGATCAATCATTTGATACACCTTTATCTGATGTTCTTGATCAGCAATCACACCATCAAATTCATAATTTCTTCTTAATGCTTTTGCTAAATCTTCATTTAATTTAGTGTTTTCTTTTTCTAAATTTTTAACAATTTTAATACATTCAGAAGTACAAGGTTTAGGATTTACCTCAGATTTGCTGTCAGTAAAGGCCATAAGAGCTTGATTTTGAGCATGTTCTTCTGCTTGAAAGCTCCAGTCATAGCCTTGTCCTTGTTGTGAGACAAGAGCAGTTGATTTTGATCTTTTGTCTGGCTGAGGACATTCTTTTGCAAAGTGACCAAGATTGTTACAGTTGTAACATTTGACTTTAGTTTTGTCAAATCCAGCTTTGTCACCTTTGTTGTAGTTGAGACTTGTCCTACCAGTCCTTTTCATGAACCTTTTGGTTCTCAGGCTCAGCATAGCCATCTGCCATTTGAGATCCATCTTTTCAAGATCATCAGGATTCAATTGTTCCAAATCATCACTAATTAGTGCAGTATGCACATGACTAGTGAAAAAGGATTCTCTTGCAGCATCTTCACAATCTGCAGACTTTCCTGTGGCAGTTTCTTGACCTTGACCTGTACTAGATACAAATGCAGCATTATTAGAAGAAATAGAAGGGCTCTTTTGATTTACCTCAGTTTCAAATACTCTGAGATCATTGTAGAGTTCATCTAACTCCTTTTCTTCTAGTGCATCTCTCTGTCTGTATATCACTGTGTACATGGCCCATTCTTCACTAAGAGACCTTAGGAACTTCATGTTAACATCTTCTTGATCCATCTTAACCCCAACCTGGTTAAGTTCACCAATTAGCTTGTTGAATCTGTCAAACACTTGAGTGAGTGTCTCATTGGGCTTTCCTTTGAAGTTTTCAAAGTCTTTCTTGAGAACAGACTTCATGTTCCTCTTGGTGCTCTTGGTGCCAACGGATCTCTTCTCCAGTTCTTGCCACAGCACCTTTGCATCATCATATTCAACAAAGAGATGTTGATAGTCATTAGGGATGGCCAGTAGGAGAGTGCTTAGAGTTTTGAGTTCGATTCCTCTGTCTTTCTTCTCCTTTTCACACTTGAGTTTGTCTGCTTCAGTTGCAGAACTGCTTGCTTGAGCAGGACCAGTTTTGTTTCCTTCAATGACAACTTCCCACATGGAATAATTAGTAATAAGCATGTATTGCTTAATACGATTCTTCCACATCCCAAAGTTATTGGGAGTGAGTATAAGGATTTTGTTAGCTTGAGTGCTTTCATTATTATCAGTCATGATTAATAATGTGTGTGTTTTAAAGATTAAAACTTTTTGTTGTTCTTTAAAAATCGTAGATCTAGAACCAGTAAGCTCTGATACCACTTGTCAGGATCGATTAACTATGAATGAGTTAATAAACACCTTAAGATCTAATTGATGATAGAAGTTACAGCGGATTAACACTATATCAATGTAATTAAGAACAATGAACTGTAAGAACAATATGCGAAAATATTAAGAACACAGTTTCACAAAAAGCTTCAATGTATATTATCGATTAACAATACACATGTACGTTTACAATTCGTAAGGAACTATTTATAATAGTCCTTGAAGCTAAACTATTTACCCTAGTTATTCTAGGACTTGATTTACATCGAATAATAAAAAGATATACATTGAATTACATTCTATAACTATCTCTACGAAGATCTCGGACTTGATATGCTTCCAAATAGTATACCAGTAGTAATCTGCAATCACCAGTAGTAACTTTGCATCGTCAGTAGTAAGTCTGGTGACCAGTAGTAAGTCCAAAATCAACGTCAGTAGTAACTACTAAGATCGGTAGTATCTTCAATATGTGCTTGATCAGTAGTAACTAAGTTATAGTGTTCACCAGTATCAACTCATCAGTAGTAAGTATTTCTGCCCCATCAGTATCAACCATGGTTTTTAGATATAATTTGATAGATATCTTTATCTAAAATAAAATACGCATGAAAATATGCACAATGCAACACTTGAGAGAACTTTAGACTTGAACTATCCGACCATATATTTCTTATTTAGAGTATAATTACTTTTATCAATTTATTAAATTATCATTCACCATCCGCGACCATCACCGTCATTCACCACCAGTTGCCATCACCACCCGTCAATTGGTTGTCACGAAATATATTCACATGGTATTCGCCGCGCAATATCACCATCCTTCACCACCAGTTGCCATCACCACACGTCAATTGGTTGTCACGAAATATATTCACATGGTATTTGCCACCGCATTGCGCGGGTACCAGTTAGTCATTTAAAAGAAAAAAAGAACTTAGTCTTAAATTCCAACAAATTCTTAATTCAGCTGCCCCTTGCCACCTTCCTGGCAGCTTCCGCAATCTCCACCCGCCAAAACACTTCACATTTACTATTATCATGAAAACCAAATTGTAGATGATTACGATGTCTTAATTATATTCCAAAACTCCATTTTCAATGACCCTACGCCCTACCTCATGACTTCGTCGTTAACTTCTATTATACTCTCGGTCAATCCCCCCACACACACAATGATTTCAAATACATGCCCTACGGAGATCTAGAGCGCAAAATCGCCATATTAATCGCAGATTTTTTCTTCTTCCTGTAAATAAATTAATCGGTACGTTATGTGTTTAATGCTTTCCGGTTCTGTTTTTGAAGTCGTTAAAGTAGTTGTAAAATATATATTAAGTTGTGATTGTTGTTACAAAAACGCGTTTTCCGGATTTTATTCAATTTTGTAGGTTGATTCGGTCCATATTAACTCCGGTGTACAATTCCGCGTTTTCATTTTTTGATTCGTTTGATTGATTTTTTTTCTTCATTTGCTCCAGCGGTGCTGAATTATACTGAGTCAACTCAGTTGGTAGATCGGAGATTCCTTGAATTACTTCTCATCTGTGATTGTTGTGTTGCTGTTGAGTTTTTGCTTGATTGATTTGATCCACTTTAATTTCGCGGCGGATTAGATTCGAAGGGTTTCACCTTCGTATTTGTGAATACATAAATGGAGCGTTTTAAATTAGAGAAGCACCAATTGCTGACTTTGACGTTGATCATCTGTTTACTGCTTCAGAATTTGGATTTTTGCTTCTCTATCAATAATGAAGGTATTGAAATCCTGCTATAACTTTAGTGGTTGATAATTGTGCACAACTGAAAAAACTGGATTTTAAATTCATTTCTCATTCAAATTATACTTTGATTGCAGGTTTTTTGTTGCTAAGATTTAGAGATAGAGTGGTGAATTGGAAGGATGACTACTCCAATCAACACAATTTATTTTCGTAAGTAATTCATCTATGCTTCAATTTGCTCCAAAGTTAGTTGTAATTATGTTATACACTCTTAAATTTCCGGTGGCTAATTAAATGCTTGTTTTTCGGTTATGATACAAATAGCGATTACACTTATAATATTTGGGGATATTGCACTTGTAGTTTTTTTAATCCTTCCAAAATGCATCATCCTATTTTCAATTAAACACTATAACAGGATTGTTTTTATTTTGAAATACTTTTCAGGAACACCAATCAGATTGGAATTAAGTACCACCGAAAACTGCTACAAAATGATAATATCGGTGTTCAAATGCCACCACCAGTTTCTCCATTTCTGCAAC
Source organism: Calendula officinalis (assembly GCA_963853835.1). Lineage (NCBI taxonomy): Eukaryota > Viridiplantae > Streptophyta > Magnoliopsida > Asterales > Asteraceae > Calendula > Calendula officinalis. Next base: position 26,044,222 of record OY970820.1, read on the forward strand.
CAACATCACCATCTCCATCTCAGATTTCACCAACAGGTGAACCAGTGACATCACCATCTCCTTCTCCTCAACCCTTACCCCTACCAAATCAAACCTCAGCTCCTGCTCCCACCACAATCTCTGTGGGCCCACCTGTTGTTCCTCAATCACCATCCAACACACAAAAATCATCCAATAAAAATCATACTGCATTAATATTATCTGCTACTATTGGAGGCTTTTTTTTTGTTGGCATTATAGCACTACTGTTATGGCGAGGTAATAAAGTGGCAACCGTTAGGCCTTGGGTCACAGGACTAAGTGGTCAACTGCAGAAAGCGTTTGTCACAGGTAAAATTCTCGACTTTAATCACATTAAATGTCATTAATCAAGACTAAATTTATTAGAAATTTAACATTATTAGGGGTTCCAAAGCTAAAAAGATCAGAACTTGAAGCAGCTTGTGAAGATTTCAGCAATGTAATTGGTTCAACATCATTCGGGACTATATATAAAGGGACATTATCCAGTGGAGTTGAAATTGCTGTTGCTTCTGCAGCTGCACCTTCTCCTAAAGATTGGTCAAAGCATCTCGAGAGCTTGTTCAGGAAAAGGGTAAAATTTTATTTTTATTTTTTACAATTTTTATTTCCTTGTTTGAATCATGAATTTTTTTATCTTTCTAATGTGATATCAGATTGACATGTTATCAAAAGTCAACCACAAGAATTTTGTGAATCTTCTTGGTTTTTGTGAAGAAGATGTGCCTTTTACTAGAATGATCGCGTTTGAATACGCTCCTAATGGAACACTATTCGAACATTTACATAGTGAGTTATCTTAATACTTGTAATCTTTCTATAATTTAATAAAATATTGTTTTTAATTACTAAATTATCATTTTATTATGAAATTTGCAGTAGAAGAAGCAGAGCATTTGGATTGGGGAATGAGAATGAGAATTGCAATGGGAATGGCATACTGTCTAGACCACATGCACCAACTAACCCCACCAATTCCCCACAAAAACCTTAACTCATCATCAGTTAACCTAACCGAAGATTACGCAGCCAAAATATCCGATTTCGGATTATGCAACGATACATCAACTGTAATTACCGAACAAACCCCAGAAAATAACGTTTTCACTTTCGGTATAATATTATTCGAGATAATTACGGGTAAAATTCCTTATGCGGGAGGCGAAGAAATTGATGATTGGGTGCTAGACTTCTTGAGAGGCCAAAAACCCGTGGTCGAATTGGTGGACCCCACTTTGGATTCGTTTGATTTAGATCAAATTGAAGCAATCGATAAAGTGATTAGATCTTGTGTTAATTCTGACCCAAAAAGGCGGCCCAAAATGAGAGAAATTTGTTCCAGATTAAAAGAAATAACAAGAATAGCACAAGATGGAGCTACACCCAAGATTTCACCTCTTTGGTGGGCAGAACTCGAAATATTGTCAACTGAAGCTACATAATTTAATTAAACGTAAGTGTTTGCTCACTTGGAAACATATACATATATGTATCTATATCTATAAACGGTAGATGTACATAGATAGAAGAGGATGTTTTTGGGGGAGTTGTTTGATTTTGGAAAATTGCTGTTTGAGAAATATCACAAGTATTTCAAATGCCAATCTTAATTGTAACAATGAAAATTGTAATTCTTTGTTTTTTTGAATTACTTTTTGTATTTATATGTTAAGTGACTTGTCCATTACTTGAGCCAAATACGATGTTTGGGATATCGTTTTAAGATGATTTATCTCCTTATTAGGTTGGTTAAACGTAGATAATCAGTTTGGACGACTTATGCTTTCTTTAAGGCGGCTGTAGTAATTAAATTAAATTAAATATATATATATAGGAAAATGTTAATGACAGCCCTTAGGGCTGTCATTAAGAAGACAAAATACACAAAAGACAACCCCCTGAATTTTAGGAATATTACTTTTTTAATCAATATACAAGTTTTTTATACATGTTAGTGACAGCCCTATATATATATATATATATATATATATATATATATATATATATATATATATATATATATATATATATTTTAAAGTTTTATGTGTTCTAATAAAAGATTTAACTACCATTTAAGATTTTAGCAACATATGTGGTGTCGTGAAGGGGATGTATGATAGTAGGTGGTGGTGGGTGTCTTTATCCTTGAAACGTGTGGAAACCGGCAGCCGCCCCGTGAGTTTTGTGGTCGTTTATTGTTGGCACGTAAAATCTAGTTGAAAGCACCAAGTATTTGAAAATATTTTACCCACGAACAAGTCTCATGCTGATCTAAATGGTGTGTGTCCACGGAAAAGAAAAATAATATATCAAAAACCATAATGATACTCAATCTTTTTAAATGAGGAATACATGGGAGGTAAGATGTAAACAGTCATATTCCTACCCGAAATTAAAAAGATTACTTTCATAAAGACATCTGACAAAAATGTAAATTAATGTAAACAAGTGTACATAAGAAGAGTGTGCATGCTGAATAAAGATATACGCAAATAAATTTATGAGTATGAATATATAGTTGTAAGAAAATGTGCATGTCTTGTGTGTGCGCGCACGAGAGTATGGTGAGCATTGCAAAAACATGTAATTATGTGTATGTGTGCAAATATCGTAAGTGTGAGGGAGTTGTGTAACTATGCAAACTAACATATGTCAACCAAAAAACATTCATCAAGAAATAATCATATAAACATGCAAACATATTCATCATTCAATTAAATATATCAAGAAGTTCCTAAGCAAATACATACATAGAATTATGTAAGTCTAAGTCTCTTATCGATTATATAAGATCAGGTGTGTCTCCGAGATTTCAAATGCCTTGTGCAAAATGATGAAATGGGCCCCCTAATTACAATATTTAATTATTTATATAAAATATTAGGCTTTCTAATTTTTTTTATTAAATTATTAAGTTGACTTAAAATTTTAAGAATATATATACAAAATGTATATAAAAATGGGCCCCTGTAAAAATGGGGCCATGTGCGGCTGCACCTCCTGCACCTCCTCAAAGACACCAGTGTATAAGATTATAAGTCACCAACCTACAAACGAGAAAGTGCCTACCTTCGTAAACATGTTTATATATAATAAATCAAAAGATTTTTAAGTATATGCCATGTCATTGATGAGTCATTACTAAGTCATTGATGAGTCATTCCACCATCTTTTTCTGCCAGTTTTGTTTTAGTTTTAACCTGCAACCACGTTCAAAAACCGTATGCTACAAAGGTGGATTGATACCATTGAGTTCAAACTTCAAACCCTAACTGCTATTCACAAAAAAAAAAAAAATACTTTTATCCATGATTCAGTTCGCATGTATGCAATCGACAGTCTATTTGTAAATTTTATCCAGATTTTTTGTTGATTGGATTTAAATAATCACTGTTGCATTGAAATCGCTTCCCTAATTACTCTTCCTCAATTTCTATGGCTAAACGATGCCCTCTCGACAACGAGGTATAGACTACGAGGTACCAATTTTCCTTGACGTAAATACTAAAAGCTCATTAGTTTCTCCATTTAGTTTGATTTGAATGCTAACAATTACTCCCTCCGTCCCTAAATAAAGTTCTCATTTGTGTTGGGCACAACATTTTAGGAGATAGTTAGTGGTGGGGTATTTGGTATTACTTTTGAATAAAATATAAGGTTTGATTGGAGAGAGAAAGTGTTTTAAGAGATAGTTAGTGGTGAAAGTATTGGTAATAATATTATTATATTAAGTGGGTCCCTTAAGTTTGAAAAATGGGAACTTTATTTAGGGATAAAACTTGAAGGTGAAATGGGAACTTTATTTAGGGACGGAGGGAGTAGTTGTTTGTGATTAGGCGAGTCCACTTGATAACGGAGAATCAAGAATTTGGTTCGCCATGGTTGATACCAATGCTCATAGCCGATCACTTTGTAACTTGTCGTCTTCATTGTGATGCTAATGAAAGTGAATACAATATTTACTGTTTGTATTGATGTGGTAAGTTCTCTATGTTATTACTGTTTAACCCATCCCAAAGATCATCATGTTGTTCAGGTAAAATTACTAACAAAATTGACTGCACACCAAGTGTTTGATGAAATGTCTGACTGAATATCAAAGTAATGGGATTAGGACTCTGACTTAGTACAACAAGCCAATTATAGATGGTAGCTTCTTGCTTACTTATCTATCTATTGGTGGGGAGGTATATGAAGGAACGAATCAGTGGATTGAAGAATTCAAGCTCTTCTATTGCTACGTAACAATAGAGCAGGATAGCCTTTTGCGCCCACATGTTTGAATTTGACCTCTATAAAGTCATTATCTGATAGCTTTCACAGGGCTTCTTGCTAAAGAGAAATTGACATAGAGAGAAAACTCGCCATTCATTCATGAACTGTCTTGCCCGTGCCATCAAGAGCTACAGCTCTAAAAGCTGCCCTTCTAAGTTAGCCCATCTATAAACCTCTAAAGACTCTTTACTATGAAGCTCCTTCTCAGTACAATCGTGTCAGTCGATTCGCTCATGTAACTCATCTAAAACTTAGAAAACAGAAAAAGGAGACACACCATGTCATCTCGCTGAACCTACTTCGCTATTAGCAGCTAATCGCACTACGAAGAAGATGCGGAGGAATCACCGAAGTTTAGTATTGACACAAACAATAAGAGGACGAGCTTCCCTTCTACTACCGAAAAGAGGAGATTTATGAGGAGCCGGATATAATATTATATTTTTATGATATAATATTTGAATATAATATTTTTTTTTAATTTACAGGCCAAATGGGTTGAAAGTTGCCCGAACGGTCCTAAATACTTGTTCGATTATCTTCATTTTCAACCAAACTAAATGAGTTATTTTAGGTCAAAATAGAAGCTTGAAAAGGTTGCATCTCTTTTAAAAGGTGTACTTGATTATGATAGCTTTAAAGATGTGGAACTATTTCAGGGTCGTGTTATTCCTTGCGGATTTTGTTGGTATTGTAAAGAGTATGCAACCCGTCTACCTTAAAGGTATTTTTTCCTTTTCCTTTTTCTTATTTTTTTTCTATTTTGCAACATCTTTTTGTATACCAAATGGTTTGCAGATGAAGTGGTAAATAAGCTTGATGGCCTCAGCCTTAAAATGTATTCTTTCCTTTTTCTTATTTTCTAATTTTGTAACATCTTTTTGTAAAAATTGGTTTGCAGATGAACGGGTAAGTATTGGTTTCCAAATGTGTGAATGTCAATTCTATTAATAGATAAAGGAAATGTACATATTTGGCAGAATCAACATATTTCCAACTGTAAGTATAATTAGGTTTTAATCAACATATTAGGATACTATTTCTGATTTATCACATAATTATGAGTTTATCTAATATTTGTTATTTTATTTTTTAATTTAAAATGTTCTTCATTATAAGTTGTGATCATCAGAATTATAATGCAACCAAATATGATTTTATATTGCAGGTCGAAGTTTCATCAACCCTAACCCTAAGTCAAAACAAAAGATTATTGCATTTATCTCATTCTATGTATTTGTAATGACCAAAACCCAAAAACAACCACTTTTACAACACTTATAACAAACCTTTCGTTATTAGCCAAAATACAAGTTTTAAAACAACTAAGCCATATCCATATACATACCAAAATACCAACTACTATTCCGGATACAAACCAACTAACCAACCCATAACATAAATGTACAAAATACTACAAGTCTATATCAAAAGAGAAGCTTTCCCAAGCTTCAAGCAAATCCAACTTCAAGTACCTATTCACACTTGCCCTTGCCTTTATCTATCCCTGAAATATGGTGACAACTAAACGGGTAAGCTATAAAAGCTTAGTGAGTTCCACAATGCATAATGTTATACTAAATAATTATATAAATCAACATAAATAAACAAGCAAGTGTCAACGGGTCAAAGTACCGGGTTATCACAACAATATCACCACAATGCATCACATATCAATACCGGGTCAACAATGATCAAAGTACAATTCCGGATTCAACAAAGTGCGTCATTCCCTCTACGCCATTAGGGAATGAGGCCGATGAAGGTGATCAAGGCACCCCTAAATGAGTCCAAGATCCCGCTTCATCACCACGGTCCATACCACTCCTCCGCCAGGTACTCCCGCGTCCACCGCCCGACATATTACACGAAGTAATACTCGGACCGCCATGGGTCCTCACGAAATGAATTATCACTCAAGGCATTCCACTCAAACGGGTCAAGACAATGTTACGGTTCAACAAGGTAGTTTCAATGTCCAAGGCAAAACACAAGTCATTCAATTGAAAGGAACACTATTTTAGCCACGTTGCACATATATAATTAAAAGTATACACATTGCACATAGTGAACTCACCTGGGATTAAGCAACTTCAATGTCAAACCGAGCTATTCCAACGTCACCGAGCAATGGAGTTATCACAACCTCCCAATGGTTTTCCTAGTATAATCACACATGTTTCAATCAATATTCAAATCCATAAACATAACTAGTATTGACCCTAATCACCAATTTCCCCTAATATTGTGATGAACCAAAACCCTAACTATCAATTTATCCATACTTGTACATAATCACATGATAACTATGATTCTCCTAACTAGATACTTAGTTATACAAGCATACCATTCCAATTTCTGACTTTTAACCCAAACCCTACACTAGGGTTTATGACCTACTAACTCAATACTTCAATTTCTACACATGCATAGAGATAGAGATGATGAATTACCTTAATTATAGACACAAGTGATGAAAACCCTTTGATTTCTAGTCAAAATCTGCCCAAGAACACCCAAATTCGTCCAAAATCGCCAACACCCGAGAAGGAAAAAGTTTAGAAGTGAAATGAGCTGAAATGGGTCAAAAATCCCGATTTTATGTCTAGTCTGCACAAGATAGCGCCACTATCTACAAGATAGCGCCGCTATCTTGCCCCCCCTTGCTTTTTATGTAACATCCTAAAACCGGCCTAGTTGTTTTAGGTATATATTGATATTTGGAAAAAATATCTATTTGACCCTAAATGGAATAAATTGACTAAATGTTAAATTGATTGTTTGACATTTTGTCCTTTTGTGATATTTTAATCGAGGGATTAAAATATCCGTTTTTCTGAAATGTTTAAATGAAAACGTGATTTGTATATCTTTAGATTCCTTGTCGGATGTCGTTTCCAGAAATGCTTTCGTTTTTAAAAGTGGAGCCCGTTTGGTAATTTAAATAAATTAACTACGAACGGGACCTTTCGTATTGTATTGTTTAAAAAGATGACAAAAGACCTTGTGGGCCCCCTCCCTTTGGTGTGTTCGGCAGGTTATGGGGAGGGGAGGGACTCCCTTTGTTTTCCTTCTTCTTTCTTTGACACTCTTTATCATTTCTTTATCTTTTTACTTCCTCCTTATCCATTCATTCCCCATTCTCTCTTTTGTCTAAAAGTGTACATGTGTGTGTGTTTCTTGGTAGAATAAATCAACAAGAAAAGCTTGGTGTTTCACCCTCCATCTCCTTATTTCGGTCTTTTGATCAAGAAGTTGGGTAAGTCCTTATCTATTACTAGTTTCTTGGAATTCTTGGAAAAGTTATGAACTAGGGTTTCATGTTAGAGGATGATTCTTGTTAAATATTGTTGTGGCTTGTTATAAATGTTAAATGGAAGTTGTTGTATACTTTTATGTAGTGAAAAATTATGTTGTTGGTGGAAGCCCATAAATCACCATTGTAGGTTATTTTGGAGAAGAAAGTGGGTTTTACCAAAGTAGTTAGATCTTGGATTTTTGGTGGTTTTGTTAATTTAGGTTAAACTAATATGTTGACAATATTAGTTGTTAATATGGATGATTTTGACTTGTATGGATAAAATTGTTAGTTGAAAAGTTGTATGGATTTTATGTATAAATTATAAACTAGTTATTGGGTTAAATAACTAGTTGGTGAAAGAATATGTCATTGGTGTGATTATGGCAATGATAGGTTTTATGGGTTTCGTTGCTTGTACATATTGAATAATATGTCAAAGTTGTTAGTTATGGATTATGCCAAGTTTTGGTGAGATTTAATGAAATGCTAGTTAGTGTTTGGGTGATTTGGGTCAAAAGATATAACTTATGATTTTGAAGTAAAAAAAATAGTTGAGGTATGATAGTTATGAACTTGTTGGATTGATTGACTAGTTATGTCTTGTCAAATGTGGTAGCTTACGGACGAAGGTGGTGAATTGTTATGTTATAAGTTGGAAGTTGGTAATTTGTGCTAAAATGGCTAAATGGGTCATAGGGACCATTAGACTTGACTTGTTAGAGTTTTAACATGAAATGTTGTTTAATGTCATGTTAAAGTTAAATTGGGTTTCGACACGTTTTGGTGTAATGTGATAAATTGGTTAGCTATGGCTTAATGGTATTTAACTTGGATTGTGAAAGTGTAAGTATTTTGTTAGGTTTATGTGATTAGAAATATTATTGGTAACGTTTGGTGAATTGTAAGTTGATGATATGATTACAGTTGTAGGATGTATTATTGTTTAATAATCCGGTTTGACCCGTTTGAATGTAAGACTTGCAAATGACTAGTTGACTTGTTATGTAAGTGTAAATGGTCATGACATGTTCATATGATGATTTAAGTGTTTGGTTATCTAGTTAGTGCAAGTGTTAGTGTTAAATGTATATTTAACATTGTTTATAATTTGGTGGAATTATATGCTAATTCGGTATTCCTTTGGTGTACAGGAATCGGGATCGGGACTCAGAAACATTAGACCTCCGAGTTCGGCAAGTGGAAGGTTTCGGTGAGTGGATTTAACCTCCAACTTGTGTTTGGTTACAATTGGTTTGGTATTTGCATACTTGTGAAAATGCAGGATTTTGGCAGGTCTGGGGAAGATAGCGACGCTATCTCTAGATAGCGACGCTATCTTGGTGGGTTCGGGAAAGTGGCAAAAAAAAAAAAACAGAAAACCGAAATAGCTAAGGCCAGGGAATTCGCGACGCGATTTCTCGGGAGATAGCGTCGCTATCTCCTAGATAGCGACGCGATTTCGGGGTTGAGTAGCTTTGGCATTTTCTTTTCTTAGCTTGTTCGTTTGTTATGTATGCCTAGTGTTAGGGAGTTCCATACATGATTATGTGCACATATGTGAAGAGACTTTGCTTGATTGGTAGCAACAACTCGGTTTGACTTGGTGACCGAGGTTTGAGAAGTCAGTGCGCTGGGCACCGGGTCTCGACTAATAGGGTATCCGACCTTACCTGTATTTGTTGCATGGTTAAGGGGAGGGAGTTGCCCGGGTGTTGGATACGAAACGCTATCGGTTACCGTGGTTTTGGCCGACCATGGTTTAAGGCTCCGGCAGGACCCCGATCTTCTCTAACAAACAGTGTTATGTGGTTATGTGGCTCTTCGATCGTAGAAGAATGTTTATGCTAGCTTGTTGTGCTTTACAGAATTTGTAGATTATATTCATTCACTTAGCTTTGTGCTAATCCCTCCCTCGTTGAATCTTTTCAGGTGATCAGTGCTTTGGACTGGATGATTGACCAAGCTCAGTTTGTTGTGTTTTGAAAAATGTGTCATGCCGTTTATTAACACCGTTAAATATTATTATTATTTGGAGTTTATTTTGGGACGTTTGGTTTGTAAACCTAAACCTAAACTATATATTATCTATATGCTTCCGCACACCTTTTAAAAAAAAAAAAACGCTTCCTAAATTTTGCGGTGTTACATTTTAGCGCCTCTATCTTCAAGATAGAGCCGCTACCTCCCAAATTTTTCGCGTTTTACCCATCGCTAAAATGAGTCGCTGTTCCCTTTGCACAAGATAGCGCCGCTATCTCCAAGATAGCGCCGCTATCTCCCAAAAAGGCTGCAAATTTCGATTTTTCTTCCTTTTTAACTTGTACCACTTAATCAAATAATCAAAACACAGATTTTCATCAAAATATTAACTATCAAGACTTAATTCCTTATCATTTATCAACTAATAATGAACTTAACAATTAAAAATACTTGGATTTAAAACACGTATGTTACAGTATTTATCAGATAGTTATGTACTTCCATGTGGAGGCGAAGATATTTAACTGATGACCCTGATGCAGTTGCTATGAAGATGGAGGTATTGCTTACAATTTTGTTAATTTGATGCCCTAATTGGTGATAAAAGATTAAGTGACCTCAGTTAGATAGGTAAACACAACATCTTTCTTTTCATCTTTTATTTGTATATCAATTTATTTATTATTTTACATTTGTTCAATAGATTTGTAGGCTTATTTCTAGACAAAGGCTACGCACCTGTGATCGTGAATCAGATGCATAACAACGTCGGGCAGGTTACTTTTTGGGTGCAGGTTGCAATTTCGACCCATTTACTCGTGAATGGGTCTATTTAGGTTGTGCTTTAAATTTCGACCCATTTACTCGTGAATGGGTCTATTTAGGTTGTGCTTTAACCCAAACGAGTCAAATGGAAAATTAGCTAAAAAGGGAATAAGTCAAATGGTCTACAGGGGCAAACAAGTTAAAAATCACCCGCATTCTATTTTAACCCAAAGAACCTACTAAACCATTTTATATAAAAAAATCCAGATTTTTATTGTTCTAATATTGTGTATGTAATCGTATTAGAACATTAATTATTTCCGAGCATAATATTTTAACGTTCATTCTGATTTAGTGCAGAACCCATGTGCTCGAAAAGGCGTCTAAATAAGTTTTGATTGTTGGTAAGCTCGTCAAAGTCAACCTTATGTCCTATTTGAATTTAAAGGTATCGATCAATTTGTATTTACAATTTGCATAAACAATATTTTGACATATATTAATTGGAATAAAAAGTTAGTTTTATGTACTGAAGTGTTAACTATCTTTATTTATTATTTTATATATTATGTTTCTACTGGGGTTCCATTAAGAAGATGTCTTCGATTTAACTATGTATATTGTATATATGCATATACGCCCTCCCAAGTTCAAGATTAGAAAGAGTAAGACTTTTGGCCCAACTTTGACACATTTATTTATACAATGGGTCATTTTGCCCTTATTTAAAATTTATAGTATTTGGTCATCAGATTTGACAGTATGACTATATATTAATTTTATTAAAAATTGAATAATCTAATGTGTTTCAAAACAACTTGACCTGTTTTCACTCGTGCAAAAAGTTACCAACAAAAACACGATTAATTAAGAATGTTTGCTTCTTTTTTTTTTGCAGGAAAAGCTTAATGCATATGGTGGTTGTGTATCACTGTTTCACCAACTGGTTTTAATGCTCTTGGTTTTCATGGGCATCTTGCAGGTGTCCACTTTCAGTAAGGTACTTTAAACATGAATTACAAAATTTAATTGTCTAATTTTAGTTTTTCATCTACAATATATTGATTGTTTCAAGAGGGAATTCGAACAAAGAGCAACTACTATCGGAGGTTGAAACTTTGTTGTACCAGTCAAAGATTCCATGGATAATAAATTATCTGGTAAGAAACTGAAGTACCAATTTGAACTTTGGGTCAGGTTGTAAACTTGAGATCAATTATAAATTACAATAAATTAAAATTGTGTCTGGAGATAAATGGAGATGAAGAGTATTCCAAACTAAGCAATTGCGATTAAGGTCCACTACAATATACATTTTCTTTTCGTGTCTAGCCACTGTGGATAATTATAGCAACAGTTTATATATCTTCATGTATAATTATGCTTATGGCCCCAATTTATGATGTTAACTCTTTTGCTATTAGTGTTGGATCCCAACAACACAAATATGTTGCGTTATGACAAGTAAAGACGATAAGATAAATAACACACAAGATTTCAATGATTAAGAGTTTATTAAAAACAACTTAATACAGTACAAAGTTTGCGGAAATAGATAGTACACACTAACTAAAACTCTACACTTGAAGTGACACTTTTGTTTGCTCAAACTAGAAGATAATGCAAGGAGAGTTATATCAGCTGATACTAACAGCTGATATTAAATGCCTTAGTAATAACTATGGAAGAGTTAATACCAGACAATAACAACTCTCAGAGAATGTTCTTATGCTATGAATGTTAAAAGGTGTGTGTAAATGCAAGCATTTACGTCTCTATATATAGCCCAAGATCAGCGCCGGCCCTGGACCTGGGCCACCAGGGCAACCGCCCAGGACCCACTAAATTTCGAGGCCCACTTTCAGAATTTAGTCCACGTATATTTGTAAGTCTGTTTCAGTAAAAATGAGCCCATTAAATATTGAAAAGGCCAAAGGGCCCAAAAGAAAAAAGCCTAACAGATGCTTGTGATTAGGGGCGGCTTCTGGAAAAAAACTTTTGGAATTCAAACGACGGGAAAAAGGGGAAGAAGACACTCACGAACAGTAACCAATGGGTTTCCAGAAATTTTATTCCCGTTTTGATTTCAATTTTTACTGAAATTATATTCGAATATCGCAAGTTTTAATCAATTTTATTCCCAATTTGATTAAAACTTGACAGTACCCGCATTTGCAACCACAAGGTTAGTTCATAAATCCATAAGGTTTTACAGTCAATTAGTTGTTTATAAAACAAGCTATTAGATATGTTTTATACCAAATGAAAGAATCTGAACATATCATATTTGACATGTTGAAAAACAGAGATTTTGAGATTCAAAATTTGACCTTTGTTATGCGATTGAACAAATTTGTGGGATTTTAAATGTTTTAGTTAAAAGTAATAAATTATTCTCCATTTTTCTTTACAATTGGACTATCAAAACAATAATTAATTTGTAAATTTTGCCTATATTTAGCACTTATTTCTTTTATGAATTATTGAAAAATCTTATATCTTGGTCAATGCATTTGTAAGTGAAATTGAGTCACTTTACGAGTTATATAAGAAGAATAACATTGTGATGACGGTCTAATTAATAAAGTCCATACTCTATTATAGTTTTGAATTTTCTTTTATATTGTAGGGAAACATTAGCTTTAAGCATCTAACTTTGATGTTATATTTTGCATAAAGAATTCCAGTTCCCATGTTTTAAGACAAATAAAAAGGAATATGGGGTATGGTCTTTTTTTAATTACCGAATGTTTTCATGTATAATTAGACATATTAATGTTAAATATGGGCCAACAATTCATGGTTGATTCGGGTTGATGGTTTGGAATCACCTAACCCAAACACGACCAGTTAAGCTAATCGGGTTGTTGGATTAATATTATTTAACCCAAACACGACCCATTCTTCAGAAGGGTTGTAAATGAGTTGGATTCGTTAATGGAATGACAGGTCGACCCGTTTATCCACAAAGCAAACCCATATATTAGGTTATACGACAACTCTAACGCATATATATCTTTATTTCTTCATAAAATGTTAGATATGTTCTATATAAATTTTAATTATTCGATAAATTTTTTACTTTAGGGGCCCCTTTTTAGTATTACGCCCAGGGCCCAAAAATTTATTGGAACGACCCTGCTCAAGATCCGTGTTCCTTTGTCCACAAGTTAATCGACGTGTAAATATATCATTCATCGATGTAAACTTGTCCACGGAAACATTAAATGCACTTGCAAAGGTTGTAGTCCCAAGTGTACTTTGTGTCAACTCCTTTTGCTACCTTTTCTGACGCACAGTGAAAAGATGTACTATGATAGTACAAAAGTAGTTGACTTTCCATTTACATGCTTGGAGGGACAAACGATGATGTACTCACATATTATTTTTCTATTCCAAAATAGAAGATCCTCATCGTTTTCTTCTTCTTTGAGCGGGAAAGGGAAATGTTCAAAGTGTCAAGAACATTTCCACTAAGTCTTTATCTGCAGCAGGTACCATCAGCTAATTCCATAATCAGCTGGATGGTCTTCTTCTTGTCTCTGTCCTTTGGCCATAGACTTCGAATGAACACTCTTCTATAGCTGCTGATTTGACTTGTTTTCCTAGAGTTAAGTACGTACTCAGCTGAAGGTTTATTGCATATACTTGCTTCAGCTGAGATACATACTTCAGCTAATATTATTCTTCTTAGCTATCGATCATCAAATCTTATTTACTTAGTTTACGGACTAACAATTAGATAATGCTAACGTCAAAATGCGGTCTTTGAAAGCTTGCACATAAGGTGTTTGTGAAATTCGGAAATGGGTTTTACTTTCGGGTGAGTTTAATTTGGAATCCAAATGTCCAAAACTTCTTTTCATTAATGGTCAATGGTCAATGGATATGCAAGGATATCAATGATCAAAATTTATGAGTATATAATGTTAACTTAATATGCAAGGATATCAATGTAGGTGGATTAGGCTTTAGGATGTGTTTGGAATTGCTTACTATGTTTGATACAACAAATATTATAGTGTATGAATTGCTTACTTGTGAAGATCGAATAACTCTTCATAAACATAGATCTTTAGGCTCAAGAATAGTTAGTTCTTATCTGGAATAAGCATATACAAATAACAAAATTGCGGAATTATATAAACATATTTGTATAGCTAAACAAAGTTTTTCATCATTAAAAGCCTCAATTCTATATATAAATACATAGAACGGTTTTTCGTTAAACAGGATCAAACGACCTTGAGGCTTAGGTTTTACACACAAACACGTTAAAACGTGGGTTCCAAGAACATCTAATTCTATGTCATTAGGTTTCTTTATATACTAGAAAACCTAAGACTTACAAGGAAAAGATAATACTAAATCTTTTAAACTCAAACAAGATATACTATATCTTTTACATTAATGATTATCTCCTAAATCTTTATTTAAATTTGAACTTCTATATCTTCAATTTAGGTCCTTGTAGTTTCCAAGTTTTGACACATCAAATCTCAAGGAATATCATCTAGAATATTCCTAACAATCTTCCCCTATTTGATTTGACAAAACTTATAACTTGTAGAATTAGCTAGGAATCTTCAAGTCTCTTCCCCTTTTTGACATAATCAAATAAATCCGAGAAACTTGAACTTCCCCTTGAATGATCAACACTTTTTCTTCCCCTAAAAGTGTGCTATCATTCTTGTGTTCTTCAAGACTATATTAATTACATTGAAAATAAACTATCTTCTATTTGAAGTTGAAGTAGAAATTCAAACTATGCATCACATTCCGTCTAAATATAGTAATCAGCAACTTCATATCTTGTATGAGGGACTTGCTTATCTTAGTCTTCAACAGATCTTTTCGTTAAGATTCGGTTGAATTGCAGTTACAACAATACATAACATCTTATGTAGTAAGACTTTCCACTTCTTCTTCAAATAAAATATAATCAATTATCTTCTGTAATCAATTGATAAAGATCTACTAATATCAGTAGTGACTAAGGATTTTGACATCAGTAGTAATATGTTCTGCCCCATCAGTACTAACTATGTCAGTACTAACTGCAGCATCAGTATTAAGTTGATCTGTGTTTTGCTCCAACAATCTCCCCCTAAACTTATTGATTACCTTTTAATCAATCAAGTTTCTTTTGTTCCTCTTGTTCTCTTCTTCTTTTCTCAAGAGTTCTTTGATTCTGTTGAAGCCTTTGTTCAATAATATATCTGCTGTTCCTCTTTGTAAAATAATTCAGTTTGTTTTGGAACATAACAGCATCATAGGGTTTCATCAAAGTGTTTATGAATATCTGATACATAGTCTTCTCAGAATGTGGATATTCTTTTTCATATAAGTACAATTCACACACTTTGCCTGATTTCTCAAAGAAGTACATATTTGAAGTAGGAATGACATTCCAAGCATATACATTACCTGGATTTGTGAATTGTTCTGGATAATTGTCTGGATAAAATGCAGCATCTATCATTCTAGTTAGATATCCAACTCCAGATTCTTTCCATGATTTCTTTGTCATTCTAGGTTTCCCAATAATCAGAAGCTTGATAACATCACTTCTAGAACATGATCTGATTAAAAGTAACCATCCAGTGAATCTCTGTACAACTTTGTCTTCCCTTATGATTTCTATAATATTGTTTTGTATCACTCTCCAGTTAATAATTGGATTGTTCTGTAATGGAGCAACTGGCATTTCAAGAACAGGTATAGTTTGTTTTGACTTCTTCTTAGAGCTTTGTTCTTGATCAACAGCTTTTCTTTTCTTTGATTGGGGAGTTGAAGTATCACCAACAGTTGAAATACTACCAGCTTTGAGCAAATTTAGACTGATTGGGATTAAAGTTTTGGCTTTCTTTGATTCTTCAGCTTCTTGTTCAGCCAAGTCTTTCTTTTTAGCCTTGCAGTATTTTTCAATGATAGTCATCATTTTCATTCTTCCTAATGACTTTGCACTATGCCCTTTTGTTTTTAAATACTCAATCATGTTGGCCTTTTGTTCAAACACATCATCAGTCAAATCACTTTTAGTCTTTTTACATTCAGAAACCAAATATTCAAGGCATTGAATATGTTCTTCTTCAATCTTTCTGAGCCTTTTGAATTCTTCCTTTTGAGCTTTTATCTGAATGTCATCTGTTTGAACAGGTATTTGTGCAGGAATTTTACTTTGTACTTTCCCTTTCTTTTCCTTTATTGCTTGATACATTTCCACTTTCTCCAAAAATTTTCTGTGTTTTGTTCTCCATCTGGACTGTTTTTCTGCTCTGACATGATTTATCTTGTTTACCATGTGATGTCCTAAAGCTCTATTTGGATAATCATCATCATATATTTCTTTTCCTTTTCCAATATGAGCAGATGGTGGAGGTGGAATGTATTTCATGTCTGGTATACCCATCATCATAAGTTTTGGATAAAATAGATGTAATTGACTTTCTGGTAAGATTTTTGGGTGTGGAGGAAGTGTACATTCATCTACCTCAAACCAATTCACATTATCATCAATGTCAGGCATGATAAGTGGTTGATCAGGTGTTGGTGGTTTGGAGATGATGACATGTCTTTCTCTTTCAATCAGCTCTGGAAATTGTAGTTCTTCCTCTTCAGTAGTAACCAGAGTAGTTACTACTGGTGTAACTTCAGGAGTTACTACTGATAGGGCATCAGTAGTATTTGCTGCTTTTAATTCCTCTTCTTCATTTACTACTGCTATAATATCAGTAGTAGAGGTTACTACTGGTATTTCCTTTTCAACTTGTTCTTCCATTGTAGCAGTAGTAATAGCTCATCTTCAGTAACCATCATTTGTGGGCCTTCATCAACTTCTGTTTCTTTTAAATTTAGGAGAGAAGATGCTGCTGCTGCAATTGAGTCATCAATCATAGTTTGTATGTTGTCCTTCTCCCCCTTAGTGAGCTCAACTGATGGAGCCTCACTATCATCAATCTTTTTCTTCAATTTTCTGATGATTTTGGTTTGTTGATGAAGCCTGTGCTCATATAATCTCATTCTTTTGTTGATGGTATTGACATGCCTCTTCATTGCAGCCATCGTTTTTCCTTGGTTTGTTAAGTATTCAAGACAGTTTTGTACTGTGGATTCAAGAGAATCCACTTTTTCCGTCAATTGGGTGATTTTAATACTGCCCTCACTCCATCTAGCAAGATCATCGGGCTCACTAACAGGTACATTGGTTTTAAGGTATTCCTTCCTTTCCATCAATTCCACAGATCTGCCCTCATCACTGCTTGGTGATTCATTGGGTCTTTTAGACATTCTCTTCTTCCTAGAAGAAGCAGAGATGTCCCCCCTTTTGGTTTCTTGGCACCGGGGTCCTTTAAGTAATTCCTCAAAAGATTCATCACTTAAAGTTGCCGAGGTTTGGGTCTTAGTGATGTTTTCACTATCCTGTGCACCCACCTTTGGGGCATCAGTAGTGAAAGCCCTCTCCTCATGTCCTCTCTCCTCCTTGGAGGACAACTCTTTGAGCCTGGGGTGTGACTCGATTTGTCCCCTGGTGTCCTTTAAAGATAATTTCTTTCTTTTATAAAATGTGGAAATGTTTTGGGTTTTGTCTGGTAGGTCTTCCACAGAGTGAAGAGTAGCACTCTGCAGATTTAATTCAAGTTCCTGGGACACATTCAGGACTTCTAAGTTAGTGGGTGATTGAGTGGCTATATGGGGTGGTGTTTGGGCTGTATTTGGGGGTGATGGAGTGGGTTGAGGTTCAATTTGGGTTATATCTTTGATTGAACCCTCTCCAATAGGTGTGTGATCTTTGATCATATTAGGAAACAGAGGGGTTTCCTTGCCCGAAAATTTAAATTGTTTTCTCATATTTGAGAAAACTTTCTTGTTCAACTCTGGAATTATGAAAATATTTTTGGGAGTTGACAAGTTTTGTAATTCAATGTTAATGATATGTTGGATAAATCTGGGATACATTAAAAATTTTGAAGAGTTAAGATTTCCCAACATACCTTCAAAAATCATATTAGAAAAATTGAATACTTGGTCTGTGCATAGACAGACAACAGCAGATGCTATTGACCTGTTAAACTCATTCCAAGTACTTCTTTTCGGAGAAATACAATGCTGAATAGTATGGACAAGAAATTTCCATTGTGGGGAGAGAAGACCTTTTTGAAAAGTTACTATGTTTAGTCTTCCCTCATATCCCATTTTGTTTAAAATTTCAGCAATGAATTCCTTAGGAAGAGTAGTCATACCTGAATCATCGTGTAGTTGAAGATGTTGTCGAATAGATTGTTCTGTGATGGTGATCGTTTTTCCATCCACAGTTGATTTGATCATTGGTACAGTTGCACCCTCCGTTCTTTCAGCATTGGTCCAGAAATCCACCAAGTGCTGTTGGTATGCCTTCGGTTTCACCGTTAATGCGAATCGTATGTAAGAATTTTTCAGAAAGTTCACGATTGGTCGGAAATCCTTTGTTCCGTCTGGATTGCGTAGAAAGGCACACATGTTGTGGAACTCTGAGTATTTGAGATCGGTTTGAACATTGAGGGATTGTAGAGTTGCCATTTTGTGGAATTTTGTGAAGAACAGAAGTGAATTTTGTTATTGATGAAGGGTTTTTGATCGTAAGTTAGGGTTTATCGAGAAGATTTAGCAGATCGAAGTGAGGATAATGCTAAACTAATCGACTGCCGCCTTTTATATCTTTCGATTTAACCTGCAAAACTACTAAAATATCCTTCGAATCATAACATAACGGTTATTTTCATGGGGGTTAGTTTGGTAATTGTGTTTCTGAAAGACCAGTAGTAAATAAGATATCAGAAGTAAAACGTCAGTAGTATCTACTAATATCAGTAGTGACTAAGGATTTTGACATCAGTAGTAACTATAGACATCCGTAGTAACCATTAACACACAAGACCAGTAGTATATGTGAATACCAGTAGTACTGACTTACCAGTAGTATTTGTGTAAACCTAATATACACCAGTAGTAATGAACTACCAGTAGTATTTTGTGCATACACTTTCATACCAGTAATGCAGACCTACCAGTAGTAAGATAATTTTAAAAAACAACTTTTTACAACAAAACTTTACACATGATTTTAAGTGAGATTTTAAGTTATTAAAATCATTCCAATACTGCTAACCAAGAAGTTGAATCTTCCTACATCAAATGCTTTTGTAAAAAGATCTGCTAATTGATCATCAGTATGGATTTTAACTACTTTGATTAATTTCTTTTCATTACAATCTCTTATAAAGTGAAATCTTATTTCAATGTGTTTAGTTTTTGAGTGTTTTACTGGATTATTCACAATACTAATAGCACTTTGATTATCAATAAAAATAGGAGTTTTAAGGATAGAGATACCAAAGTCTAGAAGCTGGTTTTGAATCCATAGTACTTGAGCACAGCAAGCAGATGCAGCTACATATTCTGCTTCAGCAGTAGATGTTGATACATTTGTTTGCTTCTTACATTGCCATGACACCAGTCTTGATCCAAAGAATTGACATCCACCAGTAGTGGACTTTCTATCTTGACATTCACCTCCATAGTCACTATCTGTGTAGGCTATGAGTTCAAATGGTGAATCATGTGGATACCA
The DNA here is from genome assembly GCA_963853835.1 of Calendula officinalis. Taxonomy (NCBI): domain Eukaryota; kingdom Viridiplantae; phylum Streptophyta; class Magnoliopsida; order Asterales; family Asteraceae; genus Calendula; species Calendula officinalis. The sequence continues at coordinate 26,064,174 of OY970820.1, forward strand.
TAGACCTAGTGATGGTTTGCCTTTCAAGTATCTGAATATTCTTTTAACAGCCTGTATGTGTAGTTCTTTGGGTCTTGCTTGATATCTTGCACACACACAAACACTATACATAATGTCAGGTCTTGATGCAGTTAAGTACATCAAAGAGCCTATCATTGATCTATATAAGTGTTCATCTAAATCCTCCCCCTCAACATCAGGATGTAGGTGTTTGTGTGTTTCCATTGGTGTACTAGTACTTTTACTGTCTTTCAAATCAAACTTTTCCAAGATGTCTTTGACATATTTTGATTGATTTATCAAAATACCATCAGTTCTTTGATTGACTTGGAGTCCAAGGAAGAAGTTCATTGGACCCATGGAGCTCATCTTGAATTTAATTTGCATCAGTTCTTCAAATTCCTTGCATAGTAAATCATTGGTTGAGCCAAAGATGATATCATCTACATAAATTTGTACCAGTAGTATATCATTTTTGACTTTCTTTGTAAACAAAGTTTTGTCAATGGCTCCTCTTTTAAAGTTGTTCTTCAATAGGTATGATGATAATGTGTCATACCATGCTCTTGGTGCCTGATGTAGGCCATACAGAGCTTTATCCAATTTGAACACATAATCACCATGTTTTGGATCTTCAAAACCTAGAGGTTGGCATACATAGACCTCTTCTTCAATCTTCCCATATAAGAATGCACTCTTAACATCCATTTGATAGACTTTGAATTTCTTGAATGAAGCATATGCTAGAAATATTCTTATGGCTTCAATTCTAGCAACAGGAGCATATACTTCATCATAGTCTATTCCTTCTTCTTGAGTGTATCCTTGGGCTACAAGTCTGGCTTTGTTCTTTTTATCACATACTTGAGACACACTGTAATCTTACCTCCCTGGGGATTCTCACCAAATGCCACATATCCTCCATCAAATGACTTGAAATCTTTAAGAATTTGCAGATTTCCAGTCATGTGCCTTGAGCATCCACTATCAATATGCCATGTTCTTCCTTCTTCTGGGATCTGAATGCTCTGCACAAGTGAGTAAAGGATTAGTTAAGTTTGGGAACCCAAGCTTTATATGTCTTGGGTTCATCCTTTGAGAAATAAGCTTTTGAGGATTTAACCTTAAATACTTTTGGTACCCATACTTGTTTAGTACTGGTGTCTTGTTTTACTACTGCCCTTTTGGAGTTATTACTGGTGTGAGAATTTCCTACTGATCTTGGTTTATACCCATGATTTTTAGCTTTTGAATACTTTACTACTGATGGACCAGTAGTATTTGGGTACTTACCATGTTTAGAATGACCAGTAGTGTTTTTAGGGTTAACACCAGTAGTATTTTTGAAAGTTGTTTTGGGAGCAGTAGTGTTTTTGAAATTAGGTTTTTTACCAGTAGTATTCTTGTATTGGTACCATACAGCATTATAATGAGGGTTAACACCAGTAGTAAAATTGTTAAAGTTTCTACTGGTGTTGGAAAATTTAAAATATTGTTTATTTTGATTGGATTTTCCATTGTTCTTGAAGTAATTGCTGTTCTTTGGGCTTCCAACTCTTCTGTTTTGCACAAATCTTTGTGCACTTCTTCCAAATTTTGGTGTTTCTGCAATTGGAGTTTTAATTTTATTTACTACTGAAGGACCAGTAGTATCTTTTAACTTTTGAGTTCTTGCATTTTCTTTAAAAATTTTAAATTCCTTTAACTCTTTGCAGTTTATTGGATTGAAGTGACAATCCTTTGCTATATGGTTCATTTTGTTGCATATAACACTTCTTAATTTCTTATTTTTAGCACCTTCAGGTATTTTTTGGTCTAAGAGTTGTTTTTTATTTCTTTCATTTCCCCTTGTTAAAATTTTTGGTACATTATCTGCATTATATTTAGGAGATTCATTTGGACTTTGAGCTGTGTGAAAACTTGTATCAATTGATTTTGGTGATTCAGTTTGAGAGATTGTAAATTCAATTGATTGATCATCATCAGAAGAATTATTTGATTCAGATGTTTCATTAGGTGATTCAGTTTGATTTTCAGTTTTTAATTCATTAATGATTCTTTCTGAACTGTTCTTAAGTGGTGGAATGATTTTATATGGAGGTGGTACAGCATGATATCCCACCCCCATGAACAACCTTTTCTGTATTTTGATTATTAGTTAATTCATCAAGAATTTTAGAACTTCTTTCAAACTTTTTAATTGTTAATTTATTTTGTTCAATTTCAAGTTGACATTCTTCTAATTTACTTGTTAGTTCTTTATTTTTTATTTCATAAAATTCTTTCTCATCCACAGCCTGAAGCAATTCTTCTTTTATCCTTTGATCAATCATCTGGTACACCTTTATTTGATGTTCTTGATCAGTAAGCACACCATCAAATTCATGATTTCTTCTCACTGCTTTTGCTAAATCTTCATTTAATTTATTGTTTTCTTTTTCTAAGTTTTTAACAATTTTAGCACATTCAGAAGTACAAGGTTTAGGTTTTACCTCAGTTTTGTTGTCAGTAAAGGCCATGAGAGCTTGATTTTGAGTATGCTCTTCTGCTTGGAAGCTCCAGTCATAGCCTTGTCCTTGTTGTGATACAAGGGCAGTTGATTTTGATCTTTTGTCTGGCTGAGGACACTCTTTTGCAAAGTGACCAAGGTTGTTACAGTTGTAACATTTGACTTTAGTTTTGTCAAATCCTGCTTTGTCATCTTTGTTGAAGTTTAGGCTTGTCCTACCTATCCTCTTTAAGAATCTTTTGGTCCTTAGACTCAGCATAGCCATCTGCCATTTAAGATCCATCTCCTCAAGATCATCTGGGTTCAATTGTTCCAAGTCATCACTAATCAATGCAGTATGCACATGACTAGTGAAGAAGGATTCTCTTGCAGCATCTTCAGAATCTGCAGCCTTTCCTATAGAGGTTTCCTGACCTTGACATGTACTAGAGACAAATGCAGCATTATTAGAAGAAATAGAAGGGTTCTTTTGGTTTACCTCAGTTTCAAATACTCTGAGATCATTGTAGAGTTCATCCAACTCCTTTTCTTCTAGAGCATCTCTTTGTCTATATACCACTGTATACATGGCCCATTCTTCACTAAGAGATCTTAGGAACTTCATGTTGACATCTTCTTGATCCATCTTAACCCCAACCTGGTTAAGTTCACCAATTAGCTTGTTGAATCTGTCAAACACTTGAGTGAGTGTTTCATTGGGTTTTCCTTTGAAATTTTCAAAGTCTTGTTTAAGAACAGACTTCATGTTCCTCTTTGTGCTCTTGGTCCCAACAAATCTCTTCTCCAGTGCTTCCCATAGTATCTTTGCATCATCATATTCAACAAAGAGATGTTGCTAATCGTTAGGAATGGCCAGTAATAGAGTGCTTAGAGTTTTGAGTTCGATGCCCTTGTCCTTCTTTTCCTTCTCACACTTAAGTTTGTCTGCTTCAGTTGCAGAGCTGCTTGCTTGACCAGGACCAGTTTTGTTTCCTTCAAGGACAACTTCCCACATAGAATAATCTGTAATAAGCATGTATTGCTTAATACGATTCTTCCACATCCCAAAGTTGTTGGGTGTGAGTATAGGAATTTTGTTGGCCTGAGTGCTTTCATTATTATCAGTCATGATTAATAATGTGTGTTTTAAAGATTAAAACTTTTTGTTGTTCTTAACAAATAGTAGATCTAGAACCAATAAGCTCTGATACCACTTGTCAGGATCGATTAACTATAGAGAAGTTAATAAACACCTTTAGATCTAATTGACTATAGAAGTTGCAGCGGATCAACACTATATCAATGTAATTAAGAACAATGAACTGTAAATAATATGCGAAAGTATTAAGAACACAGTTTCACAAAAAGCTTCAATGTATATTATTGAGTTAACAATACACACGTACATTTACAATTCGTAAGGAACTATTTATAATAGTCCTTGAAGCTAAACTATTTACCCTAGTTATTCTAGGACTTGATTTACATCGAATAATAAAAATATACATTGATTTACATTCTATAACTATCTATACGAAGATCTCGGACTTGATATTCTTCAAAAACGCGTTATCAGTAGTAAAACTAATCACCAGTAGTAAATATGTAACATCAGTAGTAAACTTGGTGATCAGTAGTAAGTCCAGATACATCGTCAGTAGTAACTACTAATGATCAGTAGTATCTTCAATATGCCTTGATCAGTAGTAACTAAGTTATAGAGAACACCAGCATCAACTTCATCAGTAGTAATATGTTCTGCCCCATCAGTACTAACTATGTCAGTACTAACTGCAGCATCAGTATTAAGTTGATCTGTGTTTTGCTCCAACATTACTCCTGTTGGTTGAGACGATGACTCAAGACCATGGTCTGGCTCGCCAGCTGTTCTTAACCAATGGAGACGGTACACCACTTACTTAACTAACTAATATTATATTTTGTACCATCTTTTTATGGAAATCCAGGAAAATTCTCTATTTTGCTGTAATATTCTTTATTTGATGTATCAAAATATAAGTTGTATTCTTGTCTACATTTCTCTACCTTAATAATGTTTATTTTTTACATATAACAAGCATGTTAAGAAATTTTCAGAAACTAATTTAATGATTTTGCAACCAATGCAGGTGAAAGTTGGATCTGTTTATGACAACAGTTTAATATGCATGTTAAGAATCGATTGTACTTTAGCTTCATTCTACAGATTTGATTTGTGTATTATGTTTGTATGTTAGAATCGATTAGTACAAATGCATATGACACGTGTTTCTAACATCTTTTTTACTTTGATATGTTTGTGAAAATTTCTATAAGACACCCGTGATTTATCACGGGTTATAGGCTATTATTCTCTAATACTAAGTATACAAGAGTCCATATTAGAGGTCATATACTCGTTAGGCTAAGATCTTTCATATCGCGATTGATTATGTCCATCCATCTAAACACTTATTTTATATACTAATTAATTATTAATCTAGTTATTTTTTAAATGGTAAAAGATTACTTTTCTCTAAACGGTAAAAATTCTATATGTTACTTTTGAAAATAAGTTGAATATGCATATTATTTATTAACCGAGTAATTACAAATTCCATAAAAAAAATTCATTAATCCCCTAATCTGATTAAAATATACATCCATGATAATGTCCTTATCAAGACTTGTAAATGCAAGAGTGGAAAAGAATTTAAATAACATTACTCCAAAAGTCTAGAGACAATAAATTATTGTTTATTTATTGTCAATTTTTTTAATAGTTATTTAAGTTATAGAATTCTGAAATTTCGGATTTATAAACTGTGTCTACCTATACTAGACTAAATAAATGAAATATAAATGAGTAAATGACTAGATATGATTCCATGGTTGTATTAGATTTAATCATACAAGAGAGTAAGAAATAAGTGCTATCCACGTCTCCAAAGTTCCAAACATCACCTGATCGTATCACCATTACAAAGAGATGTATATATTACGTACACAAGTAACATACATTACACAAATAATAACAATAATAAATACAATAATAATAATAATAATAACAACAACAATAACAACAACAACAACAACAACAATAATAATAATAATAATAATAATAATAATAATAATAATAATAATAATAATAATAATAATAATAATGGTATTTTTTTAATAATAATAATAATAATAATTATTATAATAATGGTATTTTTTTAATAATAATAATAACAATAATGGCCTTCACGTAGTCTTGGTTCATAAAAACAATAAAAAATTTGATTTAAAATTCGGTTCATTATTTACATAGTAGCCACCACGTCTATCATATTGCCTATAATCATCACAGCAAACTATATATATAAGTCCCACATTCCTTATTACCTTCAAGTCATCAACACACAAGAAAAATGACAAACAATCAACTCATCATCATCTCAATCCTCCTCCCGCTGGCCTTCCTAGCGGCAGCCACCACCGCCCATGAAGACAAAACCGCCACCGTGGTGGTGGAAGGAAAAGTGTACTGCCAGAGTTGCAAATACTTCGGTTCATGGTCTTTAACCGATGCCGAACCAATTCCCGCAGCCAAAGTTAGTGTTATTTGCAAAAGCCACAAGAAACGAGTGAGCTACTATAACGCATTCGAGACCGATAAAGATGGTTACTTTTATGCAGAACTTAAAGATTTTAAAATGACCCATTATTTATTGGACCATCCTCTTCATTCTTGCCATGTGAAATTGGTGTCATCTCCACTTGAATCATGCAATCTTTTGTCAAATGTTAACAATGGTATAAATGGTTCTCCTTTGAGATTTGAGAATAAGGTGATTTATGGCAAGAACTATGAAGCAGTTGTTTATGGATCTGGACCGTTGGCTTTTCGTCCTAGTACCTGTGATCCAGAAGACACTAACTAAATTTGATATTGTTTTCAAGTGTTTGATTTTATGACTATGGTATTTTTGTATCCGAGTTGATTGTGTGTTAATGTGTTATAATCTGACTTATGTTTTATCTCTAATGAATCAAATATAGGTCATATCACATATGAGTTGAGAGTCACCCAAAAATGTTTATTTTTTAACACGACCTGATTAGAAAAAAATGATAAACACGACAAAACAAGATAAAAAAAATAAATATCAAATTGCTTACTTAGTACATGCTTAAACAACAACAAACACGACTAAATAGAACATAACTTAGTACGAAATGTCCCTTAAATTACAACTATTGTATTAATTTCTGGTCCCAAACAAGACACGACTTCATTTAAGTTTTACATGACACGAACACGAACACAAATTCAAATTTTGATTTCGTCCAATTTTGTTTCGTTTCATGTATTTTTGACGTGTCATGTGTGTCATGTTTTGACAGCATCCAAAGGAATTAGTGAATTACAAGCATGAAGTGAACCTTAATGAGGTTGAAATGCGTTTTCGAAATGAATATTAGAACTTGATTGCAAATCTAATAAATCAGACTTTAAACAATCAGAAAATCAGAATTGGTCTAAACACGCATCCAAACAACCCCTCATTACAAAGTTCTTTAGAAGTCCAATGGCATTGCAAACATCTTGTTTATATCATCAATGGCTTCCTTTGTGCAAACAGTTTGCTCAAACAAATCATTCTCTTTTCGTAAAGACGAACTACTCGGTTTACAAACATTTTCTTGATTACAACCCGTTTCATCATCCGCAAGTATCAAAAACGAGCTACAATCTTGTTTCTCTTCAAACTGCTTTCTCGGTCTCCTTTTTCTAACAAACTCCATTGGTTTCCCAAACATGTTATTAATGTCATCCATTGCTTCCTTCAAGTTCACTGTGGGCTCCACTAGCCCATGATGACACACATTTTCCACCTTCGGTTCCTCAGATACTGTGGACCCCACAAACCGGAACACCACTGTATCTTCTCTAAATTCCGGTTGTGGGGCCCGCTTTGGTTCTGGATCTCTAGAACATTCTAGAAGAATGTCTTTAGGGTTTGGAAACACAAATGCACCTTTTCCAACCTCATTATCATCATCATTATCATTATCATTATCATTATCACAATATATCTGAAATGGTTCATCCACGGGTCGGGTTTCAAGTGACGGGTCAACCGATTCATTATCATAAAACACCATGATACCATCATTATTTGTTTTGGTTTTATGTGAATTGTGTTTTTGAAAAGGTTCTGGGCCTAAAGGCTCGCGAAACATGCTATTTATTGCATCCATGGCTTCTTTCGTGTTGATTGTGGGCTCCACAAGCCCGTGATGGCGGGCATCTTCACCAATATGTTCATCTATTTCACTCCCACTTTTTACCATTTTACCCTTCTCATTTCCCATAATTTGCGAAATTACTTTCTTGCCCTCTACTTGACGCTGAAGGAAATCGGGGTATCGTTAATAATAAGAAATATAAAATTATTAATTAAAAAACCGTACTTGAATTCTTTTATTTTTGTGTCGCTCCATTCTTTGAAGAAACTGATCAAAAGATTTTTGAAGCTCATCTGCTGGTTCTGCAAGACTGCCACAATTTTTAGTTGTTAAAGTGGGCCATAAATTTAGAAGTATGCTGACCATAAGTCAACATCATCATAATATATGACTGCAAATTAGTTGTATAACAGTTTGACCATATACGCATATTATTCTAACTTACTTCTGCACACCTAAATGATACATCTTCTCAGCATCAGCAAACTTCTTCATCTTCTCATAATAAAGAGCATAAGCCTGGTAAAATAATGAACTCTTGTGCCCAATCTGATTCACCTTCATCTTCTTCAGAACAGCACCAGGATCATCAACAAAATCCACCTTCAAATAACCGACAATAATAAGTGACAAGTGTTCTGTTACGTCAAGAAAATACCTAATTTTGTGGTTTTTGGTACTTTATATATCAATTGTCAAGTATAATGATGAGTCCTCAAATTGAAGGATTACTGATTTGGAAGCATAGGGAGGACAAAGTATTTCTATTTTCAGAACAATGAAGTATCCAATTAGAAGGAAAAAACAATTTGTTTTATTGCAAATTAGGGTTCAAGCTTCGACATTCACTTACATCTATCATGTTGCTGCACATATTGAAATCTGAAACAATTAATTTAAACAACGGGATTCAATCAAAGTAAATGGTTAAGATTACCAATTTCATCCAAACACGAAGGTATCGTAAATCATTGCGGTAACGGGCATCTGTTTGGAAAGTTTGAGCGCATTTTTGAAGAAATCGAGGAAGTTTCTGTTCGAGTAGCTGAGGAGGTAATGAATTTGTCATCTTCCTAATTCCTCTGTACAAGTAATTATTCGATCATTTAGTAAAATCAGAACTATTATTTTGAATTTGCTTTGATTAGTGATGAGGAACAGTAGAACGACGAGAATTAGGGTTTTGTACTTACCGGAGCCATGGGATAAGAGGGTCTGTACCATTGTATGTTTTAATATCTGAAATTAATGAAGAAAACAGGTTATCGTCGGTGGTGCTGCTGGAGTTATTCGCCATTGTTGGACCTTGAAGTGATGTGTGTGTGTGTGCGTGTGTGTGTGTGAAGATATATAAAGGGAAAGGGAAAACATTTGAATTCAGTAAAAAGGCGCATTTGTTTTGTTTTCCAAATTCTACTCTTTACCATTTTTGCTCCCTGCAGTTTAAAACAAATACAAATTTAGCTTCAAATTGCATACATGTCCGTTTCCAGTCCCTTTGTTTACTGTGGAAATTATTACAAAAAGGTTACCATCTTTAACAATATAATCCATTAATTTGGTTTAGTACCAAATGATCTTTGTGGAAATTCAAGTATTCTTATATATAGTAATATTTAATAGTAGATTGAATTTTTATCTAGTTCAATTTTCCTTTTTATTAATTTAGAGTATGTTTGAAAAAGGAGTTTTTAAAATTATTAATTTAATAAATTTGAAATTTAAGATTATCTAAGGGCTTATAATCCTTAAAATTATTTGCTAAGTGTAGCATGATTTTACTAGGTATTTGCGAGGCCAACGCAGCCCAGCCCAACATCAGGCTTACGAGTCTACAATCGAGATTCGAGGGCATTAGACGGATTCCAGTGATTTCGCGTCGATCTTCGCATGCCTTTCTCATTTCTGTGAAAATGGTGAAAAATGAGAGTCCAATTTCAGAAGTAGATGAAGAGGAGGAAGATTTTACTCATGAAGAAGATGAAGATGAAGAGGAGGAAGAAGACGAACCACCAGTAAGCTCACAATCGAGAATGCGCGACGAAAGGACGAGAATGGAAGGACTTATCCAGCGAATGTCATCGGAACGAGTTCCGTTGAGAGTCCACGACGTCATAATCAAAGGAAACAATAAGACTAAGGAATCATTAATCGAAGCACAAGTCCAAGCCCTAAAGTCCGCCACATCAATGCAGGAGCTGCTTCAAGCAGCTACGATAGCAAATGCTCGGCTTCAGAAGCTTGATATATTTGATTCCGTGAAAGTCACGCTCGATTCAGGGCCGCCTGACTTGCCTGGAACTTCTAACGTCATCGTTGAAGTTGTTGAGTCCAAAAATCCTCTCACTGGTGATATTGGCATTTTTACCAAGCCTGAGGTAGTTTTCCGCTTGTTTCAAACTTTGTTATGTTAGGATTTCCAGGCGAATTTGGTGATCTTCATTACTTAATCGATGATTAATGTTTTTCTAACTGCAATCTAGCTAAGTTCCAACAATCAGTCACAATTTGCTCGACATTCATGCAACTAATTTTGATTAACAAGCTGAAATAATGCAGGTTTAGATGAGAAATTAGTAAGATAACGTGTGATCTTGTGATTCATATGTCCTCAAGTTTCAAGTATAAGAGTATCTGTAATTGCTAATTTGCTTTGTAGGTCTTCAACTAATTAGATTGCATAATTATGCTTAATGGTCACTTTGCACCTTTGTTTCAGTTATAGAAAAGATCTCTTCATATCAGGTGCTAGTGTGCTACTTCTTTCAATGTAATCGAGCACATATCTTGGTGATATGTATGACTTTTATATCTATTTATAAGCATTTCACCTCCTATATATTTGCTTAAAGAATGTAACATTTGGTTTTACAATTTACACGATATCATATTTCTTTTATTTTCTTTTTCGTAGGCTAGATCCTGGTCACTCGAGGGTTCACTCAAGCTTAAAAACAAGTTAGGTTATGGAGACATATGGGACGGTTCTTTATCTTACGGTTGGGACCAAACATCAGAAGTTAGTACGGGTCTATCTTTACCCAGATTCATGAAGTTAGTCAACCCTGTTACAGCTCGTGTATCCCTACTTTCTCAAGATTGGTTAAAATTCTCATCTTACAAAGAACAATCATTGGGCCTTTCTCTTGGCCTTTTATCAACAAGAAACCATGATCTTGCATACAATCTTTCCTGGAGAACCTTAACTGATCCATCACAAATGGCTTCAATGGCAGTAAGAAGGCAACTTGGGCATAATTTGCTCTCACATTTGAAGTACACGTTTAAGATTGATAAGAGGAATTCACCTCTTAGACCTACTAGAGGTTTTGCTTTTGTTTCCACTTCTCAAATTGGTGGTATTTTTCCTGATTATCGGACCGTTCGTTTTATTCGGCAGGTATATTTTCTAACTTTTTTGCCATAACATTCTTTTTCGTTCATCTTTTAATATTTAAGTATTAATATAATTTTTAGTATATTGCCACAATGCTATAATATGGCTCTGGATTTTGCTACTTCTATTATAACACTGCAGGTATTAATTGCGTCACTGTTTAAGTGCATCATTGTAGCTAACCAGAAGTAGATTATTGATTACTGTTAGAAATGGCAATTTGATCCATTTACTCACGAACGGGTTGATACGGGTTATTATGTTTTATCTCTAACAGGTCAAACATGTAAAATTAAAGAAGTTAGCTAAAAAGGAAACTGGTCAAATAGGTTGGGTAGAAAGCTGTCCAACGTGTATATTCAATGCATAAACCTCCTAAATCATTTAATTTGGTTATTAGATTATTCTTTCAAATTTACGTTTTTATGTAATCATATTCGACACAATAATTACTAGCAAAAATGTTGATTTATCTGGACAAAAAGTGTCGTGGGTCAACCCAAGTACCTAACCCACCTGGTCAAACATGTTGACTCTGTTTTGACCTTATGTTTAATCTTGTCTTCACCAAGTGACCATTTCTTTCCCTGGTAGCCTGAGCATTTCTGCATCTTTAATCCTTTATTAATGATATAATCAACACATTTAAAAAAATTAAAACTTTAAATAATTAAATATATTTTTATTTCACAGGAGTTTGATCTCCGGCATGCTGTACCACTGGGTTTTGCCCGTGCTGCCCTAAACTTTGGTGTTGCTGGTGGTATCATAATCCCATGGGGAAAAGGATTCTTAAACACACCCGTATCATTACCTGACCGATTCTTCTTGGGCGGGAACTCCTCCCCTGTTTGCACATTAGGTGGGCCCACATCACTATTGGGCTTCAAAACAAGAGGATTGGGCCCCAGTGAGCCCAGAAGGGAAAATGCCAAAGAAGATACAGTCTCTGAACGGGACTTTCTTGGTGGAGATCTTGCAGTAACCGCCTTTGCAGATGTGTCTTTTGACCTCCCATTGAAAGTCTTGAGGGATTCCAATATTCATGGACACGCGTTTGCTTGTGCTGGAAGTCTCGTCAAATTGACCGAGAATTCGTTTCAAGATCTCTCGGTTTTGAAATATCGGGACTCGTTCCGAAGCTCTGCGGGATTTGGGATTATTGTGCCCACTCAATTGTTTCGTATGGAGGTAATAAACTATATATACCAAATATATACTTTTAATGCTGCAAGTAAATGCATTTTAGTACCCTGAACTTGGTTGACTAGTTGTTCTACTGCCTTAAACTATTAAAGGTGCAACATGGTACCCTGAACTTGCCAAAATGGTCAATTTACTACACTGACTCATTAATTTGGTCTTGAATTCCCATGTCATATGCTTCTAATTTCAAAATATTGTGATGAATTTGTATTTTTTTAGTTCGTAAAAAACTATAAGAGACGAAAGCGTGACCAAATTAATAAGTCAGGGTAGTAAATTGACTATTTTAGCTAGTTTAGGGTACCATGTTGCACCTTTAATAGTTCAGGGTAGTAGAGCACCTAGTCACCTAAGTTCAGGGAACTAAAATGTATTTTGGCTTTTTTTAAAAACTCATGAAAAAATGTGTGGGTGTATTCCCGAAAGTGTAGGTCTACTACATAGACGGCAATTTTGGCCCATTTACTAATGGATGTTTTAGTGTGGGTTATGATTTTATATCTAATGGGTTGCATTGGCAAAAAAAAAAGCTTAAAAAGGAAACGGGTCAAAATGTAGTATTAATGGACTTGATGCATACAGCCTACTAAATCTCTTTATATAATATATATTACATTCTTATTGTAGTGAACTAATTATAATAAGACGTTTAAAAAGGTGGACAAAAGTGTGGCCCGTTTAGAAATGATCTGTTCTGACCCGAACCTATTTTAATTTTGTATTTATCAGGTGAACTACTGCTACATATTAAAACAACATGAGCATGATCGAGCTAAGACTGGTGTGCAGTTTAGCTTTTCTTCACCATTATAAATGCCACCAATCATAAGTTGACAGGTGTACTTTGCTATCAACCTCATTTTTCCCATAATCTTCATCTTTTGACAGCTTAAAGTGTTTGTATTCTTTATAAAAAAAAGTGAGAAACAATATTTTAATAATATTCTTTATTAACGTTTCGACTGCGATTTTCTCATGTCAAATGCTTGTGCAATTAACTATTTGTTATCTGTTAACGATTTATAATTTCTTTTTCGGTTCCTTGATCTAGGGATGTTTGGATATCTTTTAAATGGATTGTTTTCATTGTTTGGCAAAAACTAGTAATATTGTGTTTGATGTTGCATATAAGTATATAACGAGCTGTTTGATGCCAGTCTATTATTTGCGGGTTTAAAATCATATATTTATTTATGTATAATAAAGTAATATTTGTTGTAAACCAATTAGCTCAACTTGTGGAAACATCGAACATTCCAACAACATTCTCATTACACATGATACAAGTGATACAAGGATACAAGAGATAGTAGAGATACGAATAAACAAGTATACAACACCACTATTTATAGGTAGAGTTTGGTTGAAAAAGGTTGTAACCTTTATGAACATAAAGCCTAGTAATGAATGTGTTATCAACCACATAAATTATGAGTTACAACACTCCTCCTTGGTTGATTAGATTTACACCGAGTCACAGTTGTGACAATTCATCAGACATTCATCTCGTTAAAAACCTTGTTGGAGAAAACCATTTAGGACAAAAACTCCATTCGAAAGACAAAAGAGTACAATCTGGATGTCTTGAGCATTAAAACCTTGTTTAGAGAAAACTCAGTGGGACAAAAACTCTAACGAAGGACAAAAAAGTGCGCAATGATTAATAAGTATTGTATCTTCAGACAATCCATCAAACATTCGCCTCATTAAAAACCTTGTTGGAGAAAACCCTTTGGGACAAAACTCCAGCCGAATGACAAAAGAGTACGATCAGGATGTCTTAAGCGATGAAAGGAACCATATATGATATGCCTCATTAAAACCTTGTTCAGAGAAAAAACTCAATGGGACAAAAACTCCAACGAATGACAAAAGAGTGCACAATGGTTAATAAGTATACAACTAGATACTCCCCCTGACTTCAACAATTCTTAGTGAGAATGAGGTACTGTTAGTGTCTCATTAAAAAAAACTTTTTCAAGGTAAACCCGATGGGACAAAATCCTTGAACTAAAGTAAAAAAAGAGTACACAAGCATTCATTAGGATGCCCCCCCCCTCACATGCACTCAACAAGGTGCAAAGCATACATCAGGATGCAATTATTATTCTCACTCAACAGGGTGCAAATCATACGTCAGGATGCAATCATTATATGCACTCAACGGGGTGCAAGGCATACGTCCGGATGCAATCATAATTCGCACACAACTGGGTGCATGATATATGTCATTTAGGTAGCTCAAATACTTTCCTAAGTCAAATAGCTTTGATATGTTTTGGAAAGAATACTTTGGCGGTGATTTGGTGAACAAGTCCGCATGATTCTTATCTAATCCAATATGTTGCACTTCAATCATTTGAAATGCTTATTGTTCATGTGTAAAGAACAATTTCGGCGAGATGTGTTTGGTGTTATCCTGTTTTGATATAACCATGTTTCAATTGATCAATAACAACGGTGTTATCTTGATATATGACAACTGGTTAACTAGGATCATAAGTCAAACCACATTTACTTCGAATATGGTCTCTTACATCTCAAAGCCATACACACTCTCTAGTCGCCTCAACGAGCACGAGTAGTTCGGAGTGATTTGTCGAAGTATCAACTAGAGTCTATCTACACGAACTCTAGGATGTCTCCACATTCCGTATGGTAAAGACATAACTATATTGGGAACGTCCTTTGTGCAGGTCTGATAAGTAAACTGCATCGGCATCGCCGATAAGGGTCGCGTTATCTCGAGTATCAGTCACAATTGATCCACTCGATGACACACAGGGATAGAATAAGCCCATATCCGTACTATCTTTAAAATAACAAAAGATGTCTTTAATACCATTTCAATGGTGGCGTGTTGGCGCATTGTTATGCCTAGTCATGCATATCACAATAAAGAAAATGTCCAGTCTAGTACATTAATTGGGTGAAGTACCATATTGCGCTGATGGCACCGAGATATGAACACTCATGGCTCAATATCTTTTCATCATCCTCATTTGGATGGAATGAAACCTTTTAATGTCTAAGGAATGAATGACCATGGAAGTAGATTGAGGTTTTGCGTCATGACAACTAAAGCGTCTTAACACCTTTTAAGTGTAATTCTCTTGATAAATGAAAAACCTCATCTTTACGGTACACGATCTACATGCCGAGCCAAAGCCGTGTTTTCCCAAGATCTTTCATCTCGAATTCCTTCTTCAGGATTTCAGCAGTTTCAAACAACTCTTTCGAGGATCCTATGAGATTCAAATCATCTACATAGACTACGATAATAACATATCCTGAAGTGTGTATCTTTATAAACACGCGTGGGCATATCAAAATATTCAAATATCCCAGTCTGATCAAGTACTCACTTAGACGGGTATACCACATCCGTCTGGATTTTAATCCAAAAGGTGATCATCTCAGTCGTATCGAGAACATGTTCCATGGTCTGGAACTACTTGATTCAGGCAACTTGGGTCCATCGGGGACTTTCATATGTATGTCTTTGTCAAGACCCCATAGAGATAGGGTGTGACCACATCAATAAGCTGCATATTCAGTTTTTCGGAAACTACTAAATTGACAAAGTAGTGGAACGTTATAACGTTCATTACGGGAGAATACATCTCCTGGTAATCAATACTAGGGCGTTTGAGAGAAGCCTAGCGCCACGAGGCGATCTTTGTATCTTACAATCTCATTATTCTCATTACGCTTCCTTCCGAATACTGTTTATAACCAATTGGTTTAACATTAGGTGGTGTTGGAGCAACAAGTCCAAACACTCTTCCTTTCGGTAAGGAATCTTATTTTACCTGGATTGTGTGTTTCCATTAAGACCAATCCTTTGTACTCAACAATAGTACATGGTTCCATGTCATCATTGCTCATAATGTCAGTGGCCACTGCGTATATGAACAAATCATTGATGACAGTTTCGTTTTGCTTCAAAATATCGTCTAAGCTAGCATACTCGATAAATATTTGAAGATTATCGGGATGATGAGAAAGTGGTGTTTATCGGGAACACGCTTCTCTAATACAGTCTCGTAATCCTTAATGAGCGTGTGGCAAAGCGTATACAACAGAACTTCTCCTCCTTTGAGGCAGAACATCCTTGGAACCAAACCGGTCTTCCTCTTTTCTTGGGAAGAGCGGCGGATTGGACAGGCAATGGCAGCTGTGACAACTCGATATTTCTGGTATGTAACTTCATTTCATTTCTAGAACTTTCTTTACTTAGAAAGTTTCTATTTTTAGACATTTCTATTTCTGGCATCCTAATACTCAACAAACTTACATATTTTTACACCATACATTAGTGTTTGACTATTTTAGTCAACACAACATTTTTATTTACTTATGGTGACGCTTTTGAGCTAAAACATTTCGAAAAACAATAAGTTTCACGATAAACCAATAAACGTAACGATTTAAATAAACGTGACTCGAATGACATTGAACCCCGACCGACCACCTAAGTGGCCGGCCATACACTTGCTTGTGACACACAATCTCGGCGGAACCCCATTTGGGGTGTGTGTGAATTTGTTTTGATCCTTATCTTGATAAACTTATCTTCATCCAAATTCAAAAGAGTCATAGTTCTAGTATGACTCTACAATCTAACCCTAATCTCCTACCCTATATAAGCCTCATTGTACAAAAACCTTAACCCTTTTTGTTCTTCCCTCACTCTCGGCCGAAACAACACCATCATCATCATCTTCGTCCGATCCCAAGCAAGCTCGAGCATCTCCACTTGTTTCTTGATCCGATCGCAAGGTATACCGATTTCCTATATGTTTCTCAATTGATTTCTTGTTTATTTCGGTCCCTAGCTTGAACCCGAGACCATGGCCAAGGCCATTTGGTCTCGGTATAAACCCTAACACCATTGAACCCGTAGCATGCATCACCCCTTGATCGTTATTTCGTTTGGTTTGATTGTTCGAACCCTAGACCTTGCATATACTCGAATTCGAACCCTAGATCTACTCTAGAATGACTGAAACACCTTAGATCTAGAACCCTAGACTCGAGCTATACCCGATCCATACACACAAACCTTGATCTAGCCGATCTAGACCCCAAACCCGTAGGGTTTTGGCCATTCGGCCAACCCTAGGTCTAACCCTAGCCGAACCCTAACCCTAGTTAGATTGAATGTTTGACTTGTTGACCTAGACTAGCTAGATTTGACCTTCGTTGACCAAGACCTATGCTAAACCGGACCCCATAACCGAACACTAAAACCTAGCCGAAATCTAGAAACCCTAGTTGACTTTTGTTGACTAATTTTGACCTATGTTGACTTCTAGGATTGACCAATGTTGACCCATAAGTCAAACTGGGTCAAGGCCGGATCTTGACCCAAACTGTGGACCCAAACCCGAATACCCAATCGGGCCAAGGCCCGTACTTGGCCCATATCGATCTACCTTAGTCCATCGGGCCCAAACTTTAGTTGGCCCATTAGTATACAAGCCCATTTTGACCAAAGCCCAAACCTTTGGCCCACTTATACCAAACCGAACCCAATTGGGCCCAAGCCCAATCCATGGCCCAATCTAATTGGACCTAAGCCTAATAAGAGGCCCAAGTGGCCCAACCTAGTGGCCCATCTAGGCCCATTAAGCCCATTAGGCCCAATAGGCCCAATCTAGGCCCAATAAGCCTAACCCAAGCCCATTTCATTTCATTTCATTTCGAAGCCTATTTCATTTCTTTTCATTTCGGCCCATTAAGGCCCAATGATCCAAGTTCATTCGATGTCACAAAACATAAAACATAACATTAATTGCATATCATTTAACTTATATCGTATCTAGAATCGCCTGTATTAGCTTAGACTAATTAGTAAGTTATATCATTTAGGAAGCTACGAGTCTCTGAAGGATTCCTCTGTCCTAAGTACTGTGTCGCTAAGTTTTGCCAGGT
This sequence comes from Calendula officinalis, assembly GCA_963853835.1. Classification (NCBI taxonomy): domain Eukaryota; kingdom Viridiplantae; phylum Streptophyta; class Magnoliopsida; order Asterales; family Asteraceae; genus Calendula; species Calendula officinalis. The sequence continues at coordinate 26,082,416 of OY970820.1, forward strand.
GAGTCCACAGACCTCTTTTACTCTTTTAACTGTTTTATAAACTTTGGGGTGGAAAACATAAACACAACTGCTACTGTTTTACTATGACTGTACAACATCTATACATTTTCATTATCGCGTTGGCATGACAAACGATTATTATACCGGACTAAGGTTTGCCAGCAATCATTAACTAGTGGATATAGACCATGGATATGCAGATAGTACTATCGGCTGACACTCATCCTCCCATCGAACGATTGATCATTACTTGGTTTAATCAAGACATTTCCGGGAGTGTATATCCATAAAAGAACATAACATACTGGAGTTGAAGTGTTGATTGTGGACTTAGGGGTTGGTATATTAACTCAATAGACTAGCTACATGTTGGGGATAACGGTAATGCGATGTCAAACATAACAACTTGTTCCACACATTTTCATAAACTAAACTAGTAATTGTAGATTTTCTACAATTACTCTTTACTTTTCATATTTACTCCTCATATCTTATGAGTTTTGAACTTTATACATTTTCAGTCATAAACTATTTTCATAACAAACGTTGGGGTAGCAAAATGCTTTAATTTTACTTTAACCCTGTGGATTCACTCAACATTATTGTTGACCCTTTTATTATTTATGTTTTTCCAGGTAATTAGGTGCAGTGGAACTGGAGGATATGAGCAGTGGGATTGTCGTGAGCCATGATTAAAACATTAAGTTTACGAACAATCATTTAATTTCAAAACAATTTGTATTTTTGGAAACTTACTATTTTTGGAAACTTTCTACTTTTGGAAAGTGAAACATCTTTTATTTTTCATTATTGCGTGGTTGTTTGTTTACTTAATTTTTGCTATGTTGTCATGAAAGTTACACCCTCGTTCTTCCGCAAAACATTTTTAAATGAAGTAAAACTCATTTTTGGCGGGGTGTGACAGCAGCGTCCTTTGCACGGTGGGTTCAACCGATGCAACATGTTCAAACGGAACATGGCGTCTCACACGGACGTCTATCCTTGCAGGCACATATGTAGCAGGTATATTTGATCTCATGACATTTGTTAAGTCATTAAATGTGTCTGGTGTGCTAATTAGCAACATTTTGTAGAGTTAGAACTTTTTGCGCATCCTTATCACCATGTGCAAACGGGGGATCCATATGAGACAAATTTGGTACATGCCACGTTCTTTCACGTCATTCCTTATCAACGTTAACTGAGAAGACGGACTTGCTGGTATTGTCAAATAGAGTATAACGGCGGGAAGATTGTCTCATCAGTGTCACAATTTGCATGTGTAGCGTTTAAAGAGATCGCCTGTCAAGGGCTCTAAATAGAGTATAATTGATGGGGATTAATAATCAACATATATTCCCCGTCGTTTCTGAGGTCCAAATTTCGAACGCTTTGGAAGTTCAGTTGGAACATTGACCAAGCAGCCAAAAACGCATAAATATGAAACGTCGGGCTCATATCCAGAGACCTGCTGGTACGTAGGAATTTATTGGGTGCCCATGGGCCTCAGAAGGACCAATGCATCCGTGTGCAATATCGCATAACCATATATAAAAATGGGGTGTTTTGGTGTGCATAACCAAAGTTCTTGCAATTATTTGTATTCGTTTGATAAATGCTTCCGCAAGATTAATTTGAGAATGAACGTACACAACAGGGTGTTCAATATCAAGGGTCAATGTTTTGCAATAATCATCGAACATTTTTTATGTAAACTCACCGACATTATCAAGTCTAATTGACTTTATTGGGTAATTCGGATGATTAGCCCTCAACTTAGTGATATGGGCTAGGAGTTTAGGAAATGTTTCATTCATTGTGGACAACAAAGCTACGTGTGACCATCATTGTTGATTCAGCAACCAATATCATGAAATTTTTAAATGGTCTGCATGTTGGTTGGATAGGTCCACAAATATCCCCATGAATTCTCTTAAGAAAATGGGATATCACCTTTGTAGATTATACGTAAAGTGGTTTGAGATGTGTATTTACAATCGAGCATGTTTGGCATAGGCTTTTCGAATTAATCATCAAATTAATTCCTTCAAGAGGGTGCCCATGAGATGCATTAATAGTTCGAAGCATCGTATTTTGACCCGGGTGTCCCAGCCGGTCATGCCATAACATATAAGTTCCGCCATCAACAGGGGCTCGACGAAAGATTAGATTGCTTTCAATGGTTTAGATCGTAGTAAAGTACAAACCGTTTGACAAACATCTCAACTTCTCCAACATACGCTTTTGGTCGTATGTATCGGAGGTAATGTAAAGGTATTCAGTACCATTTTCTCGAGCAGTTTCGAGATGAAAACATGTTTTCTCGAATATCCTTAAAACTCAACAAGTTACGACTGGAACTTGGATAATATAAGGCTTCATTTATGGTTAAAATAGTACCATTTGACAATGAAGTTACCAAAGGCTAGGGTCGACGGGCCCGAAATGGTTGTCAATGAAGTTACTTTTAGGCTTAATGTTGATAAAGTAGTCCTTATATTTTATGGAATATAGGAATACCACAATCAACCAGACTATCAACATACCCAATATACATGCCTTAAAGTAAAAATAATAATTTGAAGTTGGTCTCACTATTGTTTAATTTCATAAGGAATAAAGCAACTTTAAATTATCCGAGAAACATAATCAATGTAAACAAACCATAATCCAAAATACACTATTATTCAAATGGGAAAGCATAATCCAAACAAAACATAATCAAGGAGCTTAACAATAGCTCTAATATTCCATTTGATCCAGAAAATCGATGGTCTCAAAGAATTCATGTTTGTTTTGATATTTTCCTACAACGGGAGGAGAAAATATTGGATTTGGTTATCATATAAAATGATAGTTTATATGCTTATGGTTTGTATGAGCATAAATTGTGTGTCGAATCAGCAGGTTCGAAAAACACAAGTGCGAATGGTTCAAATTTATCGAACGACAGGTCGATTTATAGACACCAATTCATCATATGTATATAACCACATTCGGGGGAAAGATTATTTAGTCAACCCTTTTCGGTAGCTCTATTCGAATACAACCAGGAAAGACGATGAGGATCGACAGCGCTTGTGCGTATCGGAACCACCCATCATTAGGAGTCAGAAAAAGTGAAGGATTTATGTGCACAGATAAGTACATGTGTCACCGTGTCCAATGTTATAAGACACTAAAGGGTCACACCACTACACACCCAATAATGGACAACCGAATAAAGTAAGTTGTGTGGAATAATTACTAGTTAAGTTAATTATAAAGAAGAGAATAAATAATAATAAGTTAATTATTTTTGAGGATGGTTAAATATTAGGTTAAGTATTTAACGGACAGTTAATTAATAGTTAATTAATTAACTAGTAAAAGTCCAAGGGTTTAAAGTGTTAATAGGAAGTTTAATTATGAGATTAATCATAATTAGACTCCAAGGACTAAACCGTAACATCTAGCCTTATAAATAGAAGGCTTATGTGAGGGTTTTAGGTTACACACACATTACAATACACTAAAACCCTAATCTCCCTCTCCTCTCTCTCGGTCGAAGTCGACCGAAACCCTTAGGGTTCTTCGGTTCGTGTTGGACGAACGAATCACACACACACTCAAGTCCTTGTGTGATACTTTGTTGGTACAACGCGGTCTTGCAGCGTGTCCAGGTGGTGCAGTAGAGGTGGATCACTTCTTTAGCTATCTAAAGGTAATGTTCATCATCTCTTTCTTCTCGTGATCTCATTGTCTAGTAGAGATCCAGTAATGTGGTATTCAAGTTCCGCCATGTGAATACTACAAGGTTTTCCTACAGTGGAATCAGAGCATTCTACTAATCTCGATAAGATTCGATTGAGTTTCTTTTCATCTAGAAAAGAACCCTAGAATTTTCGGCCAAGAACATTGTTCAAGTTTATGAACAATTGGTTTGAATAGGGTTCTAGATAAAAAGAAATTAGGCTTCTTTTTCCTTCCTTGTTATTTCCGATTTTCGTAAATATATGTATATTATATTAAGTTTTTTTTATCTTAGAAAGAACCCTAGTAAATTTAATCCAAGAACATTGTTCAAGTTTATGAACAATTGGATTGAATAGGTTTCAAGATAAAAAGAACTAGGTTTCTTTCTTTTGTTTAGTAAATAAAACCTAGTATGCTTAATCCAAGCAAATTGTTCAAAGTTTTTGAATAATTGGAATAAAAAGGTTTTAAGACAAAATTAAGAAAAAGATTACGTTAGATTTTACGTTTATAAAATTTAACACTTTATTTGTTCATTATTGTTATTATTACCGAATATATATATATATATATATATATATATATATATATATATATATATATATATATATATATATATATATATATATATATATATATATATATATATTCTACGATAGTCGAACCCGCCTCAACCGAGTTTCGGTCGAAGCAAGGCTCAACCATCAAGTGGCTGTCGAACACCATCCCACCGAGTTTCGGTTGGGGTAACTTCGTGGTCAAGAAACTTTTATTTTTGGTCCAAGATTTCCCAACATTTTTGGGAAGTATGTGATCCTAAATAAGGGATAAAATCTACAAGTTTCTAATGTAAGATCTTATCATTAATAGTCAAATCTTTTAAATAAATTTTGACTAGTTTATTATTTTTGCTAATTAATAACAATAAAGTTTAATAAACAATTAAAATAAACCTAATGATTTTAAACAGATAGTTTAAAATAAAGATAATTATGAAATTAAGGAGGAAATAAGAAACCAGTTTATGGGTAATTTAATAATTATCAGTTTAGTAATTTAAATTATCAGTTTATTTATTTAATTAGAATGACATAACCCAAAAGAAAAGATATTGTGTTTACTTTAAAATTTTCGAATTATTTTTTATTTTTTGGAAATTTTTATAAAGTTTTATTTTAAATACACAAAACACAAAACCAAGTCTCTGGGGTTATGGCATGGCAATTTTTCGAAAATTGCAAGTATTATTTAATTTTTCGTTTATTTATTATAACATAAAATTAATAAGGTGGTGATTATAAGCAGTTTGTTTAGAAAACCAAGATTTAATTATAAGATGTTTATTATAAACAGTTTGTTTAGAAAACCAAGTTTTAAATTAATAATGGTAATTATAAACAGTTTGTTTAGAAAACCAAGTTTTAAATTAATAATGGTAATTATAAACAGTTTGTTTAGAAAACCAAGTTTTAAATTAATAATGGTAAGTAAACACTTTGTTTATAAACCAAGTTTTATAAAAGACAAATTAAAAGTGGAATTTATAAACAATTAGTTTATAAAACCAAGTAATTAAAAACTGGCTAACTTTTTCGAACAAAGGAAAATCCTTTTTAGAAAATCTTAGATCAGAGTGCAACCCACCTAATGGAACACCTCACTTGTTAAACGATATTCACATTGTAAGGAGAAAGAACCTTAGATGTGGATTCAAATCATTGCGAGTGTTAGGGTGCGTAGGGTCTTGTGATAATCGGGAGTCCCGGCGCAAGGCATCGCACTGTCTTAGGTGGTACGATCTATTTTGGTGATAATCGGGAGTCCCGGCCTAAAATGCACTAGAGGGATTAAAACATGTACAAGTTTGTTGTTCAACTTGATATCCCGAGGATCTAGGAATCGTTTCTAGTCTAGAGGCGATCGGTATGGCTATACCTGCCAGAAATAGCGTGGCTCTAATGGGAAGTGCCCAAACCTTGCATTAGAGGGCGTGAAATATGGGTCCTAGTCTAACTATTATTATTAAAAGGTAATAATGTTAGAAGTTATTTATTTTATCTAATCTTACTAACCGTTTGTTGTTTTTCTTATAGATGTCTGTACCGTCAGAAATTCCGTTTTACTCACCAAACGAATCGCGAAAGTTCATCACTGGAAAATGGAAGCTTACTGGTCCGAACTACAAAGTTTGGAAAGTGCACTTTAGGAGTTACCTAAAAGCACAGAATCTACTGTACGTGATAGACGGGGTGCCCAAGGGACAACCAGGGCAAGATGCCCAGGATGATGAGCTTGACGCTTATTATCAGTATCTGGCAGATGAATCACAAGTTATGTCGGTTCTTATTCTTACTTCATTATCAGAGCTTACTGATAATCTACGTAAGAAACCATGCTATGAGTTTGTCCAGTATCTTGAGGAGACGTTTAAAGATAGTACTGAAGATAGCAAGCAATTCATCTTACAAGAAATCATTTCATCAAAAATGAAAGATGATCAACCATTGAGTGACCACCTTATCAACATAAGGAGGTTACTAGATTGTCTCACCCTAGTTACTGGCACATCAAACGAGCATGAACAAGTCCTGTTCTTGTTTGGATCTCTCACTCAGTACTATCAGGACAAGGTAGTACGTATGATCGGGAATTTTGATTTGAGTGTCGCAGGTCTACACGAGAATCTCTTGTGTATACGCGATATTCAAAGGCTGGAGGAAGAATCTCTCCCTGAGATTCAGTAGGATGAGTTCTATGATTGGTTGAATGACTTTGCTGATTTGTGTTGCCCAACTTGTGGCAGCAAGGATATTTGCGAGCACACGTCGGACGTGGGGCTGCTGGACGCTGACTTTGTCAGCTATTCAGGTATCTTTATGATTGATTGTCTCGTTACTTCTAGTGAATCATGGGTATTGGATACCGGATGTGGTCATCACATTTGCAATCATTTGCAGGGATTTAAGAAGAACAGGAGGCTGTGACGAGGGGATGTTGAACTACGAGTAGGCGAAGGTTCCAAGGTTGGAGCTGAAGCCGTAGGAACATATCTTCTCAAGTTGCCTTCAGGAAGAGTCTTGAAACTTAAAGATTGTTATTATGTTCCTAGACTTATTAAGAATATTATTTCTTTTGATTTACTTATAGACAATGGTTTTTATTATGAGTTTTATGGAAAAACGATTTCGTGTTTAAAAGATGACATTTTATATTTTAACGCAAATTCTTATAATGGTCTATATACGCTAACTCTAAATAACATAGAACGAGACGTTTATCATATAAGTAAAAGATGCAAGAGTAACTTGAATCGAACTTATCTTTGGCATTGTCGTTTAGGTCATATAAACGAGACTCGCATTAAGAAGCTCCACGATGATGGAATTCTAGAGCCATTTGATTTGGAATCATATGCAATATGCGAAGCTTGTTTATCTGGCAAGATGACAAAAGACCCTTTCAACCACTACAATGAAAGGGCAGGCGAGTTGTTAGAGATTATACACACAAATGTGTGTGGACCCTTTACTCCAGAAGCCAGAGGAGGATACCGCTACTTCATTACCTTTACTGACGACTTCAGTAGGTATGGTTATGTCTTTCTTATGAGACTAAAGTCTGAGAGCTTTGACAAGTTCAAAGAATATCAGAGGGAAGTAGAGAACCAACTGGGCAAGAAAATTAAGTCACTTCGGTCTGACCGAGGAGGCGAATATTTGAGCCAAGAGTTCGACGATCATTTGAAGGAATGTGGGATTGTTTCACAACTCACACCTCCGTATACGCCTCAGATGAATGGCGTATCAGAGTGGAGGAATCGCACCTTGTTAGACATGGTATGTTCAATGATGTGCCGCGCCCCACTACCACTATCATTTTTGGGACATGCACTCGAGACTGCAGCATTCACACTGAATAGAGTTCCGACCAAGTCAGTAGAAAAGACTCAGTTCGAGCATAGGGCGGGGAGAAAACCAAAATTTTCTTTTCTCAAGATTTGGGGTTGTGAAGCATACGTTAGACGTAACTTCACAGACAAACTAAACCCCAAGTCAGATAAGTGTATCTTCGTTGGATATCCAAGGGAAACCTTAGGATACTATTTCTATCATCAAGAAGACAACAAAGTTTTGTTGCTCGGAAAGGTGTCTTCTTGGAGAAGTTTCTAGGAACTGAAACTCCAAGGAAAGAAATAGAGCTTCAAGAAATTGAAGAGAACGAAGATCCACCGACGACTTCAGTCGAACCAATAGTTCAACAAAGAATTGTTGATTCCCAACCAGACCTACCGGTTGAGGAAGAAGAGACACGCAATCCGCGTAGGTCCAGTAAACCACGACAAGAACCAAATAGGTATCTTGGATTCATGATCGATGAAGATGATGGAAGTCTACTAGAACCATTAACCTACAGCGAAGCTGCTAACGGCATAGAGTCTGAAAGATGGCTCGAGGCTATGCAAGCAGAGATGCAATCCGTGTATGACAACCAAGTTTGGATGTTATCAGACTTGCCACCACAGTCTCGTGCTGTTGGATGCAAGTGGGTTTTCAAAAAGAAAGCCGACATGGATGGGAAATTACATACTTACAAAGCACGACTCGTTGCGAAGGGTTTCACACAAACACATGGTGTGGATTATTCTGAAACCTACTCGCCAGTCGCTATGTTTAAGTCTATTAGAATTCTTATGGCCATATCGGCATATTACGACTATGAGATATGGCAGATGGATGTTAAAACCGCCTTCCTTAACGGGGAGTTGAATGACGACGTATTCATGATACAACCGGATGGTTTTACTGATCCAAAGAATCCTGATAAAGTATGTAAATTGCTAAAATCCATTTATGGGTTGAAGCAAGCATCTAGAAGTTGGAACTTACACTTTGACAAAAGAATCAAAGAATTTGGTTTTGTCAAGAGTGAGTTCGAGGCGTGTGTCTATACAAAATTCAGTGGGAGCATAGTAATCTTCCTACTCTTGTATGTCGATAACATACTGCTTATAGGAAACGATATACCAGCATTACAAGGAGTAAAATCCTGGTTAGGTAAATGTTTCCAGATGAAGGACTTGGGAGAAGCCGCATTTATACTGGGTATAAAGATCTATAGAGATAGATCTAGGCGGCTTATTAGACTTAGTCAAAGTATATACATTGAAAAAGTACTGAAGAGATTCAGTATGAGTGATTCCAAGAGAGGACTAATTCCAATGACACATGGCATTACACTGAGCAAAGCTCGGAGTCCCACATCTAGCAAGGAAATAGCTAGGATGAGTTTGGTACCATATGCTTCGGCAATTGGATCAATCATGTATGCCATGTTATGTACTAGGCCCGATATTGCTTACTCCATAAGTCTCACAAGCAGATATCAAAAGAATCCTGGTGAACCCCATTGGGTGGCTGTCAAGAACATTCTCAAGTATTTGAGAAGGACGAAAGAAATATTCTTGGTCTTTGGAGGTTCGTTGGAAGAATTGCGTGTAACTAGTTACACAGATGCAAGCTTCCAAACCGACGGAGACGATTACAAATCTCAATCGGGATTTGTCTTCACACTAAACGGAGGAGCTATATCTTGGAAGAGTCAGAAACAAGATACGATAGCAGATTTGACTACAGAGGCTGAGTACATTGCCGCAAATGATGTTGGGAAAGAAGCCATGTGGCTTAAGAATTTTATCGAGAATCTTAGAGTTATTGCCAGTATCTCTAGACCTATCGAAATATTCTGTGATAATAGTGGAACAATAGCGCAGGCTGTTGAACCAAGAGAGCATCAAAAGACAAGGCATGTACGCAGGAAATATCACCGCATACGTGAGTATGTAAGAGAAGGTGATATTATAATTAAGAAAATACCAACGGATGACAACGTCACTGACCCGTTGACAAAACCACTAGCTGGACCAAAGCATGAGAAACATGCGTACGCTATAGGCATGCAGTACCTAAATATTGGTAGCTAGTAATTTTGATTAGAACCATAGACATGTTTGAAACCGATACATTATGTAATAACATTTCGTGGGATTGAAATAGAATGTTTTACGTAATATTTTCACATTGTCTATTCTTAACATGTTTTAAACCTATCCTTGATACACAAAGTTTTTGAGTATCTAAATTGTCTGTGGTTGCTTGAATTTAGTGGGAGCTAGATTCAAGAGTTAATACCATTATGAATGTTTATCTATTTCATAGTTTTTGAATAGAGAAACAAGGGTTGTTAAAATAAATATTCATAGATGTTTACAGAGTTTGCTAAACATTAGACGTGACCAAAAGATCGAGATTACTTCATGGAGCCTAAGCATGAGTAATTTCGAGTAGATGTCCTCTGACCTGAGACATTTTGGTTTGAGACACGATGACTTCTAATCTTTAGCATTTATCTACCGTCACACCGTAAAAGGGTGATCATAAGGAACTTGACTAAGACAGCGGAAGTCGTGGGCAAGATAACACAAATGTCAAGATGGAATTTGCACCTTCTTTAACTAGAAGAGATATTTCATGGCCGCTCGATGATTAAGACTACTGAAATGCGTGGCCGCGCTCGGAGAATGATTAGATCATTTGGTAATCCGTTACTGCAGAAAGTCGAAATCAGAGTCGAGAAAATTCGAGTATATAGAACAAGATCCCTGCTCCATGTCTATTACTCAAATTAAGAAATATCATGATGTGAAAGGAAAATCTGTTAGTGTTATTCATTTTATGAATATTATCTCTGGATGTAAGAGTTCTTATGACCTGGTTATCCTAAATGTCTGGCTAGGGACCGCTTTAGGCCAACGATGATCAGAAAGTGTTTCTTAACTTGCACAAGTGGGAGTCTGAAGGATTTATGTGCACAGATAAGTACACGTGTCACCGTGTCCAATGTTATAAGACACTAAAGGGTCACACCACTACACACCCAATAATGGACAACCGAATAAAGTAAGTTGTGTGGAATAATTAACTAGTTAAGTTAATTATAAAGAAGAGAATAAATAATAATAAGTTAGTTATTTTTGAGGATGGTTAAATATTAGGTTAAGTATTTAATGGACAGTTAATTAATAGTTAATTAATTAACTAGTAAAAGTCCAAGGGTTTAAAGTGTTAATAGGAAGTTTAATTATGAGATTAATCATAATTAGACTCCAAGGACTAAACCGTAACATCTAGCCTTATAAATAGAAGGCTTATGTGAGGGTTTTAGGTTACACACACATTACAATACACTAAAACCCTAATCTCCCTCTCCTCTCTCTCGGCTGAAGTCGACCGAAACCCTTAGGGTTCTTCGGTTCGTGTTGGACGAACGAAACACACACACACACACAAGTCCTTATGTGATACTTTGTTGGTACAATGCGGTCTTGCAGCGTGTCCAGGTGGTGCAGTAGAGGTGGATCACTTCTTTAGCTATCTAAAGGTAATGTTCATCATCTCTTTCTTCTCGTGATCTCATTGTCTAGTAGAGATCCAGTAATGTGGTATTCAAGTTCCGCCATGTGAATACTACAAGGTTTTCCTACAAAAACCGCCATCTTTCTTTGTAATATGTTGGAAGAACCATCTTTAACTTTTCGATTTGTTACTTCTCGAACGACGAACTTGGAACAACTTGGAGCAAAGTGCCGATAACGTGTTGTAAACCAATTAGCTCAACTTGTAGAAACATCAAACATTCCAACAACATTCTCATTACACATTATACAAGTGATACAAAGATACAAGAGATAGTAGAGATACGAATAAAAAAGTATACAACACCACTATTTATAGGTAGAGTTTGGTTGATAAAGGTTGTAACCTTTATGGACATAAAGCCTAGTAATGAAGGTGTTAAATGGTAATCAACTACATAAATTATGAGTTACAACAATATTGACGTATAGAGTTTTAAAAAAGTTGAGAACTAACTTGGCTTGTGTGAAATTTTATTGGTCACATAAAATGATTGTAAAAAAAGGTACAGGATTGAATTCAAATTAGGGTCGGGTTTAAAAATAATGTATGTTTTTTATTGTATCTTAAAATATCTATTGTATATTTAGTGTACTAAAAAACTTAATTACAAAATGTCACTATATATTGAATACATTTTGCAAAACGTATGGGTATATAATAATGCATTAGTTAAACTAGTAGGGTACCCGCGTAATGTGGCGACGGGTACCCGTAGCTAAATTGTAGAGTTTTTTTTTTTTGTTATAGTCAAGACGTTACCTTCAATAAGTGTTGAATAAGATGGTTGGTAAGACCTTCTAGAATACACATTAAATTGTATCCGAAATAAAACAGGGGACAATTTTGACGTTTTGCAGTGTTATGTTGTCTGTTTATTTGGAATTAAACAAAGTGTCATTTAGATCAATCGGTTAACACACAGTCAGTACTCATAAAATGTCTTGTGTTCGAATCTTGTAAGCAACATTTTTTTTTTTTTTGTGGTGTTTAAGATGTTACTAAAAGTAGAAATAAGTTTAAGTTTAAGTATTTCTATATTTAGTAGTCCTAAACACATTATAAAAGAGTAAGATAAGATAAGATAATAATATTGATTGACAAAATGCATATGGGTTGGCCCGATCCGTATTAAGATTTTTTAATCCAATACCGACCCACCAGCCTGTTGAAGCCATCTGATCATAACTGATGCATTAGCTATGGTACGTTATTTAAAATAGAGAGACTCGACAGTCGACAGCAGTTTTGTTTGGTACTATAGAATTTGTGGTTTGACAAGGTTGTGGGCCATGGCCCATGGGCAATGTGCACGAATCTGGGTCAAGTATGATTTTTGATTAGTTGTAGTAAGAGTGAGAATAGGACCCTAGTCCCTAGTGTTGCCTTGTAACGTACGAGTTACTACTAGAATTCTTTTTTTCTCTCCCAGAAAACGATTCGTCTCATGGGTCGGGTCCATCTTTACTTTTCTTCGACAATCTGACTTTCTTTTAAAGTCGACCATACGAAGGATGAATCAGACAGATGCAGATTGTTTCAACGGGTAGATGTCATATTAACAAATTAACCAAATTTTCTATCATATGATAAGAATTAAGAAATACGAGGAGCTGTTCTCGTACCTTTTTTTTAATTGTTTTAAGGGTAAAGACTTGTATTTATACTACCTCTGTATCATAAATAACAGGTTACCCGCGCAATGCGGCGGCGGGTACCCTATTACTAAATTTGACGGTGATCAAGTAGTGGGTGATGACGAGGGTAGTGATAGTGGTTGCTGGTTGTGGTCGTGTGGATGGTGGGTGATATTAATTTTAATTTTGTAAATATTAATAAAGATATCTCATAAGTTTCCTTAAATCTGTAATTGACGTTTTTTAAAATATGGGCCTTTTAGTTATGTTGAAGTTAAAGGTTATATATTTCTAGTTGTTGGGATAAAGTAAAATATCAAGTAGATCGATTGATTAACACACAGTTCATACTTGCAAAAGGTCTTGGGTTCGAATCTTGTAAGCAATATTATATTATTTTTGTGGTGTTTAAGATGTTACCCAAAATAGAAATAAGATTAAGTTTAAGTTTAAGGATTTCCTAAACCTTTTAATAAGGAGTAAGATAAGTGATACATATAAAAAATTATCTTATTTAGTAAAAATGGGGGACACATCATCAACTAACTATTCATTTTAATAAAATAAAATTATTTTTATAACCTTACTTTTACTTTTAAAACTCATCAATATCATTTTATTCAAAAAAAAAGTAAGACTTAACCTCTACTAACTATCTACTTATATTTTAACTCTTATTTTAAGGTTTTTCCCTCAAAAACCGTGAAACTTTAAATATATCACTTATTATGATACCGTGGTACTATATACTTCAACTTAAATGTTTATTAAATGTTTCTAATAAGAATTCAACTTATAAATACCGGAGTGAAGGATTATTTACACACTGATGTGCCAAATACCACTTGATAGAACTATTAAAGTTTTAATTATGTCAAAAAAAATTGTAGAAGAATAATTACTTTTAAATCTCATCGTGTTCTATCTTTCTTTTTTCGGAGTGAGGATTTCAAATGTAAATACTAAGATTACATTTATGGTCTAAGTTCATCTACTTTTTCGTCATATCTTTTGGATGGTCTCATCTCATGGGTTTCGATACCAAAGAAGAAAATGTCAATTTCATATTTCTTTATTCTTTTCCGATTTGAGATAGTGGATTTTAATTTCTAAGACGATGAAATATTTGGCATTCCCTCACTCGTAGATCAACAACGGGACCCACAATTTAATATATTTTGACAACAAAAATCAAGGCTCTCTTTATTAATTTGGACTTGGGGAGCATAAATTATAAAGAAAAGGTGTATTATTTCTTACTAAATATCCTTAACTAATTCTCCTATAATGGTTAATACTATCTTTGTATCACAATAAGTGATACATTTAAGGTTTCATGTTTTTTGAGGTAAATATTAAAGTTGAGTTAAAATATAATCCCTCCGTTCCAATTTTATTGTTCGTCTTTTCTTTTTGGTTTGTCCCAAAATTATTATCAAATTAAAATGACCACCAATTAAAAAATACTTAAGTGGAAAAGATAGAATTTTATTGGTTAGACCGTGTAATAAATGCATTTTTCTTAAACTGTGTGATTTTTGTCTGTGGACAATAATTTTGGGACGGATGGAGTATTAAAGTAGGATAGTTAGTGGAGATTGAGTTTCACTTCTTTTAGATAAAGTGATAATTAATAATATTTAAAAAAAAGTATGGATAAAAATATAATTTCACTATTTTTAAGTGGATAATTAGTGGAGAAGGGCTCCCATTTTTTTTTACCAAATAAGGTAAGTTTTAAAGTGTATCAATTATATTGAAATACCAATAAATAGAAAGTGTATTACTTATTGTGATACGGAATTAGTATGTAAAATCTACTATTTTTTTTAATTATATCATTTAATTTGAATACTTACTTGTATTAATAAATAAGTTTAAAGATTATCTAGGAAACGATGCCATTATACGGACATAAAAACTAATTTCTTACTCCCCCGTCCCATTTTAAATGTCCAGTATACTATTTTAGTTTGTCTCACAAAGAGTGTCATTTCCTAAATTTCAACCAATCAAAAAATATTTAAGTGGGAAAGAGAAAATTTGATTGGTGACATTATATAATTAATGCACTTTTCTTAAACTGTGTGCTTTTTTGTAGTGGATAATTAAAGTGGGACGGAGGGAATACTTTTTTTTTAAACGGCAACATAATCTACTCCTAAACCCACCTAAATCCACTATGGGACTCGAACCCTCAACCTTAAGGTTAGGGACAAACACATTTACTACTAGACCATTGGGCCTTTCGTAACTAATTTCTTACTAGCTTAGGAAAAAAAAATGACGACTTGAGACCATAAATCCATAAATGCTTTCCCAAATCCATAAAAAGTAGGCCTCACTAGTTCTAAATCCATAAATGCTTTCCCTAATCATTGTCCTTTCTACATTAGTATCAACAATATCAAATATTTATTACAAAATGTCGACTTGCGACCCCAGTCGTTTTTTTTTTTTTTTAACGGTAATCAATTCATTAAGAAACCACTAGCAAGGAGCTAGAGAACAACAACAAACAAGGAAAACAAAAGACAATCAAAAGCAAGAACTAGGATTACAACACCAATCACCCCACCTGTTTTTTAAATTACAAGAGGGGGCCCTACATTTAATCCAAAAGAACGAAAGAGATTGAATGTAACCTCCTTTTGAGTAGTTTCTACAATCGTCGCCGGATCGGAACGCCTTACTGTTTCGCAGCCGCCAAATAATCCAGAAATAGATATATAGAATACTCATGAGACCATTTTTTTCCGATTTCTTCATAACCACGGCAGCTAACCATTCCATCAAATCATGAATGGAACCAAACCCAGACAAATCAATCTTCCACCAATCACCTATTTCCATCAGAAGCGATCTGGATATCGGGCATCTAATGAACAGATGGTCCAGATCTTCGTCGGTATTATCACATATCGGGCAGAGTTGAGACCCCAATATATCGCTTACCAACTCTTTAGTACTTAAGATAAAAGTAAACGAGAAAAATAAAGTAGATAAATTTTATAACAGTTTTTCTTCACGCAAAATAAACTTCTGTAAAAAGCAATTAGATCATAAGATCAACAACAAACGCGACACCAACTAATTACGATAAGTTGTACATTGTAATTATTGGACAATTGACTTTTAATCAGATGCGTAAGTAGGTAGGATAATGCCAAGTGAAAGAGATTAATCAATGTAAATTGACGAAAAAGTGAGTATAAAGATGGAAATTGTATTAAAGTCGTGTCTTCCTTGTCCAACTATTTATAGATGGCTATGTACTTATGCAACCAAGTAATCTTGAGGTCCTCTTCGGATTACCAATGTTAAGGTTATGCCATCATTATAATTTATACATATCGTTGTTTCGTGTTTCAAAATATGTCCATGTTCTTATGAGGACCCTTTTGGGACCACGATGCCCTTTGTTTTTGAGTTTTCGTGTACGGATCTCCGTATTTTGATTTTCATATGTCGCGTTCTTTGTTCATATTTTTCAGATTAGAAAAAATACGATGCTGTGTGAGATATAAATGGCATGTGAAGCATGGAATGAGATTAAAAAAATGGCTTTTATGAGCCAATTAAGAATTAAAGAATTATTGCTTGCTAGAATATTCTTTATTTAATTCGTACATTTACAGACATATATTTAAATGAGCTAGAAATAACTTAGTGTATTTGGTTGGACTACATGTGGACTTTTCAAGTGTTCATTTTTATAAATTGATATCCAGTTAATTCGTGCATTGGATATTAGATCTCTAGGTGTTGACGTAATCTGGTATTTTAATCAAACCATTAAAAAGTTTTACACGAGATATAAAGGGCTAACAAAGTGTCCCACATGTATTGTTAAATGTCTCTTTTTATTAATTAAATAAGGGTTTTGCTAACCATTGTCTAAGAGCAATGGTTAATGAAAAGCATAAGAACACTTAATCAATCCATACAAGGTGTTGGATGATGATTTTTGGTATGAAAAGTGAAGATGGTGATTAGGGCTTTTAGAGAGAGAAAGGTAGAGAGAAAGGAGAGAACAATTGCTGGAAATGAAGATTTGATTAATGTGCAAAAGTTAGGAATTAAGCCTTACACTTGGGATTATATACCATGGCTTAATTCCTTGGTTAATTAGGACTAATCTTAATCTTTTCTAAACTTATATACAATGTTTCAATATACCCCCTAGACTATCTTTTACAATATATTTAGTACCTAACAATCTCCCCCTTTGTAATAGTAGTCTAGGTTGCATATCTTTGAAGACTTCTGTGTTTGTAAGGCTGGAGCTGAGATTTGAACCATTGAGCAGTTATGTTGATAAAACAGCATCAGCCTTTGATCATCGGTGACAGACATACTTTTAATTGGCTTTTCAACCAATATAAAGTATTCTAGAAGACTTCATGCAAATCGACTGAATGTAAACCCATAGATAGAGCGGTTAGTAGCGGAAAGTCCTTTCTTGAAGTTGTGGCATTTGTCGATTTGCGGCAGATCCTTGGTTCCTGATGTTTGTTGAAGTTGAAGCAGTGCGGAATATTGACATGTTCTGGATTTTCTGACCGTTGTTGATAATGTTGGAGTACGGTCATAGAATCTCTTATCTGATGTATTGACTGTTGTTGATAAAATTGAAGTACAGTCATCAGATCCTCTATCAGACATAGTGACCATTGTTGATAAGAGTGGAGTACGGTTGTCTGATCTTCGCACGAGAAGGTATCAGGGTAACCCAGGATCACATAGATTGCCTGTTAGCACAACAGTTACTGAAACTGTGTGACCTACGTTCAGTGTTGGCATTGATGTTAGCACTGGTAGGATTTCCATTCAATCATCATGGAATACCAATAATGTTGGTATCACTATGAATGTTCCGGCAATATCTCAAAGATATGCTTGGTAGAGTGCCTGTGTCCTAGAGAAATTTAATTCGGTTCTAGACTCTATACGTGGACAAACGAAGGCGAGGACTGGAGGTGGGTCCTCTTTTTCAATATAAACAATCTCCAAATGAGATGTCGATAGTGGATGTGGTTATCTCCGTGTTTTTTGAAACAAGTACTTTTTGTACTTGAGTGGTCAGTGGGGGTTGTGCATTGCATCACTGGGTCCATGATGTCTTAATCAGAAAGCAACATATGCAATCCGAGATAGATGAGGTTACCCGGTCATTTGTTCGGTTCAGGGAGGGTTTTCCGTTTTCTTTAAACCTTTCACACACGCTCCTCACTCAACTCACTTTTTCATTTTCAACCACACCCTCGTTTTTGTTTTTACCATGTGATAAGCTGATTTGCACCCCATACTTCATACCCCCTATCAATTTTTACCTCAGTGCACCCAATTAAGATCCCATGATACTTGATTCTGCTCACCTAGACCTAGGCACCCTCACTTTTTAGTTCCTATATTGTCGGTGGCTCCGGGGAAGATCATGCTGGGTTTAGCAGATCATAGGAGTAATTTGAGAGTGTACTATTACGCTCATGTGCATTTTAATCAGCTCTCAAGATGTTGCATTTTAGTTCACATGCATTTTTTCATCGGAATTTTATGTGTTTCCGGTATAAGTTGTTGCCTGAATGATTTTGAAGTTTAAGGCACAGCAACTTGTTCTTTTAAGGTAACACCGGACTCACATAGAGTATCTGTTAGCACACGGTATGAATCTGTATTCGTTTGCACAACCGTTGATTCAAATGTGTGACCTGCGTTTAGAGTTGGCGTGATTTTAGCTCTAGCAGGATTTCCACTCGATCCTCGTGAAACATCAGATTGTGATGCCACTACAAGTGTTCCGATGGATTCACTGAGATCCATTTTTGTAGTGCAAGTGTCCTATATTGGAAGGTTCTTGAGGGTGAGAACTAGACACACTGTGTATACAAATGAGACGTAACCCGGGGCAGGAGGTTATATTTTCAATACCAACAAACTCCAAATGAGCAGTCAGTAAATTATGTGCTACGTCCCCTTATGAAATGAATCAAATTCCTGTTGGGAGGAATTTGAGTGGTTGGTGGTGGTGTGCATTTGCTTTACTGGGCGAGTAAAGTCTTGTGAAACATTCAACGCATGAATGATCACCTTTTTGTGTGGTTGCCCGGTTTATTTTGCGGTTCAGATGCACTCAAAGGTGTGTTTTCTTAAATTTATCATGTTTTCACATCACCTTGCACTCACCTAGTTCTATACCCTAGACGTATACCCTCACATTTACCAGTTGGCTGAAATATTTCCCTGGGATAGGTTAGGCCAGATCTGGCAAACCATGGGAAGGTATTGTCTTTATGAAAATATTTTTCGTTCTTTTATTCATGTTGGGTATTTTTGTTTTGATTTTCTACATTTTCTCCCCCTAGAAATAGTAATTCTCCCCCCTAGAATTAGTATTTCTCCCCCTCGACAAATTAAAAGTATTAAAAAGTTATGAGATTTTGAAGACGTACCTTATACATCATCGGAGGGTTGAAGGAGATTATTTGCGGTGAAGCTTGATTGAGCTTTGTGCTTTCGTTTGAGAGCGGGTTCTGAATCTGTTTTGATCAGAAGCCATTTATTGGAATAGGTGAAGTGCCTCCCAGCATTTGAAAGTTAATGCCGCCCACGTCTCTCATATGGTTTTTGGCGATCAACGGATTCGTCCGGCCATTTGAGCCCATGATATTGACCGAATGGTAGTGACATGTTACTAACTTCAGTTGTGTAGGTAGGCGTTTTTCTTCTGTCTCGTACACCCAGGTGAACCTCAAAATGTCTAACCACTATTCGCCAGCTTAGTCTTTCCTTAATGGCAGTGATTAGTGTGTCAATATTTCTTCGAAGTGAGGTGTTTTCTGGGTTGTTGGGATCGTTGTTCATGTGCCTCCCTTTTTTCTCCAATTTCTTCTTCAGGAGATTTAATGTGCCGTCACAGTACTTGGCAATGTCTGACACACGGAAGAAGACTCGTTCGTTGAAATAGTTTTGGTAAGACATTCCCAAGTCGGGTTCACCTAGAACAACTGTTCTCCGAGTTTGAATTTCGGAGGGAAGTGATCTATAAGGTGCAGCCAAGTGAACCTTTGATGTTCCACTCTCAACAGCCATCTGGACATCTTCCATTCGAGCAACTAGAGTTTTAACGAGCATGAAGCACTTCAGAGCAGCCTGAGCGAAATTTCTCGCATGATTTTGAATTGGATGAGGGGTGTCTGGAAGTAAGCGTACTGTGTTGTAAAGATATTCTATATCGCGAGGTTCGAGAATATAGAAGTCTCCTTCAGTAATCGTGTACAGCTGATTGTCTGCTCTGCGAATATGGAAGATGGTGTACCAGTAGTAGCCTGAGAAATGGTCGGTCGTTATCTCTAGGAGCTGTGTTATTGGAGATTTATTGTATCGATCGGTTTTGCCCCAAAGGTAATGCATTGTGAGGTAATACATTTTCTTTTCTCTGAATTGCAAAACCACTTCTTTGTACAAATCCTGATAAATTATAGGCAGCTCTTTCTCCTGGAAAATAGCTGAGAAGCGATCTTCAACAAATGGCATTTTAACTTGTTGGAAGAGGCACTCTTTGGAGATCTTTAGGCGGCGTTTGTTAGCTCTATCCGCCGCTCTCTTCTCGTTATATGATAAGACCGGCACATCATGTGTAGGGGAGGCAGTTGGTGGTTCCGGTGCTGGAGTTCTGGCGGCAACTAGTTGATCGTAGTTTCGGAAGTATCGGTGATAGTTTTCTCGGGTGAAGGGGTATCGTTTTACATCAAGTGGTTCATCCTCCCCTGGTTTTTCGCTGTCAGAGCCGTCGTCTGGAGGGGAGGTGGCAGGTTGAGGTGACTCGGTAAACGCCTCCTTCACAATTTTATCTTCTTCCGGATCGCTCGGTAAATCAATGACTGTGTCCGCCTCTTTACGTAGAACTCGTTGAACATTGTCTTTTCTATGATTCTCAACCTCAAAATTGATAGATTGGAGATGACTCATAGATTCGAGTTTTTCTTCAGTAGTCATCTCACTTGACTTACGTTTATTTTGTGGCAAGATGTCTTCACTTGCATCGACACGCCACTGGTTGAGTGGTTCAACGTGCAGCACCTGATCGTAATCAAACTCAACAACCACCCAGTCATGTATGTAATTATAGTCTTGTTGGCCTCCTCCCTGTGATTGATGAGAGGAGCTGGGGTGATGTTGTGAATGACCCGCACCTCCTTGAAATTGAGAACTGGATCCACCGTGTTCAAGTATTCTTCTCTGTCCTCCTCCCTGAGGATCATCCTCAGGGTCACCCGGCCTTCTATATATGAGGGATCTTGGATTGCATGGCTCGACCAGTTCTTCTAAGCGATAGTTGAACATCGCTTTAATTTGTTCTATCGTAAATGAACGGGATGCTTCCAGGAGCATTTCTCGGTTAAATGGATCAGAAGCCGGTGGAAGAGGAGCAACAGTTGCCAGCCTACCCTCAAGGTTCTCCAACCTCGTACTAAGTGATTGGATTATTGAGGTGAGATGAGGGATGAGCTGCAGTTCAGGATTTGGCATTTCAGTTGTGGTGGTAGTGGTAGCCTCTGATGGTGTAGTCTGTTGAGGGAGGGTCATAACAACTATTGTAGGTGGAGTTGTAACGACCCTCGAGGCAGTACCAGTGAAGATGGAAAATGGGGAAAGTGAGGTGTCTATTGGTGGTGTGGTCGTTGTAACTGGTGGAATGGTGGTGGTGACTGGTGGAATTGTGGTTGTGACTGGTGGAACGGTAGGTGTGGCTGGTGTAGCGGTGGTTGTGGAAGTTTGGATCATGGACGTGAGTGGTGGTATTGTTGTTGTGGTAGTTGTGATGGTGGATGAGAGTGGAGGAACGGGGGTTGTTGACGTCGGAATTGTGGTTGTGATAGGTGGAAAGGTGGTCGTAAATGGTGGAGAAGTGATTGGGGAAGCTGGAATTGTGGTTGTTAGTGGGGTAACTGTTGTTGTGGTAGTTGGGATGGTGGATGAGATAGGAGGAACAGAGGTTGTGGTAGTGGGAATTGTTGATGTGATTGGAGGAACGGAGGTTGTTGACGTCGGAATGGTGGTTGTGATTGGTGGTTGGGTGGTTGCGGTAGTTGGGATGGTTGAGGTGATTGGCTGTTGGGTGTGTGGTGGAGAAGGAGTCGTGAAGAAAGGATCATCAAAGGGGTTTGGGGATCCTTGTGGTGAAGGTGGACCTTGTGGTGGTGGTGAAGGTGGACCGTGTGGTGATGGTGGTGAATCTGGTCGATCAGAGATAGTTGCAGCGAAGTCTGTTGATGATGAAGAAGAGGACGGTTCAGCTGGTTGTGGTGGTTGTCGTATGATGGGTCGAGTTGGCGGAGGTTGAACTTGTTCAGAAGATGTAGTGGCAACCAACCCACTTCCTGAGGCACCGCTGGATGAGATTCGAGGTCGTTTAGCACGTCGGTGAGCCGGTGGTTGTTGTTGTTCAGCTTGTCGACGTGTAGGACGTGGTTGAGGTGGTGGTTGGTGTGGTTGAGCTTGTGGTTGTTGTAGTGGAGCAGCTGGTTGTGCAGGAGCAGCTGGTTGCTCAGGAGCAGGATGTGCTCCCTCGGGTCTCCAGTCAGGATAATGAAGAGCCCGGTATTGGTTGACGCTGTCAAGATTGAAGTTTGCAATTTTAAAGAGTGGGAGAGGGATCGCGGCCTCATTGACAGCAGTTGTACCACTGTTGCTCCGTAGGAACGTAACAGTCGAGGGTATGAATTGTTTTGCAACATCGCGTATATGAATATTTGGATATCGTTGCATGAAGTGTTCGATCATAATGGACCAGAACCTCGGGTATGGCAGAAATTGTGGTTCCTTTGATTTGGAGAGCTTGAATTCTTCCCACAAATAAGCAGCATAATCAT
Organism: Calendula officinalis; assembly: GCA_963853835.1. Classification (NCBI taxonomy): domain Eukaryota; kingdom Viridiplantae; phylum Streptophyta; class Magnoliopsida; order Asterales; family Asteraceae; genus Calendula; species Calendula officinalis. The sequence continues at coordinate 26,105,135 of OY970820.1, forward strand.
AATGGCGGTTATAGCACAGGGCATGATAAGCATGGTGAACTTCCTTTGAGGCCCTGTCGTGACCGTTTGACTTTCCTGTCATGCATCGGTTGAAGATAGTGAAGACATGGGACCAGCTCCTTGCCATATTTTTCTTTTTGAACTCTCTGAGGTTAATTGTATTTCGAGGAAGGTCAAGACCAAGGTCGTGTATTCCGTGATACACTTCCTCGAATGGCAGCTGTGGTTCAAATGTAGTGAGTGGTGGTCTTGAGTCGCCACGAGGTAACCGGAAGATATCATAAAGATCGTCTTTCGTGAAGTGAATTGGTTGTTCATCAATGATTGTTTCGAAGTGGTGTGGGGCTGTTGATGTCACCAGGGTTAGGTTGGTGAGGAATTGTTGAACATACACCGCTGGAACTGATGGCCTGGCATTTATAGAGTAGAAAAGAGGATGACGTTGGAGAACATGGGAATGAACCGGGAAGTGGATGGTGAACGAGATTTCTTCTTCCGGGGCCCAGTACGGGTTGTTCTCCGCCATCGGTTTGAGCCTGTATGGAGGAACCAGGGTGTTCTCGTCAATGATATGTTCCGCCGCCATCTGAGAATTATACATTAAAACAGGATGGCACAAAACAATAATTAAAGTTAGTGCACAGCGTTAAACAAAATTGAGATGTTGATGATTTTCACTGATCGAGACGAGAAAGTCCTAAGTAATTTTAATAGTATATAGTATATAAATATAAGAATAATATAAAAATTTTAATTTTATTAAAAAATATTTAATAAATAAAAATTTGTAAATTATAATCATAAATAATAAACTATATAAAATAATAAATAAGTAAAAACTTAGAAAAGAACTTCGGGCCGAGAATAGTGATGTGCTCGAGCCGAAGATGTTTAAGAAGTTCGGGCCGAGCATTTAAAAAGAACTTCGGGCCGAGCACTTAAAAAGAACTTCGGGTCGAAGTTGATAAGAAGTTCGGGCCGAAGTTAGCCACAAGTTCGGGCCGAACTCTATTTGAAAGAGTTCGGGCCGAAGACTTTTACGATTTGGGGTTTTTAACAGGTCTTACATACAGATCGTTCGTATGGTCGATTTCTATGGGGGAAACTGGCCAATAATGATCGAGTATAGTAATCGAGCATAGTAGATTACGTAGTACAACCTATAGAACCCTAGATCTAGTCGATTTAATGTGTTTGAAACCCTAGCTATCGACCGAAGCAAGAACTGAAGAATAAACGTAAAATTAAACATCAAAAAGGATGAAACGATCGAAGGAAGTGTACCAGATTCAGATGTTAAGTGATTGCGAGTGATTGGTAACAGATTCGAGAGGATTTGGACACGAGAATCGAAGATCGGGCTCAACTGTGTGCTTTGTTCGGTGTTTCGAGTGTGTGTACGAGAAGAGTGGAAAAAGAGAGAATGAAGTTCGACACCTTTTATAGGTGAGAAGTTCGAGCCGAACTTCTAAACCGACTTTGAACTTCGGGCCGGGAATAGTGTGTAGTTCGGCCCGAAGAATTTTTTGAAAAATAAAATTTTTAAATTTTGATTTTTAAATTTAAATGAAAATAAAACAAAAGGAAAATTAATCATTAAAAATTAAAAAGAAAAAGATTAATGGAAAGTAAAGAAAAATCCTAAGAATTGTCGAGAGACAGTATTAAGGAACGCTGCATCAGCTCCCCCGATACTGATGAGATGAGTGAAATCGCTCCATTGACTGTTGACGACTATTTGACGATCGGGTTTCAAGACGAGTTTCTTGAAAGCCATTGTGATGATATGAAGAATACAACGATTTAACAAATTGCAAAATACGATTTTAAGACAATTAAGTATTGAGATTTAGCATACCAAGCTTTGAAACAAGATAATTGAAACGTTTTTCGTCCAAAGCCTTGGTAAACAAATCAGCCAATTGAAAATCGGTGGATACGAAGTACAACTCAACATTGCCCAGTTCAACGTGATCTTTGATAAAATGATATCGAAGATCGATATGTTTAGTTTTAAAATGTTGAACTGGATTGCAAGATATGGCAATTGCACTTCTGGAATCACAATATAAAGGAATGCGGCTATAGGAAAAGCCATAGTCCTTTTAATTGTGATTGCATCCATATCACCTGGGACAGACAGCTAGCGCCTGCAACATATTCTGCTTCAGCGGTTGATAGTGAGACGCATTTTTGCTTTCTTGATGACCAGCTGACTAGCTTATCTCCCAAAAATTGAACTCCCCCAGATGTACTCTCCATGTCCAGCATACACCCAGCATGGTCAGCATCAGAGAAGGCAGAGAGATCAAACGAGGTCTCATTGGGATACCAAAGACCAAGATCTCTGGTGCCTTTTAGGTAACGAAAGATTCGTTTGACTGCCATAAAGTGAGATTCTTTGGGAGCAGCCTGATACCGAGCACAGATGCATGTTGAAAACATGATGTCCGGACGACTGGCCGTTAAGTAAAGTAGTGATCCAATCATACCCTGATAGTTTGTGACATCTATCGGTTTACCATCCATGTCAGCATTTAGTTTGGCGGTCGTGGACATCGGTGTTGCAATAGGTTTACAATCGTCCATGAGATACTTCTTCAGCAGATCAGAGATATACTTTGATTGATTGATGAAGATGCCAGTTGGAAGTTGACGAACTTGAAGACCTAGGAAGAAGTTCATCTCACCCATCATGCTCATTTCAAAGCGTTTTACCATGAGATCGGAAAAACGTTTGCAATATGTTGGATTTGTAGACCCAAAAATAATGTCATCGACATAGATTTGAATTAGTATGATATCTTCCCCGTGCCGTTTGATAAACAAAGTGGTATCAACTTTTCCCTTTGAAAAACCAGTTTCAACTAAGAATTGGGAAAGAACATCATACCATGCCCGAGGGGCCTGTTTCAAGCCATATAGAGCTTTGTCGAGAACATAGACATAATCTGGATGTTTGGGATTTACAAACCCTTCTGGTTGATGAACAAACACCTCCTCTTTTAGAATACCATTTAAGAATGCAGTCTTTACATCCATCTGATAGATAGTAAAGTTTTTGTGAGCTGCATATGCTAAGAAGATGCGAATGACTTCTATTCGGGCAACAGGAGCAAATGTTTCTTCGTAATCAATGCCTTCCTGTTGAGCGTAACCCTTAGAAACCAACCTTGCTTAGTTACGAATGACGATTCCATTTTCATCTTTCTTGTTCTTAAAAATCCACTTAGTTCCGATGACTGATGATCCCGGGGTTTTAGGAACTAAGCGCCAGACCTTTAATCTTTCAAATTGATTAATTTCTTCTTGCATCGCAATTATCCAGTCTGGATCGGAAAGCGCTTCACTGGCTTTCTTCGGTTCAGTGGAACTTAAGAATGATGCATGGTGACATTCATCCGCTGAAGCTCTTCTAGTCTGGACTGAGGAGTCTGGGTTTCCGATGATTTGGTCCAAAGGATGTTCCTTTGTCCACTTCGTAGAATGAGGAAGTGGGAGTCGACCAGGGTTAACGTTGGAATTGTCAGTGAAAGCAGGATGTGGTATGATTGCAGTTTCAGGATTTGGAGGATTGATCTGAGGTGGTGGATCGACACGAGGAAGATGAAATTTAGAGAAATCAATCACCAGTGGAGCGATAATATCTGACGGAGGTGGGGAATCAACTGGTGTAGATTGAGTTCCTTGTGTCGATGTTGAAGGACCTGCATTTGATGTGGGTATTGGTGAGGTTGGAGCAGGTGAGGTAAGGGATGGAGATTCAGTTGTTGAAGGAGTGTTGATTTCCGGAGCAGTGATTGATTGAACATCTGTCGGAGGTGGGGGTGGGGGTAGGGTGGGGGTGGGGGTGGAGGTGGGGGTGGATGTCTTACGTTGTGATATTCATCATTAAAGTGTTGAAATAGGATTTCAAGATCATTCAGAGAGGATGAATGGTTAGTGGAGGTTGTGGGTAGAGGTCTTTCAATGACAGTTGAGCTTGAATCAAGCAGGAATGTTTCATCGAATGATACGTTGACACTTTCTCTGGACATTCTTGTGGATCGGTTGTATACTCTGAATGAGGCTGAATCCTTTGAATAACCTATAAAGACTCCTTCCTTGGATTTCTCTTCAAACTTGTTGAGTTTCTCGTTATCAGTCAGGATGAAGCATCGACTACCAAAGATGTGGAAGAAGTTAACATTTGGTATTCGATTGTTGATTAGCTCATAAGGAGTTTTGTTGTATGTTTTGTTGATGATTGAGCGGTTTTGAGTAAAACAGGCGGTACTAATGGCTTCTGCCCATAACGACAGAGGAAGTTTCGAAAATGAAAGCATCGTACGAGCAGCTTCCACTAAAGTACGATTGCGTCTTTCAACAACACCGTTCTGTTGAGGAGTTCGTGCAGCGGAAAATTGATGGGTGATTCCAGGTTCACTTGAGTTTTCTTGATAAATGAGATGATGATCTCTGCGGCTTCATCCTTTGAACGGAGGAAATAAACCCACTTGTATCTGGAATAGTCATCAACAATAACCAAAACATAGCGTTTTCCTGCAAGACTGTGAACGCTCATTGGACCACATAAGTCGATATGTAGGAGTTCAAGAGGTTTGGAAGTACTTGGAGCTGGTTTAGGTTTGTGAGACTTTTTGGTCATTTTCCCTTTTTCACATGAAGAACATTTGTGATCTTTGTCAAAGGAAACATCAGGTAATCCCGACACATGACCTCCTTTTACGAGTTTGTTTATTGTTTTAAAGTTGAGATGAGACAAACGTCGATGCCATAATCATGACTCATTAGTAGTAGCTTTTGACACGAGACAGACTTCCTCGGTTGTACTAAGGTCATTAAGATCAATAGTGAAGAGGTTTGTGTCACGAGTTCCAGTTAGAAGTTCATCCCCGTCATATGTACGAATGGCACACTTCTTTGTACGAAAGTTTACTTCTAGAGTCTTGTCACAGAATTTTCCGATGCTGAAGAGATTATGAGAGAGATCTTCGACAAAGGCAACATTTCTGATTATCAGGTTATGGCAGATAAGATCACCAAGTCCTAAGATGGCTGCTAAGTGATCATTCCCAAATTTGACCATTCCTAAGTATTTTTCTTGAAAGTTGGTCAGGAGATTTTTGTTTCCTGTCATGTGCCTCGAACAGCCCGAGTCGAGGTACCACAAATTCTACAAAAAAAAAATAAAACATTTTAGGTACCCAATCTTGTATGGGTCCAGAACGATTAGAGACATATGTTTTATGCAGATTATATGAGATGATCAATTTAGAGCTTTTGGGAACTGCTAGGAGGCAGTTCAGTTTTGATGATCCATTTAAGAGATTTTTCAGAGGATTGAATAATCCAATGAGATTTTTCGTTTTTAATCCAAGTATATTTCACATGATGAGACGTTTTGGTGGATGGCTTGTCGAATTTGGGGAAAACTGACGGTTTTGGCTTTTGTGCAGCTTTTCCCTGAGGAGATGTGCGACTAGAAGAGGAGTGAGAAACAGAAGTTTGTGGTTGTTTAGACGACTTCTTTGATTGTTTTGAGGTTAGCTTTTGAGCTTTTGAGCTTTTGTGAGAAACAGAAGTTTGTGGAGTTTGAGAGGATTTCTTCTGTTGTTCGAAAGTTTTCTTTTGAGCTTTGGATGGAAGTTTTGGATTTGACAATGTTTGTTTGGAAACTTCCCAATACACGAGGGAATGACGAGATGTAGATTTTTCAGATATTGGTCTTAATGGACGTGTTACTGTAGATTTTTCTGATCGAGAGTTTATGGATTTGCAAGGATCTGGATAGCAAGTGTTGCAAGAGTGAATGATTTCACGACGTTTACCCAGAACATCATGTCTTTTACCACAAGGAGTATTTATTTTAATAAAATATCGTTCATCGTACTGAGAAATCGGTTTATCGGTCTTTTTATCAAAGTAAATCTTTTTGCCATTTTTATCAGTTTTAATAACTAAATTTACACCATTAACAGCGTGATTAACTAGACGATAAATTGCAGAATCATAAACAATGCCATAAGCTTCTTTCGGAGAAATAAATTGTCTAGAGTCATTACATTTATTTTGAACAGACAAAGATGAAACTACAGACTTAGGTGGACTAGACTTCTTAAGTAGACAAGGCTTCTTAAGCATACTGGATCCAGTCTGAATAGACTTCTTTGACTGTGTGGCTCTGTTGACTTCGGGTTGCTTCATGGACTTCTTCCCTCCAGACTCTAATCTTCCATCTGCAAGATTCAAATTAGGTGGATTAGAGCTTCTCTTCAAGATGGTTGGAACTGGGTTTGTCGGTGATGGCCCTAATAAAGAGGCTTTAGAATTTTTGGAAACAACATTGTTCGTTTTAGTTTTTAATTCTAAAATGGTGTCCTCTAAATTATGTATTTTGTTTTGAAGTTTTTCTTTTTCTTTATCAAAGGCTTTGTGAGTGTCATCAATTTCCATTTCTAACTGGACAATTTTCTTTTCTAAAACTAATGATGGAACATAAAGCTTTGGCTCTTTGATTTGTTTTAAAATTTGGTTTTCAGGAATGGAAAATTCAGCAGGTGTGATGATTGGAAAATATTCGTTGTGTTCAAATTTTGCTTTCTTCTTTTCGTATGTTGAGTTTAGGGCATCATAATTGAAGCTAATTTGAGCATATTCTTCCTTTTCCCGGTTGAACTTTTCAACTTCTGCTTCTTCATCGGGCATATGAAGGAAGCTTTGCCATATTCCCAAGTTCATGTAATCGTAATTGTATAGTGTGGGAACAACATCAGCAGCTTTTTCCAGAGGACGGGAATTCTCAGCTCCGAGACCCACTTTTGATTTGAAAGATCTGAACTCTTTTGGCTGGTTTAATTTAATAGTGTGTTCAGTGTGACCAGCTTTCACAATCGTCTGCTCCAGTTTTGAGATGTGTTCTTCAGCATTTTCTTTTCCGACAGTAAGACTGTGTATGGTTGCTGATTGTTCATCGATTTCCTTTTTAAAGCAGTTTGTTATGTTTGTGATTTGTTCATTTAGTTTTTGAATTTCGTTATCAGCTGTCTTCAACTTATCTTGGTAGTCTTTCATCTTGATGTCTGCATACTTCATCCATGTTTGCTCTCGACTGAGTTGGATAGCTAAGTCATTTATCAGCTGCTTGGAGTCATCTTTATCACTTGACACCGTCTTCATCGTTTTTAGGTTCGAAATTTCAAGATTTTTTGTATTAATAATGTGATTTAGACGATTTACTTCACTGGTGTGAGCAGCATGAAATGTTGACAATTGTTGTCGTAACTCTTGTGTTTTTTGATTTGAATTATTATTTTGATTTACTTGAGGAACAAGAGTTTCAAGTTGGCGACGAAAGGTTAAATTTTCTTCCTTTAATTTTAGGATTTGTGTATTTGATGCATTGGTTGTATTTACTTGTTTTTGTAGATCATTTTGTAATTCAGTAATTTGAAATTGGTAAGCGGATTTTGATGTAGACAACTGATTTTGTAATTCCTTGTTTACTTGAGTTATTTGAAGAGAACATTGACTTAAGTCACTCAAATCATTTAAGAGTTGTGCTTTTTCAGATTCCAAAACAGTTATTTGTTTTGTCAAATGTGATTTCTCATCAATTTTAGTAAATAGTTTTTCATTAAACAAGGAATTCTCTGATTCATCAGTGTCTGAATCAGATAATAAAGAGTCAAAGGAAAAAGAGTGTACCTCATTTTCATCATTCTAAGGGATGCCCAGCGCAGCTCTGAGTTCGTTAGATCTCGCCATGAGAGCCAGGCTCGCTGTGCATTCCTCTTCCTCTTGATCGTCAGAGTCCTCCAACCACTGTTGATCCTCAGCCAATAGAACTTTTCCATTTTCAACTTGTTTGGCCATGAGCATTTTCCTCTTGAAGTATTCTGAGTCCTTCACCTTTGGCTTCTGGCATTCTTTGGCAAAGTGGTCCGTCATACCACAATTGTAACATTTCTTAGGTGGCTCGGTGGAGGAAGATGAGGATTTGTTGTTCGGGGTTTGAGAAGAGGAATTGAATTTGAAATTTGAGGATGATCTAATGTTGTTGTTGGTTGGTATCTTATAGTACTTTTTGTTATAGGAAGAAATGAGAGCCAAGGCTTGACGAACTGAGTCGATTTCATCCTGTGTCCCCGCTGGGATCAGAGTTTCTTGTTCTTCATTTACCACTTCTTTTGTTTGTGCTGCAACCATTGCTTCGTTGATACCTTTGTTGAGAGCCAGATTTTGTTTGGACAACATTGCTAGGGTGTCCGCAGTATCTTGCCTAGTTTTGGCGATTCCTCTCACCATAGGCTCGTTTTGATGTAGGTACCCATATAGTTCATGAATAACTATGGAGCTCAAATCCTTGTGCTGCATCACACTGTTTCCAAATATCTCCCACTCCGGTAGTAGGGATTGGATAAATTTGATGTTAATCTCAAGCTTCTCTTTGATGAGTTTGTTCTTTCTTAGATCATTGAGCATGTTGCAGAATCTGAGATAGGTTTGCTCCAGTTCTTCCATTGGGGTAGCTTTGAATTGACCATAGGCGTTTAGGGTTGAAACCATCTTTGCTTTATTACCCAGGTCGGTACCCTCCATTTGCTTTTGAATCTCATCCCAAAGCTCCTTCCCCGTGCTGAAGCTATCAAGGCTGCTGTAGATTTCATTCGTTATGCCCTGTAACATATAGGAGTGTGCCTACACATCAGCCCTCGCCCTATCTTTTTGCTCTTGGGTGTATTCTGCCGGGGGAATTTCAATCACACCACCAGGTATTGCTGGTACAGTGTTTGGGGCTGGAGCCACTACACGATAGAACTTAGCGGGTCCGGTTGTAAGGGATTCAAGGATATATGGACCGGCTTGTTGGCTCAGGATGAAATGGAGAAACCGTATCTTCCATTGACCGTATTCTCCTCGGTAGAGAACATGTGGTTTTGTGTCTGAACCAATGGATAGGGCGTCCTTGGAAGTCATTTCTAAGTGGTAAAAACAACGACTGCACAAAAATTGAGTTTGACAATACAAAAGAAGTTCGGGCCGAAGACTTTTGTAGAAGTTCGGGCCGAAGTATGAGAGAAGTTTGGGCCGAGGATTGAGAGGAGTTCGAGCCGAAGTTTGAAAGAAGTTCGGGTGTAGTTCGGGCCGAAGTTCGTTTTGGTGTTCGAGCCGAAGTTCGTGATGAAGTTCGAGTGTAGTTCGGGCCGAAGTTTGTGATGAAGTTCGAGCTGAAGATTGTGATGTAGTTCGGGCCGAAGTTCGTTTTGATGTTCGGGCCGAACTTGTTACTGTTCTCGGGCCGAACAATTTCTTGAGCAGAACAGTTACGAGCAGATCCTGAAAACCCACTAATTTGATCCTAAAATGCTCGTTTCTTGCCCAAATTCTTTGATTCTTATAGCAAACTGACCCAAAACCTTTTTCCTTCAATCCATTACTACTATAATACTCAAAAACAACCTAGATCTATTCGAAAATTTGAATTTAGAGGGTTTTTGAAGCTTTAATGGTTTTTCCTAAAAATCTAAATTCTTCATCAGAATGGATTAGATTCGATCCTAACTCGATTCTAAGCTTAATATATCAACAAAAAGAAGCTATTCAATCCATAAGAACAAGAATTAGTACCTTAAATCCGATTTTTGATCTTAAACCCCTTTCTCTTCAAAAACCTTGAAAAACCCTCTTGATCTTCTCATTTTAACACCAAGTGATGGATTTGGATCGTTTTCAGGATGAAATTATGCTCTGATACCAATTGAAAAGCATAAGAACACTTAATCAATCCATACAAGGTGTTGGATGATGATTTTTGGTATGAAAAGTGAAGATGGTGATTAGGGCTTTTAGAGAGAGAAAGGTAGAGAGAAGGGAGAGAACAATTGCTAGAAATGAAGATTTGATTAATGTGCAAAAGTTAGGAATTAAGCCTTACACTTGGGATTATATAACGTGGCTTAATTCCTTGGTTAGTTAGGACTAATCCTAATCTTTTCTAAACTTATATACAATGTTTCAATATACCCCCTAGACTATCTTTTACAATATATTTAATACCTAACAGTTAAGAATATTAATGTACAAGTCTTAAAGCATAACTACCTTGAGATGGTTATGAAATTCAGGGGGCGGTTTATTTCTATGATTAATTTACAATAAATTAAAGCTTCTTTTTTTTCTTAAACAATGCCATAAGTACACTTGTTAGCATTTCTCATCAAATAATTATCTTTTTTTTCATAAATAAACTATTTTTTTTACATACAGTAAGAAGACAAACAATCGACAAATAGTGCCGCTAGCCCATTTTGAATTGCAAACTAATAATTTTTGTAAGAAGACAAAACAATATTTGTAGATCTATGTGTCATAATATTATTGTGCATAATACATCAGACTCTGTTGGGGAGCTTCGTCGCCTCAGGAGCAAGGAAACATAAAATATCAAACGCAAAAAGAATAACGCATGTTGATTTTCAATTATATTCGGATTGTACAAATCAAAGTAGTTCAGTCACTTTTAAATCAGTTTCGTTAGAATGTTCCTAATTAACAATTTAACATTAGTGACAAAATAATTTTTTTGTATTATGTATTAGGAGAAATGTTTAAGGTAATTCAAAGATTTTATTTAGTCTCAAGGGATAATTAATAGTCATTAGATTAAGAAAAAATCAAAGGTAAAGATCAAGATTCAAACCATACAAACACATGTGTTTCAATATATCAATACCCCACCCACCTCCGGCGGCCGGAGATGGCGGCCGCCGGCACCTTCACATGTGCTTCGAATTAATATGCTTGTTTGTATTTTGAAACACCCGTGTTTTAGTGAATCAAATGTGTTTCAATACATCAATACCACCAGCACCTTCACTGTCAGCCACCACCCCCTGCCACCGGTGGCGGGCAGCGGCCGACGGCGGGCAGCGGCCGACGGCGGCCGACGGTGGTCGGTGGTGGTGGTTGTGACTTGAAACACATGTGTTTGAAAAGTTGTGATATGATTTCCCTTAAAACTATATAAAACCCTTTTGGACTACTTAGAACACAACTCTATGTATTAGAAGTTAATATAATAACATTTAACATTTGCAATATTATGTCTTTCTAAGCTACGGTCTTGAAGTTGAAAGCAATGTAATTGCTTAATAACCTTTAAATAAGGAAAATGGTTTGTTCAAGGCAATTTATAATTCATATAAGGTAAATTAGAATTTTTCAAGGCAATTAAATAACTTTATTTGCCTTAAATAAGTAAATTATATCTTGAACAAATCAATTCCCTTTAAATAAAGTACAGTTATTGTAAACATTTAATAGTGTATTATAGAGTAATTTTAACTAAATTAATTAAGCTGATGTGCACCATACATAAACACTTGGCGGGTCGAGCATGAAGCATGCGATAGCTACCCTAATGTATTTAGTTTTGAAACATGAGTATATATATTATTAATGTTGTTGTTATATAGTTTTTATAATCATATTTTACATATTTATATGTTCTAAAATTCAAAACAATTTTTTTAAGAAAAAAGGAAAGAGAGAGAATTACGTACGTGTCATCCTAAGTTCCCTAACCTATTTTCATATCATTTATAATGAGTCAAATTAGATTTTAGTACTCTGAATTTGGTTAGCTAAGGTTTTTACTACCTTTAACTATTAAAGTTGCAACATGGTACCTTGAAAATGGTCGATTTAGTATTATGACTCACTAATTTGGTCTTGTTTTCCCACGTGATTTGCTTCTAATATCAATATATTGAGATGGATGTATACTTTTTACGCCGTCAAAAGATCCAACGAAAGCAAATCAAGTGAAAATTGCAATCAAATTAATGAGTCATATTACTAAATTGACTATTTTTTCAAGTTAAGAGCACCATGTTAAACCTTTAATAATTTAAGAATTAGAAAACTTAGAGCATCTCCATTGGTAACTTTTTCAAAAGTTTTTTAGTATTTCAATAAGCTTTTATAAGGCTTTTTATCATTGGAATATAGAGTTTCTTTAAAAGCTTATTCTAACAACTTATTCTTCCAATATTTTATAAATTGGCTTTGAATGTTTGGTTAATTTAGTTCCTAGAATTTTATAAATTTACATGTTAAACCCTCTGTATATTTGGACTATAGTTTTAAAGTCATGTTTTCCAATATTTGCAATGTAACTTTCTATTTATTTTAATATTAATGTCAAGTATTTTAATATTTTATACGAGTTATTTTAAAAAATGTTAAGTTTTATGAAATGTTATAAAAATTGTCAAATTATACATGTGAGGGGCATTTATAAAACATTAAAGATAGATAAAGGTAAATTAGTACTCCCTCCGTCCCAAATTTATTGTCCACTATAAAAAAGCACACAGTTTAAGAAAAGTACATTAATTATACTATGTCACCAATTAAATTTTCTCTTTCCCACTTAAATGTTTTTTGATTGGTTGAAATTTAGGAAATGACAGTCTTTGTGGGACAAACTAAAATAGCATACCGGACAATAAAAATGAGACGGAGTGAGTAAATATTAACAAGAAAAACCTTTTCAAAAGGTTAACCATCAGAGAATATTTTTATAAAAAAGCTTTTTGGTTAGTGGAAAGGTGATTTGACAAAAACAATAAGTTATTGAGAGATTAACCATTGAAAATGCTCTTAGTTAGCTACGTTCAAGTTATTAAAATATATTTTTACCTTTATAATGTCATGATTCTAAAGCAATATACTAACTTAAATAATAAACTGATGAAAACTAAAAATATGATGCAAATATTAAGTAGTCTAATATATATCAAAAGTTTATTCAAAAAATAATAATGATTCGTAACTTATGAAAAACAATAAAAAAATAAATTACGTGAGGCACCGACCTGGCAGCATCCAATATGTCTAACCAAACTTAAACAATTACAAATAACTAATAAAAAAAATCAGTGTTACATGTTTAATACTCCCTTCGTCCCTTAATAAAGTTCTTATTTCAATAGGGCACAAGTTTTTGGAAGTTGGTTAGTGGTGGGGTCTTGATAATAGATTTGATTAAAATATAAAGTTATTTTGGAGAGAGAAAATGTTTTTAAAAGATAGTTAGTGGTGAAGTACATGGTAATAATATTATTTTATTGAGTGGGTCCCTCTAATTTGAGAAATGGAAACTTTATTTTCGGACAAATATTTTGATACAAATGGAAACTTTATTAAGGGACGGAGGGAGTAATTTTTAAAAGGTAGCAGTTGTAAGAAATTATAATTATAAGTGTGAAGAATATTTGTAGAAATTCGATCTATAATTCTATTAATTTCATAATTGATGACGAGGTTGAGCCATGCATGATGCACATGCTATGGAGTATATATTAAACAAGGAGTTGGGTTGTACCACTGTAAAGATATACTTAGAGTGATTAGGATAATTATTATCCTTGGGAAGATGTACAAATAACATATTTGATTAGTTATAAATTTACTTAATCTATACAATATAATTATATAAAGTAATTTTGATTAGTTGCAAATCATATAAAAAAATTTAGATTAGTTGCAAATTTAATTAATTTGTAGACAACAATTGTATAAAATGATTTAAAATGATAAAAATTATTTAAAAAAACCATAGAAAATGTATTATTATTTTTAAATAAAATATAATAATAATAATAGATTTATATGAAAGATTTGAAGAGAAAGACGCGAATAACCAAAAACTAATTCAAATATAATTGAATATTACCTTATAGAGTTGCATTCTAGGAAGTCTAAGGGTTTTGCATAGTCTCGATGAACAAATCCTAGCAATTGGATCAAGATGGTCAAGATCAAATCCCTCACCTACAGCCACCTACAGCCACCGCCGTCCGCCGCCTCCGCCCACCGCCGGCCGCCTCCGCCCACCGCCGGCCGCCGCCGCCGCCCGCCGCCGGTGGCTGACAGTGAAGGTGCTGGTGGTAATGGGGGTGGTGGTGGTATTGATATATTGAAACACATGTGCTTTTAAAACACAACATATTACGTCGAAGCACATGTACTTCAGGTCACGAAACACATGTGTTTCAAGTCACTAAAACACATGAGTTTCTAAACACATAGGGAGCATACGAAGCACATGTGCTTGATGTAACGAAACACATGTGCTTCACTAACAAGAAAAAAATTCAAAACAAGTGACGAACATATCATATTGAAGCACATGTGTTTCATAAAGCCAATCACATGTGTTTTTGTTCCTGAACACATGTAACTTACAACCAAGTCATTTGTGTTTGTATCACGAAGCACATGTGTTTGACGTTATGAAACACGTGTGATTCACTAACAAGAAAAAAAATTAAAACAAGTGACCAACATATCATTATGAAGCACATGTGCTTCATAAAGTCAAGCACATATGTTTTTGTTCCTGAACACATGTAACTTACAAGCAAGTCATTTGTGTTTGAATCACGAAACACATGTGCTTGACGTTATGAAACACATGTGCTTCACTAACAAGAATAAAAAATCAAAACAAGTGACGAACATATCATTATGAAGCACATGTGCTTCATAAAGTCAAGCACATGTGTTTTTGTTCCTGAACACATGTAACTTACAAGCAAGTCATTTGTGTTTGAATCACGAAGCACGTGTGCTTGATGTTATGAAAAACATGTGCTTCACTAACAAGAAAAAAAAATCAAAACAAGTGACGAACATATCATTATGAAGCACATGTGTTTCATAAAGCCAAGCACATGTGTTTTTGTTCTTGAACACATGTAACTTACAAGCAAGTCATTTGTCTTTGAATCACGAAGCACATGTGTTTGACGTTGTGAAACACATGTGCTTCATTACTTGAAACACATGTGCTTGGTTGTACATATTCACTCCTTTATTTTCAAAACAACTGTTATTAGTGAAACACATGTCCTTCTAGTAACGAAACACATGTATTTCAAGTCACGAAACACATTTGTTTAGCTGTACATATACACTCCTTTATTTTCAAAACGCATATGTTTCAAACACATGTGCTTCCAGTCACGACCACCACCACCACCCCCGGCGGCCACCTCCGGCCGCCGCCGCCGTCTGCCGCCCATCGACGCCGTCCGCCGCCGCCGGCCGCCATCTCCGGCCGCCGGAGGTGGGTGGGGTATTGATGTATTGAAGCACATGTGTTTGTATGGTTTGAATCTTGATCTTGACCTTTGACTTTTTCTTGATTCAATGGCTATTAACTGTCCCTTGGGACTAGCTAAAATTTTTGGACTACCTTGAACATTTACCTTACCTTATAATACATTAGTCATACCCAAGTTACTGTTCATAAAGATATTATTATTATTTTTTATGTCTCTGTTTGTTATATATAAACGTATAATGAGGAATTTAAACTAGAAAACGTGTTTGTCCCAATGGTAGGACCAGGCACAAGAAAGCTTAAGGTCAAGATCTCGAAACCTACTTGGCTATTTTCTTTTTTTTTACCATTCTATTGTTTTTTCATGTGTTTTTTTTATTAGCTTTAAAACTTTTGCTGCCCCAATGATTATTTTATTTTTAAGCATATAATAAACATTTGTTTATAAAATATTTAAGTTTCCATAAGATTAATTTTAACCTATGATAATACGTATTTATTTTATAAAATTTAAAATAAGTATTTTTATTATATACCATCTTCATATCACAATAAATGATAAATTTTGATTTGTACATTTTTTAAGGCAAAATATTACAATTAAGGTTAAGATAGATTCAAATATATAGTTAATAGAGGATGAATATAACTCCTTTTAAATAAAGTGATTTTAATAATTTTTAAAAGTTAATGTAAAGGTAAAAATATTATTTCACTATATTGAAATGGACAGTTACCGGAGAACTTATCTTATTTTTCTTTTACCAAATAAGATAATTTTAAAGTGTATCATTTATTTTGAAATTCTCAAAAATGGAAGTGTATCACTTATTGTGATACAAATGTAGTACCCCTCCGTATCAATTTTATTGTCCATCTTTCTATTTTTGTTTGTCCTAAAATAATTGTTTACTTCTACATTTCAACCAATTAAAAATCTTTTAAGTGGTAAAAAATATAATTTAATTGGTGACACAATGTAATTAATATACTCTTCTTAAAATACGTATTTGTGTCTGGTGGACAATAATTTTGGGACAGAGGAAGTATAAAATTAGAGAGATGTAATATTTAAAATGTTACATTTTCGGTTAGGTTATTGAGCATTTTCAGTTCACGTTATATATAAAGTTAATTTTTTAGAATATAGTAGAAATAGTTTTCAAAAGAAGATAGATTCAGTATAACATCTTTATTAATGTAATTTATATAATGTAAACCAAATAAATCCGCATGAACGCGCAAAGCAATATTACGCTTGTTTATAACATTTGATAAATATTGTACATCAATTTGTGAAGATAAATAATATTTAGTCCTATTCGGTCCTAATCATAGTCCTACCCACTTAGAGCATCCCCAATGGTTAACCTCACAAATACTTATTACTTTTGCCACATCAACATTCCACTAACCAAAAAGCTTTTCATAAATAGCATCTCCAATGGTTAACCTTTACAAAAGCTTTTTCTTTTACAATATTTCTAATTTACATTTATCTATCTCAAATGTTTTATAAATATCCCATATATATAATTTGACATTTTTTTGGACATCTTACTAAATATAATATTTTTTAAAATGTCTTATACAAAAATATTATAATAATTGGCATTAAATATTATATAATTTATTTATTAACTAATAAAAATATAATAAACAATTTATATATAACATATCTAAGGTTTAAAATGACATGTTATTAAACATAGGCGACTAAAAAAGATAATTATTGAAAGATGGTTAAAAGGTTAGTAAAGAATAATCTTTGCAACAAGCTTTTCAAAAAGCTAGGTATTCCAATGGTAAAAAGTCTTTCAAAGACTTATTGTAATAGTAACTAGTTTAAAACCCGCGCGATGCGGCGGGCTGCGAACTATATATTCCCGGCGATTAAAAGTCTATTTGTTACATATTTTTTTAACGAATACAATACGTAAACATGAAAACTGTGTATAAAATAGAGGTAACACGATAAACCTAATTAAGTATAAAATACATGGAAGAAATGTCTGTTTATGCGTGTTACTCATCATGTAAAATCTCTCGATACACCACGTTTGCTATGTAAACCCCGTCGAGATTAACTTATTTTGCTGGAGTTACCAATACTTTTGTATTGTCACGTGAAATTCCTCTTGAAAGGGCAACGTAAAGTTGCCCATGCGAGAACACCGATTCCGGCAGATAAACGTCCACGTTTGGAATTGTCTGTCCTTGGGCTTTGTTGATTGTCATCACAAAGCTTAGCCTAACTGGAAACTTTTTTCTTTTCAACTTGAAAGGAAACATGTCGGATTCAGACGGAGATAGAGGTATTCTTGGCAAGAAAACTCTTTTTCAGCATGCTGGCCAACGACTATTTTCACATCAATTAGGTTTGGCTCAAACATTCTGCATATAAGTCTAGTGCGACTACATAATCCTTGGGAGGGATCGATATTCCGTAAAAGTATTATCGGGCACCCAATTTTGAGCCGGAGAACATGCGGGGGAATACCACTGATATTAAGCGAGTTCAAAAATTCCATAGGATAGAATCCGTTTTTGTCATCCTCCGCTTCATCGAAAGTGTAATATATTTGTTCGACCCCACAAAATGTATTGATCAACCTCTCGTTGAGCTCATCAACATGGTCATTTTTGGTTGATAAGATAGCCCGAGAAATAATATAATCTGGTGAATTTCCGTTGACCTGCAAAGAAGGAAATATCGCATTGATCAGGTCTTCCTTGGACCGGGTCACATCCTTGTACGGAATGGTCATGCCATATGGAATTCGAATATACTTTTCATCGATGACTTCTTCATCACCATCTCCGACTCGTAAAAGAAAATCCGAAAACCATGGATCCGTCTGTGCTCGCATATGAAGAGTCAACCTTATCTTCTTAATCATAGACCATAACGGTGACATTCTTAGACCGTAGTCAACGAAATGGTGCTCGTGTTCCACGTCTAACGACCTGTAAAACCTGTCTAAAATCACCTCCTAAAACCATAACTTTTCCACCGAAAGGAAGTGTCGTTCCCATTACGGCTTGCATTGAACGATCAAATGCCTTTACAGCCTGCCTCTTAGCCATCGAAGCCTCGTCCCATATGATTAGTTTTGCAGCTCTAAGCAGTTTTGCGGTCCCACTCTGTTTTTTAATGTTACAGAGTGAGTTGTTATCAAGGTTAATTGGAATCTTGCATCAGGAGTGAGCAGTTCTCCCACCAGACATGTTATTAGTTGCCGCACCCGACGAAGCTGTTGCGATTGCAATGAAACCACGAGACCGGACCTTTGCAAGCAGCACTTCATACAAAAACGGTTTTCCTGTTCCTCCATGCCCGTCTATAAAGAAGACGCCCGAAATATTGTTATCATATGCTAGCTATCAAATATTCTTTTTTTATGATCCATCAACTATTTATTTTTAAAAAATATGTGAAGGATGAAAGCTTGATTTCAATATTTTGATGTTTAACAAACGCAATAAGTTTACAAAGTCAAAGGGTTTTTGTGCTTATATACCTAAAACAAGGAATTGAGCTTGTGCAATCACCCAACATGAACAATAGGACCAATGGGCCACGGTTCACGTCGGTCATAAAATGGGTTCCCTATTCTCTATAACTTAACTAACTTCAAAGTTTCATAATTACCATTTATAAGTAAAGAAAAATAAAATTGAAAGCAAATTCTCTAATTAATTGAAACTTTTAAGTTTCTTTTTCTTCCCGTTGTCTTTGATTTTTTAAGTCTTCAAGCGTTACGAATCATTACACGTTCTCACCATAATTGAGCTAGTTAACTTTGGAGGCTTTGGGTTTGATTTTTTCAGAGCTTCTTCCTTTGACTGGTCCTATGGGGGTGCAGGGTGGGGCGGATTTTCTTATAAGATGGCAGCATCAATGGCGTAAATTTTTAGAGTAAGTGAAGAAACAGTTGACATTTTAGCTGATGGTGATGAGTTGCAAGATCCTGCAAGTTTGACTTTCGATTCTCACATAATCCCGGGGCTTTAATGACACAAAACTACACATTAATATATGCTATTAAATCATACAAAATCAGATAGTTATAGCGAGTCATAAGTTATACATTTTAATTAATTATCAATTTGTGCATCTCCAAATATCAGAAATATCATATTTGAACATCGAAATCCAATTATGCGATTTAATAAGTGATAATCAACATCAATTAAGTATATAAATTTAACATAATATAATCTCATAAAACATGCTTCACATTAACCATAGGTTTCTAGCCCTAATCTCAAAATATAATTTGACATATATGAAAGTAGCAAGTGCCCGTAGCCTGCCAAAAAAAAAAAAAAAAATTCAAATTCAAATAAATGGGTACGCATGAGCTTAGAGACAAAGTAACGAAGTACTCTGATAAGAACCATTACTACTGATACGGTATCAACAACCAGATTAGAAGACTTAAATCACATATAATTATTCTTAAACAGATTACATGACTTAAAAACAATCACAAACTTCAAAATGTATTAGAGTAGTGACCCCATGTGATATGTATTGTTTATGTAAGCATCCTATTGCTCTATCAACTTCTTCTTCTTCTGGTGTAATAGTATTTGCAAACCTGGGCGTTGCCCTGTTCTCATGTCTCTGATCAAAGCAACCTCAACAATAATAACCAAACTACGTACTTAATTAATTAAGTATGAATTACATGATTTTTATTTTTTGAACGAATGGGCCTTTTACAACATCACCATTTCCTCCGCTATTTCACCTTCTTCCAATTCAATTTCACCTTTAGCTATCTTTAAATCCTTCTCATATTATTCTTCTTCAGTATCTGTTACAGTCAACAAAATAGCTAAAATGATTATGATCCTATAAAAAACATCAACCATAGAAACCCTAAATCGATTTCTTTTCCGAAATCTTAGAACCAAACCAAACAAAAAAGAATGAAAACTGTAATAAATGGAAGGAGACAAACCAAATCTCGATAGACACGAAGTGCATAGGGAGAGACGCAGAGGAGTCAGCGAGGATGGGCGATTATAATTTATGGTGATCGGTTCCAGAATATTAGGCGTTGTATTGGTGATTGAAGGCAGATTCAAGGATGATTTCAGCTTCATAGGCGCCGTGGATCATGTATGAAGGTACGTTTTAAGATTCCAAATTTATTGTGGATTAATTTTGGTAAGGAGACTGAAATATCCTAAATAAGGGAAATTACTTGATTTTGGTGATTTGCTGGGTATATGGGAGTAATTTAAGGTATTGGGCTGGTGAAGAAAAGTAGTGCTTGATGGTGGCTGATTCGGCGGAGTTCTTCAATTCCCATAAGTGACGGGCTAGTAATTAACTCCTTATAAATGTTGGCCAGTTTAGTGTTGAAGGGCTGACATAAAAAAAAAAAAAAAAAAAAAAAAAAAAAAAGTGATATATTCATTGTTAAAAAAACGTAAAATTTAATGGCTAGGATGAATTCCGTCCCACATGAAAGAATAGAGTTTCAACGTTTCGTTTGATTACCAAATATTGAATGTGGTGTAGTGGTAAGGTTTATAAATGTGATGGTAGAGGTCCCAAGTTCGATACTCGTTCACAATTTCTTCTTTTTTTTCAATTATGTTGTGGGTTTAAGACCTTCCAGAAATAGAAGGCCAATTTTAAGACCTGCTAATATTAGAAAGTCATTCACTCATTATAGATAGTAGAGATAAGCTTTAGAAAAAACTACCATTCGAGATGCTCTTATAGGATGACATTTGTAATCCTCTAAATCGCTCTCTTTATGGAATCCTTTAATTTTGACACATGTTTTCATTTAATAAGTAGTATTATAAATATGACCAGATAATATACTTCCTCCGTATCAACATAAGTGACATAAATTGACTTACACGTTTTTTGAGGTAAAAGATTAAAGTATAAGTTAAAATAGATTAAAGTACATAGTTAATGGAGAGTGAGTCCCACTTTTTTTGAATAAAGTGATATTAATGAGTTTTAAAAGTAAAATTAAGGGTATAAGGGTAATTTCACTTTATTAAAGTGGATAGTTAATTGTTATGGGTCTCACTATTTTTACCAAATAAAGAAAGTTTTCAAAATATATCACTTATTTTGATACACCCCAAAATAAAAAGTGTGTCACTTATTTTGTTACGGAGGAAGTAACTAAATACCATTATTCATTGGTGAATAAAACAAACAAACAAGTGAACTACGTATGTCTCTTTTATTCGTGTAATATTTATTTCTTTTATCCGTATAAATTAATAGCTTGCCACTCAACTTACGCAAATCTTATAAATAAATTGAAAACCGAAATATCCACGTCATGGTATTCATAATAAAAAAAATATATGTTTTTATTTTAAAGATTGTTGAATTGTTAGAATATGGATCAAGAAAGAAACATCTTTATTTGAAGAAACTAGAAAAGGGTTGCATTTTCGTAAAATATATATATAAATAATATACATATTCATACATATATGTACATATATAAATATTTAGACCATAGATATATATATTTTCACATGTATACCCTCTACATGTATATATATACACACATATATATACGGTATGTATATGCATTTTCGTAAATAAAAATGCAAGTTTCGATATGAAAATGCAAATGCAAGTAACGTAAAATGCATGTGTATATATATGTGTATATATACATATATATAGGGAATGAATATGCATATATATAGAATATATATGGTCTAATTATATATGTATATATACATATATGTTTGTATATGCATGCATATATATATAATTTACGAAAATGCAACTCTTTTCTAGCTTATTCAAATAAGGACCCTTTTCTATGGATCATTACCCTAAATTGTTAAAAAAAAATTCGAAATGGTTTTTGGATAACAACCCTTAGGTTGGCCGTTAAAAGGTACTTACGTGAAAAAAAATGTTTATACTATTATTAGTGGGGATTGATTACTAAAATAAAGGAGTGGTTATTGACGTCTTATTAAGGCTGTTATTATACTTCCTCCGTATCAAAATAAGTGAGTCACTTTAATAATTTACTTTATTTGATAAGTTTTTATATTTAAAATTACCCTATTACCCTTACTTATCCACTTAAACATCATTAAAGGTGTGAGCTCCATTCATTTTTGTCATCTTCCTATATTTGATTTTTTCACCATTTAAAAAAAGCAACAAAATAGTAAAATATGTGGGGTCCATTCATTTTAATTACCTAATTTAATTTACTAATCTTTTATTATCTTATTTTACCTTAAAAAATGTAAACTATAAGAGCATCTCTAATGGTAATATTTTTTAAAAGCTTATTACTATTTCAATAAGTTTTTGAATGACTTATTACTATTGCAATGATTAGGTTTTCTAAAAGCTTATTGTAAAGACTTTTTTTCTACTAACCTTTTAACTCACTTTCAATGTTTGTCTTTTCTAGTCTCTTTTATCTAATAACTTTTCAATTTAAACTTTAAATATATTATATGTAAATTGTTTATTATATTTTTGTTAGTTAATAAATAAATTATATAATATTAATGTCAATTATTATAATATTTTTGTACGAGACATTTTATAAAAGTATTATATTTAGTAATATGTTAAAAAATTGTCCAATTATATTTAGGGTTATTTATAAAATATTTGAAATAGATAAAAGTAAATTAGAAATATTGTAAAAGAAAAAGCTTTTGCAAATATTAACCATTGGAGATGCTATTTATGAAAAGGTTTTTAGTTATTGAAATGTTAATGTGACAAAAGAATAAGCTTTTGTGAGGTTAACCATTAGAATGCTTTAATTTAAGGGTCCTACTAAAAGGACCCCATATATTCAAAATCTGAACTTTTGACTTTCAAAATGTTACTTGGGATGCGCGCGTGCTGAGTTAGTCACCATCATCAATTTAAATACTTTTTTTCTTTTTTTTTTCTTTTTATCATAAATCCTTAATACAAGTATATATATAACTAACATCTTTTTTATTAATATTTATTATAAATAAAAGATATATCTTAATATAATATTAAGACAATATAATTTATGTGATTACGTGGAATTGAGAAACACATTGTATTAAATATATTCAAAGATATTAAAGAAAATTAATATATGTGTAAAATGGAAAAAGGAAAAAAAGTATTTTTTTGTCAAATTAATAAATATAGATTCATAAAGTTAGATAATGCAAAATTAACTAAAAATTTTAAATGAAAAATGTGTTCATTACACGGTTACACAATTAAATAAGTATTATATTAAATAAGTATTATATATAAATGTATAATTTTAAATTGTGATTTTACAGTTATAATTTTATTGCATTTATTACCATTAAATAAGTATTATGTATTAATGTATAATTTTAAATTGAATAAAGCTTATTTTATATTTAATTAATTATTTAAATTTAACCAAAGAAAATAGAAAAAAAAGATGACCAAAAAAAAAGAAAAAGAAAAAATCATGTCACCTTTAGTCACCTTTATAGGAATTAGAAAATGCAAAATGATTACAAAATTACTTGGGGTCCATTTAGACTCACTCTAATTTAAAACTTAAATGATTTTACGTCACGTCACATCACATCATGGCATGTCTTAAGTTATTTAGAAAACTTTAGTTTATATTACAGTTTATGAGTTGCGTTCAAAGAGGTTCATGATTTTTATAAAGTCCCGAGAAACAAATCTCAACCATTGATCAATATGATCAAATTGTCAAGATTAATCACATTCTTTATACAAGGAGGGGTATTTTGGTCATTTGGCACTAAATTTTTTTTATTTTATTTTATTTTTTATTTTAAAATTTTAAATTTTTAAAAATTTTTTTATTTTTAAAATTTTTAATTGAGGGGTATTTTGGTCATTTTGAAAAAAATATTTATTTATTTTTTATTTTTTATTTTAAAATTTTTAATGTCTTTTTTTAAAAATATTTTTTTTAAAAAATTATTTTATTATTATTATTTTTTTTTAAATTATTAATTTTTTTTATTAATAACACATAATGTGATTGCATAGTGAATCACATGTGATTGCGTTCTGAATCACATGTGATTTAACTAAAACATGATTTTACACTGAAATCACATGTGATTTACACTTAAATCACATGCGATTAAGTTATACACGTAATTAATAAATAAATATTATTTTTTAATAAAAAAAATAAAAAATAATAAAAAATAATAAAAAAGTTTTAAAATTTTAAATTAAAAAATAAAAAATAAAGAAAAATCAAATTTTTTAAAGTGCCAAATGACCAAAATACCCCTTCATAATAAAAAACATAAAAAAATAAAAAATTTAAAATAAAAAATAGAAAAAAGTAAAAAAAATATTTTTATTTTTAAAAAATGACCAAAATACCCCTCAATATATAAAATATGTGATTAATCTTGACCATTAGATCATATTGATCAATGGTTGAGATTTGTTCCTTAAGACTTCCTAAAGATGATGGACCTCCTTGAATGTTTCTCTACAATTTATTAAAAGAAAATAATATTTTTTTAATTGAAAGTTAAACTACATTTAAGAAGTTAAAGAGGAAGAGAGTATTAAGTTTTGAACGAATATATTAAAATAAGGGGTTAATATCTTTTTGTATCCTAAAAATTTTGACTGATAACAAATCATTTATTTTAATATATCGTCAAATCAAATGTAAAGAAATACAAATACCAAGAAGCATAGAATCTAGTGTTACATATTTTATTAGCGTGTTCATGAATTCGAATAATGTTATAGACAATATAATGTATATTTATGATTAGTTTGTTTAAAAAATTACAAACTTCATATTTCATCCGATTCAAAATAAGTGATACACTTTTCTTTTTAGTGTGATTGAAAATAAGTGATATACTTTGAATATTTACCTTATTAGGCAAAAAAATGTGGACCCTCACCCACTAAATATCTACTTTAATAGAGTGAAATGACCCCTTTACCCTATTTTTTACTTTTAAACATCATTAATCCTACTTTATTCAAAAAGTGTGGGACCAATACCCCCACTAACTATCCAATTAATCTAATTTAATCATCATTATAATCTTTTGCCTCAAAAAATGTAAAACTCAAAATATATCACTTATTTTGAATCGCAGATAGTATTAAAAAAAGTAACTTTTGTGCTTTAATTCACAACTAAGTCCGTATTTTTAAGATGAAACGACTCAACGAGAGTTATTAAAAAAGCTATGTTAGAAATGCAACTTTTGTGCCTTTAATTCATGACTATGTCAGTATTTTTAAGTAAAACTAGAGTTGTTAAGACTGCTCCCAATAGTGGCGGAAACTGACGCTGTCAGTTGTTGCCAAATCAGCGCCACTTCAGCTTACCCTCCAACTGACACTAAACTGACGTACCCACCATTACAAAACACACACACACACATAAAATACACATTTGGGCCCCACCTAGAGGTGCACAAAACCGGGTTTGACCGTACCCTAACCAATCAAAGAAATCGAACCAATTATGGTCAACGTTTTTGCAACCGGTTACACCATAAATCGGTTAAGGTTGTACCCGATTTTCTACCCTGAAAACCCCACCCGATCATAACCGGTTAGGGTCGGTTCCTAACCGGTTAGGGTCCAATACCCGGTCAAAACCGGTTACACAGGTCAATTTATAATTGCTTGGTTTTTTTGCCGTATCTTTTACGTTGTCCCTTTAATGAACCCTCGCTCATCTTCACGTAGTGGAAGTGTTGCCAAATGTCGGGATTTTGTTTTGTTTCTAAAATTTCAACAACCGTGGGTAATGTTGCTTCATTTGTAAAACCGACCTCGATGAAATCTTGACTACTTTGGATTGCCATTAGCACGTTTTTTGTATTTCGAGAGTGTTTGGGTGTTGTGAATCAACCAAATACAACATACATATATATAGGGATGTTTAGGGGGCAAAATGGTAAAAAAAAAAACCCAAAAAAACGCAATACCCGAGCTCCCAACGGTAATATTATTGTTCCGCACAATCTGCTTCGTCCAACGGTAATAAGCGGTTACAAACCAGTTATTTTAACCGGTTACATCGGGTACAAATCGGGTCGGGTGCAAATAACCGGGTATGGTCGGGTACAACGGCTATATTCACAAACCGGGTACTAACCGATCGGTTTTCGATTAACTGAACCGGTTACTTGAGTAACCGGTTTTTACCGGGTGCAATTTCAGGTGCTTTTGCGGGTCGGGTCGGGTAACCGGTTCGAATGTGCACCGCTCGCCCCACCGTACAACTCACGCCAATTCCTTTCCCCGTTTCCAAACCCGCGAGAAGCAAACCGGCGGTATCACTGCAGTGGTGATGCCAATGGTGTGAGAAACTGGCGTGAAAGTGGAGGTATCAGCTCACCCTCCGTTGGCACCCGTCTAATAAGTTATATCAGTGTTTTTTCACATGGAAAATGATTTTTTTTTAATGGTCAGCTTTTAGCTTAGATAGTGACATTCACAAGGAGCACTACGTATGTCTTCTCTCGAACCCTCCACCTATGGGGAATAAACCTCACCACCTATTTTCCCGAGGAGCAAGACTCGAACCTGAAACCTTGTGAAGGAGAATCCTAATGTTTACCTTGGTGACCAGTTGATCTACACCAACTAATTCACATGAAAAAAGATAACTTTATTTTTATTTTAAAGAAGAGAATAAAACATTATTCGGGATTGACTTTGCAAGAAAGGCCAAAAGTTGGTGCTGGACACCTACGCCTACCTCTCCTTTTTTAAGATCATCACAAGCAAACCGTGAACCTTCAAATACAAGTACACGACATTAGGAAAAAGTATTTCGTAATCGTTATCTAAGCAAATTAATGTAGCATATTAAAGGAAAATTTATAGCAAAAAGAACATTATAATTACAATTTTATTTATTATATAATAATGAATATTATTTATAGTGAATAGTGTTACATCAAATTTAAGTTGGTGTAATTTAACTTTTGTTTTTTTGTTACATTAAAATAATGAAGTGTACGCAAATTGGACTACAGTTTTTTTTATTACCTTTTATCCTTAATATAAAAAGTATATCTATATAATAATAAAACAAGCTTTTGAAGTTGTCATGTGTCTCCCCTTAGAAGCCAGTATGCCACGTGTCATTTTTTAAGAATTTACAATTTTTTTAAATCCCGCTGTTTAATTATTAATAGCCATTAATTTCGGTGTTTAATTTCGGTATTTTAAATTTACAGCATATAAACGCTATTTAATTATTAATAGCCATTAATTTCGGTTTTTAATTTCGGTATTTTAAATTTACGACATATATAACCGAAATATGATCTTTAAAATATGGAAATCAATAACTCCATCCTTATTTTTCGGATGTGATTTTTTTAATCCTTATTGACAATCTTTCAAATTTTCCAAAAAATAATTTAATGTAAAAAAAATGAAATACAAAATAAATAGTCCTAAAATTTTCCTACATTTTAAACATAAACTTACATAATATAAGGATGGAGTTAACTCTTTTTAAAAAAATCTGCACCATTGAATCTTGTTTGGCTTTTAACTATGTTTAAAGAAACTGGAAAACAAAATTGATACGAATGATTGACCCATAAGAAATACCAAATAAATATTCCAAATTAGAAGTATATATGTTTTTTTTACATTTTAAACATACATAATATAATTTCGATAACTCTATTTAAAAAAGTGTGCACCATTGGATCGCCACTGACCTTTAACTATTTTTTAAAAAAATACTGGAAAACTTAATTGATAAGAATAATTGACTCATTACCCCATAATTTAAAAATACAGCAAATAGATACGAAAATTCAGCTTTAAAACATGGAAACTAATAACTTCGTCCTTATTTTTCGAAAAATAAGTTATGTTAATCCTTTTTGACAGCGTTTAAAATTTTCCAAATTTTCGGAAAGGATTTGATACCGTGAATTAGTATGCAGATTTTACGGAGTAGCCAACCAAGATTGTTAAAACCTCATTGTATTTAAACCTTCCCCACCTTATAGTTTGTTTATCGAAAATAACAATCTTCACTTTTTGGTTTACCTCCTTCACGGAATTCCCAGGTATTTGCAGATCCTTATTCATTCAAGTTGTACAATATTTATGTTTTAATATACCCTGCATATAGTATGCTGTTAGTTAGCAGGTTATAGTACCCTAAGTTAATTAGTAACAATTTTATGTTCTTACACCACATGTCGTTTTTCCTAACCTTCGATTATGACACGTAGAATTATTAAAACATAAAATATATAATGCTATGTTCTTACTGCATTCTATCCTGCTAACAAAATTCTTAATCGACTGTTCATAGAATTATTAAGAATATCTACTACGTTTTTAAAATTAGCATCTTATTGTAAGTTTTTTTTTATATTTAATCTCATATTTAATAATTCTGTTTTAGGTTTATTAGGTTTTATATTTTTTCACAGGCTATTAACCTGCATCAAACCCATTTTAATAGTGCAGAACTAATATTATCATTTACTGATTACTCTTCATAATTTAGCTGTGTTTTACCCTGCTTATTTTTATTATTAGTTATTTAATAAGACTTTGAAGTAAATTCTTAATGACATAATTAAACATGAATCGGATTTACTATTACTGCATTATATCCTTTAAATATTCTGCTTAATCGACTGTTCATAGAATGATTACGAATTTTTACTGCATTTTTAAAATTATCATAATATTTAACAAATAAAGCAGAAAATCTTATTAATAAAGTCGATTATTATCATTCACCCTTATCCCAAAATCATTAATACAAATTCCAGGTTACTGTTTTTTAGCATGTTTTTTGTAAATTTTTATTTTTATTTAAACTCATATTTAATTATTCTGTTTAATGTTTTTTAGGTTTATTGGATAAACATGACTTCTAACGAAATAGTGATGATCAGTCAGCTCCATGATAACAAACATAGTTTTGCACTCAAAGTGCGTGTAATTCGGTTATGGCTTCAATATGACCGCTACATTAAAACAAAAATATATGCAACCGAAATGATTTTGATGGATGAGGAGGTACATACCGATTAAATTATTTAATATATCCTGTTAATAATCTTACTGTTTTTTACTTCTTAAATGTTACTGTATTTTATATAATAGATATTACTGTTAAACACTAATCTATATAATTATTATTTTTTATAGGGATCCAAAATTCAGGTTTATGTTTTGAACAAAAATATAGGCTACTTGAAAACTACTATGAAACAAGACAAGGATTACTACATAACTGGTGCATCTCTCTGTACAAATCCGGTGTCATTCAAAATAATCGAACACCATCAAAATATCTGTTTGGGAGCAAACTCAAAAGTTAAGGAATGTACCGACTTTATTGGAACTAAACATGGTTTTCAAATTCAAGATTTTGAAACAATTAATTCCAACCAATTGATGGTTGATGTCTCAGTTGGTAATTTCATACGTCGTTAATCTATTTATTATAAAATAGATAAATACCCAACTATTAATGTTTATTGTACTAACTATTCTTATGTTTTTGCTAGACATCATTGGAGAGATATTTGAGGTTGAAACGTTGGATAAATCCAACCCTAATGAAAGTAAACACAGGCTTACTATAACTCTGCACAACATAGAGTATGTCAATAAAGTATTTTATTCATTTTTAATTTAATCATTCTTTATTCAAATAATATAAATATTGATATTTTTATTTTAATTAGTTGTACACCTTTAAAGCTTACTCTATGGGGAGAAACTGCGTATAACTTGCTAAAGTACATGGATGATAACAAGAGAAGTAGAAAGATAACCATGATTGTTCAATTTGGAAAAATAAACAACTATTATCGTAAGCTTTTCTCATTTCCATTATACAATGATAAGCATGTTAAATTTTAGTGTAAAATATAACCATTATACAATGATAACCATGTTACATCATATTAAATATTTACTTACATTAAATATGTTTATGAAGATTTTATCAGCGTTGGTACCTATTATGAAACGTCAAGGTTATTTATCGATGCTGAAGTTGATGAAATCAAAGATTTTAAAGACAAGTAAGACGTTCATTCAAATAGCTGCCAAATTTAATTCATTAACTGTTCAACCTAACTATGTTCAATTGTTGGTAAACAGAATGATAGCAAAATATGGACTGCAAAGCCCCACTCTAACGTATAGCAAAGTGCATACGAAGACATACTCTTTGAATGATGATTTTGTTAAAAATCATGAATGTGTGAACATTGCTGACATTTTGGTCCCTTCTGAGGTAAGTTTAATCCTAAACTACTTTTATAAACGAGTACGTTTTACTTCAGTAACAACATTATCTGTTTTAAATTAATTTAATTTTAATTTTCCCAAGTAATTTAAATATATAAAATGTTCTAATTTTATTTAATACATAAACTGTATAAAACATAAACTGTTACATATTTTATGCCTTACGGTTTATAGTTAAATACATAAACTGTTACATATTTTATTTATAATACATAAACTGTTTTATTCACTATTTTTTACTGAGATTTGTTATGCACTTTGCTGGAAAACTGGTAAATCTTATTGAAGAAACCACGTCATTTGCAAATTGGCTTCTGGATATTGGGGAAGGTAAAATTGGTGGCCCGAACGATGGTAATGCAATTATTGATATTGACCCAGATATTCTAATTTCAACATCTGCAGACCCGTTAAGTATATTGATTGATTTTGTTTATCCTTCTTTGCTAGAAAATATAAATACTCCTGGCTATTTTCAAGAAAGAGCAATACTTACCCCGAAAAATGAAGTTGTTAGGGATATTAATGATCGTTTTTTAGATATTTTCCCGGGAGAAGCCAAGGAATATTTAAGTTCTGATAGCATTTATTCTGAAGAGTTTTTGAATGAAGGGTTTGATGATAGTTTGTACTCACCGGACGTGCTTAATGGTATTAAAATAGGTGGATTGCCAAATCATCAGTTAGTTTTAAAAGTCGGTGTCCCCGTTATGTTATTAAGAAATATTGACCAGAAAAATGGTTTATGCAACGGTACAAGACTTCAAATTGTGGCTCTGGGTGTCCGTGTTATAGAAGCAGTTGTTATATCTGGGAACAATGTTGGATATCGTACTTTTATATCAAGATTATCTTTGACACCATCTGACGCCAAAATCCCCTTTAAATTTAAAAGAAGGCAATTTCCACTTTCTATTTGCTTTGCTATGACAATTAATAAGAGTCAGGGTCAATCATTGTCGAAGGTGGGTCTGTATTTGAGAGAGCCTGTTTTTTCACACGGTCAATTGTATGTGGCTTTATCTAGAGTAAAAACCAGAAAAGGACTGAGGATTTTAATAGAAGATAAAGATGGCGGTGTGACGAATAAAACTTCAAACGTTGTATTTAAAGAAGTTTTTAGAAATTTATCTTGATTTATTTGTTTAAACATTTTTCATAATTTGTCATTGAATGTTGGACTTCCTTTTAATCATTTTTTGATATTTTGTTATTGAACTGATGTACGTATTTTGCAACCCAATTGGTCCTCTTATGAACATTTTCATTTTTTATTTTATCGGTTACAAATCTAATACAGGTGAAACTAAATCTGGTAAAAAACTTTGTATTATATATTCTTAACGATCAGTATAAAGAGTGACAGTCTGTGATTCTTCACGGGTTATAACCTAGTTTAGTGTATATTGGAGATTAACTTACATTAATTTTGAGAGGGTGTTAATATTTTCGTTTTCTTTGAGAATCATGGGAATGCTGGGATTATCTATTATTGCCCATCGAAAATGTCTTCTTTTATTGGTGGTAAGTAATTACAATTAGTTAAAGTCTCAATTGTTACAATTTTGTCTTATTTCTAATCGGCTCTCATATAAATCAACCTGTTGATGCTGATAATCTAATCGGCCTATCGAATTCATCAACGAAGGCCGGGCTATCGAATTTGTCAACAAAGTGTATTTGATGATTGGGCATATTTTGACTCACTCGCTTAGTGGGAATAATTAGGGGAAAGGACAATTTGTTTTTCTTTCATAAAACTATTATGATTCATAATAAATAATAAATTTAATAATAGTTATACTTTTCCTCATGAAATAATAAATAAACGGATTGTAGTTTAATCGATCTTTATTAATTGCCAAAAGAGTGGAGTATTTTGTTTGGACGGCTGTGATTTGGTCTCAGGAAGCTCGTGATCTGTTCACAAAAAAGATTGCACGGGAGTTGTAAAGTACATAAAAAGAACTCGCTTTAATGACGCCCACACGAACAAAAAATTGGTGGCACGATTAGTTGATTATTGGTATATTCAAATTGTTACTATGATTCTAATGAAGAAATTTTTTAAAATTCTGAAAGATAAATCTCAGTTTTTCGATCAATCAACCTCTAAATCATCACTATCGCTAACATCACATGTGATTTAACACATCAACACCATTACAACTCCATGTGTATTAAATCACATATGATTGCACACATCCGACCACCACCACCACATGTTGTTGAGATGTCCCACATTGGACAAGAGATGAACCAGTAATGTGCTTATAAGGGTCTTGTGCTACTCCTCTTACAACCAATTTGTTTTAAGATGGAACCCCACAAACTGACATGTCTATTTAGATCAAATGTGATTCAACGCCACCGACTACCACCACCACCAACACCAACCTTTGGCGGCCACCATCTCCACCACTGACAACCCCTCACCACACCAGGCGACGGTGGCGGAAGAAGATTAATTTAGAAAGAGAAATTTTTTACTCGCATGAAAAATATTATTTTAGAAGGAATTGAGAACTTTATTTTAAGTGTATTTCATCAAATTTGTAATATAAGAACCTTGTTTGAAATAGAAATTTAGGAGAAATGAAAATTTTATTAATGAGTTACATGTAAAATCATTCTCCCTATAAATCCACACCTGGTTAGCTAAAATATTAGCCGAACGTACGTAATATCTTAACATATTTAAATCACGACTTTAATAAGTATTATTGTTAAAAAAAATAAAAGTTTAAATATTTTTTTCTGCAATCATCCATGCATATGTATCACAATCGATAGTCATAATTATACATCCCGAACATATTATATTATTTTATATTATATGTGTGTGGATATAGAGACAGAAATTTCTAGGGCAAGGTATTTTTGTTTCTAATTGTAGCAAACTTGTGCTTTCTGGATTGAGCTCATCTAATTAAACTGCTATATATCTTCCATAGACTAAGTTCCAACTACTTGTCCTTTCAAGTATTATATGCGTGTGAGAAAAGACACAACACCATGTCTATATCTCCTTAGCACCAAACACCCCAACTAATTTAAATCTCTTATTGATTTATATTTCCAACTGTTTCTTCATCTTTTTCTGTATTCCCAAATTTAGAAATGAAGAAAATTAGCGACTTTTGTGAAGAAGAAGATAACCCCACGAGGCAAAACCCTAATTCTGATCATGATGTCGGACAAGAAGATGATGATATTGATAATGATGATGAATCAGAAGAGGTTGACCACAACTTTAATGGTGATAGCAGGCCCAAAAATGGATCAACGTCAAGCAACAGCACAGTTGAGGAGACCAGTACTGATGATAACAAGAAGGGTAGCGGTTCGGTTAGACCATATGTTCGGTCCAAGAACCCGAGGCTTAGGTGGACACCTGATCTCCATCTTCGATTTGTTCAAGCTATTGAACGACTGGGAGGTCAAGAAAGTTAGTATAATACTCCCTCCGTTCCTAAATAAAGTTCTCATTTGTGTTGGGCACAACATTTTAGGAGATAGTTAGTGGTGGGGTATTTGGTATTACTTTTGAATAAAATATAAGGTTTGATTGGAGAGAGAAAGTGTTTTAAGAGATAGTTAGTGGTGAAAGTATTGGTAATAATATTATTATATTAAGTGGGTCCCTTAAGTTTGAGAAATGGGAACTTTATTTAGGGACAAAACTTGAATGTGAAATGGGAACTTTATTTAGGGGACGGAGGGAGTATATAATAATTAATATTTATAACGTATTTTTCATAAGTATAGCGTGTTTTTAAAATTTGAATAATTTGATGGTTTAGGAGCAACACCAAAATTAGTTCTTCAACTAATGAATATTAAAGGCCTTAATATCTCTCATGTCAAGAGCCATCTTCAGGTACCAGTTTTATTTATTATTAAAGATAAATAATCTTTGTACACTATGTATTTTGTATTTTATGTTGAATACATTATATTTATTAAAATCGACTTCTTGATTTGTTTCATTCAGATGTATAGGAGCAAGAAGATAGATGATCTTAATCAAGGTATAACTTCAAATGAATTCATGGTCTAAATATAAGTTTGAAATTAGGGTTTTTTTTAAAAGACTCGAGATGAATCTTGTGTCGCGTTTATTTTATCGATGCAAAACTTAGAAGTAACTAACGAGTTTGATTGTTGTTTCAGAACAAGGGCTTCTTAGTGAGGGTGATGATCACCATATCTTCCACCTTAGCCAACTTCCAATGCTACAAAGCTATAATCAAAGATCACTTTCCAATTTTAGGTATCATTTCCAATTATAAAATGTACAAATTATGAGCAACATTTTGGGCTAAATCTTTGCATTAATGTTAAAAAACTTAATATTAAGCATTGTACATATCTTCTTATTTTAGATAATGATTGATTAGAATATTCTAATCAATCCAATGCTTAATACTTAAAAGGGATTTTCTAACTCATGCCCTAAGGGCGTGAGATAAGAGTCATTTAATGAACTTGTATTTCCTTAAACAATTGAAATTGTATTTAATGAATCTTATAAATTAGTAAAGAATGAAGTTCATTAATGATTATTTAAACATTTTTAGGAATATTTAAGCTTATTAAATGTCTCTTATCTCATGCCTTTAGGGCATGAGTTAGCCAAACCCTACTTAAAAAGTATGCCAATGCATCTACCATCATTAGTGTTGCATTGTGAAAAAAAAAAACATAAATAAAAAGTAATTGAATCCGTTTAATTACTTGTTGTGTTTCCATTTTAGATATCAATATGGTTTATGGAATCCACAAGCAGACCTAAATTATAACCCTTTCATGGCCGGATCAAGACACGGGGTTTGTGGTTCTTTGGCCGAGAGGATTCTTGCAAGAAACGACATCAAGAATTGTCATTCGAGTTTCAACCAAGATCACACAAGTTCCCAATTGGGATTATTAAAGAATCTTGATAGATTATCGATGCTTAATCAAACTCGAAGAAAAAATACTCAAATGGACACAAACCATGTACTCATTAATAAAGATCGAGAGCAAGAGAAAAGGGTACTTAAAAGAAAGGAACTAGATCAAGAATCCGAGTATCTTGATTTAAATCTCTCATTAAAAGTTAAGATCCCGAAAGAAGATCATACAAGCATTAAAAAAGGAAATGATGAATTTGATGAAAACAATTTATCGTTAACGTTGCTTTCCCCGAATTCAAATTCAAGTTATGGTAGTTTTACAAGATCGAAACATGCAAAAACGATGGGAAGTAGCAGTGCATCTCTTGATCTGACTTTGTGAAAGAGACAAATATTAAGTGAGATTTTGAAGGTGCTTTTTGTCCCAAGAAAACATTGCACAGATTTTTTGACTGTTTCTGCTACTTGTATTATTAAAAGTACTTTAATTTGTTGTTACATGTTAAGTAGAGTGTAC
Organism: Calendula officinalis; assembly: GCA_963853835.1. Classification (NCBI taxonomy): domain Eukaryota; kingdom Viridiplantae; phylum Streptophyta; class Magnoliopsida; order Asterales; family Asteraceae; genus Calendula; species Calendula officinalis. The sequence continues at coordinate 26,140,969 of OY970820.1, forward strand.
ATGTCAGATTATGTTTTTTTAGGATATCGGTTATTATCTGAAGTGTTAGTAAATATTTGTCACATTTATGTAGATTAGAATTATTTAGATATATTAATGTATGGCATTTAATCTGAAACTAATTGTATGAGCTAATACCAATTTTCATTAAATAAAATACAATTACAATAAGAGAAATTGACGAATACGTTTACAAAAGATTGAATTAAACTAAATAGAACAAACAAGTATAAGGTTTTGGTTGAGTCTCGTGAAAAATTCACGACCCCCTTAAAATAGATTTGTTGTCTATTTCTCAGGGTAGAATGCCAAGTAATGTTTAACAAAAACATTAAATGCATTCAATTCTATTAAACAAGAAATCAAAACTGCAAACTGCATATTTTTCGTAACTGATTGCACAAGTAAGTCCTTCTGGTCAGTACGAGAACTCATCGATGCAACTCAGTATTGATAGTCTGCCAGCAGTTCAGGAACTCAGTACGAGCATACTGCAGTGTCGACTAGATGCAAAAAATTGACCCGCATTCGTGTTCGCAGGTCGCTCGGGCGTACACGAGTTCAAGCCATTTCGGGCGTACATACATATATATATATATATATATATATATATATATATATATATATATATATATATATATATATATATATATATATATATATATATATATATATATATAATTATATAGGTCCAAAGTTGGTGAAAAATCATTTTATCACAACTTTTTCCAATACTAATTACTTTGTTAAAAGATTTTGTCTATTAATCGATGTATATTAATTTATAAGTTAATAAAAATAATCCAAAAAGCATAAAACTTGAAATGCAAAAAAAAAATGTTTATTTTTAGATGTCGGCCGATTTATATCGTATAAGTAGTCATGCGTAGACGTTCATCAAACTTACTTCAATGGTTGAGACTCAAAATAATCATTAAATTTTGATTTTGATTTTGATTAATATATTGTTTGATAAGTTAATAAATATATATAAGCAAAGTGTTTTATTCGTTGGCTAGCTACAGACAAAATGAGGGTGTTGGTGCAACTTGCATGGCAATTGGTTGAAAGAATATTAGGTTTTATCTCTGCAATTTGTGTTCATTGTTCAACTTAACATGTTGTCAATCTGGGTTTTGTTTTCTTGATCAAATTAATTAATTAATCAAAACATTAATGGTCTCTCCCCGATTCAACACCAATATATTTTGGGAATTGATTGCAAGGCATAATTTACTTCGCAAATTAAGTTATTTGATTGCCTTGAGGCAATTTTAATTTGCCTTACATGAACTATAAATTACCTTGAACAAATCATTTCCCATATATTTTATTCTAATTTCGATAATTTAATGTGCTATTAAAACTAATTTCATAAATATTTCATCATTAACATTGTCACCTTTTCTGTAAACCAAGATATTACAAATGCTTTGTACAGATTAAATTAGATACAATACACTATATTACTTTTTTAATGACCAATATTAATCTATCTACTCCTATATATATATATAACACTTATATCCACTATAATTTGAACACTCCCATAAGGATGGAGGGCACATCATATCTTTAGGTCAAGGCTTTTGGTATATACTAAATTAGTAATTACTACTACAGATTGTTGTTAATAGTTACTTGTTGGTACATTCTACGGTTATAGATATATTTGACTTAGGCCTCTCCCAACCCTTAGGCTGCAAGGTATGGGTACCACATGTGGTATCCATAATTCTTGCCATATCACCGCCACCTAAGTAACCACACCACCACCACACCACATTATCTATAGGAAATACCCACCACACCACACCATTTTATTCCATTAAATTTTAAATAAAACAAAAAAGAAAATACCCATCAACCAATCACACCCCTCCACCTCACCCCCCACATGCGTTGCATGCTGTTGCCTTCTTCCCTTCTCCACCACGCCGACCCCCCACGGTGTTGGGGGGAAATGGTGTTCCACACATGGTCACGCCGTTGCTACTGCCAAATCATCCCCCATGCCGAATCACACCCCACGGCGTTGGCCCATACCTTAGAGCCTTACCCATCACTAAACTCATCACTAGCGCCACGTCATCACATCCTTACTGACACGCTACTGACACGGTCGTGCCAACCCTACCCATCACTAACCCATCACTAAACCCATCCTTTACACATCATCATTTTTAATTAAATTAAATAATTATAAAATAAATACATTACATTAATTTAAAAATACATTGTTTAAATTTATAAAATATGATATTAAATTTAAAAAAATTACATTTATTAAAATTTAAAAATGAAAAAAAAACCTTATTTTTTTGAAAAAAAATACTAATAAATTTTTATTATTAAAAAAAATATATAAAAAAAATTAAAATTAAAAAAAAATAGATAAAAAAACATTTTTTTAATAAAAAAAACATAATATGTACAAGTTTTAAAGCCCAATGTACAAGTCCCAAACCCCCCACCCCCTCTCTCTCTTCCCCCTTCCCTCTTCCCCCCTCCACGACGGCCAGATTTTCAAGTCCTCCGGTCGACGGATTTTCACGACGCCGGCTACCGACGCCGGCGTGCCAACGGTGACGCCCCTCGATGTGCACCCTGACGCAGGGTTGGCACGGGTCTTAGGCAGTGATTTTTGTATCACATGTTTTAACTTATGTACCACAACAAATACTTTATGTAGTTGTACAATCTACAGACATAATTGTATCAATATTTGTGGTATGAAAATTAACTGCCAATTGACTTCTATGCGATCATAAGCTTAAACTGTATTTGGCGCCATATATGGGCTCAATTTGCCCATTTTACGTGCTTCATTCATATACGGGCCTCCATAGACTTACATTATTTTCACAAGTAATTTTCCTTTTTTAATATTGGTAATTCGATTCGTAGATATATAATGAGCATAATCAATGTAATCATACAAGTAGGGATTATACAATTGGTTACACATATAAAGAAATCCTATTTACAGCACAATGTGCCGATGAATATTAAACATGTGTTAACAACATTTTTAACTATTTAACACGTTTTTAATACTTACCTCAAAATATTCTTTTTCATTTAATATTTCTATAACCTCTTTTTGTAATCCATAAAAAACCCTAAACCAATCACAAATTTTTTTTTTAAAAAAAGAAGATAAAATTGCTTTAAACAATGTGTTATAAATTTGGTGATGAGCTCTTTGAATCTAAAGTGGGTTTGGTAGTAATTTGTTATGTGTTTAGTCTGAAGACATTAAAATGTGACAGCAGTGGCCAAACTTGAGTTTAGTCACAATTACAATTAGTCTAACACATTCTCTTTCAACCAAACTTGTTTCTTTCGTTGGTATCAGGTAATTTTGGTCGCTAAAAGTTACAACAACGCACAATTCATCACTAAATATGTGTTGCAAAAGTGGCAATATTCAAACCTCTGAAAGAAAATAAGTCTTTGGCAGTGTATTGTATTGAACAAACATCTCTATATTCATGCCAAAATGTAGAACTAACAGAAATAAGATAAGAAATACAATCATATTTGCATATTCCAGATATTGCTACATTACTCAAAAGTCAAACCTGAACCAAGTCATCAAATTTAGAGGAGTTGTTTGACTTTTTTTTCAAGAATTGGAGGGTCAACATCGATGCCCATATTAGCAGCAGTTCCTGCAATGATTCTCATTGCTGATTCGATTGTCGTGCAGTTCAAATCTGGCAGTTTTTCTGTTGCAATTGTGCGTAACTGGTCAACTGTAACTTTGCCTACTTTTTCCCTCTGTGGGTCCTTAGAACCTTTATCCACTCCTGAGATAGTGACATATAGATGATATTAACACCAAAATAATCTAAGGGTGCGTTTGGTTTGATGTAATGCTAGGGAATGGAATTGAAATATGAAGGAAATGAATAATGTTGGAACTGAATTATGTAGGGCGTTTGGCTACCAAATTAGAGTTTAGCTAACCTAAACACTTCATGAAGATACATGCTATTGATCTTAATTATCAAATCAAACTCTAATTAGAAAGCATAATACCTGCAGCTTTAAGAAGCAGAACTGAAGCAGGAGGTGTTTTCAGCACAAATGTAAAACTTTTATCCTGCAAATTCAAACATCCACACAACGGTTGTAAACAGCGCGAAATTAATAAGCTCATAAAATTGTTAATGATAAACAGAAATGAAGAAGATAAATAACTGACATCATAAACTGTGATTTCGACGGGAATAATATAACCAGCTTTATCAGCAGTCCTGGCATTATAATCCTTACAAAAAGCCATAATGTTAACTCCCTTAGAACCCAACGCCGGACCGACTGGCGGCGCCGGTGTCGCCTTACCTGCTTCTAGCGCCAGCTTAATTACTCCGGTCACTGTACACACACACACACAAGCGCGCGCATTACATTGGAGTTTGTGTAAGAAATGTCGTGTAATTGAACAGAAAAAGTACCTTTTTTGGCTTTTCCGGCAGGTTTAGGTGGAGCCATGGCTTTGACTGTAAGATGTCTGAGAATTGCAGGACATAATTGCTTGCTATTGGTACGGAATTGCAGAGGTGTGATTGAATTGGAAGATAACGGAATTGAGGAGGGTGATAATAGGAAGGAAGATGAGAGAACTGAGGCGTGATTTTGCTTGGTAATTTGGGCGGAAATTGGATGATATGTGGATAGAGAAGTCGCCATTTTCCCTGAAATTGGAATGCAAATTGGGGAAGAAGATTATGATGAAAGGGGACTGGATAGATTGAAGAGCACCTTATCTGGCCAAAAGGTTGGTGTGGGCTACACAACTTTTGGCCCAACTTCTTAAATTCTTTCGATGGGCCAAATTTCGAAAAATAATTAGAGTAATGATAAAAATTAATTGATCTAATTTAATTAATCTAAAAATTAACCCAATTTATACTGAATTTGACACATGAAATAGTTATTTTCTTTCTTTTTATACTCTTCTTTGATATTGCCACATGTATCAGTTTATCACTCTTATGATTTAAAACATAACAGAGATATCAGGAGAGATAACATGATTAAATCACATGTCATCTTTTTAATGATTTATGTTCATTTTTAGGTTAATTACGCTGTTCGAACATAATTTATAAACTTAAGGGAATAGTGTGTTTGTGTATTTTATTGATTGTATATCAGATGAACATAATACATAATAATATGTTGATCTTTATGTTAGGATGAACTTCATATTTTGATGTTAATTGTATATAAAAGTTGGTAATTATTGTCAAAAGAAACCTTATAGGCCACTTTTTAGTAAAACTATATCGATCATATATCTTAAAATAAGTTATGTAAATAAGTAAGATTAATGACTAAACATGTAGATTTTATGTTATTTTGTTCTTTGATGCACATAATTTGTTAGATATGAAAATGGTAAAATATGGTATCTATCAAAAAGTCAATATCTCAAAAGTTTGTCATGTTAAGTTTTTGCTGTTAACTTCTCTCTATGTATATATACAAAACACGAGTTCTAATGCATTATATGCATCTTACCCATTTGAGCATATCATATTCCCACTTTGAGTACTCTTTAAATCAACAACGTAACTAATAAAAAATATCTAAATATAACAAAATAGCTTGATATAATATAAATTGAAACGTAATTATATTTATCTACATGCCATATTAAAAGGCAACAATTGATGTTAATAAACAATCTCTCCCTTATTAATCTGAAATTATAGTAGCAAAATTATTATACAACTCATGAGTCATAACGTTATAAATGTTTGGCATTAAGTAGAAGGAAATTTGCCAAATGACCAGCTACTTCTAGCACGACCCTTAAATATTTCTTTATCACAACTCATATAAAAATATATTTATCTAACTTCTTAATTATAAAAGATTTAATAAATCAAATTAAAAAAATATAGTTTTTTACACGAAAAGATTGTGCATAAATTCCCGTTTATTGTGGTTCGAGTTTGTTACGCCGATTGCAAAATAGAAATCTCCGCAAACAAACACGCAAAACGCATTTCGCTACCGTTTTGTCTATCTTCTCCATTGTCTTTGGTATATGCTCCCAGAATCTCGTTTTATACCCCCCTTCCATTTTCCCTGTAACAACACCCCACCCCACCCCATCACACTCGCACCCCCCAAAGCCAGAAACACAAAATCTATGGCGCCAGCAACAACTAATTCCCTACTCCACCACAACGGCATCTACTTCACATTCTCGGCGCGTGACTCCCACACTCTCTTCTTCAACTCTCACAAGTCCCTCCGTCCATCTCACAAACATCTTCTGAATTCCATATCTTCAGCTCCGTCGTCGCCGTCGCCTCGCCGCAGACCGCTTGTCTCCACCGTACCGGTAGAGTATGTACCTCCATCGCCGGATATTAATTCTAGTAAAGAGCTCGCGCGTCTTCGAATTCTACGTTCCAAGTTATCCAATTCGAGAAGTTTGCGAGATAAAGTACGCGTGGTTGATTCCGATTCGAATGTGAAACGATTTTTTAAGAGAGGTCATTCTAATAACCGATTTATTAGGGTTTTAGAGTCGTTTGATTTGGACGAGTACGAGCTGTATCTGCTTAAATGCATTGTTGCAGCTGGTCAAGAGCATGTTTTAAGTTCAGGTTATGATACGGATTCGGATGTTGAGGGTGAATTTGAGTCTGCACGAAGCTCGTTGAAGTCCGCGTTGTATACTTTGGTGGAAATGATCGAAAAATGGGACGGGAATGATGACCGAGAGATTCGTGCAACCAAAGTTGATAGTGTAGCGTTGAATTCATTACTGAATACTCTTCGAGATGTTGAGGAGTTCTATGATTGCATTGGAGGGATTATTGGGTTAGTTCTGTAACAATTACGAGTACTATATTTCCGATTACAATTAAAGTTAATTCTCACTTATCACCTGATTAGTAGGGTCACTTTTTCACTCAAATTTACAGAATAATACGGTATTAAATCAATGACCATATATTAAGTCATATCCCTAAAATGATTGCAGGTACCAGCTAATGGTCTTAGAGCTTCTTTCTCAGTCTAATTTGCAGCACATAAACAATTCCAACTCAATTGGACCGCAATTTCTAGAAATTCATCCTCCAAGTGTACTTGATCTTTCTCAAGATACTGAATACGCAGCTCAGGCCGCTTTATGGGGAATCGAAGTAAGATGCGATTTTGTATTTACTGTTATATCATAAGATTTTAATCAACAGAATTTGAAACTGAATTTAGGGTTTACCAGAACTAGGAGAGATTTATCCTCTTGGGGGCTCAGCTGACAGGCTTGGATTCGTGGACTCAGTCACAGGTGAATGTCTCCCTGCAGCAATGCTTCCTTATTGTGGTCGGACCTTGTTAGAAGGTCTTATAAGAGATCTTCAGGTAAAAAAATAATGATTTTAATTTGCATTTACACTATCATTAATTATATTTTTGTTACAAATTGCAAGGCTAGAGAGTTATTATATTTCAAACTATATGGTGAGCAATGCATAACTCCAATTGCAATTATGACAAGTTCAGCCAAGAACAACCATGAACATATCACAAAACTGTGTGAAAGATCCAACTGGTTCGGTAGAGGTCAATCAAGTTTCAAACTTTTTGAGCAGGTCTTATTAGTAGAATATTGGTGATAATTTCTACAATTAACTTAATTATAAAAGTAAGACAGTAATTAGTATGTTATCAATTGTTCTTGCCAGCCACTTGTGCCAGCTGTTAGTGCTGAAGATGGACAATGGTTAGCAAAGGGACAATTTGTGCCTGTGTGCAAGCCCGGTGGGCATGGTGTGATATGGAAACTTGCTTATGATAAAGGCATTTTTCAATGGTTTCGAGATCATAAAAGGAAAGGTGCAACAGTTCGACAAGTCAGGTTTGTATAATTTAATTAGAGTAAATTGCATGAGTAGTCCCTGTTGTCTTTCGAATTCTACAAGTTTGTCCGCATACTTTTAATTTCGTTCTTTTTGTCCCTGTACTTTTTAATTTCGTGATTTTTGTCCCTATGGTCTTCAAATTATATTTTTCTTTTCATCAATTTTGACCTAAAATGACTAAATACTCTTTACTTTTACTTTTTATAAATTATTTTAATTTATTGCATTTTCCTGTCATCTTCTCCCGCAAGTCCCTGTACTTTCTAAAATAAGGGTGTTATGGTCATTTTAGGTCAAAATGGACGAAAAAATGAAATTTGAAGACCATAGGGACAAAAATCATGAAATTAAAAAGTACATGGACAAAAAAACGAAAAAAAGGTATAGGGCCAAAATCGTAGAATTCAAAAGACCACAGGGACAATTTCTGTAATTTGCTCATTTAATTATCAACATTTATACTTTTTCGTATGGCTGGATATAACAAGATTGTGGATCTATATTTTATATCTTAAGTTAACAGATGTCTAATTGCAGTAATGTTGTAGCTGCTACAGATGTGACACTTTTAGCAATGCCAGGGATTGGTCTACATGAAGGAAAGGTGACATTTTTAATTTTTTTTATCTCAAATCACCACATAATTACATAAATAATTTTGATTAAATAACTAATAATATTTCAGAAGCTTGGTTTTGCATCATGCAAAAGAAACTCTGGTGCTACAGAAGGAATTAATGTCTTAATTGAGAAAGGAAAGCCTGATGGAACATGGACTTATGGTGTGTCATGCATCGAGTACACTGAATTTGACAAATTTGGAATTAATGATGCATCTGATAGGTACTAATTAAACCTAATAAGATTAACAATAAGCTAATAATCATCCTAATTAGTGGTAATTAACCATGGTGATTTGTTAAGTTTGCAGACAGATTTCCCAGCAAATACAAACATTCTTTATGTAGACTTGAAAGCTGCAGAACTTATTGGATCAAGTAAAGACGAGACTAGCTTACCTGGCATGGTGCTGAATGTGAAAAAGTCAATCAATTTCGTTGACCATTTTGGGCTCCAACATGGGTGGGTTAACTGTCTACATATTCTACTCTAGTTACACTTATAAATAATTAAATATGATAAATGTTTCGTTAAATTGATGAATTTATATAAACTAACTTGTCGTTTTGGTTGTCAGTGTTTCAGGTGGACGGTTAGAATGTACAATGCAAAATATTGCTGATAATCTTGTCAATAGCTTTTCCTCTCGATGTCCTGAAGGCGTAGAAGGTAACGTTCATGTATTATATAATCATTAATATTAAATTTTAATTATAATAATAATTTTTTTTCTTCAAATCTCTTGTATTTAATTGCAGAAATGCTAGATACTTTCATTGTCTATAATCACCGAAGAAAGGTGACATCATCTGCCAAAAAGAAACGAAAACCTTCTGACATGTCCTTGCACCAGGTCCATTTTATTTATTAATTATTATTTACTAGGATATATTATAAGAATTAACCTGCTATTTAAATAATTTAAAAATTAAAATTATGTGTGTGCAGACTCCAGATGGTGCACTACTTGACATAATACGAAATGCGTACGATATTCTTTCACATTGTGATATCGAGGTCCCTGAGGTACTATGGTTAACATAATCCATATAGTTAGGGTTAGTTTGGGTACTTTGTTTACCAGGTTTTTTTTTTTTTTTTTTTTTTTTGTGCAGATTGAAAGTAATGATAAATATGCTGATTCTGGACCACCGTATCTCATCCTTCTTCATCCTGCTTTAGGTCCTTTATGGGAAGTTACTAGGCAAAAGGTAACTTCATATTTAATTTAATCTTCTATATTGTGAACATATTACTTCACCTTCTACTATTATTTCTCAGATTTTTTTTTTTAATTTTTTTTTTTAAGTTTCATGGAGGTTCAATTTCAAAAGGTTCAGAATTACAAATTGAGGTTTCTGAATTCTTATGGAGAAATGTTCAGGTCAAATCTTTTAATTAGATACATTATAGCATTCGGTTAATAAACAATAACCATTATTTTCTTTTACTGAACTTTTTCCTTTTTATATCAGCTTGATGGGAGTTTGATGGTAGTGGCTGAAAATGTCATGGGCTCTCAGATCAACAGAAACCATGATTCCATACTACAATATGGTTACAGGTAATCTATACCTAATAAGTCAAAGAAAGTCAACGAGACTTTTGTGCTCATATATATGAAATTTATTTATGTAGGTGTGCGCGATGCAAGTTGGAGAATGTAAATGTACAAAATAAAGGAATAGACTGGAGTTCAGATAAAAATCTATACTGGAAGCATGATGTTCAACGGTTTGAGGCAGTTAAAATCATACTGCATGGAAATGCTGAATTTGAAGCTGTTGATGTTAACCTTGAGGTTAGATTTGTATAAAACAATTGAAATACTTGCATAAAATACATTTTAGTACCCTGAACTTGGCTGATTAGGTGTTTTACTACCCTGAACTGTTGAAGATGCAACATGGTGCCCTAAACTTGACAAAATGGTCGATTTAGTACCATGACTCATTAATTTGATCGCGTTTTCTTATTTGAGTTGCTTTCGTTGGAGCTTTTGACGGACTAAAAAATATATATGATAATTTCAATATATTGATATTAGAAGCAAATCATGTGAGAAAACAAGACCAAATTACTGAGTGAGGGTACTAAATCGATCATTTTGTCAAGTTCAGGGCTGCACATTTAACAGTTCAGGATACTGGAGGGCCTAATTTCAGGGTACTCATATTTTGATGATTAAATACTTGTACTTGATGCAGGGAAATCATGTGTTTGAAGTACCAGATGGCTACAAGATGATGGTCACATCTGGAAATTCAGGTTTTTATTTAAAAATTAATTATAAATTCAAACATCATACTCATTATTGTCTTACTCAAACTTTGGGTTTAGGTTTATCTATACATTTAAACCCTATTAAAAAGGAATTTATGGATAGTGGAAGCTGGTTCTGGAAATATTCATTAAACGACAAACATATTCATTTGGAGTTGGTGGAAAACTAAAGACATTATTTAGCTTTTGAGAATCATCGTTCGCAGAAGAAGTCAACGCCTTATCCTGAGTGGTCAAACACAAGTTAAACCCTCTACACCCATTTATCCTTGTATTAATAGTATTATATTATGCAATATGAGCCACGTATTACCAGTAGTCTCTCGGGTATATTTCTTGTAAATTTTTTGTAAAAACTGTTATTGGTATATTAAAATAAAATCATTGTTTCAGTAATTCTTGATTTTCACATTAGGTCCTTGTACATGGCTGTTTATCATAAGATAATATATTTGATGCTGATGTCAGCAAAGAATGGTATGGGATGAACACTGGTTCTCATTCCTTCATAAAGTACATGCAAATAGAAGAGGTTTGTATTAAGAGTAGGTTACAGAAAATTGTTACTGTAGTTTACCGGATTTGCATTTTTGTCCTTAGCTTTTTCCTCCTCGGGTTTTTTGTCCATAAAATGACCAAAATATCCTTATTTCCGAGTAAAGTTTCAAGGTGAAGTTTTCATTTTTCCTTTATTTCCTTTTTTCGCCTAAATGACCAAAATACCTTATTTTTACTTTTATTTCCTTTTTTGGGCGGAGAAGGTGACCAAAAAAGAAAAAAAAATTGAAAGAACCAGAAAAATTAAAAGTAAAGCTATTTTGGTCATTTTAGGAGAAATACGATGAAATAAAGGTAAAATGAAAACTTAGGGGAAAACCCGAGAAATAACAAATGAGAAAAAAAATACATAATCCGGAATACCATAATAACAATTTTATGTAATTTAGTTTTGTATTTAACTTATGATTTCAAAGAAGTTTACGTTACATAAGTCATAAACAGGTAAAGAAAACAACAATTTTGAATTATGTGACGAATAAAATATACATTTTTTCAATATTTAATTCACAATAAAATCAATGTTTACATGTTTTCATTTCATTCAACAGGATGTGAACAGCATCTATTAAGCAATCTAAGCAAAGCATCAGCTTTCCTTTGAGCTTTCATAGACCCATCAGCAGCCAATGTCTGTAAAGACGGAATACTCCTCGGATTCATCAACAATCTTTTAGCCACGTCATCACCGCCATCTTTACAAAGCCCTAATAACAAAGTCAACGAATTCTCCTTCCCCTTTTGAGACCCAAATCGCAAAAGATCGATAAGAATTTGAACCAAAACCTTACTTTTTCTTATCTCTTCAAGCCCTTCAGAACACCCTAATAACAGAGCAAGAACACCCAATGCATCGTCGGTAATGCCCGCTTTATCATCCATTAACAAATCGATTAAAAGCGGTACTGCTCCCGAAAGAACAACGTTGACTTTATTGACGCTGTAAACCGCGAGATTAAACAATGCAGTTGCAGCATCTCGTTTGCCAGCTGTCGTTCCGTCTTTTAACAGACCGACTAGCGACGGAATTGCTGTTGGTCGGCTTCCGATGATCACTTTATAATCATCGATTATTGATAAGCTGAATATTGCAGCGGCTGCGTTTTCTCTAGCTTCCATTGTTTTACCTGAATTTAGAACTTGCAATATACTGTCGATTGCTCCTGCCGCCATTATCAACACTTTATTGTTGTCGAAAATTGAAAGATTTAGAAGTGCGGTTACTGCGTTCTCTTGAGTTCGTGGATCGTGTGAGGTAAGTAATGTTACCAGAAACGGAATCGCTCCGGCTTCCGAGATTATTCTCCGGTTATCCATTCCTGTTTTTGCTAATAATCGTAATTCATACGCTGCTTGCCTTTGTATATCAACCGAACCCGTCGCTAATTTTCCGACTAAAAACTCTGCGGTCATTTTAACAGCGTCCATTGCAGCTTTTGTTGCGGAAATGTGATCAACTGCTTTTTCCGGTAGCTTTCGTTTCATACTCGGGGTTCGTTCAATACGAGATGATGACGAAGAACTTGAAGTGGCGGGATCGGTTAACGGTATGTTGTTCTCTTGACAAAATTGGTGGATTAAGCTTTTAAGTGCGTAATTTGGGATTAGCGCCATGTGGATTAACCTCTGTCCGCTTTTGGGACACGTGTGGTGGCCGGAATTAATCCATTGTGCAATTGAAACACGATCGTACGTGTGTCCGGAAGCTACTATCACCGGGTCCCGCATTAAATCGAGTGAAATCGGGCAACGGTATTCATCTGGAATGTTTATGATCATTGATTGAGAAGACGGATAATAATTCTGATTAGGAATTTTACCTATACATTCCTCTTGTGAAGTTTTGTGATCGAACACCATCGATTTCGATAACGAAACGAGTGAAATCAAATTGTTGATATTCGAGACCACGATAAGGCCGCCTGTTCCCGCTTGTTTCTCTGCTTCGCCTTCAAGTTTCGAAATCTCTTCTTCATAATCGATCGGCGTTTTCAATCCAATCTGATTCATAATTAGTTTGACTTTTTCAAAGTCAACTAGGGTTTTACTACTCTTGCTATTTTTAGAATTACTAGACGTCATCACTTGTAGAACTTCTTCTCTTCTCTGAATCTCTTTACAATCAACCAATAAGTCAACGCGTTTGACTTGTTTATGAAGCAATTCAACTTGCTCGCGTGTATCAGCTGCTATCTTCAACAAACTTAGCGGTAAAATATCTAAAGCTCTACTCATTTCCTTCACAATTGCATGAAATTGATCCGAAATTGTTTCCGATCGAATCAGATTCCATAAACAACTGCCTTCTTTACACGATTGAATCAACGATTTCACCCTACGAATCACCGAATAAAGTTCAGTGAGACACAAGATGGAAGAAGGCGGTAGTTGAGCTTCAGTTTCCTGAATTTCTTCAAATAACGATGACAGGAGTTTGATTCTTCTTATCATTATTGAAACATTTTTGGATTGTGTAACTGGAACTTTGTCAATGGTGGTTACTTCATTAGAGATTTGGATTAATGATTCTAACAGAGAATTAGTTGGAAGTAAGCCTGAAGAAACCATCAGAAGAGGAGGTAGAGTTACATCCATGGTGTTTTTCGCTTCTAGTCATCCATCATCTATGGTTTTGTAGTATTTAGATTACTTGAATACATACATATAAAAATAAATTAATTTTTAAAAAAGAAATTTGTCTTTTTCTGTTTGTAGTGTTTATGTAGATGACAATAGGATTGGAGTCAGGAGAAGAAAACACTAGTCTTGGGCTGCTGCCATTTGGAGAATTCGCAGGCCATTCTGGTTAGTCTTATAATATTTTTATTCCCTCCTTAATTTTATATTTAATTTTTAAACAATAAAAAGCACTGTCAAACCTTTTGCTTTCTATCAAGTATCTTTCATCCTTTTATTACTTGTTGAAATATCTTTCTGATACGTTCAACGCCGTAGGATATGTACAACGTGCATAGAATGTGGTACAAGTGTATAGTCCAATTAGATCTAGGAACTTGATCTTGCTTGCATTACCAATTTACCATGCATTGGTTAGTGTTACTTTAATTAGATAAATTATTTCATTAGCATTTAGGATTACCAAAAGAATCATAAAACCAAAGTCTATTTAGCATAACTTGTAGGATTAGAACCAATAGTTTGTGAAATAACCAATGTTTTATAAATTGGTTTTTACATGAAACCGGCCAATATCTTGAATACGGTCGAACCGGTCAAACCAGATGAACCGGTCGGTCGAACCAGATGAACCGGTCGGTCAAACCAGATGATAATATTGATTATTTATGATCCAATAAATATGTAACTAGTATACAAATGTCAAGAATCTAAATAATATATAAAACAAATGCCATAAAGATTTCAAAAAAAAATCTAAAACATATTTCAACTAAATTTGATAGTTTTAGATTCCAAAACCTCTACATAAAAATCATATTTTTATTTTATTTATCTAATTTTTTTAGAAAACCAATTTTTATTGGTTCTACCGAATTGTTCAACCAGATTTTTATGTCAAATTACCATTTCATTTTGACCAGCTACATTCCTATTTTCTGATTCGATCGGCTGATTCAACCGGGTTTTTAAAACACTAGAAATAACTAACGTTAAGCGTATTGAAATTTAGCGAAAAAGACATGTTTTACGTGAGATGTTTCCAAAGAACGATCGCTGAATAAACAGAGGAAACGACAAAAAGAGCCTAATTTGGACTTAGTAAGACTAAGTAATTAGTTTAATTATTATACAGCATTTTGTATTAATTTGGTTAGAATAGTATGATGAGAGGTCCTTCTCATGTAGGTTATTGTATAGATGTGTTTATTCTGTGGTAAGAATAAGTCTTGTTGAATTATATTTTGTTAGGTTCTGACTGCCATTAACGTTGACCTTGTCAAACATGTGAATCAGTTTATAGAATTAAAAGCCAACAACCACTCATGTAAGTTAAATGGTTTAATGGGCCGAATGCTTGAAAGTGGGCTCTCATATTAGGCCTGAATCTGGCCCAAACCTCAAGATAGTTTTTCTTCATAGGATCTGGTAATTGGTCGTTTAAGGGTTTGGTTTTCAGTTTTGTTCATGGGTATTAGTAAGAATACATAAATAACCTTCTACAGAAAATAAACAACTACATTTTGTCAGGTCTGGGAATAGTTTGTGGAATTATAAACAACAATAATAAGCCTAATTTCCATCTTATTTTGTGGAATTATACCGTATTTCGTAATAGGTTTGCAAAAATATGCATCATATTCATAAACTTACATATTAGTTTATTATATGTACTTTATGTTACTTATTTCATGTAGGTTCTAGTTTAATTTTACGCTGATTTATTAATATAAGAATTTCAAGATGATAATAAATCACGAAATTTTCAAAAAGCAGATGTTACAACCTTGACAATGACAAGATAATTAAAACTTGTCTCCAATATGATTTCAATTCTTCCAAAACAAAACAAAAAAACAGAATCACATATATATCTCGTTGTCACATCCTTATTACTTTATGAATTTAACCCTCCTATTTAATAATATTTGTACACGAAAAGATGTCTTTTGTTTAGATGAGATTACTCACATGGTCGAATTTTGTCCATATTAATGTACATTTTGTGTTTTTTATATCATTTTTTATAAGCTCAATAGGCAATCTGAAACTAAGATTTTGTAGTGATTCTATTGATATATTGGGTCGTGAATCTTGATTTATATCTGTTCAAATATTGTCATATTTTCATATACACCAACTTCATATATACGGACCGGATAAACAATTTACTTTTAATAAAATAACATTAATCTGTATTATATTTCGATCTTTTTGATGCGTAAATATTTCTGGATGATATTACTTTTAACGAATTGACATTAAAAATCATGTTCAATATCGAAAATGATCTTCAAATTCTAAAAAACAGGACACTTTTCTGCAAGGTAAAAGCTAATTACGTAACAAAAAAATTCCATCATTTCAAAATGTTTTCTGATCCTATATTTTATAAATGAGAAAAACGGCGATTGTGGCACGGAAGTTTAAATAGGTGTAGATGATCTTTAAGACTACTAGTAGTTGTGATCAAAATCGATTTACGTTACTAGTGCTATGTTATTGCCAAATCAGTATTTCTCTTTTTAGACAAATACATGACCAAATCAATATAGTGGCGAACAAACGCACGACCAAACCTTGTTGCTGTCACCAAAGGTCTTGTAATGGTGGGACACGATTGTTTAGTCACCTATTACGAGCAGTCTAATAAAGAAATAAAAAATGTATAGCTGGCTTCCCTCGACATAAATTATCCGAATATTTTTGTTATGAAATTATTAAAACCATGAGACGGTGGCACGAAATAGCCACCAACTGTGTTGGGCGGTAGGTAGGGACCTGACTATATTTGTTATGAAGGTAATTTGTGGCTAAAACTGTATAAGTGGGCCTAAACCCACTTCAATTATAATGCCCTTTTCTCCACACCACGACTGCGATTTGGTTGATGTCGTGTTTTTGCCGCCTTCCTTTATTGCCTTTGGATCTTCCCTGCCAACCCTTTTAATTGCATCTTTTATAAATGTATAATATAGAGATTTTAATTTTGTAACTATAGGTTTAGCAACGGGCTATGGGATTAGATTTTTCACACTTCAGTTTACATGGGAGGGGTAAGGATGCAAATTTTTTGGAAATGAGAACTCTGGGACGAAGAAAGTATAATTTTAGTCGAAAACAACATAAATAAAACAAGATATATAATTTAATGGTTGTAAGATATTTAATCCATTAGGCCCCTTCTAACAGTGAGGATTTCTCACACTAATCAGTTTTCACATTAGCATATAGGGGTGTCAAAAGGGTCAACTCAACCCGACCCTAACCTGAACCCGATTATGCTAGTCGGGTCGGGTATATCCGGGTCAATATCTGATATCGGGTTAGTTAAACCCGACACTATTATCGGGTCGGGTATCGGGTTTGTATTACTTACCTATGTCGGGTTTCGGGTTGATCCGATAAGACCTGACTAAAGTTTATCCATTTATTTTAATGATATGTAGGGTTTATATTCATAACTCAAAACTGAGTCGCAGCCATTCCGAAGCATTAATTTCATGCATTCATTCTTCTTCCATATACAGTAAACAAATTCCATCAAGGTATTATTATTAAAACGTAATATTAGACTTGTATAGTTGTATTAATGCATTTCTAGAGTTTAGTAGCGAAGCATGCATAAATCTATTTGACTTTATTATGTTCATTGTTTTTTTTGCTTATTAAAGATTATCATTATTTTACTTTATTATATTAATTAAATTTTGATGTTAGAATAATTTGATTACTCTTAAAATCAAATGGTGATGATATGATGATTAGGGGTGTTCGTTTGGACGGTTTGGTTTTATCCGATCCAAATAGATGAAACCAAATAAAAATCCGGTTTTCAAAAGTTCAAACCGAACCGTCTAAACTAATTCGAAAACCAAACTGATCCGAACCAAATAACAATTTGGTTGGTTTGGTTTTATTCGTTTGGTTTTTCCTTAAAATTTTCAAAATATTCTAAAAGTATATAACATAAATAATATTAAGTTCATATGTAAAATTCCAAAATGATAAACTACTTTGTACATAAAAACAAGTCTAATTCATAACTTGTGACATTATAATCATATATGCAAAAATTTTGACATCAACTTTATCAAAAACTCAAAAAATTGTATATCACCAACTGATACAATATAAAATGAAACAAGTGTTAGTATATAAATCAATTTACCATCAGAAATGTAAAGAAAAAGGAAACCATAATTGTTTACAATAGAAACTAACAAGTGTTAGTATATAAATCAATTTACTAGATATTACTATTCGGTTTTTTTGGACAATCCGGTTTTCACAACGGAAACCAAATCCAATCCGAAATCCAAACTATTAATTTGGTTCAAGTCCAAACCAATCCAAAAAAATCAAATAACCAATCCAAATAGTCCGATCCAAAATGTCCAATTGGACAATCTGGTTATATCCGAATAGTGAACACCCCTAATGATGATGAGCTGATAATATAGTGTTTTTGTATTTGGCAATTGAATTAAGAGTCAAGAACTCTCTAGTCGTAATTTATACGTACTTATATCATATTTATAACTTTACCAAACATATAAAAATAATTAAAACGTAATCGTTTTTCAATAGACACATAAATTCAATAAATAATAAACACATAAAAAATTCGATACGTAACCCGACTAACCCGAACCCGACTCCTTATAGGGTCGGGTTTCGGGTTAGGATTTTTTACTCAAAACCCGACCCGATAAGAGCCGAAACCCGACCCGACAACCCGATTGACACTCCTAAGTGTGACATCATCTTTTTTTAACCATACATTGACAACTGCTAAGTCGACACGTAACCCGACTAACCCGAACCCGACTCCTTATAGGGAAATATATGGTGTTATTAACATGTGACAAGTGTGCTTCTCATAGGGAAATATATGGTGTTATTAACATGTGACAAGTGTGCTAAGTCGACAAGAACTTGTCATGGGGACTTTTGGAGCATTGACAACTGCAGATTCCCAATTTTAACCATACATTCTCAAACTTTAAAAAGACATTGACGGGGATGTTTAACTGTACAACTTTATATGCATATTTTACAATTTGAATTCTCATGTGACGATAAGACAACACCAATACCTCCATAACTGTTTGTGTTTTCATTTTTTGCTTTGTTTTTTTCTTTTGTTTAAAATTAAATGTACTAGGATGCTCTATACTCTTATGCCAATTTCATGTATTGATGTATAGACCAAACCTGCATACTTAGCAGAATTTGGTGACGAACCCATAAATAAATCGTAAATAAATCCTTCAAAAAAATTACGCAAAAAATAATGTTGCTTTATGTATTCATTTGAATGATTTGAAATATTACAATTATTAGATTACCTTAGCAATGACATTTTAAAAAAGTTTTTCGACATGTTATGTTACTATTTCTATCAATTTATTTAAGCATCTATATAAATAAATAGAAAATAACTAAAAAACACGTAATGATATTAAATTTGGAAATTAAAATGTTGCAGCAATACAGGTGGTGGTGGCTCCCAAAGAATAATATTGTGGGGGCCATGGTCACTGATTACACCATCATATATCTGGATCAAATTGATTTTTTGCCCACCATATTTGTCCTCTTTACTGTTCAAGATACCGTATCCTATTAAATTGATTAACGACAACCTTGTTTTTGCACAGTAATAGTCTTTTTTAATATGAATTTTTTGCATGATTTTGTTGAGATGTTGTGTATTACTCCCTCCGTCCCTAAATAAAGTTCTCATTTCCCCTTCAAGTTTTATCCCTAAATAAAATTCCTATTTCTCAAACATAAGGGGTCCACTTAATATAATAATATTATTACAAATACTTTCACCACTAACTATCTCTTAAAACACTTTCTCTCTCCAATCAAACCTTATATTTTAATCAAAAGTAATACCAAATACCCCACCATTAACTATCTCCTAAAATGTTGTGCCCAACCCAAATGGGAACTTTATTTAGGGACGGATGTAGTATTTAATATAATAAATAACTATCTGTTTGAAATATTTATTACGGTAGATTTGATCATGTAAAATGTCATTAAGGTCAACAGTTCTCTAACACCAAAGGGTCTTTAGCCTAGCGGTATGGTGTTTGTCTCTCAACTGTGAGGTCAGGAGTTCGAGTCCCGTCGTGGACATAAGTGGTAATTAAGTGTAGATTAGATTTGCCGTTTCAAAAAAAAAAAAAAAGTCAACAGTTCTCTAACATTTATTTTAAAATTATATGTTAATTAAAACGCATCAATACACTCTAAATGTTTATTTACATTGAAAAACGTATTTAATGCATTTTTTTAAATTTTAAAATTGTGTTTCATTAATATTTATCAAGAAATATCTAGAAAATCTTAGACTTAATATACATGTTAGTAAAATTCCAAGGTTAAATAACTTTATAAGAAACTAAATTTATAATCACACAAAGATGCAAGATTGCCAGTAAATACTTTGATTTGTTGACATTTCATTTCATTTTCAAATAAACTTTCTCAAACTATCTTTAAATATACAACATGTAATCAAACTAAGTTACTTCATAACTAGCAAATGGTACCCCGCGCGTTGCCGCGGGGATTTTGATACGACGTCCGAATAATGGTTTATATCAGTCAATCTTTAGTTGCACACCATCCAGCTAAGTGTACAGCCTGTGTTATTTTGTTGATTGTATTCAAACTTATTATGTTGAATCGTATTAGTTAATTTCAGTTCGTGTAAAGTATGTGTTACTCATTTCAATCTAAAATTTTATGGTAAAAATATGATCGTATAATTTATTATTGTAGAAATTTAGGCATTTTTTAAACCAACTTTGTATAAAAAAATGTTAATAATAATATAAATAAAAATAATTTTTTTAATAATACCTATCATATTCAGGATAAAAGATAAATCATAATAGTTAAAAAGTATGATTTTTAATTATATAGAAATTTATTGGTTATACAGGAGCTTAAAGTTTTTGATAGTAAATCATTAGAAATTATATAGCTGTTAAATAAATAATTTTTTATAAAAAGTTAAGTTAAGGGTGTAAATTATAATTTCAAGAAAAAGTTTAAAGGAATAAATAGTTATTTTTAGAAAGAAAAAAAATTCAAGGTGTAAAATGTAAATTTATGAAAAAAGTTAGAAGAAAACAAAAAAACTAAGCGAGCTGGGACTTGAACCCTGGTCACTTGGTAAGGGAAATCCTGGCGGCAAAACCACATTGGCAGCCAAGAGCTTCTGCATAAGATCCGCATCTTTAACAATGTATATCACACTATTTGCCACAATTCACTTAAAGGTAAATGTAATATATATAACTAGCTTCATAGCCCGCCCGACTGGCGGACATGCTTCAAGATTTATATTATAGAAAAATACCAACAAATATTAATAATTTTAAAAATAACATAAGAATCGATAGCTGTAATGATGAGTTGAGACATTTAAGCTACAAATACCCAAACTGTCATTTGGAATAACCTGCCTCTAAAGAGTATTTCTCTCCGATTTGAAACGTTGAAGGAATTATGTGCACAGTTAGTCAACCTATGATGATACATCCATGCCTACGAAACACTTAAGGGTCACACCGGTGAGTGCATGTAATACGAGCAAGTTATGCAACGATACTACGAAGAGGAATGATTCATAATAGTCATTATGAATCAGTTAAGTATTAAGTTAAGTTTAACTTATTACTAGATTAGTTTAACTAACTAATTAATAAAAGTAGTTGTACATTTACTAGTTGAGTAAATATACAATGTGTTAATTAAAGGTTATCCATGATATGATTTAAAGCTATTAAATCATATAGTAATTGGATAATATTATTGTGTAAATTATATAAAAGTTATTATATAACTAGCTATTAAAAGTATAAATACAAGTATATATAATTCGTGTATATGGGTACCGAATTATTAGTGTGTTAATACTAGACATTTAATAGTTAAGTGCAACAATAATAAACTAGTTAAACTATAAGGGATGGAAGTGTAAAAGGATAAGTTTAATTAAGAGATTAATCTTAATTAAACTAGAAGGACCCTAAGTGAAAGTCCATCTATTATAAATAGAGGGCTTAGGCATCACTTATTAGGTGACACCTAAAAGCCGAAACCCTTGCCCCCTTTACCCTATTCGGCCGAACCAAGAACCCCATCACTTGGTGTTCTTCGTTCATCGTGTTCTTTATTCGTTCTTCGTGTTCTTCAAGTCTTGAAGATCCAAGATCGTTGCAAGTGATCATCTAGAGGATCGTTCGTCGTGTTCATCATCAGTGGACTTATCTTAAGCATTAACCTAAGGTATGATTCATGGAACACTCTTCCTTCTTCTCCTCTTGTTCGAAGTCGAACCAAGAACCCTAGGGTTCTTGGTAGTAGTCGACGAACACACACAAGTATGTGTGTGTGTTCGAGTTCTTCGTACAAGGTTTCTTTCTTGTTAACCTAATCCGGATTTCCAACATCCCAATCCTTTAGGATTTAAGGATTAGGTTTAATCCCAGTTCCGCATTTAGGGATTAAATCAGCTAGTTGGTTTTAACCGGTCAAGAACAAGTTCATGTTCTTGGTCAGCAAGGTTCGAACCAAGTACACTAGGAGGTCGACCCAAGTGGTTGATCAGTCGCATGGTGCGTAGTAAATCCCTACAGTGGTATCAGAGCGTTGGTTTAGAGATCTAGACTAGATTAACAAAGATTGTTTGTTTACTTTAATTTTAAGTTTCTTTTTGTTTCATGTATTTTTCCTTCTTCTTCATAATTTTCGAAAAAGGGAAGAACCCTAGGACCAAGAACATTAAACTACTCTAAGTTTAATTGGTCAAGAAGGTTTCTAAAGAACCCTAGCAATTTTCGAAAAATACATAGGAAGAACCCTAGGATCAAGTATGTTAAACAAGATATGTTTAATTGATCAAAAGGATTCTTTCCTTACTTCCTAGAATTTTCGTGACCAAGGAAGATCCCTAGGATCAAGTATGTTAAACAAGATTTGTTTAATTGATCAAAAGGATTCTTTCCTAAACCCTTAGGATTCTCGAAAATCTAGAGGTTACTTGGACACCAAGTTTATTAAACTAGACTAGTTTAATTGGTGGAAAAATTTCACAGGCTTAAGAATTTCGAAACCCTAAAAGAACCCTAGAAGTTTAAACTAGTTTAAGTTTAATAGTTTAAAAGTATTAATTAGGATAATAATCTAAAACCTAGTTAATTAGACAAGTTTATGTCTAATAGGTTTAATTATTATTTTGATAGATTTATCTAACTAGTTCTTTAAACCTAGAAATTTAGACAAAGTTTTATTGTCTATAAGGTTTAATTTAAAAAGTTTAAATAAAGTTATTAAAAGTTATTATCTATCTTAGAATTTAAACAAAGTTTATTGTTTAATAGGATTGATTAAAATTAATCTTTTAACTAAAATAATATCTTTGATCAAGAAAGTCAAAACCCTAGTTTTGATTGGTCAAAAACAAGATTAGGGTTCATCTAATTAATTTAGGGAATTGATAAAGAGGATGTTAATTTTTAAGTTCTAAAATTAACAAGGTGTATTTAATTATTTGTATATATGTATTAAAATTTTCGGATTTTTTTTAATTATTAGATAAAATTGAATTTTAAAAGATATAATAAGTTTATACGTATTTTAATTAGATTAAGTTAAAATACATATGTATAAATTAGATGTAATATTCTTACTAGAATGTTACAAGTTTATTATAAAATATACATATATACGAATACATTAAATACAAAGATAAAAATGAAACAATTAAAAAGGGTAATGTTATTTTGATCTTTAAAGATAATATTATAACTAGTTATTGTATAAGTTATAATATAATTAAAACTAGAAAGTACAAAGTTATGATTTCATTATAACTAGAAATTGTACAAGTTGAAATTATATGATTAACTAGAAATATACAAAGTTATATATATATATATATATATATATATATATATATATATATATATATATATATATATATATATATATATATATATATATATATATATATATATATATATATATATAGGGTCGAGTTATATTGAGAACCCTGATTTCAAAAAGAACTCTGAGAACTCTAATTAACCAATCAGAATTTAATAATTAATTTTAATATATTTAATTCATATTAATTATTCAGGGGTATTTAGGACATTTTACCCAAAAAATATTGTTTCCTTTTATTGAAAATTTCCTAAAATTTGGTACGCATTTTCGAAAATATATTGTTATTTTGTCATATTCCTTGAGCCGATTGTGCATATGTGTGTTTTTTATTAGTGTTAAATGTAGGTTGTACATATATGTTATCTTATGGATCCGCATATATAACTTTTTGGCATTAATTTCATAAAGTTATGTTATCAGGTGTTTTGCATATATGTTATTTTACAATTTTAAACATATATGTACCGTAAAACATACATGTTAAACAAACAGAATCTATATCCAAATTATACAAAATTATATTTAACATACATGTTTAACTTATTCATACAAAAGTCAAAAAGTAAGTCAAAAAGTAATTTCAAATAACACATATGTTTCAAGCAATAACATATATGTATCCAACAGGTAGCGTAATTATCACAATTTTTATTCATGTATCTTTATTCATCTTCGGTTGAATGTTCCTCTTGTTCATTAACCAAATTGTTAGTCCCTGAAAAAAAAATTATAATTCATTATCAGAAAACAATAAAAAAATAGAATTAAAAACCAAACAAATACACATGAGGTTTTGATATGCATTTTCGAAGTGAATATTGGAACTCGAAAGTTGCAAATCTAATAAATTGGACTTTAACCGATCAGAAAATTGGAATTAGT
This sequence comes from Calendula officinalis, assembly GCA_963853835.1. Lineage (NCBI taxonomy): Eukaryota > Viridiplantae > Streptophyta > Magnoliopsida > Asterales > Asteraceae > Calendula > Calendula officinalis. The sequence goes on from OY970820.1 coordinate 26,165,823, forward strand.
CTAAACACACATCAAAACTACCCATCATCTACGGAACTATAACATGCACTAAGTTCTTTAGAAGTCCAATGGCATCAATGGCTTGTTTATATCATCAATGGCTTCCTTTATGCAAACAATTTACTCAAACAAATCAGTATCTTTACTCAAAGATGAACTACTGGGGTTGCAAGTATGAACTACACACTGAATCACACTCACACATTCACAAAACAAATTAACAAAAATGAAAAAGAAAAGAAGAGGAGCACCTTATGGAATAATCGTCGTCATAATATTGGCGTTTATCGGAATCGCTATGTTTCTCGATGACGAGGGCGAAGTTAAAACAGAGTTCATAGCAGAACTCATCAGTCCGTTAGGTTTTACAGCGGCGGCGACGGTTTGCTCCGGCGTTCCACACTTTCTGGGTATGCCTCTCTTCCGCCGAGACAAGTCAGGGGGCTGTTGCTCCTTTCACCACCGTCGATTGTTGCTTCATAGCAATTCCTCCCGGTGGCATCGATGACAAAGGCGGTTTTACCATTTGGGGAATTTCAAAATAAAAGGAACGTGGTTTATGAGGAGATTTCGTGAACAAATTAAACCTAGGAGAGATAATAATATGAGGAAGTTGAGTAATTCAAGGATGACAGTTGTTTTTTTTTGTTTTTATTTATTATTTTTGCAATTACTTTTATACCCTTTTTATTTAAATCTTACCAAAATTATTAATTGAGTTATATAGAAAAATTGCATAATCAATCTTAACCGTTAATCTGAAATCCAATGGTCTAAATTGATTAATCAAGAGTTCTCAAAGTTCTTTTTAAAATCAGAGTTCTCAATATAATCGTTCAATATATATATATATATATATATATATATATATATATATATATATATATATATATATATATATATATATATTATCATATATTAAGATGTATAAAGTTATAAATTATTATAACTAGGTAATTATACAAGTATAATATAAGTATTTTACAAGTCATGTAATATACTAGATTAATGATCAAGTAAAAATAACAAGAACCTATATTTAACTAGTTCAAGTTAAATATAAGAAAGGTTTAAACAAACTAAGAATTATTATATATAGACTTTATATAATAAGTTTATTAGTTTCACCAAGTATAAACCAGTGATTGTGTTAGCTTAAGTTTCATCATGGTTGTTGAACCTAGTGGGAGCTACACAAGAAAATCACAAAGTTTATAAGTGTGTCATTAAGACATAAGTTTTGGTCGAATCTAATAAGTCAAAACAAATGTTTAATTTCATTATTAGACATATGAAGAACTAGGTGTGTTAAACAAGGTTTATGTTTCAAGTTCATGAATCATAAAAGAATTTAAAAGTTTAACATAAGTTTATAAGTTTTTCAAGTAAGATAAAACAAGTAAGTTTTATTCTAGATAAGATTTTTCACAAAATCTAGTAAAACGTTTTGTAAACCTCGTTTTTGGTATACATGTAAAATCGTACAAATTCTTGAAACTATAAGTTTTAAAGAATAGTTCTTAAGTTTTAAAAAGGTGTCTTGTAGAACCCTTCAATTCACAAGTCACACTTTTTAAACAAGGATTAAGATTGGAATAAAGGTTTAAGTTTAGTTTAAGACTTAAACAAACCCAAGAAAATCTTAGATCTAAAGTACTATCCACCTAATGGAAAACCTCACTTGTTAAACGATATTCATATTGTAAGGATAAAGAACCTTAGATATGGATTCAAATCATTGCGAGTGTTAGGGTGCGTAAGGTTCTGTGATAATCGGGAGTCCCGGCGCAGAGCATCGCACTGTCTTAGATGGTCTGATCTACTTTGGTGATAATAGGGAGTCCTGGCCCAAAAAGTACTTGAGTAGAATAAACATACTAGACTTTATTACTAACTTAGAAATGTACAATTAGATTGTACAAAGTTGTAATAAGTTGTAAGTCTAAAGATTCTACGACCTCTAGGAATCGTGTCAAGTCTTGATACGATCGGTAAGGATGTTACCTACCAGAAATAGCATGTCTCGTCGGGAAGTGCCCAAACCTTGCGGCGAGAGTGTGATATATGGATCCTAGGCCTAAAATATTAATTATGGGTTTATAATATATCTTAGAGAATGTTTATTGATGATTACTAATTAAACTAGGTTTGATTTGTAGATGGCAGCAACAAACACAACAATAACCTACAACAAACTCTCGCGACGTTTCTTTCTAGGAAAGAAAGAAAAGACTGGGTCAAATTTCCTCAATTGGAAGCGTGATTTTAAGATCATGCTCAGACAAGAGAGGGATAGGATTGACCGAGAAAGAAACGTGTTGAAAACTCCTGCCAAGGATGAAGAAAACGAACCAGGACAAGCATTTTACGCTTGTAAGGCGTTCGCTTCTTGCAAGATGGATGAGGGAGCATCAGTATGTGCACATGTCATGAGAATGAAAGTGCACGTTGATCACCTTACTAGACTTGGTCACCACATGCCATTGCAGTTTGCAATTGACATGATACTCAACTCATTGTCCGATGACTACAAATTCGTTGTAGCCAACTACAGCAAACGTAATATGGATAATTCCATTCCCGAGCTGCAATCTATGCTCGAGGCTGTTGAGTTGAATATTGAGACCAATTCTAGAAGGGGTCGCACAACTGATGACAGCGACGAGGATGGGCATGGTGGTAAAGGAAAGGGTAAAACCTATCCTAACCAAGGAGTGCCAAATGGTAAAGGTGTCAAACAAAAGGTCAAGAAGGTTAAGCCTAACACTGCGAGGACCGAGAACCGGTGCTTCAAGTGTGGTGAGATTGAGCATTGGAAAAGGAATTGTCCAAAGGGTGCAAGTGGTAGTGGAGGAAACACAAGTTCCTCAGGTAACACAACTACACTTCTTAATCACTTTTAGATACTTGTAAAGTACGTTACGAGTAATCTAACTTTTGCAATCGTTTATTGCAGGAGGAGATGGAAAGTGATAGTGACCGGCATGAGATGGTGATGATCCCACAAGCACCAAGTTTTATAATTCAGTATATTGTGGATTCGTTTTAAACAAATTTACTTTATTGTTTGGGTGATTTTATTTTTGTTAAAACAAGTTTTATTTTGGTTTTAACTAAATTTCGAATCCATGGTTGAATTATATTGTGTGCATGTGTGATAATTACACTAGTCAAGGTTTATGACTAGATTGTAAGTCAAGTTTTGATTTACTTATATTTCATGTTTATATATATATTTGTTTGATTGTTGTATAAATAATGTCTTGATAGCTCAAGGTATTTAGATGCTAGTAATTAGAAAGTTTTTCTAATGAAAGTATTTAAGAGTTTTATGGAAGCATAAGGTTCAAGAGTTATTGAACTTAGTTAAAAACATCTTAAGTAATAGTCATTACTTATGATAGAAAGTTTTAAAGTATTAGTATTAATATAGTATGATTGTATTGGATATAATCAAGATAGACTTTAAGAGTATTATTACAAGTCTTTTATACTTGTAGTAAAAGATTTAATGAAGTCATAATTCCCTAATAGGAATAATTGGATATTCGCATAATCCAAGTAAAATGACTTAGACATTAAATGACTCTTAAAAGGGACAAACTATATTAAAAGTATTTAAGAATTAAAAGGTATTATTGCAAGTCTTTTATACTTGTAATAAATACAATATTTAATCAAGTCATAATTCCCTAATAGGAATAATGGATATTTGAGAAATCCAAGTGATGACTTTGACATTAAATAAAGTTCTTAAAGAATACTAATATGTTTAAGAATTGGAAGTACCGTTTCAAGTGTTTTATACTTGTTAGATACAATAATCAATAAAGATCATAATTCCCTAAACAGGAATGTTGGATATTCGCAAATCCAAATGATGATCTTAATTATTGATAGAATTCTTAAAAGATTAAACTACAAGTCATTGACTAGGTCAAAGTAGTTTAAGAGATGCTTAAATTCCATAAAGGTAAGTGGGAGCTAAGACTAACATAATTCGTTAAAGATGTTAATGAATTTAGTAAGTTAGTAAGACATTAACAACAAGGTTTTACCAAGTCGTTAGCCAAAGAGTTAAGAGAAATAATAAATGGTCGTTAATTAGATTATTGCAAACCTAATAGCGTGATCACAAGTCTTGTGATTAATTATTGCATATCTAATAGGTTGTTAACACTATCATTTAATGAAATTTCTTTAACTAGTAAGAATATCTACAAATCAAGTAACTAAAAGATGCTTTAGTTACAAGGATGAATTTTATGAATTCAAGAAACTAAGGAGTTAATTTCCAATCCTCCTATGTTTACCGAATTGCATAAAAGGAAAGACTAGAATATGTTCTAGGTTGTTGCAAGAACAATATATGGTAAAGACAAAAGTAATAGTATTCCTAAATACTCGTCTTATGTCTTTAGTTTAATAGGAATGATTGGTTTAGTGATAAAGTTCCAATTAAGTTTGTAAGAATCATTAAGTAATCAACACGAATGAAAGGAATAAGTAATGATCCAGTAATAATTCAGTATCTATGTCCAGTGAGGAATAATACTTGAGTTAGTATCATTTTTATTCAGACTTTGTATGTTTTACATCATCCATGAATAAAAGTCTATTTATTCAAAAAGATACAAAAAATCCGTGACTACTCGTCTTGGTGGGAACCTCGATGGGACGTTAACGTCATCGCGGTATTTGGTGGTAGATTCGAAACTCTTCGAAGATAGCTACACAAGTTTTGTGTAAACCAAATATCGGTAATATTCTGTTGGAGGCTCAACGAATATTGGATTGACCACCGTGATAATACTTCGTGGTTGAAAAGTTCAAAAGTATTGTTAACTAGGATTGTCCTTAAGCCTGAGGTATTTGGTTTAGGATACAATGACTAATGTGCTTTGGTTCAACTCAGACAATTCTGAAATACGTTTGTCATACGAGGCGATACTGGGTACAAAGGAAGTTGTATTTTAAATCGAAATATAACAAGATGGTAATTGCAACTCCTCTTTAGGAGAGATATTTATAGGTCCTTTGACATGATGAGAAACTGACAAGTGCACGGCCGTGCACAAACGAACTGATCTGTTCTTTGTCGTTTATCACAGCACTTTGAATCAAGAAGTCATAAAATGATTTCGAATACAGGAGTTGATAATTTCTACCATGCTCGTATTCGTTATCACAAATATCGTGCTGCAAGGGATAAGCCCAACAACGTTACCCAAGAAGTAAAGACATAGTGTTCTTTACTAAGAGACGCTATTAAGAGTTTTTCATAAAACTATACCAAGGGTTACATAAGCTGTTTTTATGGGGTTGGTTACCTACATGCCCATCTAGAAGGCCACTGTAGCTCGTATCATTAAGACAAAGGTTACAAACTTGCACACGTGGGAGTCTGAAGATATTATGTGCACAGTTAGTCAACCTATGATGATACATCCATGCCTACGAAATACTTAAGGGTCACACCGGTGAGTGCATGTAATACGAGCAAGTTATGCAACGATACTACGAAGAGGAATGATTCATAATAGTCATTATGAATCAGTTAAGTATTAAGTTAAATTTAACTTATTACTAGATTAGTTTAACTAACTAATTAATACAAGTAGTTGTACATTTACTAGTTGAGTAAATATACAATGTGTTAATTAAAGGTTATCCATGATATGATTTAAAGCTATTAAATCATATAGTAATTGGATAATATTATTGTGTAAATTATATAAAGGTTATTATATAACTAGCTATTAAAAGTATAAATACAAGTATATATAATTCGTGTATATGGGTACCGAATTATTAGTGTGTTAATACTAGACATTTAATAGTTAAGTGCAACAATAATAAACTAGTTAAACTATAAGGGATGGAAGTGTAAAATGATAAGTTTAATTAAGAGATTAATCTTAATTAAACTAGAAGGACCCTAAGTGAAAGTCCATCTATTATAAATAGAGGGCTTAGGCATCACTTATTAGGTGACACCTAAAAGCCGAAACCCTTGCCCCTTTTACCCTATTCAGCCGAACCAAGAACACCATCACTTGGTGTTCTTCGTTCTTCGTGTTATTCATTCGTTCTTGGTAGTAGTCGACGAACACACACAAGTATGTGTGTGTGTTCGAGTTCTTCGTACAAGGTTTCTTTCTTGTTAACCTAATCTAGATTTTCAACATCCCAATCCTTTAGGATTTAAGGATTAGGTTTAATCCCAGTTCCGCATTTAGGGATTAAATCAGCTAGTTGGTTTTAACCGGTCAAGAACAAGTTCATGTTTTTGGTCTGCAAGGTTCGAACCAAGTACACTAGGAGGTCGACCCAAGTGGTTGATCAGTCGCATGGTGCGTAGTAAATCCCTACAAACGCCACCAACATTTTTTTAATAGAGCGAAAATTAAGACCTTTAAGCTACAAATACCCAAACTGTCATTTTTCTTATCATTCCAAATTACATCCCAAGAGATTCTTCCCCCGACCTTTTATTCCAAAAAGAAGTACAATATGTAACTCTCTAGATATTTCAGAATCTTCCTAGGAACTTTGTAAAGAGAAAAAAAAAAATAACCAAATGCTCCAAGAACCGATTCTAATGTACCCAATCTACCTCCCAAAGGAAGGGTTGAGGCCTTCCAGTTAGAGATCTTCAAAAGAATTACCAGCACATCGAGGACAACCGTCCTCCTTGTAAGGATCACCACAGACATCTTAGGTATCTACCACAATAATTGCATAATAATAATAATAATAATAATAAAGGTGATGATTTTTACACCACATCCTTTAAGGTATCTACCACAATAATTGCATTATATAGTTTTACAGTATGCATAAATATTTGTACAGTGTGGTAAAAACATCAAGATTTGTGGTACATAAATTAATTCCCAATAAAGGTAATGATTTTAATAATGGGTGGAGGTCACCAATAAGGACTGACCTAGATCACCATAAAGGGTCACCAAGTTTTTATTATCTTAAAATAGTTTACTACTTTAGTTCATTACATGTAATTATTTAATTGGTAGTTAGTTTAAATTGGGTTGGTTTGTTAGTGAGAGTGAAAAATGAGGTTGGATTGGATTGGGTAGGTAGAAGAGTGAGAAACTATTTTCTATTAAAAAAATTAGGTAAGGTTGGGTTGCTAATGAGGATAGTCTAGGATGATGTGGTATGTTTGCTTATGTGACATCTGATGTGACAAATGTTTTTGATGTGGCTAGTGGTACCTCTACCCACCGGCCTAAGTGGTTGACCTCCTTACCACACATATTTCAATAAAAATGGAAATGCTTGCTGCTACTTATATTTAGATCCATGATATAAAAAAGCTATAAAATGAATTTGGTTTATACCGCCATGAAGAACAACTGCAGCAAAAAAAAAAAAAAAAAAAAAAAAACATTTTCCACAAAAATTCGGGTTCTAAAATCGTTACTGGCGAGTATCGAGTATATATAGGGGTTGCGTTTCACTGTAATAGTATGTAATTATATTATTTTTTATTCAGTATGAGCTTATTTTATTCAATTTATACAGATTATATTATATTGATTTAGTCGCTTTTATACTAATTAGAGAAATATTAAATTATTTATTATATAAAATAAAGCTCATTATATAATCAATAAATTAGAGAGGGATATAATTTTATATAAAAAAAGTCTATTTTTAAAATTGTTTGAAATATGATCTTATATAATCAAGCAACTTTAAAGCAAAAAATTTAAAAAATTATTTGAAATATCAACAGTGACTCTTAAACTTGAGTTGGTAGTGGAAAGATTATGTGCAATAGCCAAGTCTATTATCAAGCAATTTGTTTTTGAATTGAATAATAAATTATAGAAGTATATTAATTACTTATCATCAACTAACCAATCACTTTAATGAATAGTATTGTGTACTACATCCGTATCAAAATAAGTGATACACTTGAAAGAATTGAAGTTTTTGAGGCAAAACATTAAAATATGGTTTAAAATAAATTAAAGTTGATAGTTAGTGGAAAATGAATATCACTTATTTTGAATAAAATATGTTAATCCTGGTTAAAGGTAAAAGTAAGGGTAAAAGGGTAAATTCACTCTATTAAAGTAGATGATTAGTGGAGAATCAGTCTCACTTTTTTTTACCAAATAAGATAAGTTATAGATGTGTACCACTTATTTTAATCCACTATACACTTATTTTGTAACTTAAAGAGTATAACAATTTTATAATAGAAGTATTTTGTGATTGTTGTTGCAATTATAGCTTTTAAAAACGACGAATGTCATACTCGTTGTACAACCTATAGTGGCATGTTTTCTAAACCCGGGCTGACCCGACCGGTTCAACCGGGACCCGGTCCAAGGGGCGGGTCAACTTGGCCCAATTTTCTGCTGATTTTCTTCCCCGTGTGACCTGGCGGGGTAAGCGGTTCAACAACTGGCGACCCGTTGACCTGTTAAAACCTGGAATTAAAATGTAAAATTAAAACCCTAATAGTCTCCATCACCATCCAAATCAGACATTCAGACGCCTTGCTCACTTTCACGCTCGGACGTTTCAGGCTTTCTGCATCTGCTTCGAACGTTTCTGATCTAGCACCGGCCTTCACCGTGTTCACCATCGTCCACCGGCGACCACAGGGATCAACCGGCCACCACTGTCACAAGGTAATTTGTTTTCTCGATTCGATTTTCTTGCGGCTTGTTTCGATTTGTTTGCTGCTCGATTCAATTTGTTTCCTGCTCGATTCAATTTGTAAAATGAATCTTGTTGACTTGTATTTTGTTGAGATTTGATTTGAATCTTGCTCTTGAGATTTGTTTGCTGCTCAATGCGAAGATTGAGATTTGTTTGCTGCTAAATTTGATTTAAATCTTGCTTCGATTTGTTTGCTGCTCAAAATATGCCGTAATTAATCCCTGATTCATTGCACTCTATTTTTGGTTCTATCTAATTGTTTTCAAAGGAAAGAATCAAATCTAATTAAATTGTCGAATTTGACTGTTCGCTGGAATAGGAAGATTACTTCCCCCGTAAAATATGCATATGTTTAACTGCTAACCTCCTGTCTTCGGAATTGGCTGAGTAATTAGTTGACTAATGGTATAATTCCACGTGGCATATTGGACCAATGATAGAGCTTTAAACTGATGAGTTGACATGTAAAAATCAAATGTAGTCTCATATATAGGAGAAGATATATACGTTGACAACGAAATAATCATGTTTATAGACAAATTAAGTCAAGTTGAAGGTTTCAAGTCAAGTTATATCTTTTTAATAAAATGTAATTAAGTTGTATAATTTCAGTGAGATAATTTACCTTTGTCAAAAAATAGAATAATCTTGATTGAATCCGTTATAATTTAAATATAAAAAAAATCTAGGAAAACCAAATGAAGCCTAAATGGGTCGGGGCAAATTAAACCGGGAGAGGCCAGTCAAATATGGTCCAGGTGTCCAACGTCCACATCATGCACTGGCGAAGTATCCAGAGTTTTGCTCTTCCCCCCAAACAATTGAAAGTTGAAACCCGATTTGATTCTTCTTCTCAAATCGCTTTATCAAAGATTTTGTTGTATCATAAAAGTTCACATTCTCCAATTCATGAGATTATTCCAGTGATATTCCCTTGTAATTTTATTTCTACTTCTAAAATTATATTAATTGATACAAAATAAACTGTAGTTGTTCACATCTAAGATGTTTCTAATCTAGATTTTTAGTAAATTCTGCATGAAAATAAATGCTTCATATACTAATATTAATATTTATAATTTTAAATAAAACACTTATTTATATAACATACTATACAAAATTTAACAACTTTCAAATTTTAAAATTTTAACATTTTCTATATACAAAATACACTAAATTAACATTGATATATACAAATATATTAAACATAACATTAATATACACATAATACACTAAACATAAAAAAGCAAACACTTATGAGGATGTTCGGGATTGTGATATAAAGTAGATTATCTGCTTATTTCGTTTAGAAAATGCAAATAATCTAAAAGTAATGTTTCGCAGAAGGTATGAAATAATCACTTATTTGAGTTTTGGAGCTTTTAAAATGGAGTTTTGAAAAATTAGGTTGGTAGTTACTTATTGCGTTTTGAAAATGGAGTTTTGAAAAATTAGGTTGGTAGTTATTTATTGCGTTTTTGAAAATGGAGTTTTGAATATTACCTATAATTAAACAAATAATCAGGTTTGTCAAACACTAAAAAACAAATTATCTGATTATTATGATTTTTAAACATCATAATCAAATTCAAACACTATTTTTCAGAATCACGTTTTTTAAGAGCTGATTATCTGATTATTTATTTTCAGAACTAAAAAATATATTTTTAATAACTAATTCCAAATACCCCTGCAGTATATAACTCTGATACACGTCGTGTAGTAAATGAGAATAGAGAGACAAGGAAAAAAGCAAACACTATGCATCACCCTCCGCCGAACAGACAAAAGGCAATAATCCGAGCTGTCATTCAATTTTCGTTTTATTAATTTCTTTTAAATTTATAAAGTTATGCCTGGAGAATCTTGCCAAAATCTTTTACAGTGGTCACAGGATTTTTGTTGTTTTATTTCCCCTTCAATCCATACCTTCCCCCTTTCTTCAAATACCCACCCTGCATATACACACATACATATACATGCATGTATATACCTATCTATATATAACCATCGCAGTGTTTAATTAGTTTTTAGACATAACCGCCATGGGAAGCTTAGCCTCCGATGTACAAGTGAAAGAAGCAGCTCTAATCGCTCCTTCAGATCCAACTACTACTCACGTTCTTAAGCTTTCGGCTGTTGATTCACAGCTTTTTTTACGGTTCACCATCGAGTATTTGCTAATTTACAACCCGCCACCGTTCATCGGGACGGTCGACAGAGAAACCGTCACCGGTCGAGTGAAGGCGGCTTTGGGTCGAGCCCTAGTCCCTTACTATCCATTAGCGGGGCGAGTCAGGGCTCGACCAGACGGTTCGTGTCTCGAAGTGGTGTGCCGAGGTCAAGGAGCGGCGTTCGTTGAAGCCACCGCTGATCTCACGGTTTCCGATTTTGATAATGCGCCATGTTATGTTACGGAGTGGCGGCGGCTGTTAGCTTTGGAAGTGACGGATGTTATTAAAGGAGCGCCGCCGTTGGTGGTACAGCTGACGTGGCTCTCCGATGGTGCTGCAGCTCTTGCTGTTGGGTTCAGTCATTGTGTGTGTGACGGTGTTGGTAGTCTTGAGTTTTTAAACCTCTTCACAAAGCTGGCTACCGATCCCCGGAGTGGAGCTCCGGTGGATTTCAAACCAAAACCCATTTGGCAAAGACACCTTCTTGATCCGACGTCGTTTAAACTTAAACCACAAGCAGACAAAAGTTACAAAATACTCACCGAGTTTAACCGAGTTACTGACCATTGCAAATTCATGAATCTATTTACCCCCGACCAACTCACTCCTACTTCTGTCACATTTCACGACTGGAAAATAAATGAGTTGAAAAACTCGGTGACTAGAATGAGTCAACTCGGATTATCATCACTCACTTCATTCGAGGTATTGTCTGCCCATATTTGGAGAAGCTGGGCCAGAGCACTAAACTTCCCACCGAGTCAAACTCTCAAGCTCCTTTTTAGCATCAATATCCGCCACCGAGTCAAACCAAGTCTACCCACTGGATACTACGGTAACGCCATCGTACTCGGTTGCGCTCAGGCCACCGCGAGAGATCTAACAGAAAAAGGGTTATCCTACGCCACCGAGTTAATAAAAGAAGCAAAACACCGAGTTGATGACAATTACGTAAAAGAAGTTGTGAACTCAGTGAGTTTGAACGGAGCGAGTCGCGTTCCCGACCCGGTTGGTGTACTGATTTTATCCCAGTGGTCAAAGCTGGGTTTGGAGAGGGTTGACTTTGGTATAGGGAGGCCAGTTCAGGTGGGTCCAGTGTGTACCGATAGATACTGTATACTACTACCTGTATGTGATCATAGCCGTTCAGTGAAGGTGATGTTAGCTGTGCCGTCCGTAGCCGTTGACAAATATATTAATTTGCTCAGAGCCGTCCATTAAACCCCTGACTTTTTGTTATTTTATTAAATTTTAGTTGGTTAATTTTTTTTTTATTGTTTGATTCGAATTCTTGTCAACGTGCTTTTTTAGTAAATTTTTCTATAAAAGTAAGTACATGAAAATGGAATGATAGTCGTCACATGGAATTAGCGTAACATTGAGACACGTAGCGCAATTATGACGCGTGGACTTGATAATTAGTTTAGAGTAATCCTTTATTGACTTAAATTAAAAAAAGAAAAATATTTTAATAATATTTTGTAGAACTTGAAAATCGTAACCTTGCTTATTAATGAGGATGAGTTGTATTCAGAGAAGGACATAAAAATTATAAAGTTCTAAGGAACGCATCACAGTCCTTAGATCAAGTTTATTTAATAATCAAGATCATTTCATTGAATTAGACACGGAGGGGTATTATCGTCCATACGTCAAAAATTGATTCAGACCTTCTTTCTCAGTCGACTTCTTTCTTCAATCGGCAGCTTCTTTCTTCCGCTGGAATTGATTTTGCGATTTCTTCAATCGAGAGCTTCAAAAATCACTCGTAAACGACATATCTGAATCTCAAACATCAAATTGACTGCAGCAAAACAAATCAATAACTGCGAATCGCGTTTTTTTATAAAATCGCAGAAATCGAACGCAGATCTGAAATCAAAATAAAAAAGAACTGACGTTATCAATGAATCTGAATCCACTGTCTGTCAATAACAATCATACAGATGAAAGAACCGATGAATCAGGTAATAAAATTTATTTCAAGTTATCTAGATAATAGAATCACATGTGATTGTTTGCTCTGCTTTAGTTGACTGATTCAGGTGATTTTGCTAAGAAAATCACATGTGATTTGATTGCTTAGAGACAGGGGAGGTTGATAAGGGACAAATCACAAGTGATTCGCTTTACAAAATCACATGTGATTGTTTGCTCTGCTTTAGTTGACTGATTCATGTGATTTTGCTAAGAAAATCACATGTAATTTGATTGCTTAGAGACAGGGGAGGTTGATAAGGGACAAATCACAAGTGATTCGCTTTACAAAATCACATGTGATTGTTTGCTCTGCCTTAGTTGACTGATTCTTGTGATTTTGCTAAGAAAATCACATGTGATTTGATTGCTTAAAGACAGGGGAAGTTGATAAGGGACAAATCACAAGTGATTCGCTTTACAAAATCACATGTGATTGTTTGCTCTGCCTTAGTTGACTGATTCATGTGATTTTGCTAAGAAAATCACATGTGATTTGATTGCTTAGAAACAAGGGAGGTTGATAAGGGACAAATCACAAGTGATTCGCTTTACAAAATCACATGTGATTGTTTGCTCTGCCTTAGTTGACTGATTCATGTGATTTTGCTAAGAGAAATCACATGTGATTTGTTTTCTTAGAAACAGGGGAGGTTAATAAGAAACAAATCACAAGTGATTCAATTTACAAAATCACATGTGATTTTATGCTCTGTCTTAGATGAATGATTCATGTGAGGTTGCTAAAGCGAATCACATGTGATTTGTTTTCTTAGAAACAGGGGAGGTTGATAAGAAACAAATCATAAGTGATTCAATTTAAAAAATCACATGTAATTTATATTCTGATTGATTATGTCAACACGTAGATTTTGATGGGAATGACACTCCAAAACAAGTTAATTCATTGTACATGGATACACCAAGAGGATCGATATTTTATGCTCCAATTGTAGATGAGGGACTACTACCAATTATGGGGCAAAAGATTGAAACACTTGAGGAATGTATTCAAATGTATAAAAATTATGCGTTTAAAGGAGGTTTTGACGTACTATTGTCAACACAGAAACGGGCAAGGTCAGGTTTAGTAAAAGACAGATATGTTCGGTGCGATAGAGCTGGTTACCCAAGGAATGTGTCTATTGACACCCTCAATGGAGAAGAAAATGTTACAAGAATTAGAAAAACACACACCAGAAAAACGGGATGCGTGGCTCATGTTAGGTTTCTTTGGGATGACCGATCAGCAAAATTTTCAATTGTTGGCTTCGAGGATAAACACAATCACGAGTTGGTTCCTCCAGATTATATGCATTTATCTAGCCAAAGTAGAAATTTGAAGTATGCTGAACAACTGTTTGTATTCAATGCTGCAAATGCAAACATAGGTCCAACAAAAGCACATCTTCTTTATAGTAATATGAAAGGATGCGAAGAGAATGTCAATGGAACAGTTGATGATTTCAGGAATTGGAGGAGGGATTTAAATGTCTATATAAATGAAAGTGATTCACAAATGCTTGTAAATAAAATGGAAGAAAGGATGAAATACGCTCTTCTCATTTGAATACAAGACTGAAAACAATCAATTGCACTCAATATTTTGGGCATATGAAGTGGCAAAGTGTAACTACAAAGAATTTAGCGATGTCATGTCATTTGATGCAACATATAGAACAAACAGGTAAACTACTTATTTAAAATCACATGTGATTCATAATATATCACATGTGATTTTGAAATAATATTTTCAGAAGTTGTTTATTAATAATAAAATCACATGTGATTTATAGGTACAACCTCATGTTTGTGCCCTTCACTGGAATAGATAATCATCGTAGGTGTGTGACTTTTGCTGCGGGATTGATAAAAGATGAAACAGCAGAGACTTACACGTGGCTTCTTAACTCATTCATGAAGACTTTTAAGAAAGAGCCAATTATGGTTGTAACAGACCAGGATAAATCTATGAAGAAAGCTATTGACATTGTATTTAGGACTGCTAAGCATAGACTTTGCATGTGGGCATATTACTCAAAAGTTGCCAGCAAAGGTATTAACAAAGTCATTACATTATAAAATCCAATGTGATTTGCATACATATTCTTGAGTCACTAAATCACATGTGATTCATATTAATTATAGTTAAGATCACATGTGATTTGTTATAGAATCCCCTGTTTTTATGAAAAACTCTGTTTTACATTATAAAATCACATGTGATTTGCGTATATATTCTTGAGTCACTAAAACACATGTGTTTCACTGTATCTACTGAATCACATGTGATTCGTATTAATTATAGTTAAGATCACATGTGATTTGTTATAGAATTCCCTGTTTTTACGAAAAGCTCTGTTTTACATTATAAAATCACATGTGATTTGCATACATATTCTTGAGTCACTAAAACACATGTGTTTCACTGTATCTACTGAATCACATGTGATTCGTATTAATTATAGTTAAGATCACATGCGATTTGTTATAGAATCCCCTGTTTTTATGAAAAACTCTGTTTTACATTATAAAATCACATGTGATTTGCATACATATTCTTGAGTCACTAAAACACATGTGTTTCACTGTATCTACTGAATCATATGTGATTCGTATTAATTATAGTTAAGATCACATGTGATTTTCTTAAGCATATAGAATTTATGGCCCCCCTATAAATTATGATATAGGTACATGATGCAATTCCGGGAATTGAATTAGAAGCTGAAAGAGATTTCAAAAGCAGATTTGATAAAATTGTTTGGAATATGTACATCGAACCTGAAAAATTTGAGGAAAAATGGGAAAAGTTTATGAATGATTTTTATTTAAAGAACGATATTTGGTTCAAACATATGTTTGACATTAGATCAACTTGGATACCTGCATATTTTATTGAAACCGAAATGTTTAGTTTAATGAGAACAACTTCAAGGTCTGAAAGTGAGAATGCATTTTTTTCAAACTTCATTAAACAAGGAACAAATCTAATAAATTTTATGGGGAGCTTTGATTCAGCAATGTTGAAACAGAGGTCAAAGCAAGCAGAAATGGATGCAAAGACCATCAAAACTACTAGAAAGTTGTGCACCAAACTGAAAATTGAAGAGCATGCATCAAAATTGTACACAAATACAATATTTGAAATCATTGAAAAGGAGATAGAAGCGGCTATATATAATTGTTCATTACATAACATGAATACAGAGGAGGATTGTCAGATTTCTATTGTTAACGAAACCTCAATGGAAAAAGAATGTGATCTTCAATACAAGGTATAATTACTAAATAAAAATTGATTTCTACAACAGAATCACATGTGATTGTTAATAAAATCACATGTGATAATGTGTTGAATCACATGTGATTGTTAATAAAATCACATGTGATTGTGTGTTGAATCACATGTGATTGTTAATAAAATCACATGTGATTGTGTGTTGAATCACATGTGATTGTTAACTTACTAACATTGAAACTATTTTTTCTGATTCCAAAGGTACTCTATAATCAGAAGGATGGATTATTAGTGTGTAGTTGTAGACACTATCTTAGATTTTGACTCCTATGCCGACATTCTTTTTGGGTTTTGAAGAATTCCAATATTGATAAAATCCCTAATCAATACATAATGAGACGTTGGAGAAGAAACATAATACCACCTGAATTAAGAGCAAGAAAATAACAGATACGGCAATTAGAATGTAGGAGTTCAAAATTTGGTTAATGAAATGACATCTGTTTTTGAGGATTCCGTGGAGCTGCTTAGCACTGATGAAAAAAAGCTCAAATCATATCTAGAAAAACTGAAATTGTTGAAGACTGAAATTGAAAATGATTAGCCAAAACAACCTTCAAAAAACAAAAAGGTTACTATAGAGAAATTTTACGGTCCTCAGCCTGATCCTAATAATTTAGGAAACCCAAGTCTTGGTAAATACAAAGGATGTGGAAGAGATAAACGATTAATGAGTGGTAAAGAAATAGGAATTAAAGAAAGCAACAAGAGGAAAATAATCTGTGGTAAATGTAAAAAGACAAATCACGATACCAGGACATGTGATAGATATCATGAAAAGCTAAAACAAAAAGAACAAGAGGAAAAAACAAAATCTGAAGCCGCTGTGAACAAGGAGTGAAGCAATTCTTACACTTTGAATTTTTTGCATGATTAAAAGAATCTGTAACACTTTAGAAATACTATATTTGAATAAAGACTTTTTAGAATTTTGTAATACAGAACTATCTCATTTAAAATAGAAAAAGAATCACATGTGATTCTTGATAACAATCACATGTGATTGTTAACAATCAAGGGCAGAACAACAGTTACATAAGTGATTTTAATAATCACATGTGATTTCTACAGTAAAAATCACATGTGATATGAAAATTGAGTATGAAGTGCATAAAAACAGTACTCTGAAAGTAAAAAATCACAAGTGATTTCAATACAGGATCACATGTGATTTGTTTGCTTAAAAATAAAGTGCAGAAAAACACAGTAACACAAGTGATTTATTATCTATCACTTGTGATTCTACACACAATCACATGTGATTTTGTTATTAAAAAACAGAGTTTTTATTATAAAACGAGTAATCTATATAAAATAACAAAATAACATGTGATTGGAAAAGAGAATAGAACAAAAACAGAGATATTTGATTTACTACTAAATCACAAGTGATTTTAGCATTCTATACCTTAATACATAAAGAGCGTCAAAAAGTGCATCATTATTAAAAATCACCTGTAATTATAAGTATGTTAACAAAATACCATAGGACCACATGATACATCAGTTCTAAAATTCAAAATAAGGATCACACAAACTAAGCACAAATTGTTTGAAAATGAACATTGTTTATGCAGAATTAAAAAAGTTTCACAAACATTAAAGCTTTATCTGACATCTCTACTTGATCTGATTTTACGAGCTTCAAGTATCATCTGTCTGATTTCATCCTTGGAATGTTGATTGTAAAAAATTGAAGCCTCATCAATTATCGTTTTTGCAAAGATGTTAAGTTTATGAGTTAAAATCTTGCTTGCAAAACGCATCCTTAGCTTGTTAAGAACCATCTGTTGTTTAGAAATATCTGAGGGCATCCCTATATCCCATGAATTGTCAGATTGACCTAGATATAACTCCATGTGCAACATCAGAAACACACCACAATCAACACAAATTTGGTCCGAAAACCATGGCATCTTCAATCTCTTAACAGATAACTTTAATACGGCATCAACAACTTTATGATTTTTTTTTTGAAGATGCTTCGAGAAAAAATATTGCTACAAATAAAAGATTTAATAAAAGAAACAAAATATAATAATTTTAAATAAAAAAATAAGTTTGATATACAACTTACAACAAAGCATGATATTCTTTTGTATCTTGAATTAAAATTGCCTCCAGTTAAGTTATCAATAATCAGAAATTTTGGATTAATTCTAATGTCAAACACAAATGTATAGAAATGTGATTCATAATAAATTGGGAAGAAAACCTGAAATAAATTTAAATGTCAAAAAAATACAAATCATTAGAACTACAACATATATGATTGATAATGAAATCACTTGTGATTTGATAAGGTATACATACTCCCCTGTTTCATGAAATCTATGTTTTACATTACAAAATCACATGTGATTGTTAAGAAAATCACATGTGATTTGCATACATATTCTTAAGTCACTAAAACACATGTGTTTCACTGTATCTACTGAATCACATGTGATTCGTATTAATTATAATTAAAATCACATGTGATTTGTTAAATAAATCCCCTGTTTCATGAAAACTCTGTTTTACATTACAAAATCACATGTGATTGTTAAGAAAATCACAAGTGATTTTGATATGCATATAGACCCCAATATTTATTGAAAACACTATTCTAAAGAATAAAATCACATGTGATTTTGTTATGCATAAAGACTCCACTGTTATGCATAAAGACTCCACTAAAATCAGATGTGATTGAATCAACAGTTGTAATATTCAAAATCACATGCATGTGATTTTAATACAATATGCTTTAGAAAAAATGTTATCGATCACATGTGATTCAAATACAAAATCACATGTGATTGATAATAAAATCACATGTGATTGTTAATAAAATCACATGTGATGTGATTTAAAAAAAAAAACTCATTACCAAATCATAATTTCTGAATGATAATTTATCTTGATCATCCCCAAGAAACACCGCTAGTTTTTCTGAAAAATTTTTATATCTCTGGAACTTTGAAACTTTGCAATCAGGTTCAAAATCACTGTTTTGCTGTTCAATAAAGATAAATTAATAATCAGAAAAAAATATAAAAATATAATGAAAATAAAAAATTAATAAAACTTACAAATAGACAGGTTTGCATAAAAAGTCTTCTAGGAGCAGAGGGATTTTTATACTTTTCTTCATAGTTCAAAATGTAGGCCCATGTATCAATAACAGATGCCTCAAGAAACAATCCCGGGCACAAAGTCTCTAGTCCCAAACGATCACCAAAACACGGATCATTAGAAGCCTGAAAGATAATAGATCTATTTTGAAAGAAACAAAACAACAC
This sequence comes from Calendula officinalis, assembly GCA_963853835.1. Taxonomy (NCBI): domain Eukaryota; kingdom Viridiplantae; phylum Streptophyta; class Magnoliopsida; order Asterales; family Asteraceae; genus Calendula; species Calendula officinalis. The sequence continues at coordinate 26,185,259 of OY970820.1, forward strand.
AACATTAGCCACTTAGAATTAAAAAAAATTATTAATTACAATTAACTAATTTTAAGAAGTGAACAAACTAACCCAGAATCACCCGTCATGCAAAACAAATGTGAAGCAACTGCATATTCATTATTATTCAAATAAGAACGACAAGAAGTCTTCTTATTAACGTAAGGTGACCTCAAAACAGTTGTTGGTTTTTTTAGTCTTTTAAGTACATTGTTTGCTGTAACGGCCTTTTCACATGCAGCTTGACACAAAGCATCCAACGTCTCAGCATTCTCGGACCACCAATCATCATCAATATACTCTTCTGGAACAACCACGTCTTCCTTCTTAACAGGCTGATCTACAACATCAGCTTTTTCAGAAACAACACCAACACCTTCATCTTTCTTCTCAACAGAAACAACATCACCAACAACATCAGCTTCATCTTCCTTCTCAACAGAAACATCCTCACCAACAACATCATCATTTGGAGAAACATCAACATCAGCTTGGCTCTCAATAATAGGAGAGAAAACAACAACATCTGATACATTCTGAGCCATATCTACATCTTCACACACCAACGATTCCAGATTAAAGACTCCTTCAAATTCTAATTTTATATAATTTAACGCAACATTCCTCTCAGGGAATTTGACATCAGCCCTATCAAAAATCTCGTATGCTAAATCTTTATGTTTGTTTAAAAATTCCTACAAGACATAAACGATGAAGTTAAATTCACAAAGTGATTCAAAAAGAAACAGCAGTTGTAATATTCAGAATCACATGTGATTTTAACAAAAAATCACATGTGTTTGATAATAAAAAATGACATGATGGACAAACAGTTTAAAAATACGATTTCAATCACATGTGATTGAAAAAAATATTTTAAATCACATGTGTTTGACAAAATATAATTTAAAAATAATTTTATCAATCACATGTGATTCAAACACTAAGATCACAAGTGATTGAAACAGAAGTTGAAATATTCAGAATCACATGTGATTTCAATAAAAATATCACATGTGATTCAAATACAAAATCACATGTGATTGAAGCAGGAAATGAAAAATGTTATCAATCACATGTGATTCAAATAGAAATATAATTTGAATACATTTTTGATACATATTCAGGACTCTTATTAACATCAGGATTTAAGAATCCTTCATCATCATTTTCATTATCTTCAAAAGGAGGTAATAGATCAAGTGAACCGAAAGAACCCAACTCCAATTCCTTTAGCTCCCGGGTACCCAAAAATCCCTTCCAATTCTTAAAAATTGGACGTTGCCGAACAACGGGAAGAGAATCAAATTTTGTTCTATCGCAATACAAAAGCTACAAAAATAAATAAGAATCACATGTGATTTTAACAAAAAATGACATGTGTTTAACAATAAAAATATGACATGATGGACAAACAGTTTAAAAATACGATTTCAATCACATGTGTTTGATAAAATATAATTTAAAAACAATTTTATCAATCACATGTGATTCAAACACTAAGATCACAAGTGATTGAAACAGAAGTTGAAATATTCAGAATCACATGTGATTTCAATACAAATATCACATGTGATTCAAATACAAAATCACATGTGATTGAAACAAGAAATGAAAAACGTTATCAATCACATGTGATTCAAATAGAAATATAATTTGAATACCTTTTTTGATACATATTCAGGACTCTTATTAACATCAGGATTTAAGAATCCTTCATCATCATTTTCATTATCTTCAAAAGGAGGTAATAGATCAAGTGAACCGAAAGAACCCAACTCCAATTCTTTTAGCTCCCGGGTACCCAAAAATCCCTTCCAATTCTTAAAAATTGGACGTTGCCGAACAACGGGAAGAGAATCAAATTTTGTTCTATCGCAATACAAAAGCTACAAAAATAAATAAGAAACAACATAATATTAATAAACAAGTTTTTTAAATATATATAACAAAACAAAACAAAAAAAAAAAGAATATACTTACAGTCAAAAAAGTGTCGGGTCCAAAGTAAAAGTTTTTCTCAACTTTCTCCCTATCCCAAGTTTTCTTGCTGATTTTAGCACAGTCAAGAACAAACAAAGACCAATCCAGCGAACTAACATCAACATCTCTTGAGACATAATTCAAAACATCCAGTTTTACTGTCCCATTTCTATCACAAGATGGCATTGAATTAGCAAATAACATCAATATATTCATCTTAAAAAGATGATCAGGAGCAGATACTGAATTTTTAATTTGAAATGTAATGTTAGAAGGCCTAATCTCTTTATCTGCCGGAAACTGATCAAGCCATTCCTTAATAAAACAGGGATCAGATTTACACGATAATGATTGAATACTAGTACCACCTTTTGGAATACCAAAAACATCATGAACGGCATCAACATCGACAGGTATGTCTCCTTTATCAGTTGTAATCACCATATCCACAGGGTCAAACCTATCAACAACGTAATAACACAATCTCCCCGGAAGCTTTTGTATGTCAAACCCTATCAAAGAACCAAAACCAAAACTTTTGACTAATTCTTGTTGAGGAGAAGACAAAGAATTCATAACTTCGGACAGTTGATTAGGAGTTGTCCTAGTTCGAATTGATCTAAGTGTGTTAGCCACGGATATGTTTTCATCAGCAGATTTTTTTTCCGTTTTTTTCGGTTTTGGATTTATTTTAGATTTAGAAATTTTTGCTTTTTTCGAAATAGGATTTTTGATTTTGTTGGATATAGGCTCTTTGGCTTTGTTGGATGGCATTAGGCTCTTTGGATTTGTTGGATGATATAGGCTCTTTGGATATGTTGGATATAGGCTCTTTGGATTTGTTTGATATAGGCTTTCCGGCTTTTTTGGATATGAGCTTTTTAGATTTTGTTTTCTTAGGCTCGTCAGGTGAAATACAAAATAGAATTGGTCCATGTTTTTTTGCTATCGATTTCTTTCTAGGTTTTGTTTTCTTAGACTCGTTAGATGTTTTAAAGCAAAATATATGTTTTAAAGCTAATTATATGCGCAATCACATGTGATTTAAAACAGAGGTTTCACAAAAACAATAGAGCTATTAACATTTAAGTATATCACATGTGATTTCAAACAGTGATAAAATTCTAAACAGAATCAAAATCACATGTGATTTACCAGACACATTTATCTTAAAATTAGACAGATCTAAATCACATGTGATTAACTAAAAAGCAAAATATATGTTTTAAAGCTAATTATATGCGCAATCACATGTGATTTAAAATAGAGGTTTCACAAAAACAATAGAGCTATTAACATTTAAGTATATCACATGTGGTTTAAAACAGTGGTTAAATTCTAAACAGAATCAAAATCACATGTGATTTACCAGACACATTAATCTTAAGCTTAAAGAGATCTAAATCACATGTGATTTTCTAATACAAAACATTAGAAAACAAACACATTAAGTGAATCGTATCAACAAAAAATCATACGAAATCGAAGGATTATAAAATAGAAACCCTAAATAAAAGTTCGCAATACAATAATACAGACAAATGAACAAGTATTTGTGGATAAAAAATAAAAAAACATAATAATAAGAAGAAAATCGCGTTTGAACTTACATAGAATTTCATCGGAGGGTTTTTTTTTGCAGAAGAAGCAGAATCGGCCATTCTAAGTCGAGTAAAAGTTGAATGCAGAAGTGTAAAACTAACTTTCAGTAAACGACAGCACAAATCGGCGAAAATGTGTTGAATCACGACGGTTTCCGATCAAATTGATTGAGATGAAAAGGGTTTTAAAAGAGAGAGATAGAGAGAGAGAGATAGAATGAAAACACGATATAAGTGAGCGGGAATGATGAAAAGTAAAGCACAAATTAGTTTTAACACTCGGCGTAAATGACCAACATACCCTTGCGCTCACTTATTTAGATATTTAAAGAGCCAAATAATTCACATGTGATTTAAAAACAGAGTAAAAAATAATAATAATAAAACATGTGAACACAGTAAAATCACATGTGATTTACAACTAAAAAACACTAGAAAGTAGTGATTTTTAATCACAATTGATTTTAATAAGAATAAATCAATATTTTTTTAACAAATCACATGTAATTTTGTAATGTAAAACAGAGTTTTTTATGAAAACAAGGGAGTCAATATACAAAACAAAATCACATGTGATTTTAGATCAGTATCAAGTGCACAAAAACATGATTTGGAAAGTAAAAATCACATGTGATTTACAACTAAAAAACACTAGAAACCACAAGTAATTTTAATAAGAATAAAATCAATATTTTTTAACAAATCACATGTGATTTTGTAATGTAAAACAGAGTTTTTCATGAAAACAGGGGAGTCAATATAAACAACAAAAATCACATGTGATTTTAGTTCAGTATCAAGTCAACAAAAACTGGATAAACTGTTTGCCATATAACAAAAACACATAACTTAAATATAAAAACTAGAATAAATAAACTAGAAAGTACGATAATTAAACTACAATGTACATTGTTTGAATATAACAAAACACATAACTTAAAATATAAAACTGTTTTAACACAATTGTTTATTTATCACGAACTGATCGATTAGAAAGGGCATGAAGAATATGAAGCTTGATTTGTTCTTTTGTGTTGGACTTGGTGAAATCAGAAGCCTTTTGAATCATTTTTGAAGCATGTATGTTAAGGTCATGAGTAATAATTTTTTATGCGAACCGCATCCTAAGCTTCTTCAACATCATATTTTGTTTCTCAAAATCAGATGGCATATCAGTTACCCATAAATTTCCTGATTGTCCATTGTATCATTCCATATGGAACATAAGAAAAACACCACAATCAGTGGAATTCTTATTTGAGGCCCATTTCAAATCCAACAACTGCGGCTCCAAGTTCGAAACATCTTCACCAAAACGATGACCATATGCGATTAAATGGGAAGAAAAACAATGTAGCCGTATACAAAAAAGTTTATTAAATATTTATCAAAATGTAATAATTTTATAGAAAATTAGATGAATATTTATTTAAAAACTTACAAACAAATCACATATGTGCTTGTATTTAGAATCAAAATAGTCCACAACTCTATTGTAGAGAATATAAAATCCTGGTTTCTTCCTTAAATCAAATACCAAACAATAAAAGTGTTCATGAGCACATATGGGGAAGAAAACCTGTAATAAATTAAAATCGAAAAACACAAATTAGATAAAAGTTACAAAATTATAGAGAATCGCATGTGATTGTTAAGAAAATCACATGTGATTTTTATCTTTGAAATTTAACGAAACAAAAGCACAAAATCAAGTTACCAGATCAAATTTCTCAAACGACAGCTTATCAACATCGTCATTAAAAAAAGCACGAACACTTGTTTAAAAAGTATTGTATACCCAGTCTTTTGTATGTTTGCTACTAGATGAATAAACAGGGGAAGGCTGTTCATGAAAAAATAGTTAATATTAATACAAAAATATACATATTAAAAAAATTAGACTTACAAATATAGTGGATGGAAAAAACACTCTCTTCAAAGCTTTATGATGTTTAAACTTTTCTTCATTATTTATAATAATTGACCAAAGATCAATGATACTTGCATCAACATAAAGACGAGGAGTAAGTGACTCTAGAGTCAAACGGCAAGCAAATGTCACTTGATCAGCAGTTTCAAAAATGTTATCCCTGTTATGGAAGAAAAGAAAAAAAATACAATGTTACATAAAAAAAATAACAATAAATAAACATTAACTAATACAAAATTAAATAATAATTCAAAAAAGTAAACAAACTCACATCCGTTCTTCAAGAGCTGCAAAAAGCTCACTTGCAACAGCAAATTCAGAAGCTAAAAGGCATGGACTTGCAGCAGTCTTCTTATTTATATATGGTGATTTCAGAGGTGGTGAAGGTTTTAAAAATCCTTGATCATTTAATGGCTGCACTCCTTTTTTTTGAAATATCAGCATTGAGAGACCACCATTGAGAGATATTTTCATCATTATCAGGAATCTCATAATCTTCATAAACATCACTCTGAACTTCAACAACCTTAGAAGCAACATTCTCAGCCACATTAACTTTCTCAACCAAAACGTCATTAACTTTCTCACCCTCAACAGCCTGAACCTCAACCTCAACATTCTCAACAAACTCAACATTCGAAATACCAAATTCAGCATATAAAAAACAGTTAATACTATTAAAACTAAATAATACTCTGCAAATCACAAGTGATTGAAGTACGTTTATAAGAAATTAAAAAGAAAGAGAAATGATAATACCTCAGAAGCAATCACTAACTCAAGATTAAAAACTCTGTTAAATTCAGATTTAACAAAATTTATCGATCTATCGCCTTGAGGGAACTGAACATCAACACGAGCAAAAATTTCATAAACCAAATCCTAGTGTCTTTTGAGAATTTCCTACAAAATTTCAAAAAAGAAAGTTAATATCACATTAGATTGGAAAAAAAATAAACACAAGTTATGGTATTGAAAATTACATGTGATTTTAAAATACAAAATCTTTATAAAAGAGGTTTCTAAGTGAATCACATGTGATTTGTTTTCTTAAAAACAGGGGAAGTTGATAAGAAACAAATCACAAGTGATTCGCTTTACAAAATCACATGTGATTGTATGTTATGCCTTAGTTGACTGATTCATTTGAGGTTGCTAAGTGAATCACATGTGATTTATTTGCCATAAAAACAGGGGAGGTTGTTAACAATCACATAAAGAGTTTTATATCACATGTGATTTAACACGTACAATCACATGTGATATAAAAATGTAAAATCACAAGTGATTCAAGAAGATTATAATAACTTTTGAAAAAATGTAATACCTTTTTGGATACCATATCAGCAGGGTCAGCAATGTTAATATCCTCAGCATTGTTAATATCATCATCATTGGCATTTGAGGGTTCTGCAGCATCTAAAGGAGGTAATACATCAAATAAACCAAATGATCCACAGTTTGCTTCTTTACTCTCTCGAATCCACAAATAACCGTTCCAGTTTTTACATACTGGATGCCGATGAGGTAAAGACAGAGAATCGCATTTTGTGCGATCACAATACAAAAGCTATAAAAAAATAAAAATAAATATTAATAAAAAACTTATAAAAATATATCTAAGAAAAAAAATTAAAATAAAAGAAACTCACTATCAAAAATGTAATAGGACCACAATAAAATTTTTTATTAACAGCATTCCTATTCCAAAGTTTTTTACTGTCTTTAAGATTGGCCAATAAAAACGAGCACCAATCAAGAGACTTAATATCCATATCTTGAGATACATAATTCAAAACATCCATTTTAATTATGCCATTGCAATCACAGGATACCAATGTATTGGCAAACAGCATCAATATATTCATCATAAAAAACTCATCAACATCACCATTTAAACTTAAATTTTTTTCCTTGATAACAGATGGCCTAATATCCTTGGACGATGTGAACTGATTAAGCCATTGTTTAATAAATTTAGATTCAGAATTGAGTGGTAAAGAGTATATATTGGTACCACCCTTGGGAATACCAAACACATCATGAACAGAATCAACATCAATTGAGATAACACCTTTCTTAGTATTAATAACCATCTTTGCATCATCAAAACTGTGAACAACATAATATCCTAACTTTCCAGGAAGTTGATGAAAATCAAAATCAATTAAAGAACCAAAGCCAATATCTTTTACAATTTCCTTCTGTTCAAGAGATAAACCACACATAACAAATGAGAACTGAGATGGAGTTGATCGAGTCCTAATGGATGGAAGATGTTTAGAAACAGAAACATTTTGTGCAGCCTTTGATTTTTTTGTTCTCTTTTCTGTTATTGGTTTTAATTTTGTTGGAGCCTCAGGAATGATTTCTGATTGAACTGAAGAAGAAGATACGCCCTTTGTAGAAAACTTTATTTTTAAACTTTTTGGAGGCATTGGCTGAACTTCAGAAATTTTCTCTTGTACAGATTCGGGTTCAGAACGTCTAATAAGCTTAAACCTTTTATTGATTTTTGATTTACCCTTGGCAGTTCCTGTTGTTGTTGATGACCTAGGTCTTTTAGTTCTTATCTCAGGCAAGTCAGATAACAGAGTAGACATATCATCAACACCTATAAAACAGAAAAAGAAGCAAGTTATGACAACTAATAACAATATGAGATAGATAAACTGAAATCACATGTGATTGAACTCACAATCTCAAATAAACAAACTGTAATTTAGCTTACTAATCACATGAGATTAAAAGCTATGAATTATTTGACAGTGATTAGGTGAGATATTGAGAACAATCACATGCGATTGAACTCAAATAACATAATAATCAAATAATAAAAAACAATCACATGTGATTTAAAAACAGAGTAAACATTAAAATAACATTAAAATCACATGTGATTACAATTAAAAAACACTAGAAAGCTGAAAATCTATAATAAAAACGGTAAAATCACATGTGATTTACAACTAAAAAAAACTAGAAAGCTGTAATCTATAATAAAAACAGTAAAATCACATGTGATTTACAGCTAAAAAACACAATAAAGCTGAAATCTATAATAAAAACAGTAAAATCACATGTGATTTACAACTAAAACAATAAAGATAGCAATAATCGAAAATAGAAACGGTAAAATCACATGTGATTTACAACTAAAAAACACTAGAAAACAAGTAATCAACAAAAAAAACGGTAAAATCGACGGATTACAAATCCTAGAAAAGCCGAAAATAGACAAAAACACATAAATGAAAACCTATGCATACAAAAAACAGTTAAAAAATAATAATAAGAAAAAATACAAAATTAAAATGACCTGATTGTTGTTCGGCATTGACGGAAGCTTCAACAGAAGGTTCTACTGGAGAAGATGATCGTAAATCAGACATTGAAACGCGCAAAAAGGTATTTCTTCGATTGATATTGTGCGAGGAAGAAATAGGAATGAATAATCACCAGAAATCGCCAATACACTAGTCGCACTTAGCATTCAATACCGACGCTTGAGTATCGAATGCTAACATCCTCACTCTCATACTTATACGTTAAAACCGATTTCACCCTAGTATTAAACTTACGATAGACCTTACGTCGCAAAATCTAACTTGAGCGTCGGAGTGTTCTCACGAGGATCACCCTCGGGGAACATCTGACTAAGGGGTTCGGTTGTTTTCAGGTTCCGTATCTGCAGCTCGGGAAAGGCCTATCGTCCGTCTCAGCCCCCGAAGAACCGGTTTCAACACTTATTAAACTCACTTTATTTATTACGTAAAGTTGTATTATATTTATTTTCTACTAAGCAAATGATCATTTCAGTTACAAATAGTATCTCTATTCTTTTCACGATAACGTATGCTACATCTTATAGATGACTTTTGATTCGATTTGCTAAGTAATAACAAAAATATGAAACTGATACTCTTTTTTCTTTTTCACGCTTACGAATGCTACATTTTTCTGCCATTCATAGATAAGTGTTTTCCATGCTTTTGATTCTTTAACCCACCAACTTAACATATCTAACTTCATTGTAATATATATTATAAATTATAGATCGGAGTTGATAATTTTATAACTTCCTTTTTTCTAAGAAAGGCGAGGATATTATAGAGGGCAAATTTTATAAAATAGTTTGAGATATACATGAAATTGTTTAAGGGAACACCATGTTTTTCAATCAAGACACAATATTTAATAATGTTACACCAAATACCACCTGCCCATATTGGAATGGGCTTTTTTTTGGAAACGGCTTTTGAATTAAACTTAAAAAACTAGCGAGAAGCTAGAAAAAAAACAATTCAAGAGTTACAAGGGAGAATTAGCCATTCAGAATAGCTAACTTTAATTTTACTATTCCTATTACAAATCCAATAATACGAAATCTCCTTAATCGAATCCACCAACAAACATTCCCGGATATCGCCGTTATTAAAAACAATCGCGTTTCGATACCGCCAAAGAACCCATATCACCGTAAGACAAACCGCTTCTAAAATCTTTCTCGACTGACTATTATAATTCCCCACATCTATCGCACACATCAACGAATAGAGATCCTCCATATCCGTATCTAACACTTGCAACCAATTACCAATAGCCCTCCACACACATTGAGCCACATTACAATTCCAAAAAAAATGATCCACATCTTCTACCTCATACCCACATTCCCCACAATTTGTATCTTCCAAATTAACCCCTCTAATAGCCAGATTAACTTTAGAAGGGGTCCGATTTAACTGCACTTTCCAATACAAAATATTTACCTTCCGGGGAAACAACTTATTCCACCGCGTAACAATCACGGACGAGGGAAGTAATCTATCATCCAACCACTGTCTTGTCGCTTTTACTTCAAACTCTCCACTTTCACCCACATCCCAAACCCATCTATCCGCATCATTCACCAAATGACAATTAAGCACCAACCTTTGAATTTCCTGAACTTTTTCTTCCTCTCTAGCACCCCTTATTTCCCGAGACCAATTCCAAGAGACAGCATTTTGCCGAATCCTGTCCGAGACCGAGCAAGACCCCTCCACCTCCAACCGAAAATCCTTGGATATACCAAGGCAAGCGAAGCTGACCCCACCTAATGATCCTTCCAAAAAGACGTTGATCTACCATCCCCTACTCTTTTATACAAGTGAGACAATAAGTCCATCCCACTCTCCTTAAATTTATTCACCATTTTAATAATATTGGCCCACGGAGCGGCCCCTAAACCCCGAACATTCGAACCATAAGTGCCTCCATCATCTCCATAGAAAGCTTTAACCACTTTAGACCACAACGAGTTTTGATTAGAAACATATCTCCACACCCATTTCACCACAAGAGCAATATTAGAAGCCATAAGACTACGAACATTGAGACCTCTGTTTTGATAACTCGCCAAAACCGAAGGCCACTTAATCCAATGAATTTTCCTTTTTAAATCCGAGCCATCCCAAAGGAATTTCGACCGCAACATCTCTAAACTAGCGTCAACCGATTTAGGCATAATAAACATTGACATATAATATGAGCCCAACCCACCTAAAACCGATTTTAAAAGAGTTAATCAACCACCCACCGAAAGAGCATTCACCTTCCAGGTCGACAACTTTTTTTTAAATCTATCAATCAAGACCTCCCAATTCTTCTTTCTCGACATACATGCCCCTACCGGTAACCCGAGGTACGAAAGAGGGAGCTTACCACTACAAACCCCAAGCATATCCGCCATTTGATTAACCTCTCCCTCCGCCACCCCAACCCCATACAAGTTAGATTTATGCAGATTCATCTTCAACCCCGACGACATATAAAAGAAATGAAGAATTATAATAAGATTCTGCATATTTCTAAAAGACCACTCACCAAAAAAGATAGCGTCATCCGCGTAAAGAAGATGCGAAATAGCAAACTCATTCTTAACCTCTAACCCGCGAAATAAATGAAGAGAACTAGCTTCTTCCATAGCCACATGAAGGCCTTCCATAGCTAAAATAAATAGAAATGGTGACAAGGGATCACCTTGCCGAAGACCTCTTTCCAAACTGAATTCTTTAGACGCGTTCCCATTTAAAATAACCGACGCCTTGGAAGAATTAAGAATCGCTTTAATCCACCTCCGCCACCTTTCCGGAAAATTCATAAACTCCATCATCCGGTCTAAGAACTCCCAACTAATAGAGTCATACGCCTTCTCAAAATCAATTTTTAAAACCATTGCTCTTTTCTTCATCTTTTTATACCGAGCAACCACTTCATTAACAATCATGGGACCGTCTAAAATTTGTCGACCTTGGATAAAGGCCGACTGCTCACAACTAACCACTGAATCCACCACCAGAGCTAACCGCATAGCCAACACTTTGGCCACAATTTTATATTGGACACCAATAAGGCTAATAGGTCTAAAATCTTTAACAGAAAGAGGATTAATTACCTTAGGGATCAAGGTAATAAAAGACGAGTTACATCCGGACGGAAGATAGCAAGAATTGAAGAACTCGTTCACATAGTTAAAAACATCATCTTTAATTAATAACCAATATTTTTTAACATATGCAAACGTAAACCCGTCCGGACCCGGAGCCTTATCTGAACCGCAACTCCACACCGCCTTTTTAAGCTCGTCCATGGATATATTATTCACCAACATACATGCGTTACCATCGGATAGCTGCTTATACTTATCACTTCTTGTCATAACCTTAAGCGTCAGAACACATTTAAATTTCTGCGAATAATACTTAAAAAACACATCCTTAACCTCCAACGGCGACTGAATCCAATTACCTTCATGCTTAACACCACGAATCAAGGATTGACGTCTCTTACTATTGATAATTTTCATCACCTTCAATACACCATTTGACCTTGGCTTTTTGAGCAAGATCCTTCCACTCTTTTTTATCCACCTTATATAATAATTGTTTAAGAATCTGCCTCAAAATAAACTCATCATCCGTTACCGTATTTCCTTCCATCTTTGATTCAATCACCGCCACTTGATCAGTCAATTGCCGTCGCTGCCCATCCCGATTCGCACTTTTATCTTTCCACCAAAGCCTACACTTATCTTTAAGGGCCTTCAATTTATTTTTAAACCTAATACAATGATTGGTGCTTAACACCTCACCGTGCGCAGCCCATGATGATGCCCCCATGGCATCAAACGAGTCTTCCTCCATCCCAGAATTGAAAAACCGAAAAGCCCGAGGCCCTTAATCAACCGCCTGTTGAGCAAGAATAATTGGCCTATGATCCGAAATAATATCAGGCAAAACATTCGCTACAAGATCCGAACAACCTTCATTAACACCTTCACTAACAAAAAAACGGTCAAGTTTACTCATTTTGCGACCATCTTGACTCAACCGAGTAAAAGCCGAACCCCCCATCGCAATTTCTTCAATGCTAACCGAATCAATGAACCCATTAAAATCAAGAATCTCTCTATCATTTTTCTCACAACCCCACCTTTCACCCTCCTCCCGCACCGCATTAAAATCACCAAACAAAAAATAATTACCATCATTGTCGCGCATATAATTAGCGATAAATTCCCAAAGACTTCTTTTATCAACGTTACTCTGCGGAGCATAAACATTACCCAAAATACATTTCAACTTGCTAATTTTCCACTCCCCATGAACAAACAACACATTTTGATAGCTAATAATTCGGGAGCTTGAGAACAAAGCTGGATCCCAAACTGAAAGAATACCCCCCGACAACCCCACCGCACTACTCAACGCAAAATCAAACGACATATTTCCCCACAATTCTTTAATCATGAAAACTTCCACCTTAGAAACTCTAGTCTCTTGAATACCCAAAAATGCCACTCTATTCTTATTACACACAACACCAATTCGCTTTCTTTTCACCAAATCACCAATACCACACGAATTTAAAGACAAAATATTCATAAATTACCATTATCTTCTCCCATTCTACTAATCATACGTTCCAAAGAAATTTTGCATCCTTCCATGTTGTGTCCCAATGCAAGACCAATATCGATATATTTATTCAAATCACCCACTAATGACACCACTTGCGAGTTAGACTTAACGTAACCCGTATTAGCACAAGAATTTTCTGAAAAGGAGGCTTTTCTCAACTGTCTTAGCCTCAATACCCGCCGCTTTCCCACAATCTGCCCCATTCTCGAATCCAGGCGGCCTATATATTGATTCTTCAAAAACAGGCCTATCATCAACAATAATATTATCACCACCCTTATCACCATCTTCGACCACCTCACGGTCAACCATCGAACCAAGTCTACCCGTGTCATGCACATTCTCGTTCTCCTCTAAGACATGGCTCCCATTCAACGTATCCTTAACTAAATAGGATACACCATCTGTGCCCCTTCTATCATGATCAATATTTATAACGTTGACTTGCTCAACATCATCATCATCACTTCGGGAACCATCAGAATCACCATTAGATAGAGAAGCACCATCTCCTTTAGATTCAACCTTGGCACTTCTCATAACTGGTTTCCACAATGCAACTTCATACATACACACCGAATAAGTAACTCCATCCAACACAATATCCATCTCTTCATACAACTTGCCTTTTAATTTAGTTCTAATGCACACCTTCCCCGTCCCCGCTTCACCATGATCCCGTATATTTAGAAAAAAATACTTCCTAAATAGCAGAGTTCACGTTCACAAATCGCCATTTCCATTTACCTAGTAAGGTCAAGTTTTTGGCTTTAAGATTCACATTACTTAAACCACCTTGATTTTTATCATAATTGACAATTTGATTCAACTATGCTTCTTTTCACCGTCTTTGAGGCTTCAAAAGATCCGGCTTCTAATATATTAAATCTTATTAATAATTGTGGATGTTGCTTTAAATAATGAAAAATAGGTTTTAGTGTGACAATTTTAAAATGTTATCGTTTTGCAAGTCAATTATTCCAAAATGCAAACCTATAATGAGAAATGAAATTAAATATATTGCAAACTACAATTAAGGTGAAACAAAGGGTATTATAAATGCAATTTACTATATAATACTTATGAGATAATGAACCGTTCATCTTTATCCACTTCATTAACCTCAAGTTTCAGTGAATTCATCATCGTTGCATCTTATTCATGCCACCTCTTGCTTCACTAAGTTTGTCAATTTCCACCACTAGTGTCTACCTACGAAATCTACCAACAAAACAAAGCTCCTTCTTACTTGTTGATGGTTGTTCTCAGTCTAACTTCTTCAAATAAGTTTTAATGTATTCATTTTAATGCTTTCCTTTTTGATTATGAGGTTTCTCACTTTCTAACTAGGGTTCCTATCACACATGTTATCAGTAAGTTTTTCTCAACATCAATTAAATACATTTAACAACTTTTTTAGTTTAATAAAAAATACATAATTTGAACACTTGGCATTATTTTCATATATGATATAAAAAATGAGAAAAATATTACATTATATATAGTGTCTTTCTATAGGATAAGATTTAAATAAAACAATGCCACTTGACTTGTAAACAACCACAACTTAAAACCAATACCATTGAATTTGGCCCAAAAGCTATAATTTGTATGGAACACAAAAGTATGAAATAAATCTTTGTGTTGGATACGATTTCAATATAAGATTGCCACTTGACTTGTACTAACCACCAACTAATACTCATAACATCGAATCTTTTCCCAGTTTTAATAAACATTATCATCACACAACTAATTAATCTTTAGATATTACGATTTTAAGACCTTTATCTATAAAAAAATGAGTATTGGTATTGATGCCTACTTTTTACGTCTACCCACTTGATTAACACATACATCAAAATCAAATAATAATATTAAGAAAGAGAATTAGTGGATTACATATGTTATCTTATCAAGTGAGTAGACACATAAGTATATACATAAGGTAAGAATCAATATCATTTTTCGTAAAAACATATTGATTTTTCATTCAATTTTTTTTTTTTTTTTTTGTTGTAGATGTAAGATTTTTAGAGGATCCCGATCATTACCATAGAATTATAGGACTTCATGTAAATTTAGATTTAGATTTTCATAATCATCGTTAGATATATAATCTTAAAGTTTAATATTGAAGTTTAAGGTAATAATAATAATAATAATAATAATAATAATAATAATAATAATAATAATAATAATAAGTTAACAACATTAATAATAAGGTAGAATTAAAAAGAGTAGAACTTATACTTCCTTCAATTCAAAATAAGTGCTACACTTTCCTTATATGGGTAATTCAAAATAAGTGCTACACTTTGTATATGGCAAAAAATAGTATGACTCATACCCACTAATTATCTACTTTAACAAAGTAAAATGATTCATTAACCCTTACTTTTTACTTTTAAACATTATTAACCCCACTTTATCCAAAAGGTGTGGGACTCATTATCCACTAACCACTCAATTAATCTAATTTAACAATCATTATAATATGTTACCTCAGAAACCGTGAAATCCAAAGTGTAACACTTATTTTGAATCGGATGAAGTATAAGTTACATTTTACAAAAAAGTTAAAAGTCTCTAATTAATATATTTTTCTAAACAAAAGAAAAAAGACGCAAGGGCCTAATTGAATTCAACAGCTTTGTCAAGTGGTAATTTTACGTAGTGGGCTTTTAGATGTTACTTTCCTCGCGTGACGAACAAAATCTACACATACAAAATCGAAGTACAAAAACACCATTCAGGCCCATTATGGATTTATGGGTCCATTTAGGCTCATTATAGATTTATGGGTCCATTTAGGCCCATCAAATTCATACCGGATCCTGCTCAAGTTTGAATTAAATGGAAGAGCGAATTACATCTGAGGTTCCTGTGGTTTACCACTTATTGCAGCTACAGTCCTTAAACTTCATTAAGTACACTCGGAGTCCCTGGTGTTGCCATTTTGTTGCACCCGAAGTCCCTGAAGCAAACGTCCATTAAATAACTCTGTTAAATCACCCATGTGCACAGCACATGATGGGTAGTATGGTAATTGTCCACCCCTTCCTCATATTTAAACCCGAGTAAATTACATGAAAGGTCCCCGTGATATACTATTTATTACAGCCTTAGTCTCTCAACTTCATTTATTACACCGAAAGTCCCTGGTGTATATGTTTGTGTTTGTTTCGTGTACGTTTGTGTTTCTTTATGTTCGTTTATGTTTGTAACCCTCGTTCGCGAACCGTTCGTGAACACTAAATTTTCTTAACAAACGAACACGATCACAAAATTCCGTTCGATAAGTGTTCGCGAGCCGTTCGTGAACACATTTTTTCCTTAACAAACGAACATGAACAAGGACCCACTCGTGTTCGTTCGGTTCGTTTACAGGCCTACAAACAAACACAAACAAGATTTTGTGTTCGTTTAGTTAAACAAACGAACACGAACAAAGGCCCGTTTGTTCGTTTACGTTCGCGAACATCCGTTCGTGTTCGTTTGTTAGTGTTCGTTTGAGTTTGTTTACGTTCGTTTGTGTTTGTTTCGTGTTCGTTTGTATTTGTTTATGTTTGTTTCATGTACGTTTGTGTTTCTTTATGTTCGTTTGTGTTTCTTTATGTTTGTTTATGTTTGTTACCCTCGTTCACGAACCGTTCGTGAACACTAAACTTTCTTAACAAACGAACACGAACACAAAATTCCGTTCGAGAAGTGTTGGTGAACCGTTTACGAACACATTTTTTTCTTAACAAACAAATACGAACAAGGCCCCATTCGTGTTCGTTCGGATTGACTTTTCAGGGGGTTGGTGGCGCGACAATAAAGGTTGAAGTATATACACCAGGGACTTCCGGTGTAATAAATGAAGTTCAGGGACTAAGGCTGTAATAAGAAGAACATTTGAACTGTCTTGAAGATCTAGTTGCAGAGTGCAAAAGAGAAAATGCTGAACTACCAGAAGAAATACTTGGGCAGAAAACCAAAATGGTAGAATACTTGAAAACAAAAGGTCACAGTGCAAAGTCATTTGGAAGAATGAAGATGCTGAATATTGTTGACAAGTACTGCACTGCAAGAAAGAAAGAATTGGCAGAACTTGAAGAAGAAGAAGAAGTTAAAGTCACATAGTTGGTTGATATTGATCCTAAACTAGTGATTACCAGAAAACCAATAACTGGTGAATCCTCAAACCCTTCTGTCAATAAAAGAAAATTAATAGATGCTGAAGAAGAGGCAAGGAAGAAATAAAAACAAGATCTCCCAATACTTGATCTTCCTCAAGCTCCTCTACAAAATAATCTAATTATTAACTGGAGAGTTGTGAATAATGTGATTGAACTGATCAGAGAAGACAAAACAACTCAAAGATTTAGTGCTTGGAAGCCAATGGTTATGTCACTATCCAGAAGTGATATAATCAAAGTGTTAATCATTGGTAAACCAAGAATGTCGAAGAAGAAGTGGAGAAACTCAGGTGCTGGATATCTAACTGAAATGATTGATGCTGCATTTTATCCAGATGATTATCCTGAGATGTTTGAAAGCAAAGAAGCTGTATATGCTTGGAATGTTCTCCCAACAGTTAATATGTACTTCTTTGAAAGAGCTAGTAAAAGATGTGAACTGTTTCTGTTTGAAAAAGAGTATAATCATTCTGAAGAAACAATGTATCAAGCTATTTGTTGTTCCTTCATCAGACCTCATAATGGTGTTATGTTCTCAGAAAAATACAACTATTTCATCAAGAAGAACAACAAGTATATAACTGAACAAAGAAGATTGAGAAATCAACAAGTAAAAGAAGGTGATGAAAGGAGAGCCAAACTCTTAGAAGAAAAGAAGAGAAAAGAGAGAGAGGAGAAGGAAAAAGAAACTTGATTAATTACAAGTGAATTAATAAGTTTAGGGGGAGATTGTTGTGATATAGATGATACTACTGATGCTGCAGTTGGTACTGAAGAAGACTTAGTACTGATGGGGCAGAATTACTAGAAACACTACTGATCTTGGACTTACTACTGATGATCAATTCTACTACTGATGTCGATATATGGAGTTGATCTTGTCCGAGGTTCTAGCAGATTTTGTTTAGAAAGTGTATCTTTTGTTATTCGAATTGTAATCTAGTCCTAGAATAACTAGGGTATAATGTTAGGCTTCAAGGACTATTATATATAGTTCCTTATGAATTATAAACATACGTGTATTGATCGATTAATATTAATACATTGAAGCTTTTTGTGATAAACTGTGTTCTTGTTTATTCTTATTCGATTTCCAGTTTACATTGTTCTTATTCAATCAACATAGTGTTAATCCGCTGTAACTTCTATTGTTGAGTAGATCTGTGATTCGATAACTTATTGAGTTATTCGATCCTGACAAGTGGTATCAGAGCATTAAGGTTCTAGATCTACGAATTAAGAACATCAAAAAGTTTCATACTTTCGAAACTAAAATTGTTAATCATGTCTGATAACAATGAAAGCACGCAGACAAACAAGATTCCAATTCTCACTCCAAATAACTTTGGGATGTAGAAAAATAGAATTAAGCAGTACATGCTTATTACTGATTATTCCATGTGGGAAGTTGTTCTGGAAGGCAACAAAACCATACAAACTCAATTCACAAGTTCATCAACTGAATCAGACAAACTCAAGTGTGACAAAGAGAAGAAAGACAGAGGAATTGAACTGAAAGCTTTAAGCACCCTGTTGTTTGCTATTCCCAATGACTACCAACATCTATTTGTTGAATACGACGATGCTAAGAAGCTATGGTAGGCACTGGAGAAAAGGTTTGTTGGTACCAAACGTACTAAAAGAAACATGAAGTGTGTCTTGAAGCAAGACTTTGAAAACTTCAAAGGACAGAAGAATGAATCCTTGTCACAAGTTTTTGATCGATTCAACAAACTTATTGGTGAACTCAATCAAGTTGGAGTTAAACCAGACAATGATGATGTCAACAGAAAGTTTCTCAGATCTCTTGGAGAAGAGTGGTCTATGTATACTGTGATATATAGACAAGGAGATGCATTGGAAGACAAAGAACTTGATGAACTCTACAATGAACTACGAGTCTTTGAATCTGAGGTAAGTCAGAAATTCCTACTTTACCATCAAACAATGCTGCTTTTGTGTCAAGTACAGGTACAGGTCAAGATGCTACAACTGGGAAGCATAAAGAAACTGAAGACCTAGCAAGAGAATCCTTCTTTACTAGTCATGTGCATACTGCACTAATTAGTGAAGATCTGGAACAATAAATCTTGATGATCTGGAAGAGATGGATATAAAGTGGCAGATGGCAATGCTGAGTTTAAAGACCAAAAGATATCTTAAAAGAACTGGTAGACATAATCTGAACTTCAACAAAGGTGAACGTGCTGGATTTGAGAAAACCAAAGTCAAGTGCTACAAATGTAGCAATTTTGGTCACTTTGCTAGAGAATGTCCTGGCAAAGATCAAAGATCAAACTACAACAAAAATGTAGTGTTTTGATACGCACCATGCGACTGATCAACCACTTGTGTCGAGCTCCTAGTGTACTTGGTTCGAACCTTGCTAACCAAGAACATGAACTTGTTCTTGAACGGTTAAAACCAACTAGCTGATTTAATCCCTAAATGCGGAACTGGGATTAAACCTAATCCTTAAACCCTAAAGGATTGGGATGTTGGAGTTCTAGATTAGGTTAACAAGAAAGAAACCTTGTACGAAGAACTCGAACACACACATTGCTTGTGTGGTTCGTTCGACCATCAACCAAAGAACCCTAGGGTTCTTTGGTCGAATTCGTCCAAGAGGGGAGAAGGGAGAAAAGTGTTTCCCAAAACATACCTTGTTGATTGCTTAAGATAGATCCACTGATGATGAACAAATCGAGCGATCTTCTAGTTGATCTAAGCAATGAACTTGTTCTTCAATACTTGAAGAACACGAAGAACACAAGACTTGTGTTGTGTGTGTATTCGGCCGAAGCCAAGGAGAGGAGGAGGGGGTGATTTTCGTAGGGTGTTAGGAACAAATAAGGGTTACCCTAAGCCTCTTATTTATATACAAATAAGTTGCGCTTAGAACCCTTCTAGTTTAAATAATATTAGATCTTTAATTAAACTTTCCTTTTAACATTTGCATCCCTTATAGTTTAACTAGTTTATTATTGTTGCACTTAACTATTAAATGTCTAGTATTAATACACTAATAATTCGGTACCCATATACACGAATTATATACTTGTATTTATACTTTCAATAATTAATTATATAACAAGCTTTATATAATTTATACAACAATATTATCCAATTACTATATGATTTAATAGCTTTAAATCATATCATAGATAATCTATAATTAACACATAGTTTATTTACTCAACTAGTAAATGTACAACTACTTGTATTAATTAGTTAGTTAAACTAATCTAGTAATAAGTTAAACTTAACTTAATACTTAACTGATTCATAATGACTATTATGAATCATTCCTCTTCGTAGTTTCATTGCTTATCTTGCTCGTATTACATGCACTCACCGGTGTGACCCTTAAGTGTTTCGTAGGCATGGATGTATCATCATAGGTTGACTAAATGTGCACATAATTCCTTCAAAAAAAAGTTCATCAAACTCAACTGCTCTTGTATCTCAAGAGGGACAAGGTTATGACTGGAGCTTTCAAGCAGAAGAACATGCTCAAAATCAAGCACTCATGGCCTTCACTGATTCTATTACTGAGGTACATTCTAAATCTTGCACTCCTGAATGCATTAAAGCATATAAAGAACTAGAAAAACTAAATAAAGAAACTCTTGGTGTGATGATCTTAAATAGAAACAGAAGAATAGAATTTAATGGTTGCATTGCAGATTTAGAAAATCAAATTAAAATTTATAAAATAACTGATCAAAAACTAAAAGATGAATTATTACAAGCAACCTATGATAAATAACATGCTGAGTTAAAATTAAAAGAAACTTTAACCAAATTAAAAGAATGTTAGTTAGAATTAGAACAAAATAAATTAACCTTTAAGAAATTTGAAAGAAGTTCTAAAATAATTGATGAATTAACCAGCAATCAAACCACTGAAAAAGTTATTCATGATGTTGGATATCATGCAGTTCCACCTCCAACAAATTTTATTCCTCCACTCAAGTCTAGTTCAGAAAGAATTTTAGATGAATTAAAGCTAGAAAGTCAAACTGAAACCAGTAATGATTCATCTGATAATGAACAAACCATTAAATCAACTGATACATGCTTTCATACCACACAAAGTCAAACTGAACCCCCTAAATATAATTCAGAAAATATACCCACTATTTTAAGAAGGGGAAATCAAAGAAATTTAGATCAGTTAAAAGAACAAAGAAAGCCTGAAAGTGCTAAAACAATAAAATTAACATGTCTGATCTGCAATAAAGTCAATCATCTAGCAAATGATTGTCACTTCAATCCAATTAATTGCAAAGAATTTAAGGAATTTAAAGAAAATAAAGAAAAATTGAAAGAATCCAAATTCAACAAACTGAAAAGGATCAACAAACAAAAAAGGTTCAACACACCGTATGAATCGATAGTCGTTTGCACAACCGTTGATTCAAATGTGTGACATGCGTTTAGAGTTGGCGCAATTTTAGCTCTAGCAGGATTTCCACTCAATCCTCGTGAAACACCAGATTGTGATGCCACTATGAGTGTTCCGATAAATTCACGGAGATTCATTTTCAATAGTGTATGTGTCCTAAATTGGAAATATTTGGCGGTGATGTAACACCGCAAAATTTAAAAAGCGTTTTTTTTAAAAGGTGTGCGGAAGCATAAAGATAATAAATAGTTTAGGTTTAGGTTTACAAACCAAACGTCCCAAAATAAACTCCAAAACAATAATATTTAAACGGTGTCACTTAACGACATGGCTCATTTTACAAAACATATCCATTTGAGCTTGGTCACCCATTCCATCCAAAGCACCGATTAACCTGAAAAGAGTCAACGAATGAGGGATTAGCACAAAGCTAAGTGAATGAACATAATCTACAAATTATGAAAAGCACAAAAAGCAAGCACCAACATCTCCACGATCGTTACTCCTCGTAACCACTTGACCACTGTTCCTCTTAACCACTGTTCCACTGAACCACTAACCACTAACTGTCTAATCACTAAGCACAGAAGTAATTTACATCTCCGACTACTACGCACGGAAGTAATTCTACATCTCCGATTTGGGGAACCAGTATTTGAGAGGATCGGTGGCTTTGCGGGCCTTAAACCATGGTTGGCCAAAACCACGGTAACCGATAGCGCTGTATCCAACACCCCGGATAAACCCCCTTAACCATGTAACGCATACAGGTAAGGCTCAAATACCCCGTTAGTCGATACACTATGCTCAGCCGTTATCCATCCGACACTGACCTCGTCCCTATCCTCGATTGCCACTAATCAAGTTGTTGCTACCATTCAAGTAGATACCCTTCATCTATGTGCACACATCCTATTCCATTTAACCCGATCAAACAGGTACCAAACAAGCAAACTGTCTAAGATTCTCGCCCGAAAACGACCCGAAAAACCCGCAAATTGAAGTTCACGATCGTGAACAATAGTTCACGAACGTGAACTATAGTTCACGACGTGAACTAGAGTTCACGATCGTGAACTCACGACAATGAACATTTCCTGCATTTTTCCTGTATTTTCCTGCATCTTTCCTGTCAAACATGCAATACCGAACCGGTTGTAACCAAACACAAGTTGGAGGTTAAATCCACTCACCGTAACCTTCAATTCCCGTAACTCAGTGAGCTAATATCACTGAGTTTCCTCCTCGGATCCTGTACACAAAAGAACATCGAGTTAATAACGGTACTTATCAATAATCACCAATATTAGCAATAATGAACACTAACTTTCCACCAAGTGTTATAAGTACTAATTCTAACATACAAGTATATTAAACCCACTTATACATACACAATTCAACAATTGGGTCGATCCACCATTAAATCACCCGAACGGGTCAAACCGGATTTTTAAACAATAATACTTTCTAAAACTACAATCATATCATCAACTTACAATTCACCAATTGTTATCAATAACATTTCTAACACTTAACCTAACAAAACACTTATACTTGCACAATCCAAGTTTCTTAAGTCACTTTACTACCAATTGGTCCAAACGGGTCAAGACCCAACAATCACTATAACATAAGTAATTTCACAACTAAGGTCCATGACTACTACATCTAGCAAGTCATAATCTTGTAACAGTTCATCAAGTTCATAAATACTAACAATCCATGTATTTTACTTCCAAATTACTAGTTCATCATTTTAACCAAAAACGTCCAAGCACTAGTTAGTTTATTTCTCAATCCACCAATACTTGGTTTAATACAACTAACATATTTAACATGTCATTTTAACATATCTAGACTTAACATCCATAAAACATATAAATGACATTTTAGCCCAACTAGTCACACCAACACAATTACTAGTTCATATATCAACATAAACCACCCAAACACCATAAATCTAACACTTTCACCAACACTTGACATAAATCATAACTCACATCTCTAAAATGTTCTTTTAACATTTCTTGCAAAAAATCCCATAGAATTATAAATGACATATTTCCAACATATCATTTCAATATATCCATGCCAAAAAAAACCCATAAAACCTACTTTTTAACATAATCACACTAACTTGTACATTTTGCTAAAATGATTGTACCTTGTGCTAAATTATTTGTACTCATACAACAACACATATCAAATCTTGCATAAACACTTAATACAACATTTAACACAATAAACACTAACAAAACTTCAAGAATCATAACCCTAGTTTCACATTTTGTCAAGAACTTCAAGAGATATAACAAGGAACAAGATCTTACCCAAAGCCACCACCAAAAACGTGATTCAAATGAGGAAAGAGGAAGAAACCTTCAAAGAGCCTCAAGAACACTAAGAACACACCAAGAACACAAACACTTAAGCTAGAGAGAGTTTAAAGTGAGATTTTAGAGAGAGGTTAGAGAGAGAGAAATATGGAGAATGAGATTGAAGAACAGTGGATAAGGGTACACCCCTTATCCCACTAAACCGTCCAAAATGAGGGGGGGTGGGGGGGCCACCTTTGTTTTTTTTCCATTTTTAAACAATACGATATAAAAAGTTCCTTTCGTAGTTAATTTATTTAAAATAGCAAACGGACTCCAATTTTAAAAACGAAAGCATTTCCGGAAACGTAATCCGACAAGGAATTTAAAGATATAAAAATCACAAAATCGTTTAAACATTTCAGAAACCGGATATTTTAATCTCTTGATTAAAATATCACAAAAGGACAAAAGGTCAAACAATTCATTTAACATTTAACCAATTTATTCCACATAGGGTCAAATAGATATTTATCAAATATCAATATATACCTAAAACTACTAGGCCGGTTTTAGGATGTTACAACTCTACCTTCCTTAAAAGGATTCCGTCCTCGGAATCCAACAACAATATTCAAATAACAAGAAGTTACCATAATAAGTCTACGGCTCTATTCCAATCACTCTCATATACACATGCCCAAACAAAAAGCGCATCCAAATTTTCATACACCTCATACTATACTTAGCAATTCCAACTTTTACCTTAATACTCCCTCCGTCCCTAAATAAAGTTCCCATTTCACCTTAAAGTTTTGTCCCTAAATAAAGTTCCCATTTCTCACACTTAAGGGACCCACTTAATATAATAATATTATTACCAATACTTTCACCACTAACTATCTCTTAAAACAATTTCTCTCTCCAATCAAACCTTATATTTTATTCAAAAGTAATACCAAATACCCCACCACTAACTATCGCCTAAAATGTTGTGCCCAACACAAATGGGAACTTTATTTAGGGACGGAGGGAGTAACATACAATCAATTCATTTCATTTACTCTATAGACTAATTCAAAATTATCTCGACACTCAGATAGCAACTACCATTCATGGTTCAGTTAAAATTCCTCATGACATAAAGGTGATCCACAAGCATATGTTTTAAAAAACTTTCCTTACACAAGGTCACACAATTATTTCAAATCTGAAATACCTACTCGTTTTCTTCTTTATTCGATCAGAATTTACAATCTCGCACAGTTTAACTCGTTAAACGACCCGCAATTTCAATGATTTCCAAATCAAAATTTCCGGTCTAAATCAATTAATTTCAAAAATACACTTTCCTGAGATAAAGTCACATCAATATTGCATACTAAGCACAAACGGGTCAAAATCGAGCAATTCATCGTGACACTATCAAAGTCCTTAGTTAACCATACTTCTAACAGTCATACACTATTTCATGGATAGTTGGCCATATTACAAAGATGTCAAAATTTTATAAAGACAAATTGCACGTTTTGACGAAACTAGTCAAGGTTACACAATTCAAGTCTAAACCACATATCTCATTACAACCATGGTAATATAAATAGCAATATCTTTTATACTCAATTAGTCATACTCATGACTTATCAACCTATATGAAGGTCAAAGTCACTTATCAACTAGGCATTTATCAAATTCTTAACACTTCATGACCAAACGGGTCAAACAAGTTTTTGTAATCCAAAATTGTTTTATTACTTCCATAACATGTTAAAGTATTTACCAAAACCAATTCATGCAATTATCAAACGATTATCATCATAATCAAGGTTTAGCAACTAAAAATGCATTCAATCAAGTTTTGACACTAATTACCTTTAACGGGTCAACATTGAGAAATTTATCATAACAATTCCAAACATATAATTCACGGTTCATTAAACATGTCAAACTCATGTGACGACTAATAAGCATTTCCAATTAAATGTCAACTCTTACTTAGACTTCAAGTCAACCAATTACCATACAACTAGTTCTTGACTCTTACTTATTAAACATCCAAATAGCAAGATAATTTCATCAATTCAATTCAATTCACAATTAAGCATAAACAACTTTTATCACAATCAATAAAACATCATCATCACTTTGAGCAATTTTAAAAAAAATTACCAATTTAAACTATAATCAATTTTTTTTTAACATAAATCATTTCAATACAATCATTAAATCTAATCACCAGATTTAAGTATAAATCACAATTTCAAAACTTTTCTCAAATAATTTCATAATCAATGCAATCACTTACAACCTCTTTTATCTTCAGTTATTACTATCACAAGTCAACTCAAAATAGTCTACACATACAGTTTATTAGTCACTTTTCAGACTCCAAATTCAAAATAGGAAACCAATCAGGATTGCATCATAAACATTTCAGGTCATTCAAATATTTATCTCTGACTATCTGTCACAATTACTGTCTATAACAAAAGCAAGCATCAATTTATTCACTTTGGACAGACATTTTCGGTTCTCACTATACAAATCACTACATGTGACCCGACAGGTCACAATAAAAGTTTCGCTTTTTCACATAAAAAACACTAGTCCTACTTGGGCTATTCAATTCACGTATACAATTCCATCCATTTTAATTACAAGCATCACATTCACGAAGTTTACAATAATTACTATTATACTCAATTTGATCCATGGTCACATATATTGTAACCGAAACCATCATACAACCGATTCTCTTCGCTTCTCCTGAAGTGAAGAAACAACCAAAACAATTACAATCGACTTGTCACCAATTTGCACAATATGAAAGCGAGAAAATTTAACCACCGAGACACTATGTGTGTCCCGACAAACAAGAAAAGATTCAATCTTCTATAATATTTATTCATAACTTTGATTAAACTAGACTAATCCATACATCATATCAAACTAAACTTAGTCCAAGTTTCAATAAAAGGAACATGTAAGCATGCATCACTTATATCTACAAAACTCCCAACACATATGATGTATCCCAAATCAATAAGCAATCAATTATTCTAATTCGAGAGACATAAGACACCAAAGGTAGCAGTCAGTTCATCACAACATTTCACTAATCTTAATTAAGCGACCTACTTAATTAACAATTCTACATAAGCACAAGTATTGAGTTTATCAAAACATACCCGAGCTATCACTGTCGGTCTAACGTTGGTGAAGATTCCCCGACCACCCCGTCCTTGACCTACAAACCCACTTTCTTTTCCCAAGGACAATTTCCCTCTTGCCCAAAATTGAACACCTCTAATGCACTTCATTTCCCAACGTGTGTACACATGCTCCTCGGTCAGTTCCCGCATCGTTTCTTAAGGTACCAACATTTCTTGGGGCCAAGGGGGTCGGGTTCTCTTTACCTGTCATAACTATAACAATCACAACAACTCACGAAAGCTTAGTTTAAATCGTTAGTAACTACATACTAACTACAACTAACTTCATTCACCGTTGCTCTAATCCCACTCGTCCGGAATGCTTGACCAAACTCGAGCCACGATTTGGGAATGAAACACCTAACAGTGTATCCATCGCCAAACCGAAGCTCTGATACCAAGTTGTAACACCGCAAAATTTAGAAAGCGTTTTTTATTTTAAAAGGTGTGCGGAAGCATAAAGATAATAAATAATTTAGGTTTAGGTTTACAAACCAAACGTCCCAAAATAAACTCCAAAACAATAATATTTAAACGGTGTCACTTAACGACATGGCTCATTTTACAAAACATATCCATTTGAGCTTGGTCACCCATTCCGTCCAAAGCACCGATCAACCTGAAAAGAGTCAACGAATGAGGGATTAGCACAAAGCTAAGTGAATGAACATAATCTACAAATTATGAAAAGCACAACAAGCAAGCACCAACATCTCCACGATTGTTACTCCTCGTAACCACTTGACCACTGTTCCTCTTAACCACTGTCCCACTGAACCACTAACCACTAACTGTCTAATCACTAAGCACGGAAGTAATTTACATATCCGAATACTAAGCACGGAAGTAATTCTACATCTCCGATTTGGGTAACCACTATTTGAGAGGATCGGTGGCTTTGCAGGCCTTAAACCATGGTCGGCCAAAACCACAGTAACCGATAGCGTTGTATCCAACACCCCGGGTAAACCCCCTTAACCATGTAACGCATACAAGTAAGGCTCGAATACCCTGTTAGTCGATACACTATGTTCATTCGTTATCCATCCGACACTGACCTCGTCTCTATCCTCGATTGCCACTAATCTAGTTGTTGCTACCATTCAAGTAGAAACCCTTCATCTATGTGCACATATCCTATTCCACTTAACCCGATCAAACAGGTACCAAACAAGCAAACTGTCAAAGATTCTCCCCCGAAAATGACCCGAAAAACCTGCAAATTGAAGTTCACGATCCTGAACTATGGTTCACGACCTGAACTATAGTTCACGACGTGAACTATAGTTCACGACGTGAACTTGAGTTCACGATCGTGAACTCACGACATCAAACATTTCCTGCATTTTTCCTATATTTTCCTGCATCTTTCCTGCCAAACATGCAATACCGAACCGGTTGTAACCAAACACAAGTTGGAGGTTAAATCCACTCACCGTAACCTTCAATTTGCGTAACTCAGTGAGCTAATATCACTGAGTTTCCTCCTCGGATCCTGTACACCAAAGAACACCGAGTTAATAACCGGTACTTATCAATAATCACCAATATTAGCAATAATGAACACTAACTTTCCACCAAGTGTTATAAGTACTAATTGTAACACATAAGTATATTAAACCCACTTATACATACACAATTCAACAATTGGGTCGATCCACCATTAAATCACCCGAACGGGTCAAAACCGGATTATTAAACGATAATACCTTCTATAACTACAATCATAACATCAACTTACAATTCACCAATTGTTATCAATAACATTTCAAACACTTAACCTAACAAAACACTTATACTTGCACAATCCAAGTTTCTTATGTCACTTTACTACCAATTGGCCCAAACGGGTCAAGACCCAACAATCAATATAACAAAAGCAATTTTACAACTAAGGTCTATGACTACTACATCTAGCAAGTCATAATCTTGTAACAGTTCATCAAGTTCATAACTACTAACAATCCATGTATATTACTTCCAAGTTACTAGTTCATCATTTTAACCAAAAACATCCAAGCACTAGTTAGTTTATTTCTCAATCCATCAATACTTGGTTTAATACAACTAACATATTTAACATGTCATGTTAACATATCTAGACTTAACATCCATAAAACGTATAAAAGACATTTTAGCCCAACTAGTCACACCAACACAATTACTAGTTCATATATCAACATAAACCACCCAAACATCATAAATCTAACACTTTCACCAATACTTGACATAAATCATAACTCACATCTCTAAAATGTTCTTTTAACATTTCTAGCAACGAAACCCATAGAATTATAAATGACATATTTCCAACATATCATTTCAACATATCCATGCCACAAAACCCATAAAACCTACTTTTTAACATAATCACACTAACTTGTACATTTTGCTAAAATGATTGTACCTTGTGCTAAATTACTTGTGCTCATACAACAACACATGTCAAATCTTGCATAAACACTTAATATAACATTTAACACAATAAACACTAACAAAACTTCAAGAATCATAACCCTAGTTTCACATTTTGTCAAGAACTTCAAGAGATATAACAAGGAACAAGATCTTACCCAAAGCCACCACCAAAAACGTGATTCAAATGAGGAAAGAGGAAGAAACCTTCAAAGAACCTTAAGAACACCAAGAACACATCAAGAACACATACACTTAAGCTAGAGAGAGTTTAAAGTGAGATTTTAGAGAGAGGTTAGAGAGAGAGAGAGATGGAGAATGAGATGGAAGAAATGTGGATAAGGGTACACCCCTTATCCTACTAAACCGTCCAAAATGAGGGGGGGTGGGGCCCACCTTTGTTTTTTTCCCTTTTTTAAACAATACGATATAAAAAGTCCCTTTCGTAACTAATTTATTTAAAATAGCAAACGGACTCCAACTTTAAAAACGAAATCATTTCCGGAACGAAATCCGACAAGGAATCTAAAGATATAAAAATCACAAAATCATTTAAAAATTTCAGAAACCGGAT
The DNA here is from genome assembly GCA_963853835.1 of Calendula officinalis. Taxonomy (NCBI): domain Eukaryota; kingdom Viridiplantae; phylum Streptophyta; class Magnoliopsida; order Asterales; family Asteraceae; genus Calendula; species Calendula officinalis. The sequence goes on from OY970820.1 coordinate 26,215,845, forward strand.
ATTTTAATCCCTTGATTAAAATATCACAAAAGGACAATAGGTCAAAAAATTCATTTAACATTTAACCAATTTATTCCACATAGGGTCAAATAGATATTTATCAAATATCAATATATACCTAAAACTACTAGGCCGGTTTTAGGATGTTACATGTGAGATATAGACACTTTGTGCATTGAATAAAGACGTAACCCGGGGTAGGAGGTTAATGATTTCAATATCAACATACTCCGAATGAGTAGTCGATAGATTATGTGCTACGTCCCTTGATGAATTGAAACAAATTCCTATTGAGAGGAATCTGAGTGGTTGGTGGTGGAGTCTATATGCTTGACTGGGCCAGTTAAGTCTGATGAAACTTTCAACACATGAATGATCACATATTAGTGAGGTTGCCCGGTTTATTGATGGATTGGATGCACTCAAAGGTGTGTTTTCTTGATATTGTCATGTTTTCACATCACCTTGCACTCACCTAAATCTATACCCTCGACTTATACCCTCACATTTACCAATCGGCTAAAAAATATTTCCCCTAGAAGGTAAAGCCGGTTCTGGCAAACCATGTAAATATATAGTCTTTTGAGGAAAAAAAATTTTATCGTTACAAAAAAAATTCAATCGGGTATAAAAGTTTTGATATAAGAAAGTTTCTCCTCCTGGAAATACTAATTCTCCCCCTAGAATTAATATTTCTCCCCCTCGACAAAATAAAGGTAGTGAAAAATTTACAGTTTTAGAGGGGTGGGAAAGAGTTTTTACATTTATGTGATTAACAGATTATTAGCGGGTTTCAAGCTGATGTACTTGAAAGCCATTAAACAGTTAGGAACGGGTTATACACTGATGTGTGCATAGCCATCTCACTGAAATGCGAGTTATACATTGAATTGTGCATAAGCCATCTCACTGAAATGCGAGTTATACATTGAATTGTGCATAAGTCATTCTCATACAAAACAAACTATACAACTTTTGGTACCCAATTTTGTTTGGGTCCGACAGTGTTAGTGTGGGAATTAAACCATCGACAAATTGTATCAATTTGATTTAAAGATATAGAATTCCAAGAAAAACTGAAACTTGATGTTTCACTTTCAAATAATTTTCGGGGAATTATTTGAGATTTTGGAGTTTTGGGAACCCATTTTTCTTTGAAGATCGTTAATGTTTTAGGAGTTGTTTTTGGCACATAAGTAAAAGTTGTTATTGGTGCCAATGAAAGTAAATATTTTCTCGAATATTTCAAAGATTTAGATTTGGAAAAGATTTTCTTTGAAGCAGTCGAATGTTTCAACACGGTGGATGGTTTAGATTTATCCATCTTAGAATGCTTAAGTCTAGAAAAGGAACCTAATTTATTTGGAGTTTTAAGTGCGGAATTTCCTCTAATAACTTGTTTGATAGCATTCAGTTTCGTATCAGAGTTTGGTTGAATTGTGGATCTCTTAGGCGTAGGTTTGGTAAAGGAACTTACTTGTGATTTCGGTTTAGGATTAGAATTTCCTCTATTAACCTCAGTTTTCTTGATTGTATATAAATCACGATATGCCATGACAGGAGAAAACATTCTAGAGTTATTACATTTTTTCTTTGCAGTTAAAGGAGAATCTAAGTTCATAGATGCACTAGGCTTCTTAAACTTCTGAAGATGAGATAATTTAGATTCTAAACTTTTAATTTTTGTTTGCAACTTTAGTTTCTCTTCATCAAAAGATTTGTGTGTTTCACCAATTTTATTTTCTAATTCAGAAATTTTGGTTTGCAAAACAGATTTTTCTTTATCAAAAGCCCGATGTGTTTCATCTATTTCAGTTTCCAATTGACAAATTTTCTTTTCTAGCATTAGAGATGGAACATAAATCTTTGGTGTAACCTTTTGTTGAATAACAGCATTACCTTTAATTTCAAATTCTTTTGGTTTTATAATAGGAAAATAATCATCATTTTCAAATTGAGCCTTTTTAGTTTCATATGTTTTATTTAATTCAGCATAGTTGAAACTAATTTGTGCATTCTCCTTCTTTGCTCTGTTGAATGTCTCAATCTCTTCTTACTCATCAGTCATACGAATGAAGCTCTGCCAGATATCTAAATGCATGTATATGTAATCATATATTGTTGGAAGTACATCACACGCCCTTTTAAGATATTCTGGATTATTAGCTCCTAGCCATTCTCTTGAATTGAAATATTTGAAGTCTTTAGGCTTGTTCAAATAAATAGTTTGATCAGTTTGTCTGTAACGCCTCAATTTTTCTTGTAATTGAATTAGTTACTTTTATTAAAATGAATTATGTGACATTATTTATTTGAGACCTTTTTGTGTTATGAGATTTATTATGTATTCAATTCGAGTAATTAAATACTTAGTGTTTTATTTAAATGACAAGAGTGTCATTCAATGTGCGATTAATTAATCATGGAGATTAATTAATGATAATAACAAGGGTGTTATTAAATTGTGATATTCAAGTGCGAGATTAATTAGTCAGTTAGTTCGACAATTGCTAATTCTCGAGGCCGGCCGATAGGCCAAGGCCTTAATCCCGTTCTGGCATGATGTCATTTCCCTCTGTTCAAGTCGAGTGAGCTAACAATTTTTGGTTACCTCTATTGCATTTGAGTTAAACTGGCCTTATGGCCATGCGTAATGGTCAAAAGAATTAGAGGAGGTGAGCCTGTCTTGTTTAGCTATCAACCACCAAACAATTTAATCAAGCTGGCCCATTTGATCTTTTTGAGGCTGTGGCCTTGTCGGTTCCTTGAAGGTTATGCCTCTCTATTTTTAGTTAGCATCTTCTTTCTATATTGCATGATACCGAATTAATTCCCCCAACCCTACTTATAATTCGGCCCCTGCTTCTTGTGCATTCCCTCATAATTTCGCAAGCCCTCCAACCCAGTTTGTTCCAGCCACTGCTCCATTTTTTGCTTCCAGTGATTGATCAAAGAAAGAACGGTGCTCGAGTTTGGTTGCTCACTGCTCGAGTTTGATAGTTCACTGCTCGGTAACACCATCTCTCCATTATTGCATTTTCCTACTTATATCCTTCACTCGATTACTAACTGCATTATCCAATTGATTGTTCTAATATTCTCGTGTTCTTGCGTTGGGTGTACGTAACGGAACAGGGAGATTTCCGTGACAAAGCCAAGAAAATCATAGTTCCAGTTTAACCTTTTTTTTTCCGATCCAAGAAGGTGCTGTTATGGTAAGAATTCTTTAATTCTTTATCCTCCATTTGTTTCTAGGTAGTAGGGTTTAACCTTGAGTTATTGTCCTAATCTTTGCATGTCCATGACGTGAGCAGAAAGCTGTGGGCCATTCTCGAACCAAAGCAAAATTCCAAGTTCAATTCCTTCCTCAAGGTGGTCGTGAATACATTCTGATTCGGTAGATCGTTACCTGTTTTGCTTCCTTAATCGCCTTGTTTAGTGAATGGTGGTCTAACCGTCTTATGTAGAGCTGTGGTAAACCAGGAGGGTCCGGATTTGTATTCTTGGATTGTTGTACCGGTTTCATCTCGATGTTTTCGAAATCTTGAATCTTAGAACTTACCTTGTCAAGTAATTGCTGTCATTTAATTTTGCAGATTGTTCGTGAGAATTAAAGAGGAATTCGGGTTGGGTGTTGTCGGGTCCTGGTCTGGGTTATTATCGGGATCTGGGTTTGGTAAAACCTTGTAGGTTTAGCTAAACGTAATTATGTTCGGTTCCCTAAACCGAGATAGATTTCTAAATAAAAAAATACTAAAGAAATTGTAAACATAATTCTGAAGTTAACATAAGTTTCGGGACTGTCGGGTGTCTCGGAAATGAGCGGGTTGTTGTCGGGTTAAAAACGGGTTTTATTTAATAGGCTGAATTTTATCAGAATCTGTCATCCGACTTCCGGACTGTTTTTACCACACTTAAATACATTTTTAGTTTTTTGGCCAGCGTTGGTCTCTAGGTTTCTGAGTCCACTTTCCAACGACGTTGACGGCTCGTTAATCTGATTCACGGTTTAAAAGTTATTGCTATTTTAGTAAACCTTCGCTGGATAGTTTTCGGTTCAATTATTATGTCTTGTGAAGCTGTTTTGAGCCTTTTCTGTTTCGATCTAGCTTCCGAAGTCTTCTGTGAAATTGTAGTCCTCTGAGTCATTTAACTACTGTAAAAATTTGAATAATATCTAGTGAGTGGTTTGAGAGTTATATCCGTTCCGGAAAAAGTGCTGCGTGTTGTTTAGTTTCCGCTGAAACAACCTTTGAGTCTAATCCTAACCCGAGCTTCCTTGTACATTGTAGGACCTTCTAGGACCTGTTAGAGATGCTCTTCAGTACCGAGGATATTTAGGAGCATACAGTTATTCGAGGTGGGTGATCTCACTATAAACTTGCATTTACATTCACTTCATGATTATGTGCTATATGTCATGAATTGCTATTACTCTGAGATGAACTTGTTATTTGTTGATGTGCTATGTGTTATCTATTTTACTCGTATTCTAAACTGAGATATGGATACTGTGTAACCGAGCTACGTACCATATCATTATGTGAATGATCTGTGTACTTGAGTTTTGATTATGAGTTGTTATGAACTTGGGTTGTGCTATGTGGTTATAAATATCTATGAGATGATATACTTGAGCTTGAGCTGTTAGTTTTATAAGAGTACATGTTGTAACGTGTCAACACGTTAATAAAACTAACTAACTATATTTGACATTTATGAGGTAGCCAACTCTTCCCGTGAGCCAAGTACAATTCACGACTGTCAGCGTGGTATTGCGGGACACCGGTGGGTGTTGGAAGGGGTGTTAGTGACGAGAGCGGGAGCAGGGGCACGCGTTACAGCACTGGCGAACCAATTGAAATTTAATAAAAGGCCTAATAAACGAGAATTGAGTAGAGTCTCTAGGGATCATTTATGTGGTGTGGATTGTTTGTATGTGTACGTTTATTGTGTTGACTATTCACTCAGCGGTGGCTGACCCCAAACACTCCCCTCCATTTTACAGGTACTAGCAAGGGCAAAGAGAAGGTCAACGGTTGATGGGCTGCATCCTGATTTAATGTTTTGGATTTGGTTTCAAATACTTTTGAGTCAAACATATTTTTGAACACCTTTATTATTCCGCATTTAAAGACCATGAGTCGGTTTATCATTATTTCAGGAGCTGGGACCGTTTTTGTTTACTTGTACTTGGGGAAATTGTTTTATTTCATTATTTAAAATTTTTTAAATTTCCCCTGATTTTTGGGTTGTTACATTGTCCTCGTTTGGCGATTATTTCTTCTAGGTGTTTGATGTGGGAAGAAAGTTGAATTTTATCATATTGAAGTTGATGTATGACATTCTGTTTGCTGTTTAATTCTCGTGATGTTTTGATGTCGGTTTCATGTAAGGTTTCAGATAGTTCTTTTATTTTATTGTTTAAAGATTTGAACTGTTTCTCATTATCATCGAATTCTTTTTGTTTGCGTTCCAACCAGTTTTAGTTATTTGATATTCATGCCATGTTTCAATGTACAATTTGTAATATTTATCATTTCGGTCATTTGATATTGAATTTTGGGTATTTTTAAGATTTGTTATTTCCATTTCTTTTTCAGAAATTGTATGAGGCAAATGCTTAATATCATTATCATATTTGACATTCAGTTCTGATACTTGATTTTGTAACTCTAGATTCTCAAGTTTGACATTTTTAATTTGTTTAATCTGTTGAACAAGTTGTTCATTTTCATTTTGCAAATCATTTAAACGTTCTTGAAATTGATTATTTAAATCTTTTTCATCTAAAACGTTTTGTTTTAAAATATCAATTTTAGATATCGGAGTTTTAGTAAAACAAGTATCAGGACCAATGAGATTATCAGAATTTGATAAGAGATAACTAATTACCTCAATTTCTTTGTTGGCTTCTTCATTGAAACGATCAGAAACATCAGTATTCTCTCTTGTCATAAAGCACAAGTTTGCAACATGTTCTTCATCTTCAGCTAATAACACTTTTTCAGTCTCAACTTGTTTAGCCATCGACATCTTACGTTTATAATACTCTGAATCACGAACGATTGATTTCTTTGTAGCATCCAAAGGTGTGACGGTTGGCTTTTCCATATTTGCGATTATTAGAGTTTTTTTTTTGGTAAAAGTTCTTGTGCTTAAAGTGTTTAAAAAGTCGAGAACTTAATCGGGGTTGGGGAAAAAAATTTAAACGTTGAGGATTTCAGGTTTTGATGTTTAATTTGATTTAATAGAATTTGGGCCAAAAATATAAAACGATTAAAGTTTGTTGATATTGGGTTACAAAAAATTTTTAAAAGTTTTGTGTTCGGGTTTTAAAAAAATTGTTTAATTGAAAAGGTTTAAAAAATGAATTGAGAAGAAGAAAGAAAAAAAAATATTGTTGGTTGAAAAAAAAAACGATTTGGGCGTAGATGGTTGAAAAACGATTTGGTCTTTGGTTTGGGCTTAAAACAGAATATTGGGCTTGATTAAAACAGAATATTGGGCTTAGAATTTGATTTGTGTAGGGCAACGAACTCTTGTATATTGGGCTTAGAATATTGAGATCGAACTCTTGTATAGGGCCGAACACTGTATAAGCAACGATCGAAAAATTGAGATAAGCAGATTAGTTGGAATCTGTGATTTACAATTGAATGAGAGATCGATTAGTCGGAATCTGTGATTAGTCGGAATCAACAATTGATTGTCGGAAGTCGAAAGTCTGTGATCGTCGGAGTCTGTGATTTACAGGATTGAATGTCGAAATCAATTAATTGATGATTTCAATTTGCGATGTACGGGATTGAATGTCGAAAGTTTTTGTTTTAGATTGATTGTGATTTACAGGATTGAGTCGGAATCTGTGTTAGGCCGAATACCTTGAAGGTCGAAGTCTTGATTTGAGGCCGAACAATGAACCGAGCTGTTGAGAGCAGAACACTGAGTTTGTGTTGGGTCACATTCTAGAGTATTAAAATAGTCTAGGGGTGTAATGTGACAGTTTATTGTAATCAATAGTCTAGGGTTATTTTATGTACTTAGTCAATACTAGGCCTAGGTATAGATACCTAGTTGTAACCTAGTATTGTCAAGCTTGCCGACATTTGAATATATCGTACGTTAGTTTGCAAGGCTTCTCTCAATCTTGTTCTTCCAATTCATCATTTTTCTTGCTTAATTGTTTGATTAATCGATACATACGGATTCACAATTGGTATCAGAGCATAAATCTTCTTTGATTCGTTCCATTTCAGTGAAGATTAAACAAGTTTTTGAAGTTTTTGGTGAAGAACTCAAGAATCAAATTCGGAATTTGAGGTATTAAATCGTCTATATTCTTTGTTCATTACATTCATCTTGTAATTCTAAGCATTTTAGCATCAAGTTTCGATTAAATCCATCAAGAATAGATCCTAATTCGTTGATTTTAAAGAAAACCACTAAAACACATTTTTTCCTCTGTTAATCGAAATTACCATCTGATTTGTTGTGTTTTAATCGATTTTATTATACCATTACGTGCGAAATCAATTTTCGAGCATTTTGGGATTTGAATCACTCGATTTGGTTAGGTATTGAGCATTCTAGGATCGATTTAGTGAAAAATATAGATGTGTTCCTTCGTTACTGTCAAGAAAGTCTTCGGCCCGAGAACAGTAAATTGTTCGGCCCGAACTTCGACACGAACTTCGTTCAAACTTCGGCCCGAACTTCACAGCGAACTTCGGCCCGAACTTCACAACGAACTTCGGCCCGAACTTCACAACGAACTTCTGTAACGACCCGAAATTTGTAAATAAATAAATTGTACAAAAATATGTTAAATAAGGATAAATCGTTTAAAACACGTAGGAATTGGTTTCGTGTCGTTTGGAGTCCGTATGAGAAAGTTATGGACGAAACCGTGTTGAAACCTAGACCGAAAAGTGCAGCCCTGCTGCACAGGCAGGTTCGCGGCACGAGCCTGGCGCGAGCGAAACGCGAGGTTGAGCAGAGGGACCAGAGCTGGAACGCGAGCATCTCGCGTCGACTTCGCGTCGACTTCGCGGCGCGAGCCAGGCGCGAGCCTGGCGCGAAATCTGGTAAAAAGCGGCAACTAGCAGGCAGACCCGCGTCTTCTCGCGACGCGAGCTCGGCGCGAGCGGGGCGCGAGCTCTTCCGACCAGTGCATTAAATTGGGTTTTTGGCCATAAATGCATTTCCATCAAACCCTAGTTTTCTCTCCTCAAGTGTGTGAGCGTTTTTGAGTGTAAAGCATCGTTTGGAGCTCAATCTTCATCAAATCTTGGTGATTCTTGCTCCTAAGTTGAAGATCTAAGGTAAATCTTCATTCCTCTTGAGTTTTTAGCCATAGATTCAAGTAGGGAAAGCTTAAATCTCAAACCCTAGTTATGGAATCGTTCATGAATGGTTAAAGGGAAGTAATATAACTTAGATCTATGGTATTTGGTCATGAAAAACGTGGTCATGCTATGAATACATGAAAATGTGGTGATTTATGATATTAGGGTTTGGTAATTTGGGGGAAAATGGTGCTAGTAGTTAACTAGCCATAGATTATGTAGTTAGTATAGATGTTTAATGCAAACCATTGTATTGGTTTTGTTATAGATTGTCAGTTGGAGGATTTGAGGCATTCAAATCTTGAGAAGTGATATTGGTGTTCAAGGAAACACAACATTGGATAGGCTTGGCAAAGGTGAGTACATGTGAACTTTCAAACTGGGTACATAGCTAGTAAATGTTTTTATGATTAAATGATTTGTCGAGTCTTTAAGTAATGTAGTCATTTATGTGATTTATGATGAATTGCTTGTATGATGATGAAATGATTGATTGATTGAGAAATGATGGAGCTATAAGCTCATAACGATAAAAGATAAGTAATGATGACGATGATGATGTCCCTAGGGCCGTAGTAGATTGGAGGCATTCCGGTTATTACGGTACCTTAAGGTTAGTGGTAGATTGGAGGCATTCCGATTACCCAATACCTATGAGTCCCGGTAGATTGGAGGCATTCCGATTATCGTGGAAATGATGGTCTTGATAGATTGGAGGCATTCCGATTATCTTGACATTGGCCAATGATGAAAGTGATAAAGTGACCCAAAACAAACTTAGTAATATTATTTTAAGATTAAATGATATTATTTGACTATTTGTTTATCGGGTCTAAAACCCATGTATCTCACGAGGCAATTTTGTCTCACGTACTATGTTTGTGTTTTTGCTATGTACTCAGGTTCGGGATCGAAGATCTAGGAGGCCCGTTTAGAAGAGGCCTTGTTGAGATTAGCTCGGTGTTGATGATTAGAGTCCTTATCCTATGGTTAAGATATAATTTGTAACACCGTTTTTGTAAACTCTGATAATCTCGAACAAGAAACCTTTTCGTTTTTGTAAAACTGGCATTTGATGTTGATACAATATTATGTATTTTGAATTAAATGGTATTTAAATGTTGTTTTGAAAATTGAGGTGTTACAACTTGGTATCAGAGCTATAGTTTAAGTGAAGTAGGTTGAGTTGACCATCCTAGACTTAAACTGAGCTAGTAGGACCGTAGGTTCCATAGGATACATGTGAATGGCTATTGAGACCTTAAGTGTAGGTTCAATAGGGTTGACCTTGGAGGATTAGGTCATGTTTGGTTTTGGGACGGTCAATGTTACCGTTACTTTGATAAATTGACTTCTAAATGATTAATGTCTTATTATAGCAAAATGGTGAGAACTAGAAGTACAAGAGGCCCACTTGATCAAGGGCAAGATTCGAACAACATTGTCGAACCGGTGTTTGGTCCTCCACCTCGGGAAGGGGAGGAAAATTCGGGTGTTGAAAGGAATACTCACACCCCGGTCACCGTAGAACACCTCCAAACTATGTTCAATCAAATGAGGGACATAGTGAATGAGGATGTGAACCGAATCCTCAACGAACATAAGGCACGTGAAAGGCGGGAGGAATCTCCACCCCGCACGAAGAGCAAGTCGAGTAGCGTTGCTCAAACTGAAAGGTCTTCAACTGAGGAAGAAAGTGACCCCGAGCCGAGGGAAAGAAAAGGTTGTACTTATAAGAGTTTTATGGCTTTCAAGCCCGATAACTACTATGGTAGCTCCGAACCGAAAGTCACAATCCGTTAGATCCGTGAAACCGAACAAGTCCTTGAAGCTAGTAAATGCAAGGAAGGTGATATGGTGATTTATGCTTCCCGGTTGTTGAAGGATGAGGCCCTCGTGTGGTGGGATACTTTGTATGAAACATTGGGAAAGAGGGCGATGTACAAGATGACTTGGGATGAGTTTGTGAAACGGTTGAAGGCAAAGTTTTGCCCCGAGAGAAACTTAGAAAAACTTCAAGAAGAATTCGTTCATTTGAAGAAAGGTAATTTGAGTGTCGATGAGTACACTAAGAAATTCACGGGATTAATCCCGTTTGTGATCAAATTGTATCCGGATGAGAGATCCCAGATTGTTCGTTATGCTAATGGACTCCCGTGGGAGTATGAATTGGAGGTTAAAAGGGCCGCCACACTCGATGAGGCTATCGGTGCGGCGAGAAATGTTGAAGAAGTTGGCCAGAGAAGAATCAACGAGAGGCCAAAGTTTGAAAAGTTTGAAAAGAGGAAGTTTGAAGGGAGCTCGGGTTCGGTGAAGAGAGGAAAGTTCACCCCGACCTTCTCTAAACAAACAAGTGTGGGTGCTTGTAAGAAGTGTGGCAAAGAGCGCAAAGGAGAATGTTTGGTGGATACGAAGTCATGTTTCAAATGTGGAAGACCGGGGCATATGGCAAGGGATTGCCGGGCCAAACCGTTGGATGAAATCGAGTGCTATTCGTGCCATGAAAAAGGGCACTATAGCAATGCATGCCCGAAGAAGGGAAGTGAGACCATGGTGTCGACCGCTCAAAAGAAAGCGGAGCCGACAAAGGTCAAGGGACGGTCCTTCCAACTTACCCGAGAAGAAGCCAAGGAGGCCCACGATGTCGTTTCAGGTACCTTACTCGTAAATTATATTCCCGCCCGGATCTTATTTGACTCGGGTGCTACTTATTCGTTTGTGTCACATGATTTTGTTGTGATGTTGAATGTGCCATTAGAACTTCTTGATGAAATTTATGATATAGAAATTGCGGATGGTAAAACCTCCATAGTTCAACATATGTGTCGGAATTGTGAATTAGAAATAGATGGGAGAAAGTTTAAGGTGAATTTATTACCCATGGAAATTGCGGGTTTTGATATAGTTATAGGTATGGATTGGTTGGGTGAGAATCAAGCAAAGATTTTATGTGGGAAGAAGATAGTCTCGATAAGGACTCCCGACAATGAAAAAGTTTATGTGTATGGTGAGAGACGACATCATTTGCCATGTCTTATGACCGCGGTTAAAGCTAGGAAATGTTTAGCCAAAGGATGTTCGTCCTTTTTAGCATATGTGTTAGATGGAAGGAAAGAGAAGAAGTCGGTGGAAAATGTAAAGGTGATTCGGGATTTTCCCGAGGTATTTCCCGACGATTTACCGGGATTGCCACCGGAGAGGCAAGTAGAATTCCGTATTAATTTAGTTCCGGGAGCGACGCCGATAGCTCGTGCTCCATACCGTTTGGCTCCCACCGAAATGCGGGAATTGATGTCCCAGTTGCAAGAGTTACTCGACAAAGGATTTATTCGTCCTAGTTCGTCTCCATGGGGTGCGCCCATATTGTTTGTTAAGAAGAAAGACGGTTCGATGAGAATGTGCATCGACTACCGAGAGTTGAACAAGATGACCATTAAGAACCGATACCCCTTGCCTAGAATCGACGACTTGTTTGATCAACTTCAAGGTGCCGACTATTTCTCGAAGATCGATTTGAGATCGGGTTACCATCAAGTTCGAGTGAAAGAAGGAGATACCGAGAAGACGGCGTTTCGTACACGTTATGGGCATTACGAGTTTTTGGTAATGCCATTTGGGTTGACTAATGCACCGGCCATTTTTATGGATCTTATGAATCGGGTTTGCAAACCATTCCTCGACAAGTTTCTTATCGTATTTATTGACGATATTCTTATTTATTCAAAAACCGAAGAAGAACACGAGAGTCATCTAAGACAAACGTTAGAAGTGCTACAACGAGAGAAATTGTATGCCAAGTTTTCTAAATGTGAATTTTGGATTCGAGAAGTCCAATTCCTTGGTCATGTCGTGTCCCGAGAAGGAATCAAAGTTGACCCGTCAAAGATTGAAGCGGTTATGAAGTGGGAACCGCCACGAACTCCAACCGAAGTGAGAAGTTTTCTCGGCCTCGCCGGATATTACCGTCGATTCATTCAAGACTTTTCTCGAGTGGCGACACCACTCACATTGTTGACCCGAAAGAGTAGTGAGTTCGTGTGGGGAGAAAAGCAAGAAAGAGCATTCGCCACATTGAAAGAAAAATTGTGTAACGCCCCGGTTCTCACGTTACCCGAAGGGATGGAAGACTTCGTCGTGTATAGTGATGCTTCACACAAAGGTTTGGGTTGTGTTTTGATGCAACGGGGGAAGGTGATTGCCTACGCCTCGCGACAACTAAAGAATGCAGAAGAAAGATACACGACTCACGATTTAGAGTTGGCGGCGATAGTGTTTGCTTTAAAGTTATGGAGACACTACTTATACGGTACGAGGTGTACGTTATATACTGACCACAAGAGTCTTCAATACGTTTTTACTCAAAAAGACCTAAATATGAGGCAAAGAAGATGGATCGAATTGATACAAGATTATGATTGTGAAATTGTCTACCATGCGGGGAAGGCCAACGTGGTAGCCGACGCCTTGAGCCGAAAGGCGTATGAAAAGCCGATTAAAGGAAAGCTAACACGTATTGAAGTAGTATCGAGTATAGTAGAACGAATCAAGAATGCCCAACGAGAAGTGATGGAAAAAGATGAGTTAAGGCAAGAACGATTGGGAAAGAACCAACATTTTGTGGAAAATAAGCAAGGGTTGAAAACCGTGGGTGGACGAATTTGGGTTCCCAAGTTCGGGGGCACCCGAAAGGAGTTACTAAACGACGTTCATAAGTCTAAGTATTCGATCCACCCGGGAAGTACAAAAACGTATCAAGATATGAAGAAGATGTATTGGTGGCCCGGGATGAAGGCAAGAGTGGCAAAGTATATTTCTAAGTGTGCCACGTGTGCACAAGTAAAAGCCGAGCATCAAGTACCTTACGGGGTAGCTCAATCGTTACAAATCCCGGCCGGAAAATGGGATGATATAACAATGGATTTTATTGTTGGGTTGCCAAAGACGAGCAAGAACCACGACGCCATTTGGGTCATTGTTGACCGTTTGACCAAAAGTGCATTATTCTTGGCAATTCGGGAAACCATGCCACTTGAAAAGTTGGCAAAGTTGTATGTGGATGAAGTAGTGAGACTTCATGGAGTCCCGTTGTCGATTGTGTCCGATAGAGACGCGAGGTTTACCTCGAGATTTTGGAGATCGTTGCAAGAGGAGTTGGGAACGAAGTTGCGGTTGAGTACGACTTACCACCCGCAGACCGATGGTCAAAGCGAGAGAACCATTCAAACTGTTGAAGATATGTTAAGATCGTGTGTGCTAGATTTTGGAGGTAAATGGGATGAACATTTACCGTTAGTTGAGTTCTCCTACAATAATAGTTATCAATCGACCGTTAAAATTCCGCCTTATGAGGCGTTGTATGGAAGAAAATGTAGAACCCCATCGTGTTGGCTCGAAGCGGGTGAGACGAAACTCACGGGTCCCGAAATTGTGAAATTGACCAATGAAAAGATTGGGATAATCCAAACAAATATGAAAATAGCCCAAGATCGACAAAGAAGCTACTCGGGTTTGAAAAAGAGACCGTATGATTTGGATGTTGGAGACATGGTGATGTTGAAAGTATCGCCTTGGAAAGGCGTGATGCGGTTTGGTAAGAAAGGCAAATTGAGCCCAAGGTATGTTGGCCCGTTTAAGATTCTGAAACGGGTCGGTTTGCAAGCTTTCAAGTTAGAACTCCCACCCGAACTTCAAGGTGTTCACGATACGTTTCATGTAAGTTATTTGAAGAAGTTCGTGGGTGAAGTTGAAAATATAATTCCGTTACAAGAGTTGCGGGTTGATGCCCCGAACCGATTGATTGAGGAACCCGAAGCCATACTAGAGTCAAAAACCAAGAAACTTCGGAATAAAGAAATTGAATTGGTGTTGGTCAAGTGGAAGCATTCACTTGGGCCGAACTTGACTTGGGAAGTCAAGGACGAGATTCGGAAAAGATACCCGAACTTTGTAAATTATGATGAGATTCCGAGGACGGAATCTCCTTAAGGGGTAGATAGTTGTAACGACCCGAAATTTGTAAATAAATAAATTGTACAAAAATATGTTAAATAAGGATAAATCGTTTAAAACACGTAGGAATTGGTTTCGTGTCGTTTGGAGTCCGTATGAGAAAGTTATGGACGAAACCGTGTTGAAACCTAGACCGAAAAGTGCAGCCCTGCTGCACAGGCAGGTTCGCGGCGCGAGCCTGGCGCGAGCGAAACGCGAGGTTGAGCAGAGGGACCAGAGCTGGAACGCGAGCATCTCGCGTCGACTTCGCGTCGACTTCGCGGCGCGAGCCTGGCGCGAAATCTGGTAAAAAGCGGCAACTAGCAGGCAGACCCGCGTCTTCTCGCGACGCGAGCTCGGCGCGAGCGGGGCGCGAGCTCTTCCGACCAGTGCATTAAATTGGGTTTTTGGCCATAAATGCATTTCCATCAAACCCTAGTTTTCTCTCCTCAAGTGTGTGAGCGTTTTTGAGTGTAAAGCATCGTTTGGAGCTCAATCTTCATCAAATCTTGGTGATTCTTGCTCCTAAGTTGAAGATCTAAGGTAAATCTTCATTCCTCTTGAGTTTTTAGCCATAGATTCAAGTAGGGAAAGCTTAAATCTCAAACCCTGGTTATGGAATCGTTCATGAATGGTTAAAGGGAAGTAATATAACTTAGATCTATGGTATTTGGTCATGAAAAACGTGGTCATGCTATGAATACATGAAAATGTGGTGATTTATGATATTAGGGTTTGGTAATTTGGGGGAAAATGGTGCTAGTAGTTAACTAGCCATGGATTATGTAGTTAGTATAGATGTTTAATGCAAACCATTGTATTGGTTTTGTTATAGATTGTCAGTTGGAGGATTTGAGGCATTCAAATCTTGAGAAGTGATATTGGTGTTCAAGGAAACACAACATTGGATAGGCTTGGCAAAGGTGAGTACATGTGAACTTTCAAACTGGGTACATAGCTAGTAAATGTTTTTATGATTAAATGATTTGTCGAGTCTTTAAGTAATGTAGTCATTTATGTGATTTATGATGAATTGCTTGTATGATGATGAAATGATTGATTGATTGAGAAATGATGGAGCTATAAGCTCATAACGATAAAAGATAAGTAATGATGACGATGATGATGTCCCTAGGGCCGTAGTAGATTGGAGGCATTCTGGTTATTACGGTACCTTAAGGTTAGTGGTAGATTGGAGGCATTCCGATTACCCAATACCTATGAGTCCCGGTAGATTGGAGGCATTCCGATTATCGTGGAAATGATGGTCTTGATAGATTGGAGGCATTCCGATTATCTTGACATTGGCCAATGATGAAAGTGATAAAGTGACCCAAAACAAACTTAGTAATATTATTTTAAGATTAAATGATATTATTTGACTATTTGTTTATCGGGTCTAAAACCCATGTATCTCACGAGGCAATTTTGCCTCACGTATTATGTTTGTGTTTTTGCTATGTACTCAGGTTCGGGATCGAAGATCTAGGAGGCCCGTTTAGAAGAGGCCTTGTTGAGATTAGCTCGGTGTTGATGATTAGAGTCCTTATCCTATGGTTAAGATATAATTTGTAACACCGTTTTTGTAAACTCTGATAATCTCGAACAAGAAACCTTTTCGTTTTTGTAAAACTGGCATTTGATGTTGATACAATATTATGTATTTTGAATTAAATGGTATTTAAATGTTGTTTTGAAAATTGAGGTGTTACAACTTCGGCCCGAACTTCACAACGAACTTCGGCCTGAACTTCACAACAGGCTTCGGCCCGAACTTCATAACAGACTTCGGCCCGAACTTCATTCAATCTTCGGCCCGAACTTCGTTCTCTCTTCGGCCCGAACTTCGGCCCGAACACCCCACTTCGGCCCGAACTTCTACATAGACTTCGGCGCGAACAACCCAAGATCGTGTAACAAAAGGGGCTATACTAAAACGATCATAACTTTCAGATCGGGTGTCCGTTTCACGCTCACGAGTAACCAAATTGAAGCTAGAGACGAAGGCTACGACTTGGTAAACCGACCCGACTTCCCGGTCCAAAAAGACTTGTTTCGATCACTTTATTTGTATTTTTGTGATTTTTCGGTCAATTTCCAAACTTCGTTGAGCCCCAGTTTCTAACCCGATTGTCATTTTTGGCCAATTTGAAAATCGAGGACATATTTAAAGTGTCTTTTATCATCTGAGATCTTTTGAAAAAATTTCAAATTAAATTTTTTTTCCCCCTCGGTCGTAACCATACAAACAATGACTTCAAGAGAAGCACTATCGATTAGGTCTGATCTAAAACCTCCAGTCTTATTCAGAGGTGAGTATGCCCAGTGGAAGAAAAGGTTTCTCCACTTCATCAGAAGCCAAGAATTAGCTACTGAAATTCTTGAGTCCCTTGAGAATGGAAACGCAAAATTCTATGAAGATGTTGTTGTGTTACCTGATGCAGATCCTCCGGTTATTGGCGGTCGAGTTCTCATCCCTCCTTCCAGATATAATGCTATTCAAAAGCAACGTGCCAAAGCTGATCGGCAAGCATATTCCTTTATGCTTCAAGGATTACCGAATGAGATCTACAATAGTTTAGATAGTCTTGAGAGTGCTAAAGAACTCTAGGATGAAATAAGAAAACAAATGGAGGGCACGGTTCTTGGGAATAAGGCTAAGATGGTTACTACGTTAAACCCATATGAAAATTTTAAAGCATCAACCGGGGAAGACCTGCAAATCACTTACCATCGATACTGTAATCTGTTAAATGATCTCCGCAAAAACAGTCTATCAAAGGGAAACCTAGAGATCAACATCAAATTTATCAACAGTCTTCTTCCTGAGTGGGAAATGTTTGGTAACAATGCTATGCAGAATAAAGATCTAAGTCTGATAGATATCCATGAGCTGTACGAATATTTGTACCAAAATGCTCCAATGGTGAGCAACATAGCCAAAACAAAACAAGAGACACAAGATACTCTTGCACTTCTTACCAAACAACAGCATCTGTTAAATGAGACTGCTAAGTCTAAAGAAAAAGCAGAAGAACCCACTCCTCCAAAAATCAATGATTTGGATAAAGAACTTCAAGAAATGCTGCAAGCCATGTCACTCATCTCTAAATATGAGAAGAAATATTACCCGAAAACCACAAACAACAATCTGCTATTTTCATCAAACTTTAAATCTGCTCAATCTGCTTCTGCTTCAACTGATAAGCCAGCCATGACACCTTTGGATCCTACAAAGAAATGTTATAAATGTGGTTTTGTTGGTCACTTCTTTCGTGATTGCACGAAACCTAAAGTTCGTGATTCTGAATATTTCCAAAAGAAGATGCTGTTGGCCAAATAAATTGAATCCGGGAAAGTGCTGTTAGCAGAAGATCTTCAGTGGATGGAAGACTCTGATCAAAAAGTGAGGAACATGCTGCAAACTTGTGTTTCATGGCAAGAGAAAATGCTGAGCTCCACGAACGTTCCAATGAGGAGGCCAACAAGGAAATTGAGGTAACCAGCTCTTCTTTATCTACTTCTGATCATTCCACTGATTCTGATACTTGTCTTGATAAAAATCTGATTTCTGAAATTGATACCTTAAATCAAACAATTTTACTCGAAAAGGATATGAATACACAACTTTTAGAGCGTGTAAACATTTTAGAAAATCAATGCAAACAAACTGATCATCTAGGTGAGCAACTTGTTAATCACATTAAACAAAATAAAAATTTTACACTAGAAACTCAGGATTTAAAAAGACAAGCATCAGAAATAAAGGTCCAATATGAATCTGATATTCAACATTTATCACATACAATTTCCGAGAAAGAAGCTGAAACTACAAATCTTAAAAATACACAAAATCATATTTCAAAGGAACGAAATGACAAATATTACAAATTGTATATCGAAACGGTCCAAGAATGTCAATTCACAAAAAAAACTGGATGGAACGTAAACAACAAGAATTTGATGATAATGAAAACCAATTTAAATCTTTAAATTCTGAAATCAAAGAACTACAAGAAAAATTAACCGATCAAACTAATCAATCATCACAAGATAGTAATAGTCAACAGGTTATCATACATCATCTCACCTACGACAAAGATCAGTTAGTATCTCACATTAAACACCTTGAAGAGTTAATCGCCAAACAAGGACATACTGATCAAACCATCCATTTGAACAAGCCTAAAGAGTTCAAATACTTCAACTCCAAACAAGGTCTAGGGGCAGACAATCCAGGATATCTGAGCAAGGCGTGCAGGGTTCTTCCAACACTATATGACTCTCGCTACATGCAAAGAGATATCTGGCAGAGCTTCATGCGGGTGACAGATGAAGAAAAAGAAATCGAAGCATTCAACAGAGCAAAGCAGGAGAATGCACACATCAGTTTCAACTATGCAGAATTGAACAAAACTTATGAAATTAAAAAGGCTAAATTTGAAAATGATGAATATTTTCCTATAATAACCCCAGAAGAATTTGAAATTAAAGGGGATGCTGTCGTTCAACAAAAAGTGACACGAAAGCTTTATATTCCATCATTAATTCTCGAAAAGAAAATCTGCCAATTAGAAACAGAAATTAATGAAACACATAAGGCATTTGATAAAGAAAAATTAGTTTTACAAACCAAAATTCATGACTTAGAAGATAAACTTGTTAAAACCAATTCTTCTTCTGTTCAAAATGATTTTCAAATTAATTCTTCTGCTCAAACTAAAATTCTTGAAAAGACTTCTACAATTAAAATCCCTGCTATTTTAAAAAGAAGCTCTGACTCAACTGTTTTAAATGTTTCAGATAAAACCTTAAATTCAAAGCTTGAGAAGCCCATGCCAATCGGAGACAGAGGAGCAACTCAGATAAAGAAGTCTAAGTCGTCCGGCTCTAGTATGCTTAAGTCAAAGGAACTTAAGAAGTCTAGTTCATCGTCCTTTTTAGTTTCTTCTTTTTCTGTTTATAGTAAATGTAATAACTCCATGGATTTTATTGCTCCTAAATTGGCTTTTGGTAATGTTTATGATTCTGCTGTTTATCGTCCTGTGAATTATACTGTTAATGGTGATAATTTGGTTGTTAAATATGATAAAACCGGTAAAAAGATTTATTGTGACAAGCAAACAAATAAACAAATTTCTCAGTATGATGAATGATATTTCATTAGGTTGGATGCTCCATGTGGTCCTAGAAACTATGTTTTACATAAGTCTGGTAAAATAATTAAGTCCTGCAAAACTTGTTTTCCGTACTCATGCAAAACACCCGTTTCTCGTCCTTTGCAATATAAACGAAAACATTCTTCTACACAAGCCTTCAAACCGACTAAGGTTCGTCCCACTACCTCACCCATCTCTAATAAATTGATGTCATCTCAACGTCAAACAACTCGAGGAACCACAACACCTAAATCATCACAATCAAGCACTTCTTCAAATTCTTCGACAGCCAAATCAAAGATGCATAACACAAAATCCACGTTTGTTCATTACACTTGGATCTAGAATGAACACTCAAACTGGATTTTACATTCTCCAGAGAAAAAGCTTAAATGGTCTATCAAATCAATCCACTCAGAACTGGCTCCTTGCAGTTCCCCAAAATCTCTAAATTAATCCTTCTGTAAAATCTGCATAAAACAGCCTTCACTAATCGTATAGGACCCATAATTGATTGGGTACCTAAATTGTTTTAATTGTTTTATGTAGAATATATGGTATCTTGATTCTGGATGCTCACGGCATATGACGGGAAACAAGAACCTCTTAACAAATTTCAGAGATAAATATTTGGGTACTGTTCGTTTTGGAAATGATCATTTGGCTGCTATCATGGGAATTGGCGATATCATTTGTGACAATTTAATCATTCGAAACGTCACTTATGTTGAAGATCTTGCTCACAACTTGTTCAGCATCGGTCAATTTTGTGATAATGAGTTAGAAGTTAATTTTCGAACAAAGAAGTGTGTTGTTCGTGCTTATAATGGAAAAGAACTTCTTACTTGATCACGGGATACAAATCTGTTTACTATCAATCTAAATGACGTGACCCCAATGGAAGAAGTATGCTTACTGTCAACAGCGTCATCAGATGAATCATGGTTATGGCGCCGCGCCTCTCTCACCTTAACTTCAAAACCATCAACAAATTGGTAAAAGGTGGCCATGTATCTGGTCTCCCAGACGTTAAATTTGCAAAAGATCATCTGTGTTCGTCTTGCGAAATGGGAAAGATGAAGAAAACGTCACACAAATCAAAACCTGTTCCAAGTACATCCAAACCTCTTGAATTGCTTCACATGGATCTATGTGGACCAATGAGTGTACAATCAATTGCTGGTAAACGGTATGTGTTAGTGATTGTTGATGACTACTCACGGTATACCTGGGTTCACTTCTTACGTACCAAAGATGAAGCTGCAGATACTATTATCGCCTTTATCAAGAAAACTCAGACAAATCTGGAATTAAAAGTCAACACCATTCGGGCTGATAATGGAACTGAGTTTAAGAATCGAACCTTAGATTCATGTCTTGAATCTGTTGGTATAACCCATCAATTTTCTGCTGATAGAACTCCACAACAGAATGGACTCGTAGAATGAAGATATCGTACCTTAGTTGAAGCAGCCCGCACAATGCTTTCATTCTCAAAACTACCTTTATCTCTGTGGGCTGAAGTCATCAACACGGCATGTTTCACTCAAAATCGTTCTATCATCAACAAAACCTACAACAAAACTCCGTATGAATTGATAAATAAACGAATTCCAAATGTTAAATTTTTCCATGTTTTTGGGAGTCGTTGCTTCATCTTGAATGACAAAGACAAATTGTACAAATTTGAAGCTAAAGCTGACGAAGGGGTATTTGTTGGTTATTCACGTGAATCTGCATCATTCAAGGTTTATAATCGATCAAATCGGACAATAAGAGAAGGTGTAAATGTGAATTTTGATGAGACATTTCCTCTTGAGTCACTTACTTCAGATATTAAACCTCCTGCACCTCCTTCCACACCTTCCACCTCTGAAAATGATTTCGATGTATTGTTTGAACATTTTTATGATGAATATCATAACATCAGACATACTTTACTTCAGGAGTCTGGCGTTCCATTCCCTGCAGCTGCAGATGTTCAGTCTATCAGTGTCCCTGAGACACACATTCCGAGTTCCTCTGATTCTCCATCTCCAACGTCTGATGCTCCTGAGAACACTGAGTCAGTAACAAATTCAGACTGTACTTCATCATCAATGGAAACTCAATCATCGCCAAATGTTTCTTCATCGCCCACTCCAGTTGTCGGTGTTTCTGATTTACTTGTTGAACCCACTCAAGCTCCAAAGTTGGTGATTGATTTCTCCAAATTCCATGTTCAAGAAGTCGATCTCCCACCCTCTTCATCCAATCCACAATCGACTATAATCCCGCAACCGGCATTCACTGATACCTCCAATATAACTCCAGGTCAACTTCCACTTCCTCATACTCTGAAATGGACCAAAGAGCATCCTTTACATCAAGTTATTGGAAATCCTGAATCCTCGGTTCAAACTCGTAGAGCAACTGCTGATGAATGTCAATACTCATCTTTCTTAAGCTCCAATGAACCTAAGAAAGTCAGCGAAGCTTTATCAGACCCAGACTGGATTCTTGCAATGCAAGATGAAATCAATCAATTTGAACGATTGAAAGTTTGGCATCTAGTTCCAAAACCACCTGGAAAGTCTGTTGTTGGTACCAAATGGATCTTTAAGAACAAAAAGGATGAAAATGAGATTGTCATTCAAAATTAAGCACGCCTGGTTGCTAAAGGGT
This sequence comes from Calendula officinalis, assembly GCA_963853835.1. Taxonomy (NCBI): domain Eukaryota; kingdom Viridiplantae; phylum Streptophyta; class Magnoliopsida; order Asterales; family Asteraceae; genus Calendula; species Calendula officinalis. The sequence goes on from OY970820.1 coordinate 26,238,004, forward strand.
ATTCTCAACAAGAGGGCATCGATTATGAAGAAACTTTTGCCCCGGTTGCAAGAATAGAAGCCATCCGAATCTTTCTGGCATATGCATCACACAAGAATTTTACAATCTATCAAATGGATGTAAAAACTGCATTTCTTAATGGTATTCTCAGTGAAGAAGTTTTCGTTCATCAACCAGAAGGATTTGTCGATCCACACTTGCCTAACCATGTCTACATCCTTGATAAAGCGTTATATGGTTTGAAGCAAGCTCCTCGTGCGTGGTATGATGTTCTATCCAAATTCTTAGTCGACTCTGGTTTTTTAAAAGGCAAAGTGGACAAAACTCTATTCATCAAACGAAAAGGGAAATATATCGTCCTCATTCAGATTTATGTAGATGATATTATTTTCGGTTCCACAAATCCAAAATACTGTAAACGGTTTTCAGATCTTATGATCAAAACATTTGAAATTAGTATGATGGGGGAGATGAAATTCTTTCTCGGTCTACAGGTTCATCAGTTACCTACCGGGATCTTCATCAATCAATCAAAGTATATCATTGATTTATTGAAGAAGTATCTGATGGATGACTGTAAACCCATTTCTACACCAATGTCACCCGGTTCAAAATTGCATACCGATCCTGACGGAAAGCTCGTTGATATCACAAACTATCAAGGCATGATAGGGTCATTATTATATCTAACTGCCAGTCGACCTGATATAATGTTCTCTACGTGCGTTTGTGCTCGGTATCAGGCTGCTCCCAAAGAGTCTCACCTTCAAGCAGTCAAACGCATATGTCGTTACTTAAAGGGTACTCGAGATCTTGGTCTTTGGTATCCCAAAGAAACTTTGTTTGATCTGTTTGCCTTCTCTGATGCTGATCATGCTGGTTGTATGTTAAATCGTAAAAGCACTTCTGGAGGTGCTCAATTTCTCGGTGACAAATTGGTGAGCTGGTCCTCAAGGAAACAAAATTGTGTATCTCTTTCAACTGCTGAAGCGGAGTATGTTGTTGCTGCAAGCTGCCTGTCCCAGGTAATTTGGATGCAGTCACAATTAAAAGATTACGGCTTTTCATACAGCTGTATTCCTTTATATTGTGACTCCCTAAGTGCAATTGCAATTTCATGCAATCCTGTTCAACATTCCAAAACTAAACATATTGATCTTCGATATCATTTTATCAAGGATCACGTTGAATAAGGAACTGTGGAAATGTACTTCGTATCCACTGATTTTCAGTTAGCTGATTTATTTACCAAGGCTTTAGATGAAAAACGATTTAACTTTCTTGTGTCTAAGCATGGTATGTTAAATCTCAAAACATAAATCGTTTCTACTCTTTTCATTTCAATTTTGTTTCTGCAAAACGCTTTTCATTGTTTAAATCTTTAGAAAAATGACTTATATACACTTCAGTATATGACTCGCACTTTACAGCAATGGCTTATGCACACATCAGTGTATAACTCATTCCTAACCGTTTAATGGCTTTCAAGTACATCAACTTGAAACCCGCTCTTAATCAGAAAACGCAGAACTGTAAAAACTCTTCTCCACCCCTCTGCTGCTGTTACAAGGTACATTTCTGATCTACAAACTTTCGTATCTCTTTATGTTATCGAGAGGGAGAAATAATAATTCTAGGGGGAGAATTAGTATTTCGAGGGGGAGAAACTTTGAAAATTATAAATTTTATACCCGATTGCATAAATAAACGAATTTTCTTTCAAAAGACAATACCTTCCCATGGTTTGCCAGAACCGGCCTTACCTTCCAAGGAAATTCTTTTTCAGCCATTTGGTAAATGTGAGGGTATAAGTCTAGGGTATAGCAATAGGTGAGTGCAAGGTGATGTGAAAAACATGATAACTTTAAGAAAACACACCTTTGAGTGCATCCACACCGTAAATAAACCAGGCAACCATACAAAAGGGTGCTCATTTATGCGTTAAATGTTTCAGCAGACTCTACTGGCCCAGTAAAGCACATGCACGCCACCACCAACCACTCAAATTTCTCTCCACAGGAATTTGTTTCAATTCATTAGGGGACGTAGCACATAATCTACTGACTGCTCATTTGAGTTGGTCGGTATTGAAACATAATAACCTCCTGCCCCGGGTTATGTCACTTTGTATGCACTGTGTGTCTAATTATCACCCTCAAGAATCTTCCAATATAGGACACTTGCACTACAAAAATGGATCTCTGTGAATCCATCGGAACATTCGTAGTGGCATCACAATCTGATGTTTCACGAGGATCGAGTGGAAATCCTGCTAGAGCTAAAATCACGCCAACTCTAAACGCATGTCACACACTTGAATCAACGGTTGTGCAAACGACTACCGATTCATACCGTGTGCTAAAAGATACTCTATGTGAGTCCGGTGTTACCTAAAAAGAACAAGTTGATGTGCCGTAACATCTATCATTCTTTCAGGCAACAACTTATACCGGAAACACATAAAATTCCGAAGAAAAATCCATGTGAACTCTTAAAATGTAACATCTTTTGAAAGCTGATTAAAATGCACATGAGCGTAATAGTCCACTCTCAAATTACTCCTATGATCTGCTAAACCCAGCATGATCTTCCCCGGAGCCACCGACAATATAGGAACTAAAAAGTGAGGGTCTCTAGGTCTAGGTGAGCTGAATCAAGTATCATGTGATCTTGATTGGGGTGCGCTGAGGTAAAAATTGAGTATGAAGTATGGGGTGCAAATCAGCTTATCACATGGTAACACAAAAACGAGGGTGTGGTTGAAAATGAAAAAGTGAGTTGAGTGAGGAGTGTGTGAGAAAGGGTTAAAGAAAACGGAAAACCCTCCCTAAACCGAACAAAAGACCGGGTAACTACATCTATATCAGTCTGCATGAGATGCTTTCTGATTCAGACATCATGGACCCAGTGATGCAATGCACAACCTCCACTGACCACTCTAGTACAAAACGTACTTGTTTCAAAATCACGGAGATTACCACATCTACTATCGACATCTCATTTGGAGATTGTTGATATTGAAAAAGAGGACCTACCTCCAGTCCTCGTCTTCGTTTGTCCACGTTTAGAGTTTAGAACCGAATTAAATTTTTCTAGGACACGTGCATTCCACCAAGCATATCCTAGTGATATTGCCGGAACATTCATAGTGATACTAAACTTATTGGTATTCCACGATGATTGAATGGAAATCCTACCAGTGCTACCATCAACGCCAACACTGAACGTAGGTCACACAGTTTTTCAACTGTTGTGTTAACGGGAAATCTATGTGCTCTCGGTTTATCCTATTTAACTATGCTGTAAAATGTGTTATATATTGATTCATTCAAAAAATGAATGTATCATTATTCAACACATTTTCATCACCAAGCTTCGGAGATTCTTCCTGTTACATGATGCTTCAGATAAATCTTGCTCATCATGAGGGGGAGAATATACTAGCCTAACTTACTCCACATCAAAAGGACACATATGCATCAGTGAAAGCGGAGTAAACAAGGAACCGAAGACTCCATGAAGAAATAATTGTCTGTTTGAGGGGGAGCGTAAACCTTATCAACAAATTTCCCGAACATAAACCTTATCAACAAATTTCCCGAACAACAATTATTAAAGATCATTGATCGACATAAAGCCACAAACTTCAAGAAAAGACTTCCGCTGTTAATATCTCTATCATTATGGGTCTCAGTTTTGGTCGATCAATATGTATCTTCAAAGTAAAGTCTTCAAAATACTTTTTGTGGTTGAAAAGCTACAACAAGTATTCGTTTTTCACAGATCAACAAAGCTCAAGCCTGATCCTGATTATTATGCAACGAAATATCTACATGGCTAGGTTTTTGCTAAAGATGAAGACTTCGAAGATATGCTTCCCAGACTATTGTTACAAAGGGGGAGATTGTTGGGTCACATTCTAGAGTATTAAAATAGTCTAGGGGTGTAATGTGACAGTTTATTGTAATCAATAGTCTAGGGTTATTTTATGTAATTAGTCAATACTAGGCCTAGGTATAAATACCTAGTTGTAACCTAGTATTGTCAAGCTTGCCGACATTTGAATAGATCGTACGTTAGTTTGCAAGGCTTCTCTCAATCTTGTTCTTCCAATTCATCATTGTTCTTGCTTAATTGTTTGATTAATCGATACATACGGATTCACAGTTTGATTAGCCGAACACATAGAGTTCGATCTGTGTCAGAGACGATGACCTGGTTGAGCCGATCTCTAATCCGAACAAGTGGAGCCGAACAAGTGTTCGAGCTGAACACAACTGAGTCGAATACAACTGAGCCGAACAATTGAGCGAGGTCGTTCTTGGAGTCGAACACCTTCAACAAACCGAGCACTTTGACGGTAAGTCCAAAAACTCAGATTTTGATTCAATCTTGCTCAATTCTTGACCAAATACAGTGATTCCAATCACAAATTGCTCGAAATTCATTTCCTAACGATCAAATCCAATAATATTCCTCAATCCATAACAAATCAGATCGAATTTTGCAAATTACAGACAATTTTTTTGAATTTTTCACTTTTTCACAAAAATAACTGAATCATTATCAATTGTTGATGGAATTGATCGAAATTTGATTCTATTCTTCTTAGAATTGATGGAGAAACATGAATCGTCAATCAAAACATCGATTCAAACCGAAAAATTTTCATTTTAATTTCACAGCTCACGTACCAAACTTTTTCTTCAAATTCTCAGATCTTGATCAATTCACCACGAAATTGGATCTACTCTTTGAGAGTGTTTGCTCTGATACCAAATGAGAAATCAGTTGTGATTGAAATGAGCTTAATTTATGGTGATTTGCTAAGAAATTGAAGATCAAGTGTGTGTATTGTGTGTGTGTTCTTGAGAGAGAGATGGAGATGGAGGGAATGCTTTCAAAGGTTAATTCATTCAAATGATGAAAAGCTTACAATTAGTGAATATTAGTTTCCCTTAAATACCTATTTCACTAATCATCAAGATTTAGACTAATGACTAGTTTATCACTTTTACAATATGTCACAACTAGTCCTCTAACTATTGAATACAACAATAATGATCCTAACAGTTATATACTATTATAAAAGAAATTATGAACGATTTGAATTAATTGTACATAATTAAATACTAGCAGGGTACCCGCATAATACGGCGGCGGATCCCCTGTAACTTTATTTTGCGATAACGATAGTGATTGTACGATGGCGGCAGTAGTGATGGTGTGTTCGATAGAGATTGTGACGGTAGTGATTGTAGTGGCGGGTGGTGGTCAACAAAATGATGTGTTTGTGGTAAAAAAAAAAATTTGCTAATAACATGAAAGTCGTAAGTTTAAGTCCATGGGGTGTCAATTTTTTCCTAAACACTTCCCCGAGATAGCAAGCTCGTTGGCTAAAATTTAAGTTTGGTATATTGAAAAAGTTTGAAATATAATATATACAGTAAAAGATAATTAAATTAGAATATGAAATATTGTAAATTAAAGATATTGGCTTATTGCACTTTCATGTGAATTATTATATTGAAAAGAAAACAATAACAAGAATCTAATGTAGTTGAGATGGAAAGGCATGAACCCTCTATTCGTAAGGTCCTGGGATCAAATCCTGTGACATGCGTTTTAATATTTTTGGTGGTTATAAGAATTAATATATTTCCCGAAATAGTTAGACTAGAATTTAAAATATGGCATAAAAAGAAGTCCTAAATGATTATAAAGTATATAGATATGGCAATTAATCGTGACCATAACGGCCATAACAGATTCTCCTGGTCAATCCTCGCCATATTAATGCAACGATATATGGTTGATGACCAAGTTAATTATATGGTTTGAGTTCCAAGGGAGAAAATAAAAGGAAGCTTGAATTGAATATTCAAATGCTTTGATGTCAATTCCAACGATTTGAAATCACTCTTGTTATGGCAAATACCAACAATTGACGTGCAACATACATTAATTAATTTGTAATCCCTACTTAATAAATACTTTACAAATTCACAACCCCCTTTATTTGTTTTTAAAAATATATAAATACCAAGATTTTCAATTTAAGATATAGTTATATTAAAATTTTAATATATTTTACAGTTACATCTAATTTTAAAATACCAATCCTCTGATAGATTTGTTTGAGGACGATGTAATTTATTTTTTCCATTTGGAATAATGGTACGCATAGGGATTAGGATGTAAATTTAGATTGGGTAGATTGATGTAGTAAGTCGATATACATGTAACTTTTTTTTGTAATTTTCTTTAACTCTCTGTGATTTCTAAATAAATTTGATTTAAAAAAAACAATGATTTGGTAGACTGAAAACATGTTGAGAAGCTCAATTTTAACTAACACATTCATTAAACGAGTTATAAGTTATATTAACTTGTTCACAACCCTTAAACCATTTACTTCGTATTTAATTTTACATTTTATAGGAAATTAGCACCACGTACATATCATATTACTCAATATTTGTAACCTAGCTACTGGTATTGGTGTAAGATGTAATTAGATATTACTTACCTATAAGTTAAGGCTTAAGTGCGTTGGAGACAGATATGAAAGATTAAGTATCGTTAAAAAATATACATGTCATCTTAATTAATTCCTACATAATTTTCTGAAACATGGAAGAAGATATATTTTTTTGTTTCAAGATCCCGTGGTATTAGAGAACAAGAAGTTGTGAAAAATTGGTGCTCCTTCCAGGTTGGAACCGACTTTCTGATGCAAATCCTAAACTTCAGCACAATAATTTAACTTTATAGCAGGTTATTTATTATATTTTATTGGTTTTAAAATAAAAATCTATGTACAAGTTTCTCGAAGAAATATCCTTAAATCTGCGTGCACTTGCCTTAGAAACTAAGGTTGAAGTACGAAACGTAAGGGTAACAAAAGTTAATGTTTATATTTTTGTTTTATTGAAATAGGGGCTGGGAAACAGAGTCACAGGCATAATTAAACCCATGGATTCATGATCAGAAGTTATGGAGATCACAGATTTGTAGTCAGGACAGTTGTATAGTTCGGTCCATGCAGGCTACGCCTGAGATGCCTTATACTCCATTATCCATATTTATATAAATATTAAAAAATAAGCTATATCTTTTGATATGTATTGTCGTTTATAAAAACAATAAATTGCATCTTTGTCACTGTTTTTCGTAAAAATTTGAAGTGCAAAAGTAAGTTTTTTTAGAAAAAGCATGATAATAAGCTAAATAGTAAATTACATACCTTAGTTATCAGACTTCACTAGACGTCTCTAATGTATTAACTTTGTTATACTGAATGTCCCTTACCTAACATCTATTTAATTTGGACGTATTTATTGAAGCGGTTTGAACTTATCATCTTCCATCACCTCTTTCATTTGGGATCGATTTACATTAATAAAGTTGAACCAAACAATACTCAATGCCAAAAAACATCAACGGTAATTCATTCGACGTTGTAGATTATTTGGAGATTTAGAAACGTACGTTATGATATTCGATTCCTACAAACCAGAGATTTGTAGTTATCGATTAGTAGTAGGGACAAGAATGTGAATTTAAATTGGTTAGAGGGGAACTTTAATTCATGTTGTTTGTAATTCCTTGTAATTAATTTCCTTTTTTTATTAATTTATTTTTTCTATCTCATTGCTAGTATTTAATGCAATTGTCGTTCAAAAAATGTTTCGAGCTCGAACTTAAAGTGTAGAGGTTCTCGTGGAGTTGAGGGGCCGGCCGATAGTGAGCTATTCAAAATTGTCTCAACTTTTTATTGGTCCAATTTTTTTCCTAATGTAAGTAGGATGGTTTTGACAATAGTTTATACCAAGACGGCCATTGTTCTTCCGTAGTCTTCACTTGTGCTCTATATCGTCAACCTGCGTTTTAGAAGGCTAACTCGATGGAAGGGATTCAAGTTCAAGTTTAAATGTATACTTTCAACATTCCAAAAATTCATGTTTCATAGACAAACTTCGTGCATTACTTCAAATTAGTTTTTAGATTTTCAAGATCTTTTTAAACATTCTTTTCGCTTGTGAAAATTTATACACCATGCATACACAGTTATACAATATAATCATCCAAATAACACATTACACATACTGTATATATTAAAATATAATATAATATTTTATCTTATAGTAACGAATTATAACACATTATTACGTAACAAGATTCCAACATTACACCTTTTATCGCTTGGCAGTGTAATACCATTCCCAATACTTTCGTATATATTTTAGTCTTCGGTCGGTGAAAAAAGCTTACAGGAAGAAAAGAAAAAAACACCTTACACATATTATGTAAAGGTGTAAGACAATTGTAAGTTTGTAACAAGATTTGACATAATTGATATGATTCAAATTGAACTAAGTAATAATATAATGCACCAATCTTGTTATTCATGTTTCTTAAAAATCCAACAATCAATCTATCCACCAACTAAATTTGACCAGACCAACACTATATATAAGACCACCGCCCCCTTCCACCATTTACCATCACCAACCGTCATTATCCACCTCTCTCTTTCCTCTTCGGTCTTATCGCCACCTTTCTTTCTTTAAAAGTAAATATGGACACAAACAACGATTCCCACCTTCACACCACTCCTTCTCCGCCACCTCCTCCTACCACCGCCGGTGGGAGTCCGCCGCGTAACAACAACCGGAAGTCCAAAGGCAAAGGCGGTCCTGATAATAATAAGTTTAAGTATAGAGGTGTTAGGCAACGTAGTTGGGGGAAATGGGTCGCGGAAATCCGTGAGCCACATAAGCGTACTCGCCGGTGGCTCGGCACATTTGCAACGGCGGAAGATGCGGCTCGAGCTTACGACAGAGCCGCCGTGATTTTGTACGGTTCTAGAGCTCAGCTTAACCTCCAGCAACCGTGTGGTGAGGGTAATAACTCAACCGCCGCCGCCACGTCTACTTCCTCCTCCCCACACGGTGGCGGTGGTAGTGGTAGTTCTTCTTCGTCCTCTACTAGTCAGACTCTCCGACCGATACTTCCCCGTCCTGCTGCTTTTAATCTCACATTTGCACCGTCTCAAACGACGCCGTCTTCCGTTCCGATTCTGGCTAACTATATGCCGTACCCGTTTTACCCAACGGTACAACATGGTACGAATTCTGGTGGTAATTTAGTACAATACGCTTTGCAACTTGTAGAACCACATCAGTACTTGCCCTACTCCAGCATGAATACAATGAGTGTTGGTGAGGTTGTGGACCCCACTTCAAGAATGACGTCAGCTCAAACCTCGTATGAGCCTAGTGCAAACGTAAACCCTATAAATAACATTTGTCAACGGGAGCAATTACAACCGGTACAACAATTTGAAAATTTACAAATAATGAAGGACGATGTTAATTCGTTGGTGGGGTCCAACTCTTCGCCGACAATGGTAGCCGTCGGAGATTCAGTTTCGGATCCGACTATAGTTGCTGGCGGCGCGCCTACTTCGCCGTCTTTATGGTCGCTCACAAATGACGATGAGTACCCACCACCCAGTATATGGGATTACGGAGATCCGTCGTTTGATTTTTGACGGGTTTTTTTTTTATATTAAAAATCATTTGATTCAGGTTCTGGAGATCTAGAAAATGGAAGAATTCAATTTAATTGAATACAGGGAAATTGGTTTAACTTCAAGATTTTAATATGGGGATTTCTTGATAAATGTTATTAGCATAAATTTTTGATGATCAAAGAGTTAGGGTTTTAGTTATATATCTTGCAGTACGTGAAGATTTCATATATTCGTCCTAGGTATTTATCATTCAAGTAGTGTATTTTATTATTTATTATTCAAGTACTTATACGATAAATAGATATTGTTATAGTACTATATTTTTTAGGGTGATTTTTTAATACTAGGTATAAAGTCAAATTAAAAATCCCTTAAAAAGTTCTTATATTCTCGGTTTTTTCCAAAGTAAATTATGCGACTATGATCTTCGTGTTATTTCACTAGAACAGTGTGAGATGAATACTTGATGATAATCTAAGTAATTCATGTTGATTCCATGTGATTTGAAGATTCAAGTAAGTGAAAGTATGTGTTCTTGAGATAGAGAGCTATGGAGAAGATTGAGGGAAATTGAGCTTTCAAGAATGTGTTTCGATTACAAGTGTTGGAAAACTTACAATTAGTGAGTATAATTAGTCCTTAGATATCATTTCACTAATTGTCATGGTTTAAGCTAATGACTTAGTTTAACACTTATAAAATGTGTCACAACTAGTCCCTAGACTATTGAATACAACATAAATTATCCTAACAATCTTCCTCTTTGTATCAATAGTCAAACGATCTGGGTTCATCGATTTACATTTATGAAAAAGAAGAAACCAAGACATTCACTGAAATGTCAAACCACAAATTCACATCCATTTCCATCTGAATCTTAATCGTATAAATCTTTCTTTCCAAACTACAAAACATCCATATCAATTCAAAATTCCAAATTCCTTAACAACCATTCTTTCCAAAATTCCATAACATTCACATACATTCAAAAGCTTGACCGTTTAAATCCATATTTCCATACCAAATACAAAATTATCCACATTCATTCAAATCTAAAATGTACATATCATTCTTTCTTACATACAAACCATACACATGTCAATTCAAAATTTAACCGATACAAATCATTCTTAAATTTTACACACACATCCAAAACTTTAACTGACAATTCATTCAAAAACATTATCATTCTATCCATAAAATCCTCTACCACAAAATTCCAAAAACAACATCTCCATAATCTAAAATCCCAGACAAATCCTTACCTAACTGATATTCCATTTCCCGAAATTTCAAATCTTTAGTAAATCAGTTATAGGATTTTCTCACTCAAACATTTTCAACGGAAAACATACTTTATTTGAGTATCTAAAACTTCCAGATTTCTGCAATATTATGTTCTTGAAATTCAGAAAACATTTTCTTGTCAAAGACAGACTATAAGAAGAAACTGAAGTTAGAAGACTGGGATGACATATTAAAGATCAAAAAGGGGGAGATTGTTAGGACCAATTTTGTAATAAGGTTTTGACCTTTAATCTTGTTAACTAACATGTCTAGTGTTAAGTGGTAGGAGTATATAATGTTTTAATTTGACCTTTCAATGTAAGCTTTCCATCACTTGAACTGAAACATCTTGTTGAAAGCATCGTTATTTCCCTCCATCTTCTCTCAAGAACACACACTAAATACACACACTAAATCTTCAATCTCATACTAAATCTCCATGGATTAGCTTGATTTCATCTTCTTTAGGACTCTCAACAACATTACCTTTAATCTCAAATTCTTCTGGTTTTATGATTGGAAAATACTCATCATTTACAAAGTTTGCCTTTTTTAGTTTCATATGTTTTATTCAATTCAATATAGTTAAAACTAAATTGTGCATTCTCCTTTTTAGCTCTGTTGAAGGTCTTAATTTCTTCTTCCTCGTTTGTCATTCGAATGAAGCTCTGCCAGATATCTAGATGCATGTATTTGTAATCATATAGAGTTGGAAGCACAGCACACGCTTTGCTGAGATATGCTGGGTTGTCAGCTCCTAAGCATTCTTTTGAATTGAAGTATTTGAATTCTTTAGGCTTATTCAAATGAATGGTTTGATCAGTTTGTCTTATTTTGGCGATTAATTCTTCAAGGTGTATGATGTGAGAAGACAATTGATTGCTATCATTTTGAAGTTGATGTATGATATTATGTTTGCTTTTCATTTCGTTCGATGAATTGATGTGCTCTTCATTTAATTTGTCAGATAATTCTTTTATTTGATCGTTTAAAGATTTAAATTGTTTCTCATTATCATCAAATTCTAGTTGTTTACGTTCCAACGAGTTTTTAGTTATAAGATATTCATGAAATATGGCAATATACAACTTGTAATATTTATCATTTCGGACATTGGAAATTGAAATTTGTTGATTTTTAAGATTCTGTATTTCAATTTCTTTTTCAGAAATTGTATGAGACATATTCATAATATCATTTTCATATTTAGCCTTCAATTCTAATACCTGAGCTTGTAAATCCAGATTCTGTTGTTTGAAAATTTTGGTTTGTTTAATCTGTTGAACAAGTTGTTCACATGAATGAACTAGTTGTTCATTTTCATTTTGCAAATCATTTAAACGTTCTTGAAATTGATTATTTAAGTCTTTTTCATCTAAAAGGTATTGTTTTAAAGAATCAATTTTAGATATCTGAGTTTTAACAAAACAAGTATCAGGATTAATGGAATTTTCAGAATTTGATAGGAAAGAACTTATTGCCTCAATTTCCTTATTGGCTTCTTCATTAAAACTATCAGAAACCTCAGCATTCTATCTTGCCATAAAGCACAAATTTGCTACATGTTCTTCATCTTCAGCTAACACTTTTTCAGTCTCAATTTGTTTAGCCATCAACATCTTACGTTTAATTTACTCTGAATCACGAAGATTAATTTCTTTGTAGCATCGAAAGGTGTGATGGTTGGCTTTTCAGTTGAGATTATAGCAGATTGAGAAGGCTTAAAGTTGGATGAAGATCTCAGATTATGGTTTGTAGACCGTGAGTAGTATTTTTTTTGATAGTTTGAAATGTGTGACATAGCTTTTAGTACTTCTTGAAGGTCTTTTTCTATATCATCAAACCAATCATGACCTTACTTTGAGTCTTTCTTTATTGATGGTGTAGATTCTTCTACTTTTTCTTTCAATTTAGTAGATGCAGTATACTAATTATGTTGTTTTGTAAGAAGTGCAAGATTATCTTTTGAAGCCATTTCAGAATAATTATCGGGTTTTAATGTATAAGATCTCATGTTTAAAAAATGAAATAGTTTGGGTCGAAAAGTGTAAAAATTCAAGTTCTCGGGTTCGGGTAAAAAGAAATGTAAAAATTTTTAAGTTTTGATAAGCTCGGTCAAATAAATGATTTTACCTTTAAAATGATTTTAAAATTTTAGCGTTGATCTAAAATGATTTTAAAACTTTAGAATGATTTTAAAATTTTAGAATGATTTTGGGTTTTATAATGATTTTAGCGTTGATCTAAGCTTTGTCAAAACAGTTGAAGATGAAAGGTTTTTAAAAAATTAGTCTAACAGTTGAAAATTAAAAACAAAGGTGTTTTTAATGACTTGTATGGTATGCCTATATAGTTGTATTTCACTGGTTTAGAGAGTTGTAATATGCTTAATAATTGGAGATCACGATAATGAATACAACAAAAATGTGGTATTATGCTGAAATGGTTTTAGATGTTGGACTTAAATTGAAACGGTTTTGTTCTGTGAATTTGGGTTAATATGATAATGAGTAATATGGGCTGACTTCAAAAATCAAGAGTTGGGCCAAGTTCAATTTTGGGCCATATACAAAATTGAGTTGAGAACTAGCAGAAGCAATATCCGTGATCTATCAAGTGAACTGGGCGACCTCAGTATCGTGAAGTTTATTTGGCAGTATCGTAAAACTGGATCAATACCAGTATCGTAATCAATTCCAGAGTTACGATCAATTCCAGGATCGTGAAACAGGATTACGATTACAATCAATTGCAGAGCAATCTAGAATCACGATGTTGACTTACAAGTTCAAGATTAAAGTCACGATTGAAGATTACGATTCTGAAAATTGAAAACCATCCTGATACAACTTTACGATCAGCTATTCAAGCCTTACGATCACGTATGAGCTTTACGATTGTGATTTTGATTGTGGTTTACGATTTTGAAGTTTACGATCCTGGATTCAGGTATGATTCACGATTGATTACGTTTCAGGTTGAGTATTACGATCCTCCTTTACAAGTTTACGATTACGATTAAAACTTTACGATTACGATAGAGGATTACGATCGTAAAGTTTCAAAATTCAGTTACAATGATCGTAAATGTTCTTGTGATTCGTTGAAGAATAGTGACGAAAAAGTGACGTAAATTGCACTTAATCAGCCAAATTTTCTTCAATTCTTGCTCAAAATCAACGATTCAAATCCCAAAACGTTAGAAATCATTTTTCTAACAGTTTGATGCAATCATACAACTCAAAACGGATCAAATCAGCCTTTGATTTTGATTTTACGGTCAATATTTTGAGTTTTCAAGTTTTTCACAAAAATCTTCAAATTGAGATGAATACTTGATGGACTGCAATGAGATTTGATTCTAAAGTGCTTAGAATCAATGGAGAAACACGATTATCCAATAAAAACAATGATTTCTAACAAAAATTTTGTCATTAAAAATCATAGCTCCTTTTCAAAAATCTTCAAAAATGGATCAATTGAGCACGGATTTGAATATATTCCAAATGGATTGTGCTCTGATACCAATTGAGATGAATACTTGATGATAATCTAAGCAATTCATGTTGATTCCATGTGATTTGAAGATTCAAGTAAGTGAAAGTATGTGTTCTTGAGATAGAGAGCTATGGAGAAGATGAAGGGAAATTGAGCTTTCAAGAATGTGTTTCAATTACAAGTGTTGGAAAGCTTACAATTAGTGAGTACAATTAGTCCTTAAATATCATTTCACTAACTGTCACTGTTTAAGCTAAAGACTTAGTTTAACACTTATAAAATGTGTCACAACTAGTCCCTAGACTATTGAATACAACATAAACTATCATAACACGGTGTCATGTGTCCGAGTTAGTAATTTTCAACCTTGTTACTACTGCGCGTTAGTACTGCTCAACCTTGTTACTATTGATTGTTAATTTAATTAGTACGGTTAGCACAACTTAGTACTGCTCAAAACTTAGTGCTGCTCAAGTTAGTTCTGCTTAACGCTTAGTGATGCTCAAATTAGTGATGCTCTATCGAGTCGACTAGTCGCACGTGGTATTTTGGATTATTGAAATCTATCAATTTTGGATGGAAATTAAACCAGTCACTATCTATTTTACGAGTAGTAATTATTTCTATTTTTTTCACCTAGAGAATTAGCAGTTTTCTTAATCTTTTTTCAAGAATGCATTTTTAATATCTTTCATATAACATATTTTGACAGTATCTGTAAATAGATCGTGTGTATGGGTGTCTACGAGATTTTGAAGGCCCTGTGCGAAAACACGAAAAATGGACCCCTAAATACAAGATTTTTATAAAAATGTAGACTCTCTATTTTTTTTTTCTATTAAATTATTAAGTTGACATACATTTTATTATTATATATATAAGACATATATAAAAATTGGGCCCCTATAAAATATGGGACCTGTGCGGCTGCACCTCCTGCACCTACTTAAAGACACCCCTGATCGTATGTATATAACATAAATTTGATGGTGTTAAAAATGTTAAATGCATAGATATGGGAAATAATTAGACATATATGGCACATAGACGAGAATAAAGGGTTACGAACTTACGGGTTACCATTGTAGATGGGCCAAATACGTAATTAGTTTATTAAATAAGCCTGGTTGAACTATATATATAGTGGCTAATCGTGTTCAATTTTAGTATAATATTTTTCACTGTTTAACATTCGCTGTACTACGAGTCAGCGGTTAACTTATTTTTTTAACGACAAAGGGATTATGTTAAACATCAAGATACTATGGTTGCCTAACCTTAAAGTTGTAATTTAATATCACCATATACCGTTTTAAAGAGTAATGATATTTATACCTACTCATGTGTTTATCAATTTGATCATGACAAGTGTCAAAATTAATGGTCGATATGAAGAGAGAGAATTAGTAGATGAAATATGTCAAGTTTAGAAGTTTGTAGGCACAAATAGTTGATACAAATATTATTTCTCGGTTTTAAATTAGATATTCAGACTCTCTCTTCTAATGTTTATCGTATATGTTAGGTTTTGTTTTAATTGAGCTGATTAATGTTGATTTTCTTACATTTGAAGCCAAACCCAAAGGGATGTTTAGAAACTTACAATGGTTGGTGGGGGATGTAGTTGCTTACCGGTGACAAGAGAGGCTACTGGTAGTGTTTGAAGAGGCGGTCACAATTAGTGGAATTTTGGGTGAAGTCACAAAATTCCAAGGGGGAGTTCAAGTAGAGTGAAATAAGAGAAGAAGGGGAGGGGGGGGGGGGGGGGGGGGGATGAATACCCATTGGTAAAATGTAAAAACTAAGTAAAGTGCTTTCCGTTAGTAGTTTCGTTGGAAATATACTAATTTATCAACGTATTAATGTCCGTCGTTAAAATTCTGTTGATATTGGCAACTTTTCTAGTAGTGGTCAAATTTAATTAGATTTATTGACATGTGTAATAATTAAGTGATTTTTTTAACGAAAATTGCATTAGAAAAACCAACGATAGAGTAGTTAAAAAAAAGAGTACACTAAAGAAACAAGGACAAGATTACATGGACCTCGGAATAGTAGTCCACTATACCCAATTTAAAGAAATATTATTTTCCCTAATGTTGATCTAAAGAAATGAAAAGAATTTTACACAATACTTGTTGAGTTCTGATTCTTCCGGACTGGCGAAACTGTTCGTTCCGTCTAAGAACCTGTGTACAACCACGAAAAAACTCTAGTCAGGAGCCTCACGAGGGTCACCTCGTGAAGACACTCTGACGCTCAAGTCAGTACTTATGAAATGAATCGGGTAGGAGCTACGTACGATATGATATGAGTAATAAATGTGGAGAGTTTAATGCGGAGTATAAGATATGTTGGGTTTAGAGTGAGATTACTAAATGCAAGGATTATATGTGTTATTGTGTACCTTACTATCTACCGAAGGTGCTTATTTATAGCAGAGATCCTCATGCGGAAGAAGTAGATTTCCCTCCTTCGCATGCGGCACCCTTCGGACCTTCGGGTAAAAGCTTGAGACGAAACCTGTTTAATCCGCCGGTCCATACGACGGTGTTTCATCTTGGGCGGCTTCCAGCGCCGTTCGCATTAAATGCACATGCACTTTCCTTTGAATCCCGTTCACGGTAACTAGTCCTTGGGACTCATCATTCTACTTCCTTCGTCGTCTTCTGTTATGTTTTCCCGCGTTTTGTGGACTTGCATGGCCATAAGCCATGCACGTTCCGAAAGCTCGATACGTTACCGAGAAGGTGTGATACATCATCAAGTCCCCTTAGTTTAAAGTGAATTACCACGTGGTTGATTTGTTTTAACTAACAGCTTTAATCGCTTCCTCTTTTTTCCCCTTAAAAATATTACCATTGTATTACCCAAGTTACCGTTGCTGATTTTCCGGAATTCGACCGTTGGGTAAACAACGGAACGCAACACTTCCACGCCGCTTGACCTTCCTTCTCTATAAATTCATCTCTTTCATCTCCTCTCTTCCCCCTTTTAATATTTGATTTTCATCACTATGTGGAAAGACAAACTGCTTAGAGAAAAATCTGATAAAGTCCCCCGGGCAAAGCGGACGGCCATGAACACCTTTAGCACCTTAAAGCTTGACGATCTTTCTCAGATCGTTTCTGACTTTCATATTGATTCTCGCTTCGAACTCCGTCTTCCGGGTGAAACGGGTACCGTTAGGTCTGCTCCCGAAGGTTTCGAGCCCCTGTACCTTCACTTTCTTCAGGGGGGCTCCGTTTTCCCCTTGATACTTTTATACTTGATCTCCTTCAATTCCCCGGGCTTCATCTTGCTAAAATCGCCCCAAACGCCCTTAGTAAAGTCGTTTGTTTCATTATGCTCAGCCGATCCTTGGGTATCCCCTATCCATCAAGTTATTCCGGTACTTCAACATCGTTGCTGGCCGTGGTGACTGGGCTGGCTTTGCGCACCGTCAGGGGCAGGTAGAATGCGTATCAGGTCTGAAGGACTCTATTCATGACTGGAAGTTTGGCTTTCTCTATGTTCATCGGTCGGATTTTAATGATATTACTCTTCCTTGGGGAACTGTTACCAGTCGACCTTCTGATCCTCTGCCCGAACTTACTTCCGAAGAAGCTGAGTATGTGAGAAATCTTTCCCTAACCAAGCTAGAGTGGGAAGATCCGGACGAAGCCTTCCTCGGCATGGCTGATCTGAGCCCGTTTTACTTTAACCAAGGCATTCGCCCCATCTGGCGGATTAACGATCAAGATGTATCCTTGTTAAAACGTCTGGAGATGGACAAAGGTAGTCCACCGGCCGGTGTGTTTTCTGTTGTTAATGGCCCTATTGTGCCTTTTCTTCCTCCTCCAGACAAACCTGAGAGCCCTGAAACTACTTCGGAACCTGAAAAGTCCAAAGCCAGGTCTGCCGGAGAGCTTGTTGTTGTTCAAGGAGTCGACGTTGATCTTACCACAGGTGCATAGTTTGAGACTGAAGATACTGCAGTGCATGACTCGCAGGTGGAGCTTCGAAGGCCACCAAAAACACGAACCATGAGGAACATTTCATCATGTGATCGATCGGTTCGAGCACGGAACGTTCGTGAAGAAGCTCAAGCGTCTTCACCCAAACGTCGAAGGGTTTTTCTTGAAGGTAATTTTGATTTGTTCGTGTTTTCTCATAACTTAGACTTTGCCTTTATATCATGTAAATGTATGTGTGCAGATTTATCAAATGACGTGATTGTTTCCGAGGTTCCTGGTCCGGTTTCCACCGTACCTGAACCCTCCATCACAGTATCCTTTACACCCGCATCTTTAGTCATCCCTACTGTTGTTACCACCAGCGTATCTGTTCCTCCTTCTCAATCCGGACCAACTGCCTCCTGGAAGTTACCCACCATATCGTCCAGCACCTCTGCTCTGGCGATGTTTGGTAATATGATGCTTTGTACTGGCACCAGATCGTCAGCGATGACTCAAAGCTCCCCTTCTTTATCTGCGAAGAGTCAGTCGTCACTGCCTGCTTACTCATAAGGATTCAACCCTAGTAATTTTCAAAAACCACAAAGAACCCTAAGACCAAGAACATTAAACTAGTTTAGTTTAATTGGTCAAAAGGCTTCTTTCCCTAACCCTAGAATTTTCAAAAATATGAAGAACCCTAGGATCAAGAATGTCAAAGTTTTTGATCAAGAGGATTCTTTCCTTATTCTTTGATCTTCAAAATCTAGGACCAAGTATATTAAACTAGCATAGTTTAATTGGTCAAAAAGAATTCTTCCTTTCTCAAGATTTTCGAGATCTAGGAGGATACTTGGACACCAAGTTTGTTAAACTAGCTTAGTTTAATTGGTGGAAAAGTTTCTTAGGCTTTAAGGAATTTTTTGAAATCCCTAGAAGTAACCCTGGAACCAAGAACATTAAACTAATGTAGTTTAATTAGTTAAAAGAATTAATTAAGATAATAATCTAAAACCTAGATAATTAAGCAAGTTCATGTTTAATAGGTTTAATTATTATTTTAGTAGATTTATTGAAACTAGTTCTTTAAACCTAGAAACTTAGACAAAGTTTTATTGTCTATAAGGTTTGAATTAAAAATTTAAATAAATTTATTAATGTGATAATCTATCTTAGAATTTAAACAAAGTTTATTGTTTAGATAAGATTGATTAAGATTAATCTTTTAATAAATAATGTTTTTTGATCAAGAAAGTCAAAACCCTAGTTTTGATTGATCAAGAACAAGATTAGGGTTTTGACTAATTAATAAAAGGGAATTAATGAGGATTAAGAGAAGTGTTAATTTTTAAGTGCTAAAATTAACAAGATGTATTTATATATACATATATAATAATTTCGGAAATTTTAAAATATTTAAAAGGAAAATGAATTTTAAATGATAAAGTAGTTTATACGTATTTTAATTAGATCAAGTTAAAATACATATGTATAAATTAGATGTAATATTCTTATAAGAATGTTATAAGTTTATTTTAAAGTAATGAAATATATATATATATATATATATATATATATATATATATATATATATATATATATATATATATATATATATATATATATATATATATATATATATATATATATATATTAAATACAAGATTAAATGGAACATTAAAAGATAATGTTATTTTTTTTATCTTAAAGGATAATAGTATAATTAGTTATTGTATAAGTTATTGTATAATTGAAACTAGAAAGTACAAAGTTATGATTTTATTATAACTAGAAATTGTACAAGTTAAAATTATATGATAAACTAGAAATATATAAAGTTATATATTATTATTATAAGGTGTATAAAGTTATAAGTTATATAACTAGATAATTATACTAGTATAATATAAGTATTTTACAAGTCATGTAAGATATTAGATTAATGATCAAGGGATAGATAACAAGAGAACTTTATAACCTATATTTAACTAGTCCAAGTTAAATGTAAGAAAGGTTTAAACAAACTAAGAATTATTATATATAGTCCTTATATAATAAATTTGTTAGTTTCACCAAGTATAGACCGGTGATTGTGTTTGCTTAAGTTCCATCATGGTTGTTGGAGCTAGTGGGAGCTACGCAAGAAAATCACAAAGTTTTTAAATGTGTCGCTTAGACATAAGTTTTGGTCGAATCTAATAAGTCAAAACAAATGTTTGATTATATTATTAAACAAGCGAAAAACAAGGTGTGTTAAACTAGGTTTATGATTCAAGTTTATGAATCATAAAAGAATTAAAAGTTTAACATAAGTTTTAGAGTTTTTCAAGAACGATAAAACAAGTAAGTTTTAATCATAGATAAGGTTTTTTCACAAAACCTAGTAAAACGTTTTGTACACCTCATTTTAGGTATACATATAAGTCGCGCAACTTTTTAAAACTATAAGTTTTAAAGAAAAAGTTCTTAAGATTTAAAAAGGTGTCTTGTAAAATTCTTGAATTCACAAGTCATACATTTTAAACAAGTATTAAGATTGGAATAAATGTTTAAGTTTAGTTTAAAACTTAAACAAACCCAAGAAAATCTTAGATCTAAGTACTATCCACATAATGGAACACCTCACTTGTTAAACGATATTCATATTGTAAGGATAAAGAACCTTAGATATGAATTCAGATCATTGCGAGTGTTAGGGTGCATAAGGTTCTGTGATAATCGGGAGTCCCGGCGCAGAACATCGCACTGTCTTAGATGGTCTGATCTACTTTGGTGATAATCGGGAGTCCCGGCCCAAAAAGTACTTGAGTAGAATAAACATACTAGACTTTATTACTAACTTAGAAATGTACAATTAGATTGTACAAAGTTGTAGTAAGCTATAAGTTTAAAGATTCTACGACCCCTAGGAATCGTGTCAAGTCTTGATACGATCAGTAAGGATGTTACCTACCAGAAACAGCATGTCTCGTCGGGAAGTGTCCAAACCTTGCAGCGAGAATGTGATATATGGATCCTAGGCCTAAAATATTAATTATGGGCTTATAATATATTTTAGAGAATGTTTATTGATGATTACTAATTAAACTGGGATTGATTTGTAGATGGCAGCAACAACCACGACGACATGTACCAACAATCTCTCACTTCGCTCAATCCTCGAAGAAGACAAGTTGACTGGGTCAAACTTTCTCAATTGGGAGCGCAATCTTCGTATTGTGCTCAGGCATGAGAGAAAGTGGTATGTCTTGGAAAGAGCAGTACCAAATGTCCTTACTGTAAATGCTAGAGCTGAAACGAGGCAAGCTTATGATAAGCATGTCAGTGATGCACTCGATGTGAGATGTATGATGCTCGCCATTATGAGTCCCGAGTTACAAGCGGGACTTATGGATGTGCCTGCATTTGAGATGATCCAGTAACTTAGGGATTCATTTCAAGAGCAAGCTCTCACTGAGAGGTTCGGCATCAATCGAGCCTTCAACTCTTGCAAGATGGTCAAAGGAACACCAGTGGGTGCCCACGTCATGAAAATGAAAGGGCACATGGATCACCTCGCTAGACTTGGTCACCCCATTAAGTTGTAGATGGCCACGGATACTATACTCAATTCGTTGTCTGATGACTACAAGCCTTTTGTGGTCAACTACAACATGCATAATATGGAGAAATCCATTACTGAGCTACATTCTATGCTCAAGACAACTGAGTTGAGTTTGGGGACCAAATCTAAGGATGTTCTGATGATCGGTAATGGTAGTGGCGGTGGGAAAAAGAGAAAAGGGCATGGTGGTAAAGGAAAGGGTAAAACCAATCCTAACCAAGGAGTGCCAAATGGTAAAGGTGTCAAACAAAATGTCAAGAAGGTGAAGCCTAACACAGCGAGGACCTAGAATCGGTGCTTCAAGTGTGGCGAGGCTGGGCACTGGAAAAGGAATTGTCCAAAGGGTGCAAGTGGTGGAGGAATTGCAAGTTCCTCAGGTAACACAACCACACTTCTTAATCACTTTTAGATACTTGTAAAGTACATTATGAGTAATCTAACTTTTGCAATCGTTTATTGCAGGAGGAGATGGAAAGTGATGATGACCGGCATGAGATGGTGATGATCCCACGAGCACCAAGATTTTATAATTCAGTATTTTATGGATTCAGTAAAAATGATTTTATTCTATTGTTTGAATAATCATTTTACTTTATGTTAATACAAGGTTTTTTGGTTTTAATCAATTCGAATACATGGACGAATTATATTATGTTATGTGTGCATGTGTGACTATTACACTAGTCAAGGTTTATGACTAGATTGTAAGTCAAGTTTTTGATTTACTTAATATTTCATGTTTTATACTTGTTTGATTGTCGTATAAATGAATAATGTCTTGAATAGCTCAAGGTACTTAGATACTAGAAATTAGAAGTTTTTCTAATACAAGTATTTAAGAGTTTTATGGAAGCATAAAGTTCAAAAGTTATTGAACTTAGTTAAAACATCTTAAGTAATCGTCATTACTTATGATAGTACGTTTTAAAGTATTAAGCATTAATATAGCATGATTATATTAGATATAATCAAGATGAACTTTAAGAGTATTATTACAAGTGTCTCATACTTGTAATAAAGGATTTAATCAAGTCATACTTCCATAACAAGGAAAGTTGGATATTTGCAAAATCCAAGTAATGACTTAGAGATTAAATAAACTCTCAAAAGGTCAAACTATATTAAAGTATTTAAGAACTAATGGTATTAAACGCAAGTGTTTCATACTTGTAATTAATACATTATTTAATCAAGTCATAATTCCCTAATAGGAATAATGCATATTTAAGAAATCCAAGAAATGACTTTGGCATTAAATGAAGTTCTTAAAGAATACTAAAGTGTTTAAGAATTGAAAGTATCATCTCAAGTGTTTTATACTTGTTAGATACAGTAATAAATAAAAGTCATAATTCCCTAAACATGAATATTGGATATTCATAAATCCAAAGGATGGTCTTAATTATTGATAGAATTCTTAAAAGGTTAAACTACAAGATAGTGACTAGGTCAAAATGGTAGTTTAAACTGATGCTTAAATTCCACAAAAGGTAGTGGGAGCTATGATTAACATAATTCATTAAAGACATTAATGGATTTAGTAAGTTAGTAAGACATTAACAACAAGGAATTACCAAGTCGTTAGCCAAAAAGTTAAGAGAAATAAATGATCATTGATTAGATTATTGCAAGCCTAATAGCGTGGTCACAAGTCTTGTGATTAATTATTTCAAATCTAATAGGATGTTCACACTCCAGTGAACAAGTTAATCATTTAAGGTAATTTCTTTAACTAGTAAAAGTATCTACAAATCAAGTAGCCTAAAAGAGATTTAGCTACAAGGAAAGTTTTATAGACTCAAGAAACTAAAGGAGTAATTTTCCAATCCTCCTATGTTTACCGAATCATATAAAAAGGGCAATACTAGAATATGTTCTAATGTTGCATGAATAATATCTAGCAAAGACAAAAGTAATAGTATTCTTAAAATACTCGTCTTATGTCTTTAGTTGAATAGAAATGACTAATTGTAATTAGTGATAAAAGTTACAATTAAGAGTCATTGAGCAATCAACACAAACGCAAAGAATAAGTAATGATCCAGTAAATAATTCGGTATCTATGTCCAGTGAGGAATAATACATGAGTTAGTATCATTGTTATTCAGACTTTGTATGTTTTACAATATCCATGAATAAAAGTCTTTTTATTCAAAAAGATATAAATCCGTGACAACTCGTCTTGGTGGGAACCTTGATGGGACGATAACGTCATCGCGATATTTGGTAGTATAGCAACACGAGTTTCGTGTAAACCAAATATCATTGATATTCTGTTGGAGCTCAACGAATATTGGATTGACCACCATGATAATACTTCGTGGTTGAAAAGTTCAAAAGTATTATTCACTAGGATTGTCCTTAAGCCTGCGGTATTTGGTTTAAGATGCAATGACTAATGTACTTTGGTTCGTCTTAGACAAGTCTGAAATACGATTGTCATACGAGGCCGTACTGGGTACAGAGGAAGTTGTATTTTGAATTGAAATATAACAAGATGGTAATTGCACTTCCTTTTTAGAGAGATATTTATGGGTCCCTTGACATGATAAAAACTGACAAGTGCATGGCCATGCCCAAACGAACTGATTTGTTCTTTGTCGTTTATCACAACAGTTTAAGTCAAGAAGTCAAGAAATGATTTCGAATAAAGGAGTTGATAATTTCTACCATGCTCGTGTTCGTTATCACAAATATCGTGTTGCAAGGGATGAACCTAATAATTGTAACGACCCGAATTGGACGAAACCGGGTCGAGAAAGAGGTCAAAAACTGCAGCATTGCTGCAGCACAAAGTTCACGGCGTGAACTTGAGTTCACGACCGTGAACTCCTTTCAGGGAATGGTGGTTTTTGGCCAATTGAAGTTCACGCCTAGTTACCGATCGGGAAGAGTTCACGACCGGAGAAGTTCACAGCGCGAACTTCTTCGAGATCGTGAACTCCTTCAAGCAGCATTACAATCGGGTTTTGGCTCATTAATGGCATGTGCAAACCCTAGTTTCTCCCTTTGGCGATTTTCGAGCTTGAGGACTGATTGTGGTCGATTCCTTCACAAATCCTTGGTAGATTTCACTCCTAACAGAAGATTAAAGGTATATCTTCACTCCTTGATCTTTGTAGCTTAAGATCTATGTATCTTGATGTATGGGTTTGAAACCCTAGTTCTTGGGGTCTTGGGTTATGGTGATATAAGTGATGTATACACTTAATAGATGGTATTTTAACAAAGGGAACAAGTGTATGATTATGATTTGTAAGAATCTTAAGGGTTGGTTAAACCTAGGGTTTGGTAAATCACCATAATTGGGGGAAAGTGTTAGTTGAAGGTATCTAGAGATAAATGGATACATTATTAGTGATATGTGATTGTTGTATTAGGCTTTTGGTGAAGTCTTGGAAAGTTGATTGATTGTTGGAGCAAGGAAATTGGCGGAAAGATTACGGTTGGAGCATTATATTGCTAAGGTGAGTACGTGTGGACTTTACTGGGTACAAAGCTATATGAAGTATTTTGACTACTTATGATCGGTCTATTTAATGTTTGTCTAGACTTATTATGTGTCGAGTTAGTATATATTATTGATAATATTTAACTAACTTGTTTGATGATTTATGTGATAATCGAAGGCTTTGACTGGCATAACTGAGAGGTTATGATTAGAGATAGATGGTGGTGATGCGGGGGTGACCCCGGTCACTGAGACGAGTGTACATATGTTTGTACACTAAGCACACGGGTGCTTCTAGTACGCATATGTTTCGTACTAGGTAATCTAGGGATCTAATGCATATATGTTTATGTATTAGGTTCGCTTGTGTTCTAATACATATATGTTTATGTATTGGATATGACTGTTTTCTGGTACATATATGTTTATGTACTAGATATGTATGCTAGGAAAGCAGGATCGATAGAGTCACCATAGGGTGACTAGACTGTGTTGGTGAAATATAAATATGTGTTTATATACAATGTGACACTTGATATTATTGGGGTCTAAACCCATGTAGCTCACGAGACATTTTTGTGTCTCACGTACTCCTTGTTTGTTTTGCTATGTACTCAGGTTCTGGATCGAGGATTTAGGTGCGCATGGATTGAGATATGTGGGGCCTAGAGTAGAAGATCATTAGAGAGGATTTATGCTTAGCTTTGGTTTTGATATATTTTGTAACACCAAACCTCATACTCTGATTTTCATACCAAAGGTTTTTGTAAATCCGTATTTTGGAACTGGTCTTCTATTTATAAAAATGATATTTTTGGGGCAAATGTTTTGTATTAAAAATTGAGGTGTTACAACTTGGTATCAGAGCTACTGTTTAAGTGAATTAGGTTGGATGTCCATCCTAGTCTTAGACTGTAGCATTAGGAATGTAAGATTCCTTGAGATCGATAGGTTGACCTTGAGACTTTATGTTAAGTTTAGGGTTGAACCTAGGAGACCTATGAAAGTTGATATGATTATGGATATTGAGTCTTATGCGACTAATGGATTGTACATAAGGTACTAAATGTTTAATGTCTTTCGTATAGTCTTGATCGAAAGAAATGGTGAACACTCGTCGAAGTGGGAAAGCCCCGGAAAACTGGGAGGAAGAGATACCTCACGTTGAGATTGTGGTTGAACATGAATTTCAACCATCGATGCGTCGAGTAGATGAATCGGAGGTCGGAGCTAATAAGACTCCGGTAACCATGGCGGATCTCCAAACTCTTATTGATCAAATAAAAGGGACGGTGGCCGAGGAAGTGCACCGCATTATTGGGGACCGTGAGAGGTCGGAGGGAGATCGTGAATCCGAGGCTAAGTCGGATGAGAGAACCGGTGGTGGGGGCACCCGAGGGGAGAAATCCTCCACGGGTGGTTGTAGTGATACAAGGGCAAGGCCAGATGAAAAAGATGGTTGTTCTTTTAAGACTTTCATGGCTTGTAAGCCAAATGTATACACGGGTAGTTCGGACCCGAAGATGACTATGAGGTGGATCCGAGAGACCGAACGGGTCATCGGAAGTAGCAAGTGCAAGAAAGCCGATATGGTGACGTACGCGTCACAATTGCTAAAAGAGGATGCTATGGTTTGGTGGGACATAGTTTATGAGACCCTCGGGAAGGAGGTGATAGAGAGAATGTCGTGGGAGGAGTTTACCGCGAGATTGAGAAATAAGTTTTGTCCCGAAAGGGATTTGGAGAAAATGCATGAGAAGTTTGTGACCCTAAAGAAGGGCGATATGACGGTCGAGGAGTACTCGAGGGAATTCACGGCATTACTCCCGTTTGTTGCTAAGAACTACTCCGAGGAGAGGTTGAGAGTGGTGAGGTATGCTAGTGGGCTACATTGGGATTATCAATTGGAGGTGAAGAGGGCGGTCATGCTAAATGAGGCCATTAGTGCCGCCCGAGGTGTGGAAGAGGTAAACGAGGCAAGAGTTGCCGAGAGGGCCTATGTGGGCGAGAAGAGGAAAGCCAAGAGTGGCTCGGGTATTTTTAAGAAGGTGAAGTTCACGTCGAACTTCTCTAAACAAGGAAGTGTAGCCTCATGCAAGAGGTGTGGGAAGAATCATACCGGTGAATGCCGAGGGGAACCGAAGATTTGCCATGATTGTGGCAAGACGGGGCATTTGGCCCGGGATTGTAGATCCAAACCGGCGGTCGAGGTCGAGTGTTACACGTGCCATGAAAAAGGGCATTATAGCAACGTGTGCCCGAAGAAGAAAACCGAATCACTTGTATCCACGACTCAAAAGAAGGTGGAGCGGCGAAGGTGATGAAGGATTTATGTGCACAGATAAGTACACGTGTCACCGTGTCCAATGTTATAAGACACTAAAGGGTCACACCACTACACACCCAATAATAGACAACCGAATAAAGTAAGTTGTGTGGAATAATTAACTAGTTAAGTTAATTATAAAGAAGAGACTAACTAATAATAAGTTAATTATTATTGAGGATGGTTAAATATTAGGTTAAGTATTTAACGGACAGTTAATTAATAGTTAATTAATTAACTAGTAAACGTCCAAGGGTTTAAAGTGTTAATAGGAAGTTTAATTATGAGATTAATCATAATTAAACTCCAAGGACTTAACTGTAACTTAAGCCCTTATAAATAAAGGCTTAAGGTTAAGGCTTTAGGGTTAATCACTTACACACTCAAAACCCTACACCCTCCCTCTCTCTCGTTCGTCCAATCGGAAACAACCCCAAGGGGGTTTCGGTTTTTCTTGTTCGAGTTCATCGAACGAAACACACACACACACAAGTTCTTGTGTGATACTTTGTTGGTACAACGCGGTCTTGCAGCGTGTCAGGTGGTGCAGTAGAGGTGGATCACTTCTTTAGCTATCTAAAGGTAATGTTCATCATCTTCTCTTTCTCGTGATCTCATTGACTAGTAGAGATCCAGTAATGTGGTATTCAAGTTCCGCCATGTGAATACTACAAGGTTTTCCTATAGTGGTATCAGAGCTTTCTACTAATCTCAATGAGATTCAGTTGAGTTTCTTTTCATCTAGAAAAGAACCCTAGAATTTTCGGCCAAGCATGTGTTCTTCAAGTTTTGAATGAACATTGGTTTGAATAGGGTTCTAGATAGAAAGAAATTAGGCTTCTTTTTCTTCCTTTTTTTTTTTTGAAATTTCGTAAGTATATATGTATATTATATTAAGTTTTTTTATCTTAGAAAGAACCCTAGAAATTTAATCCAAGAAAATTGTTCAAGTTTTGAATAATTGGATTGAATAGGTTTCAAGATAAAAAGAATTAGGTTTCTTTCTTTTGTTTAGTAAATAAAACCTAGTATGTTTAATCCAAGCAAATTATTCAAAGTTTTTGAATAAATGGGGTTTAAGACAAAATTAAGAAAAGGTTATGTTAAATTTTTCGTTTAAAAGTTTAACGGTTTATTTGTTTATTATTATTATTATTAACGAAAAATATTTTATATATATATATATATATATATATATATATATATATATATATATATATATATATATATATATATATATATATATATATATATATATAAACAGTAGTCAAAACCGAACCAACCGAGACACAGTTGGAACTCGGTTCGACGACCGAGTGGTCGACCAAAACCGAGTCCACCGAGTTTCGGTTGGATGGTGTTTCTTGGAGACCAAGATATCTTTTTGATTTTAGTCCAA
Organism: Calendula officinalis; assembly: GCA_963853835.1. Lineage (NCBI taxonomy): Eukaryota > Viridiplantae > Streptophyta > Magnoliopsida > Asterales > Asteraceae > Calendula > Calendula officinalis. The sequence continues at coordinate 26,267,042 of OY970820.1, forward strand.
GATATGGTCTAAATCAAGGAATAAAATCTACAAGTTATTATGTAAGATTTTATGTTTAAAAGTCAATCTATAAGTATTTTAGTTGACTAGTTTACTTATTTATTTTTCGTCTAAATAATAATAATAAGTATTAACATTTAAATTAAACCTAATGATTTTAATAGTTATTAAAATCAAGATAATTTTGAAATTAAGGAGGAAATAAGAAACCGGTTTATGGGTAATTTAATAATTGTCAGTTTGGTAATTTAAATTATCAGTTTATTTATTTAATTAGAATGACATAACCCAAAAGAAGTGATATTGTGTTTATTTTAAACTTTTCGGAATTTTTTTTATTTTTTCGGAAATTTCATAAAAGTTTTTATTTTTAAAATACATAAAACACAAAACCAAGTCTTTGGGGTTGGGGTTATGGCATGACATTTTTTTTTTGAAAATTGCAAGTATTATTTATTTCTCGTTTATTTATTATAATATGAAATAATAAGGTGGTGATTATAAACAGTTTGTTTAGAAAACCAAGATTTAATTATAAGATGGTAATTATAAACAGTTTGTTTAGAAAACCAATGTATAAATTAATATAATGGTGATTATAAACAGTTTATTTAGAAAACCAAGTTTTAAAAATTAATAATGGTAAAGTAAACAGTTTGTTTATAAACCAAGTTTTATAAAAGACAAATTAAATGTGGAATTTATAAACAGATAGTTTATAAAACCAAGTAATTAAAAAAGTGGCTAACTTTTTCGAACAAAGTAAAATCCTTTTTAGAAAATCTTAGATCAGAGTGCAACCCACCTAATGGAACACCTCACTTGTTAAACATTATTCACATTGTAAGGAGAAAGAACCCTAGATGTGGATTCAAATCATTGCGAGTGTTAGGGTGCGTAGGGTCTTGTGAATCGGGAGTCCCGGCGCAAGGCATCGCACTGTCTTAGGTGGTGTGATCTATTTTGGTGATAATCGGGAGTCCCGGCCCAAAATGCACTAGAGGGATTAAAACATGTACAAGTTTGTTGTTCAACTTGATATCCCGAGGATCTAGGAATCGTTTCTAGTCTAGAGGCGATCGGTATGGCTATACCTACCAGAAATAACGTGGCTCTAATGGGAAGTGCCCAAACCTTGCATTAAAGGGCGTAAAATATGGGTCCTAGTCTAACTATTATTATTAAAAGGTAATAATGTTAGAAGTTATTTATTTATCTAATCTTACTAACTGTTTGTTGTTTTTCTTATAGATGTCTGTACCATCAGAAATTCCGTTTTACTCACCAAACGAATCGCGAAAGTTCATCACTGGAAAATGGAAGCTTACTGGTCCGAACTACAAAGTTTGGAAAGTGCACTTTACGAGTTACCTAAAAGCACAGAATCTACTGTACGTGATAGACGAGGTGCCCAAGGGACAACCAGGGCAAGATGCCCAGGATGATGAGCTTGACGCTTATTATCAGTATCTGGCAGATGAATCACAAGTTATGTCGATTCTTATTCTTACTTCATTATCAGAGCTTACAGATAATCTACGTAAGAAACCATGCTATGAGTTTGTCCAGCATCTTGAGGAGACTTTTAAAGAAAGTACTGAAGATAGCAAGCAATTTATTTTACAAGAAATCATTTCGTCAAAAATGAAAGATGATCAACCATTGAGTGACCACCTTATCAACATAAGGAGGTTACTAGATTGTCTCACCCTAGTTACTGGCACATCAAACGAGCATGAACAAGTACTGTTCTTGTTTGGATCTCTCACTCAGTACTATCAGGACAGGGTAGTACGTATAGTCGGGAATTTTCATTTGAGTGTCGCAGGTCTGCACGAGAATCACTTGTGTATACGCGATGTTCAAAGGTTAGAGGAAGAATCTCTCCCTGAGATTCAGGAGGATGAGTTTCAAGAGTGGTTGAATGACTTTGCTGATTTGTGTTGCCCAGCTTGTGGCAGCAAGGTCATTTGCGAGCACACGTCAGACGTGGGGCTGTTGGACGCTGACTTTGTCAGCGATTCAGGTATCGTTATGATTGATTGTCTCGTTACTTCTAGTGAATCCTGGGTATTGGATACCGGATGTGGTCATCACATTTGCAATCATTTGCAGTGATTTAAGAAGAACATGAGGCTGGGACGAGGGGATGTTGAACTACGAGTAGGCGAAGGTTCCAAGGTTGGAGCTGAAGCCGTAGGAACATATCTTCTTAAGTTGCCTTCAGGAAGAGTCTTAGAACTTAAAGATTGTTATTATGTTCCTAGACTTATTAAGAATGTTATTTCTTTTGATTTACTTATAGACATTGGTTTTTATTATGAGTTTTATGGAAAAACAATTTCGTGTTTAAAAGATGACATTTTATATTTTAACGCAAACTCTCATAATGGTCTATACACATTAAATCTAAATAACATAGAACGAGAAGTTTATTATATAAGTAAAAGATCCAAGAGTAACTTGAATCAAACTTATCTTTGGCATTGTCGTTTAGGTCATATAAACGAGACTCGCATTAAGAAGCTCCACGATGATGGAATTCTAGAGCCATTTGATTTGGAATCATATGCAATATGCGAAGCTTGTTTATCTAGCAAGATGACAAAAGACCCTTTCAACCACTACAATGAAAGGGCAGGCGAGTTGTTAGGGATTATACACACAGATTTGTGTGGACCCTTTACTCTAGAAGCCAGAGGAGGATACCGCTACTTCATTACCTTTACTAACGACTTCAGTAGGTATGGTTATGTCTTTCTTATGAGACTAAAGTCTGAGAGCTTTGACAAGTTCAAAGAATATCAGAGGGAAGTAGAGAACCAACTAGGCAAGAAAATTAAGTCACTTCGGTCTGACCGAGGAGGCGAATATTTGAGCCAAGAGTTCGACGATCATTTGAAAGAATGTGGGATTGTTTCACAACTCACACCTCCGTATACGCCTCAGATGAATGGCGTATCAGAAAGGATGAATCACACCTTGTTAGACATGGTACGATCAATGATGTGTCGCGCCCCACTACCACTATCATTTTGGGGACATCCACTCGAGACTGCAATATTCACACTGAATAGGGTTCCGACCAAGTCAGTAGAAAAGACTCCGTTCGAGCATTGGGCGGGGAGAAAACCTAAATTATCTTTTCTCAAGATTTGGGGTTGTGAAGCATACGTTAGACGTAACTTCACAGACAAACTAAACCCCAAGTCAGACAATTGTATCTTCGTTGGATATCCAAGGGAAACCTTAGGATACTATTTCTATCATCAAGAAGACAACAAAGTTTTTGTTGCTCGGAAAGGTGTCTTCTTGGAGGAGAAGTTTCTAGGAACTGAAACTCCAAGAAAAGAAACAGAGCTTCAAGAAATTGAAGAGAACGAAGATCCACCGACGACTTCAGTCGAACCAGTAGTTCAACAAAGAATTGTTGATTCCCAACCATACCCACCGGTTGAGGAAGAAGAAACACGCAATCCGCGTAGGTCCAGTAGACCACGCCAAGAACCAGATAGGTGTCTTGGATTCATGATCGATGAAGATGATGGAAGTCTACTAGAACCATTAACCTACAGCGAAGCTGCTAACGGCATAGAGTCTGAAAGATGGCTCGAGGCTATGCAAGTAGAGATGCAATCCATGTATGACAACCAAGTTTGGGTGTTATCAGACTTGCCACCACAGTCACGTGTCTTTGGATGCAAATGGGTTTTCAAAAAGAAAACCGACATGGATGGAAAAGTGCATACTTACAAAGCACGACTCGTCGCGAAGGGTTTCACGCAAACACAGTGCGTGGATTATTCTGAAACCTACTCGCCAGTCGCCATGCTTAAGTCTATTAGAATTCTTATGGCCGTATCAGCATATTACGACTATGAGATATGGCAGATGGATGTTAAAACCGCCTTCCTTAATGGGGAGTTGAATGAGGACGTATTCATGATACAACCGGATGGTTTTACCGATCCAAAGAATCCTGATAAAGTATGTAAATTGCTAAAATCCATTTATGGATTGAAGCAAGCATCTAGAAGTTGGAACTTACACTTTGACAAAAGAATCAAAGAATTTGGTTTTGTCAAGAGTGAGTTCGAGGCGTGTGTCTATATAAAATTCAATGGGAGCATAGTAATCTTCCTAGTCTTGTATGTTGATGACATACTGCTTATAGGAAACGATATACCAGCATTACAAGGAGTAAAATCCTGGTTAGGTAAATGTTTCCAGATGAAGGACTTGGGAGAAGCCGCATTTATACTAGGTATAAAGATCTATAGGGATAGATCTAGGCAGCTTATTAGACTTAGTCAAAGTACATACATTGACAAAGTACTGAAGAGATTCAGTATGAGTGATTCCAAGAGAGGTCTCATTCCAATGACACATGGCATTACACTGAGCAAGGAAATTCCTAGGATGAGTTTGGTACCATATGCTTCGGCAATTGGATCAATCATGTATGCCATGTTATGTACTAGGCCCGATATTTCTTACTCCATAAGTCTCACGAGCAGATATCAAAAGAATCCTGGTGAACCCCATTGGGTGGCTGTCAAGAACATTCTCAAGTATTTGAGAAGGACGAAAGAAATGTTCTTGGTCTTTGGAGGTTCGTTGGAAGAATTGCGTGTAACTGGTTACACAGATGCAAGCTTCCAAACCGAGAGAGACGATTACAAATCTCAATCGGGATTTGTATTCACACTAAACGGAGGAGCTATATCTTGGAAGAGTCAGAAACAAGATACGATAGCAGATTCGACTACAGAGGCTGAGTACATTTCTGCAAATGATGCTGGGAAAGAAGCCATGTGGCTTAAGAATTTTATCGAGGATCTTAGAGTTATTGCCAGTATCTCTAGACCCATCGAAATATTCCGTGATAATAGTGGGACAATAGCGCAAGCTGTTGAACCAAGAGAACATCAAAAGACCAGGCATGTACACAGGAAATATCACCGCATACGTGAGTATGTAAGAGAAGGTGATATTGTAATTAAGAAAATACCAACGAATGACAACGTCGCTGACCCGTTGACAAAACCACTAGCTGGACCAAAGCATGAGAAACATGCGCACGCTATAGTTATGCAGTACCTAAATATTGGTAGCTAGTAATTTTGATTAGAATCATAGACATGTTTGAAATCGATACATTATGTAATAACATTTCGTGGGATTGAAATAGAAAGTTTTACGTAATATTTTCACATTGTCTATTCTTAACATGTTTTAAACCTATCCTTGATACACAAAGTTTTGAGTATCTAAATTGTCTGTGGTTGCTTGAATTTAGTGGGAGCTAGATTCAAGAGTTAATACCATTATGAATATTTATCTATTTCATAGTTATTGAATAGAGAAACAAGGGTTGTTAAAATAAATATTCATAGATGTTTACAGAGTTTGCTAAACATTAGACGTGACCAAAAGAACGAGATTACTTCATGGAGCCTAAGCATGAGTGTTTTCGAGTAGATGTCCTCCGACCTGAGACATTTTGGTTTGAGACACGATGACTTCTGATCTTTAGCATTTATCTACCATCACACCGTAAAAGGGTGATCATAAGGAACTTGACTAAGACAGCGGAAGTCGTGGGCAAGATAACGCAAATGTCAAGATGGAATTTGCACCTTCTTTAACTAGAAGAGATATTTCATGGCCGCTCGACGATTAAGACTACTGAAATGCGTGGCCGCGCTCGGAGAATGATTAGATCATTCGGTAATCCGTTACTGCAGAAAGTAGAAATCAGAGTCGAGAAAATTCGAGTATATAGAACAAGATCCCTGCTCCATGTCTATTACTCAAATTAAGAAATATCATGATGCGAAAGGAAAATCTGTTAGTGTTATTCATTTTATGAATATTATCTCTGGATGTAAGAGTTCTTATGACCTGGTTATCCTAAATGTCTGGCTAGGGACCGCTTTAGGCCAACGATGATTAGAAAGTGTTTCTTAACTTGCACAAGTGGGAGTCTGAAGGATTTATGTGCACAGATAAGTACACGTGTCACCGTGTCCAATGTCATAAGACACTAAAGGGTCACACCACTACACACCCAATAATGGACATCCGAATAAAGTAAGTTGTGTGGAATAATTAACTAGTTAAGTTAATTATAAAGAAGAGAATAAATAATAATAAGTTAATTATTATTGAGGATGGTTAAATATTAGGTTAAGTATTTAACGGACAGTTAATTAATAGTTAATTAATTAACTTGTAAAAGTCTAAGGGTTTAAAGTGTTAATAGGAAGTTTAATTATGAGATTAATCATAATTAAACTCCAAGGACTTAACTGTAACTTAATCCCTTATAAATAAAGGCTTAAGGTTAAGGCTTTAGGGTTAATCACTTTACACACTCAAAACCCTACACCCTCCCTCTCTCTCTCGTTCGTCCAATCGGAAACAACCCCAAGGGGGTTTCGGTTTTTCTTGTTCGAGTTCGTCGAACGAAACACACACACACACAAGTTCTTGTGTGATACTTTGTTGATAAAACGCGGTCTTGCAGCGTGTCCAGGTGGTGCAGTAGAGGTGGATCACTTCTTTAGCTATCTAAAGGTAATGTTCATCATCTTCTCTTTCTCGTGATCTCATTGACTAGTAGAGATCCAGTAATGTGGTATTCAAGTTCCGCCATGTGAATACTACAAGGTTTTCCTACAGGTGAAGGGACGATCCTTCCAACTCACCCGAGAGGAGGCGAAGGTGGCGCACGATGTGGTGTCAGGTACTTTATCCGTTAACTCCTTGCCAACTCATATATATTGTTGATTCGAGTCCTACTTATTTGTTTGTGTCTCATGAGTTTGGTAGAAAGCGAGATGGTGTCGACCGAATGATTAGATGAAAAATGTGAAATAGAGGTAAATGGGAAAACCCCAACGGTCGAATGTGTTATTAGAAATTGGGAGTTAGAAATCGATGGGGAAAAGTTTAAAGGCGATTTATTGCCCATGGGAATAAAGGAAATTTGACGTGGTTATCGGTATGGATTGGTTGAGTATGCACCAAGCCGAGATATTATGTGATCATAGCTTAACGGTTTGATTGTCGCACGAATTAGTGCTTAAAGAAATTAGAAATAAGTTGTATGAAGTGGATATTATTTCGGGAATAGTCTTCCCGGTTAGTATGTGTATAGAAATTTCATAATGGAAAGGATTATGGATCGGTGTGCCGCATGTAGTAAGGATATATTGGTTGATGCTAACATGTAGTATTAAAGGACGAACCACGAGAATGGTAGACGTTTTCAACAAAACGATAGTAGTACAATGAAGTACTAAGTCTTGGTAAGAACTGTTAGTATGGATGCAAAATTTTGAAAATAGAAACTTTGAAAATGGGATTTGGATATCCGGCGGGAATCCGGATATGTAATGTAATATTATTATACGTGAGTGGTAAAGAAAATGATGGCTAAAGGTATAGTGATGCTTTGAAAATCATGAATGGAAAATTTGTGGAAAAAGATAAGTGTCGGGAATGACGAACTTTGATTGTTGAAAATGGTTGAGTAAAAGTTGGCATATAGCCATAGCTAAGTTTTGTGTCCGGAATGAAGGATTCGATATTGAGGGTAAGAAGACAATTATTGGCATGCCATCATAGTAATGGTATGATAATATATGACATAGTGTAGCGTAACGCTACGATTGGGAAAGAAATATTTCTAAGTCCCATGATGTGAAAAAGTAGAACATCGAGTGTTGGGCTATTGGTTGCTAAGTCATGAGTTACAAATGTAGACCGGAGTCGATTGGTTGACTCAAAGATGACCGGGTTGGCCGGTGAATTATGGTTAATGGAATGTAGTGGTAGCTACTCCGGCGGTGACAAGAGGTTTGAAAATTGTTAAGGAAATGAACCGGTTAAGGGTGGTTAATGTGTAAGTGAAACGATAAATAGCAATTAGAGATGCTATTAGTTTACCCGCGGGGTACAATGCATGTGAGCTATGTAATGGCCTTCGAGGGCATATAATAGTGGAACGGTAACGTTATATGAAACGTGTTAAGAAGTATGTCAAATGGAAATATGTTGAATAGGAAAGAAAACGATAATGTGATCTTATGGGAGAGGTGCTAGAATGTATGATGAATAATTAGACGATTGAAGGAGTAAGAAAGTAGCAAAACTACACGATGCGAAAAGATGGATATCAGATGGTATTGGTGTGATATATACATATGTTTGTATATGTGCACAATAGAAATGTTTAGATGGTATTGGTGTGACATATACATATGTTTGTATATGAGCACGATAAAGATGTTTAGACGGTATTGGTGTGACATATACATATGTTTGTATATGAGCACGATAAAGATGTTTATATGTTATTGGTGTGGCATATACATATGTTTGTGTATGTGCATAGTAGAGATGTTTAGATGTAATTGGCGTAATATAGATGTATATATGAATATGTATAGGCTTATGTATATATATGACGAATGTAGAACCATGTGGTTAATGAGTATTGCTATTATGTTATGGTAAATGAGAATTTGGTTCGAAATGCGGGTTGTATTTAGGTCATGTATGTGTAGGAGATGCCTACGATTTATAGAAGAGGAGGAAAGATAAACTCCAAGTGAGCAAAGTATTTTTGGTAACCAAGATATGGTAAACTTGTATGAAATTGTGGAATATGTTGCGATAGGAGATCTAATTCCGATAATTGAGAGTATTATGAAATTGATCGATGTGATGCAAAGATGGTTGAAAGAATACTAAGTGATGGTGTGAGTGACCAAATGATGGTCAAGAATCGGTAAAGGTTGATGTGACCTTAGTTAAAGGTGCGACTCTCCGATTAATTGGGGAGAAATTGAAAGTTTGGAAAAGCTGGGCTTTGACTCTCGTTTTGATTGACTAGTATGTCGAGAGCATAATCTATCGATTGTATGTAAGCGAAAAGGTTAATGGAATAGTTGAAAGAGTTGTAGTCGGATTATACGACTCTGACTCGTTTGGGTGTTTTCAAGATTGAATTAGGGGATCGAGTATACGATCGTAAATGTATCATAAATTAAAGGTGGATAGTAAAGGATTGAATGATTAATGAAATCTTTAACGAGAAGGGAAATTGTTAAAGTATAGTTGACTTTGTGCTTAAGTCAAAGGTTAGACAATGTGGGGATATACCAATGTTGGGATATATCGACTTGATCAAAGCTAGAGTTTGACATTCGTTTTAATCAACTAGTTAATGGTTATGATTGTGCCATACCATTGTTATGAGAATAAAAGGATCGGTTGAGAGAGTGACGGTGTTATGGTCAAATTGTGAAATTTTGACCGTTTAAGTATTATGAGTTTTAAATTTGGTCTTGACCGTTTGGACTCAACGGGGTTAAGTGAATGTTTAGATACATAATGTTAACGGAACCGAAATGAGAAAAGTGACCACAAGGGAATGAGAACGGAATGCTCGGACGAATGTGAGTTGGAATTCTTAGTGATTCCGAGGACGGAATTCTTTTAAGGGGTAAATAGTTGTAACGAACCGAATTTTTGTAAATAAATAAATTGTATAAATATGATAAACGCTGATAAATCATTTAAAGAACGTAGGAATTGGTTTCGTATCGTTTGGACATCGTACGAGGAAGTTATGGACGAAACCGGGTCGAGAAAGAGGTCGAAAACTGCAGCATTGTTGGAGCACAAAGTTCACGGCGTGAACTTGAGTTCACGATCGTGAACTCCTTTCAGGGAATGGTGGTTTTTGGCCGATCGAAGTTCACGCCTAGTTACCGATCGGGAAGAGTTCACGACCGGGGAAGTTCATGGCGCGAAATTCTTCGTGATCGTGAACTCCTTCAAGCAGCATTACAATCGGGTTTTGGTTCATTAATGGCATGTGCAAATCCTAGTTTCTCCCTTTGGCGATTTTCGAGCTTGAGGACTGATTGTGGTCGATTCCTTCACAAATCCTTTGTAGATTTCACTCCTAAGTGGAGATTAAAGGTATATCTTCACTCCTTGATCTTTGTAGCTTAAGATCTATGTATCTTGATGTATGGGTTTGAAACCCTTGTTCTTGGGGTCTTGGGTTATGGTGATATAGGTGATGTATGCACTTAATAGATGGTATTTTAACAAAGGGAACAAGTGTATGATTATGATTTGTAAGAATCTTAAGGGTTGGTTAAACCTAGGGTTTGGTAAATCACCATAATTGGGGGAAAGTGTTAGTTGAAGGTATCTAGAGATAAATGGATACATTATTAGTGATATGTGATTGTTGTATTAGGCTTTTGGTGAAGTCTTGGAAAGTTGATTGATTGTTGGAGCAAGGAAATTGGCGGAAAGATTACGGTTGGAGCGTTATATTGCTAAGGTGAGTACGTGTGGACTTTACTGGGTACATAGCTATATGAAGTATTTTGACTACTTATGATCGGTCTATTTAATGTTTGTCTAGACTTATTATGTGTTGAGTTAGTATATATTATTGATAATATTTAACTAACTTGTTTGATGATTTATGTGATAATCGAAGGCTTTGACTGGCATAACTGATAGGTTATGATTAGAGATAGATGGTGGTGATGCGGGGGTGACCCCGGTCACTGAGACGAGTGTACATATGTTTGTACACTAAGCACACGGGTGCTTCTAGTACGCATATGTTTACGTACTAGGTAATCTAGGGATCTAATGCATATATGTTTACGTATTAGGGTCGCTTGTGTTCTAATACATATATGTTTATGTAGTGGATATGACTGTGTTCTGGTACATATATGTTTATGTACTAGATATGTATGCTAGGGAAGCAGGATCGATATAGTCTCCATAGGGTGACTAGACTGTGTTGGTGAAATATAAATATGTGTTTATATACAATGTGACACTTGATATTATTGGGGTCTAAACCCATGTAGCTCACGAGACATTTTTGTGTCTCACGTACTCCTTGTTTGTTTTGCTATGTACTCAGGTTCTGGATCGAGGATTTAGGTGCGTATGGATTGAGATATGCGGGGCCTAGAGTAGAAGATCATTAGAGCGGATTAATGCTTAGCTTTGGTTTTGATATATTTTGTAACACCAAACCTCATACTCTGATTTTCATACCAAAGGTTTTTGTAAATCCGTATTTTGGAACTGGTCTTCTATTTATGAAAATGATATTTTTGGGAAAATGTTTTGTATTAAAAATTGAGGTGTTACAATAATGTTGCCCAAGAAGTAGAGACAGAGTGTTCTTTACTGGGAGACGCTATTAAAGAGTTTTTCAAAAACTACACTTGAGTTACATAAGCCGTTTTTATGGGGTTGGTTACCTACATGCCCATCTAGAAGGCCATTGTAGCTCGTGTCATTAAGATAAAGGTTACGAACTTGCACAAGTGGGAGTCTGTTGGAATTATGTGCATAGTTAGTCAACCTATGATGATACATCCATGCCTACGAAACACTTAAGGGTCACACCGGTGAGTGCATGTAATACGAGCAAGATATGCAATGATACAACGAAGAGGAATGATTCATAATAGTCATTATAAATTAGTTAAGTATTAAGTTAAGTTTAACTTATTACTAGATTAGTTTAACTAACTAATTAATACAAGTATTTGTACATTTACTAGTTGAGTAATATACAATGTGTTAATTAAAGATTATCCATGATATGATTTAAAGCTATTAAATCATATAGTGATTGGATAATATTATTGTGTAATTAATTGTTAACGGTATAAGATACAAGTATATATATTTCGTGTATATGGGTACCGAAATATATAAGTGTATAATACTAAGACATTTGATAATTAAGTGTGACAATAATAACTAATAAAACTATAAGGGATGGAAGTGAAAAGGGAAAGTTTAATTAAAGATCTAATCTTAATTAAACTAAAGGGTTCTAAGCGTAACTTATTTATATAAATAAGAGGCTTAGGGTAACCATTATTCATTGATACACCTTACACGAAAATCACCCATTCCTCCTCTCCCCTATTCGGCCGAACATCGACAAGGGAAGAACACAAGTTTGTGTTCTTCGTGTTCTTCGTGCTCTTCGTTCGTTCTTCGTGTTCTTCAAGTTTCGAAGAACAAGTTCATTGCTTAGATCAACTAGAAGGTCGCTCGATTTGTTCATCATCAGTGGACTATCTTAAGCAAACATCAAGGTATGTTTCGGGAAACCCTTTTCTCCCTCTCCATCTTGATCGATGGACGAACCAAGAACCCTAGGGTTCTTGGTCAGTGTTCGACGAACACACACAAGCAATGTGTGTGTTCGAGTTTTTCGTACAAGGTTTCTTTCTTGGTAATCTAATCTGGATTTCCAACATCCCAATCCTTTAGGGTTTAAGGATTAGGTTTAATCCCACTTCCACTTTTAGGAACTAAATCTGCTAGTTGGTTTTAACCAGTCAAGAACACCTTCATGTTCTTACTAGTATGGTCGAACCAAGTTTAGTAGGAGGTTGACCCAAGTGGTCGATCAGATAGATGAAACCCTTCACTTCTTTTATTTTTATTTTGTTGATCTGTAATCGCCCTTCGAGGCTTATGACTCTTTTGTAATCGTACTTGTGTAATGGTTTCTTTTTTTATGAAATATCGTTTTACTTTTCGTTAATCGTAATTATTTAAATTTTTCCTTAACAGAGCGTCCCCTATTTTTCAGGAAGAACCAGTCGTTTCGTATTCGTGATATATTAATTTCGTATTCGTGTATCCGGTTTTCGTCCGGAAGTAGGTTTGATACTTTCCTTTGGAAAGTAAGAAACCTACTCATAGCTATGAGTATTATTTCGTTGTTCGTTATTTGTTATTTTCGTCACCTTAGGTTGTACTTAATGATAAATCAGAAAATTTCCATAAGACCTTTCTCGAAAGGTTTAATTGTCATTCGAATCATTAATACAAAAGGTTATAGATTTCCCCATTCGAGCTTTAGACAGTACAAAAGGTAAAAAATACACGAAAAGTACTTAGAAGTGAAACTTCCGTAAGTTTCTCATATTCCATGTTCGAGGCACCAATGATCCTGCCATGGTTTCAAAGACATAAGAACTGTTTCTTCTTGCTTCACGGACCCTGTACGGGCCTTCCCAATTTGGGCACAACTTCCCTAGCTTGTGTTGCAGACTAGCTTCATTTTTTCGGAGAACCAGATCTCCTACTTAATGGTGATTTTCGGTTATTACAAGTAACAAAACGCAGCGGAAAGATTTAATCACCATGAACGGATCTTGATATCAATCATACAATTAAACTATAAGAAAATCAAAGAGAATGGTATAAGAATCCATACCCTAGTTGCCTTTGATTATTGTGTATTCGGATGGAGTTGGTGATGGATTGAAACCAAGTATTCAATTAGAATACCTCTAAAAGAAAGTCCACACAACACTTCAAGAACACCAAAGGAGGATGCTAGTCCTTGATTCTTGAGAGCAAATGGAAGCAAAAGATGGGATGTCTTGTGTGTGTGTGTGCAATCAATTCACAAGGCAAGGGAGGGAGTTTATGGAGTCATTTACACTCCATAATGGTGCCTTAATTCCCATTAATGATTTCCATAAACCATTGACCAATATTTACACACAAGTCCTTATCTTTTGTTCCTTCTAGTTTGCTCACATTAAGGTTTCAATATTAACATTTAATATTAAACTTATATATAAGCATGTAGCTTATATTAATATATAATGCAATTACCCTAATTACACTATATATCTTATGGTGCTAAGTGTTTAAGTGTGTGACCCTTTAGGCTCACAAACTACTAGCCATATAACTATATGTTATACGCGTGAAGCATATTCCAACAGCTCCCACTTGCGCACGTGATAACATCAAGTAGTTATACAAGCAAAGGTTAGAGTCTAGCAACCCGCCAATGCCCCTAGAAGTACATGAGGAGTTTCATAAAATCTTTGTTCAAAGTTTTCGAGCAGTTATCCTTTTGTTACTGATACTATGTTGAATTTTAGACAAGGATAAATGTCAATCTAAAATTTCAACGATTCTGTTTCTCGATCTATATATTGAAGTAGATTACCAAAACCAATCAAGATTCATCTTGATTACCTTTTGGGTGTGGCCACACATACATCTATTCAAATCATCGAGGGGCCCAGTAGTATCTAATCCACATGCGTGGAGGAACAAATTCTTTGTTGACTGCACGTGTCTGTCATATGCTTAATGACAAACCCGATAATGGTTGTTATAGCAGCCTTATTCAGGTCAACGTTTAACCATATCAAAGTTTGCCCCTCTACATACACAAACCAACTTGCATCTCAAGTCAGAGGATAAGTGACAAAACCTTTGTGAGATTCACTTGTGACATAAATCCAGGAAGTGATTTCTCATAGGTTGGGTCAGTCCAATTGTGCATCAATATGAACAACATGTGAGTTTGATTTTATCATCCTTAGCCATACTAAGATAATGTCATCAATGCCCTCAGATTTGTCTTAATAATATTCCCATATTATTAATATGACAATGGACAGTTTAGAATATAAAATGCAGTAAATATTCATGGATATAAACATGCAAATATAGAACACAGTAGATATTCATATAAAAACGATCATATCAAATATATCAATTTATTCCAATAAAAACTGCTCAATGTTCCATTATCCAAATACTAAAACAGATTTACATGAAACTACTAGCTTGTCGAAGTCCAATGTTCCATTCATATTCAAGATGTTTGGTACAAGACATTGAGTTCGATAAAGCGTCAGCTAGTTAGTTATCTGTTTGAACTTTAAGTGTACGAATTTCACATATCTCGATAAATCATTCGAATGTAGTGAACCTTCGTAAATAGGATCTAGCGTCATCACGCCCTATTTCAAAACCAACATAAGTATAGCAAGTATACTTAGTTTCAGTTCAGTATCTCCACCATGACCAAGAAACATATATCCAGTACTTTAAAATACTTCAATGTGTTCTTAACAGCAATCCAGTGACTCTCTCATGAATTCTGTTGGTATTTTCTAGTAAGGTCCCCTAAGGACGTTACATTTGGCCTAGTATTTCTTACAGCGTATATGATGAATGTAATAGCCGATTCATAGGGGATTACATTCATCCGCTTCACCACATCAGGTGTGGAAGGTCCTTGAGTCTCACTCAAGTTTACATTGTGTGGCATACGAGGACTTCCTCGTTTGGGAGTACCACTCTAAACCATTTAGAATTTTGTCAATGTAAGCACTTTGACTTAAACCAATTAACCGCTTTGATCTATCATTATAGATCTTTACTTCAAGTATGTATGTCGTGTCCCTACAATCCATCATGTCGAAACATTTTCCAAGCCAGGATTTTCATCTTGTAGCATGGTATATTGTTTCACATGAGTGACATGTCATCAACATGTATGACTTGAGAAACGACAACGCTCCCACTAGCTTTCATATATACACATACTCAGTTTGGGTTTTAGGTGAAACAAACGTTTTGATTTCATCATCAACCAAATTTCATAGTCATAGTACACTACTTTGGCTATAAGAATCCTAATGTCTTTAGTAACAGGCGAGAAGGTTTCATCATTGTCAATCCAGTAGGATTGAGTGTAACCTTTTGCTACTATGAGAGATTTATAGGTGTGTATATTTTCATCCATGTCAACAGTCTTACTGTTTTGAGAAAGATCAACTAAGTTCAAAACTTGATTGTCTCTCATGGATTTTATTTTCGCATTCATAGCTTCAAGTCATTTTTCGAATTCAAAATTCGATAATGCAACTTGATAGTTAGGGGGTTCATAATGATCCTCGAAACTTGCTCCTCAGCATCGACATAAATCTATATCGTTCAGGTGCATGAAGTGTCCTTGCGGATCTATGAATGAGAACAACATCATCATGTGGTCCAACATCTATATGTCCAGCCTCAGAATGATATTTTCTAGTGTTACCAGAAGGTTGTGTATCTTCACTTTGAATCTTGTCAAAGTCTATAGTGCTCCCACTTGCTTTGTGAAATGAGACTGTTCTCAAGAAACTCAGCATACCGAGTAACAACCATTTGTTCTCAGTTGGGAAGTAAAATAGTAATCGAAGATATACTTGATAGATATGGGCTCAAGTTTGTTCGGCATGTCTCGTTCCACGAGATCCTCACAACCCCAGATCCTCAAGTAAGACAAATTAGGGACTTTCCCACGCCATATCTCATATGGTGTCTTTTTAACCTTTTGGTCGGAACCATATCAAGTATTCGAGCAGCAGACTTCAGTGCATGCCCCTCAAAAGGATAGTGTAAGAGTAGTAGGACTCATCATAGATCGCACCATGTCATACAGGGTCCGATATCTCCTTCCAGACGCACCATTATCTTGTGGAGTGTATGAAAGAGTGAATTGTGAGACAATCTCACGATGTGAGGGATGATCCGGAAACTCTTGACTCATGTACTTTCATCCTTAATCAGGACTGAAAGCCTTTGTTGTCTTGCTAAGTTGATTTTCTACTTTTACTTTAGAAAGCTTTGAACGTTTCAAAGATTTCATGTTTATGTCTAATCAAGTAAACATAACCATAGCGACTGATATCATTAAAGCTTCCATGTTGATGTTTAATCAAGTAAACATAACCACATCGAATGATATCATCAGTGAAAGTAGGTGGCACCTTCCCTAGTCTTAGTTCTAAAAGGGCCACATACATCAGTATGTATGAGTCCAAGTAGATTTGTAGCTCTTTCGCCAACTTGGGAGAAAAGCTTTCTTGTTATCTTTCCATAATATACAAGAGAGGCATTTTAAATGATTCATAATCATTTGTAAAGAAGCCCGTCGAGTTTTAGTATCAAAATGTGTTTCTTGTTTATGTGGAAAAGATGACGATGATCTAGGTAAGTAGAATCCAAACCAATTTGGATTCTTGAGTGCTACATTTGTATATAGAACTATCGTTTGAATTAGGATCATGCATATTAATTTCAAACATACTATTACAATGAATAGTTATAAAAAAAATGTTATTTTTCATAAAACAAAATATCATAATCCATTATTCAACAAACGATAAAGCTAAACAATGCATAATTGATAATTGTTCAAAACAATAATTAACGCATTAGGAAGGATAAGATCACAGCTTCCATTCATTTAGCTTTCTACTTCACATTCAATCTTGCACATTTGTGTAAATGTGAGTTCCACAACTAGTGTCATACACTCAAGATTTATCACGAAAAGTATAGAGTTCTATAATGAAGATACCTAATGTGCTAACTAGAACACATTTGTCCTTCATCAACTCTGCCACGTAGGCAGGACAATTCCTCCTTCAATGGCCAGTTTCATCGCAATGATGGCAAGAAATATCCTTTGCAGGGTGCTCCTTTTTAGCAGGTGGGGGAATCGTAGGTTTGGAAAAGTAAACTAGCTTACCCTTACCTAGACTCTTGCCTTGTGCTTGCGGTTTACCTTCCCTGATTGCAAGAAAAGTATTGGGTAACCCTTGCTCAACCAGTTTTACCATAGCATGTTCAACGATTGTCTTCCCCATGCTATGTACTTTTAAAACACTTTTCAAACTGGTCATAGTCCTTGGATAGTGAGGTAAGAATCAAGCTCATTCCAAGAACTTGTGGTAAGGGGTAACCAAGACGTTCCATTGGATCAAGATAGCATTGCATATTCAAGATGTAAGTGCTAACTGATTGGCCGTCCTCCTGATTGCAAGCATAGAATGCTTTAACTATTTTGAACAGTTCAAGTTCTGCCTTTTGTTGAAATATCATTTTCAACTCGCTTATCATGTCATATGCTGTGAGTTCCTCGAAGTACTTTCGAATCTCGGGGTTCATGCTCACAAGCATATGAGTAGCAACTTCTTGGTGTTCGTTAAACGTTTCGGTAAAGGCTTGACGAACAGCAGCAGAATCACTGACAGGAGGTGCCTCAGGTAAGGCCTTTTATAGGTGTATCAACTTTCTCATCTCTAAGGACAATCCTTAGAATTCGATATCAGAAGATAAAGTTGATATTAGTCAGTTTCAGTTTTCAAGAACTGATTTTTGAGTGGAGATACTTAGGTTTTGATGTTGTTGTTATCTGTATAACAACCAAAGTTCAAAAAATAGTATTTTCAATAATAATTTCTTTTAATCAATTAACTACCCAATATATTTTAATTAAAAGCTAAGATCCCATTGAGCTTCTATCACCGCATCAGTTGATCTGCTAGAGGTGATAGATCCAATAGGTAGGTGACGATCAACAATTGCATTACAAGTGCAACTCTTAGAGGTATGGGACTTCATGGCACCTAGTGAACAAGCATCTAGGGTCAAGTGGCATGTTTGTCGCATCGTCGCCTCGAGTCAAGGTCTCACCGTTAACTCGATTAAGTCATCCAATGTGAAATCATGTCAAAATAGCTCTAGGTCTCACGCGTAGAGAATAATGACCTCGGATCTAGATTCAAACCACGTCTCACGTGAATTCAAAAATAGAAGCAAGTGATTTACAACCGATTGGACGGCGTGACTTAAATTTTAGGTATGTTAAATTTTAATTAATAAAATTTTATTAAGATATGAATGAATCATGTACTTCATTCATATCACTTCATAAGTCGTTTAATAAACGGTAAAAACATTTAACGATTATTAAGGTTTAAGTTTCAAATCGTATTTAAACTTAGTTTAATCTCAAAATAATTTTAGATTAAAGGTTTAATCATCAATGATTAACTATTATTTTAAGTTTCAAATCATATTTAAACTTAGTTTAATCTCAAAACAATTTTAGATTAAAGGTTTAATCATCAATGATTAACTAGTAATTATCGATGATTAAATGTTTGGATGATTTAATGTTTGTGTCAAAAAACCGTTTTTAATTGTTTTATTTACTTGTATCTAATAGGAAAAGAAAACAACCACAAACATAAATAAAACATGCAACAAATTTTGTGCAAACCTCGACCGATGAAATCCTAGGTTCGGTCACGTGAGTCATCACGACGGACCGAAGGGTCAAACTAGGGGACGGGCCAACATGAACCCAAACGGGCCTACATAAACCCAATGGGCTCCCACTTGCTCCAAGACATTCTTGAGCAAGTAGAACCCAAAATTGTGAAAAAGTGTAATCTGCCAGAAAAATCCAGCAGACTTTGAAGCCCGAAAAGTCACTGAAGGAGTCGTCGTTGGTCTTCCCGGCCTTCTGTAAAGTTGTAGCCCACGACTTTGCAAGCATTTTAGGCTTTTGAATCGCCCAAAACGGAGTCCGTATGCCTCTGGAAAACCTGTTTTCGTACAGCCCTCGCTTTTGTGACGGAAATTTGTTGTTTTCTTCATTAGTCTTCAATATTTTTTATCAACAATTTACAATAAAAAGATAAAATAAATACAATCTATTCTATTACTTTTACATTACAAATTGCCCCAAAAATTGCACCAAAAATAAAAGAAAAATAAATGAAACAAATTACAACAATTAAGCCAAAAAAACAAGGCTTTTCCCAAACAACCAAACAACCAAACATCAACCACATTCATTCACAAATGGTCTAGGCTTTCATCGGTTTGCACAAACAAGCAACAATTGACAAGGCTTTGGCTTGGGATATGGCAAAAATACATGTTTTGCCATATCAACAACATAGAATTAAAAAATAAATTCCAAGCCAAATAATCAAAAAAATACAATAACAAGATTAATTTTTTTGATACGATTTTGTAACAAGTGACAATAGGGTTCCAAAAATACCATATTTTAACCCATTAATTTATAAAAAAAACGAAAAAAAATTAAAAATCAGAATTTAAAACACCAAAAAACTTTGGTTTTTGCCACTTTTCACAAAATCTAGCTAATTATATGATTAATATAATGACTCGTGATACCACTAATGGTGATTTTCGGTTATTACAAGTAACAAAACGCAGCGGAAAGATTTAATCACCATGAACGGATCTTGATATCAATCATACAATTAAACTATAAGAAAATCAAAGAGAATGGTATAAGAATCCATACCCTAGTTGCCTTTGATTATTGTGTATTCGGATGGAGTTGGTGATGGATTGAAACCAAGTATTCAATTTGAATACCTCTAAAAGAAAGTCCACACAACACTTCAAGAACACCAAAGGAGGATGCTAGTCCTTGATTCTTGAGAGCAAATGGAAGCAAAAGATGGGATGTCTTGTGTGTGTGTGTGCAATCAATTCACAAGGCAAGGGAGGGAGTTTATGGAGTCATTTACACTCCATAATGGTGCCTTAATTCCCATTAATGATTTCCATAAACCATTGACCAATATTTACACACAAGTCCTTATCTTTTGTTCCTTCTAGTTTGCTCACATTAAGGTTTCAATATTAACATTTAATATTAAACTTATATATAAGCATGTAGCTTATATTAATATATAATGCAATTACCCTAATTACACTATATATCTTATGGTGCTAAGTGTTTAAGTGTGTGACCCTTTAGGCTCACAAACTACTAGCCATATAACTATATGTTATACGCGTGAAGCATATTCCAACACTACTCTGCATGCTACCCCTCGAAACTTTCGGTTATAGTATGTTTCTGTTAGCGATTTGTACGCCGCCTGTCGGAGCGCAGCTTCTTCTCATCTTTCTTCCACGAGATCCAAGTTGTGTTTCAACGCTTCTTCGATCCCTTCCAGGCGGAAGTTCTCCACCCGGGGGGAAGGCATAACCACCTCGAGCGGTATTACCGCTTCGGAACCATAAACCAAACTGAAAGGTGTTTCTCTTGTTGAGCTCCGAGCCGTTGTGCGGTACGCCCATAAAACTCTCTACAGTTCATCCGCCCATCCCCCTTTTGATCTATCCAAGCAAGTTATAATTCCCTTGACTATCGTTCGGTTAGTAACCTCCGTCTGTCCGTTCGCCTGAGGATGGGCTACGGAAGTAAAGTTTTGACGGATACTTGACCTTTCGCACCAACTCCGGAAAGGATTGTTTGCGAACTATTTATGATTGTCACTTACTATCGTATGAGGGAGACCGAAATGACACACTATTTGCTTCCAGACGAACTTAACTACATTCGCTCCAGAAATGCTAGCCAGGGCCTCCGCCTCTACCCATTTGGTGAAGTAATCCACGGCTACCACCAAGAATTGAAGGCCTCCGGGGGCCTTAGGGAAAGGACCAACGATATCTATGCCCCATTGGCAGAAAGGCCAAGTACAATGAATGCTGGTTAAGCTAACCGGAGGTACTGCCAGTACGTTTGAGTACGCTTGACAATTTGGGCACTTCTTGATGTATTCCTCCGTATCTTTTGACATTCGGGGCCAGAAGTACCCAGTTCGAAGCAACTTTTGGGTTAAGACTCTATCTCCTGAGTGCGAACCACATAAACCTTCGTGCACTTCTCATATTGCTTTTCTTCGCCTTCTCCCAAACTTAGACACTTCAGCCATGGAGTTGAGAAGGCTTTCCGATACAGTTTTTCTCCTATGATAGTATACCTCCCTGCGTTCATTCTTACCTTCCTCGCCTCTCCTGCGTCTTCAGGCACGCTACTATTTTCTAAGTATTGCCTAATCAGCGTCATCCAACATCCGTCTCCTGCACTGATTGCTTCTAGCTCCTCTCTTTCCCCCCCTTCTTCGATGCTTCGTCTGGGCAAAACTTCCACCAACACTTCCTTAGCTAAATGGCAATACAGCATCGACGCCATTTTGCTTAAGTCAAATGCTTCTTTGTTCTTGGTTCGAGGTACTTGGCTAATTTTGAACTTTTTGAACTTAGTTGCCGCTTTTTGGACCTTCTCCAAGTATTTTCTCATATGGGTTTCCTTAGCTTCGTATGCCCCATTGACCTGATTTACCACTAGCATGGAATCGGTGAACACCTCACGGTTTCATACTTCAAGGTTCGCCGCCAAACTTAGACCTGCTTGAAGGGTTTCATAACACTGATCAACCCATTGCGTCAACCACCTAGTCACTTGGTTCGAACCATACTGGTAAGAACATGAAGGTGTTCTTGACCGGTTAAACCAACTAGCTAGTTCAATCCCTAAAAGCGGAACTGAGATTGAACTTAATCCTTAAACCCAAAAGGATTATAGGAACTTGGAAATCAAACTTGATTAACAAGAAAGAAACCTTGTACGAATAACCCGAACACACACAATGCTTGTGTGTGTTCGTCGAACACTGACCAAGAACCCTAGGGTTCTTGGTTCGTCCGGTCGAACAAGAGGGGAGAGGGGAAAAGGGTTTCCCAAAACATACCGTATTGTTTGCATAAGAAAGTCCACTGATGATGAACAAATCGAGCGACCTTCTAGGTGATCCTAGCAATAAACTTGTTCTTCGAAACTCGAAGAACACGAAGAACGAACGAAGAACGAAGAACACAAGACTTTGTGTTCTTCCTCAATTCGGCCGAACTAGGGAGGAGGAGGAGGAAGTATATTTCGTGTGGTGGTGTAAGGGGATCAAGCCTTAGGTTTAAGCCTTAAGGCTTCTATTTATAATAGAAGATCTTACACTTAAAACCCTTCTAGTTTAATTAAGATTAACTTCTTAATTAAACTAATCCTTTTACACATTCCATCCTCATAGTTTTACTAGTTATTATTGTCACACTTAATTATCAAATGTCTTAGTATTATACACTTATATATTTCGGTACATACATACACGAAATATATACTTGTGTTTTACACCTTTAATAATTAATTAGACAATAATATTATTCAATCACTATATAATTTAATAGCTTTAAATCATGTCATGGATAATCTATAATTAACACATTGTATATTTACTCAACTAGTAAATGTACAAATACTTGTATTAATTAGTTAGTTAAACTAATCTAGTAATAAGTTATACTTAACTTAATACTTAACTGATTCATAATGACTATTATGAATCATTCCTCTTCGTAGTATCATTACATATCTTGCTCGTAATACATGCAGTCACCAGTGTGACCCTTAAGTGTTTCGTATGTTTGGATGTATCATCATAGGTTGACTAATTGTGCACATAATTCCAACAGACTCCCACTTGTGCAAGTTCGTAACCTTTATCTTAATGGCACGAGCTACAGTGGCCTTCTAGATGGGCACGTAGGTAACCAACCCCATAAAAACAACTTATGTAACCCAAATATAGTTTTTGAAAAACTCTTTAATAGCGTCTCCTAGTAAAGAACACCTTGTCTCTACTTCTAGGGCAACGTTGTTAGGTTCATCCCTTGCAGTATGATATTTGTGATAACGAATACGAGCATGGTAGAAAAATATCAACTCCTGTATTCGAAATCATTTCATGACTTCTTGATTCAAACTGTTGTGATAAATGACAAAGAACGGAGCAGTTCGTTTGGGCATGGCCATTCACTTTCCAGTTTCCTTATCATGTCAAGGGACCCATAAATATCTCTACTAAAAAGGAGGTGCAATTACCATCTTGTTATTTCGATTCAATAATACAACTTCCTTTGTACCCAGTAAGGCCTCGTATGACAACCATATTTCAGGCTTGGCTAATAAAGCTGTAGCATTTGATCGAGCTCGACCCAATTAGTACATTAAAACCGAGGCCTTGTTCTTTCTTTGGTTCGGCTATAGGAGGGAATAATAGAGAGCCCAAGTCTTTTTCTCAAAGCCCGATTGCTAAGCCTTAAATCCCCCTTTTTGTCCTAATACATAATCATAAATAACCGATCCCTACACAACCCTACCAGCCGACATTTCTCACTTCATTCTTTCTTTTGTCGTGATCAAGAGCATCTCCATCTCGATATCTTTCACCTAGAGCACCTCCTTGCAGCTTCCTGCCGATCAACTAGAGCATCTCCAATTACGAATTTTGATTTTTCCCATGAGTGGTCGAGCAGAGAAACTTAGAGTTTGTCCAAACTTCCGATCGGTAACCATCATCTCTTTTTGTAATTCATTCTTTGATTCGCACCAGATTTTAACCGATTCTATCTTGTTCTGATTGGTGCATGATCGGGCAGAAATTGAGCAGGAGAACCATTGGTGGTGAATCCGAGCAAACTAAATCCATTCTTAAATCAAAAGTGATATGCCGGTGGGGTGTTTTGTTATTTCAAGTGGACGGTGGTTGTGGGTTTAATTCCCACATGGTTGACAGCAATCTTCGTGGGATTTTTTTTGTATCTAGACGGTGGGATTTATTTCAGAAGCAGGTCACTAGTTTGAGATGACGGCAAGCATGAGCATCTCACACTTTTTTGTTATTTAACTTCTTGCTTTTGGTGTTTGTAACCATTAGCTCTGGTTTCCCGATCAAATCTTTCGGTAACGTTTATTCCCTTTTATGTGTTCTTGATCATAATTCCCTCATTCCCGAGTCAGTATTCTGATCTGACTTTTGCAGCCCTCGTTTCCTGTTAATTTTAATCCACACGCAAGCTCGTGATCTGGTGTGGGTATAAAGTGATTCGGGTTGCAAGATGTGAACTTGATCGAGAGTGGCGAAGCAATATTGAGCAGCGAGTATGGATTCTGTCATTCGTGACCAAGCTGGGGTCGTGGACTGGAATTGGTGGTCGAGCCGAGTGCTTCGGTATTCCTTCTTTGCTTTGTGTACATTTAATTCCAGTCCCGTGTTCTTGCGTACTAACATGTTTTTCTGTAGAATTCTTGTTAAAGGTTCGGGGTTGGTTTTGTTGTGGTAGTCCGTTTTGTAGAGTGCTAAATCTGTTGGGTTTTAAAATATAATTGAGCAAACTGATTTGGAGAATGTCGGGTTCGGGTTGGGTGAAACCATTATTGATCGGCTAAACGTTTTATTGATCGAAAAACCCGGAAACCGAAACTAACGGTTCTTGGTTTCCTAAATCGAAAGCGATTTTCAAAGAAGAAGTAAAATAATTATTAAATAAGTTTCTGAGTTAAAAATGGACTGTCGGGAGTCTCGGGATGATGTCGGGATTCAAACGGGGTTTAATTAATAAGCTGGAATTTTCAACAGAAACTGTTCTCCGAGTTCGGGGCAATTTTTACCACACTTAAAATACGATTTTGGATTTTTGGTTCGTGCTGGTCTCTAGTTTTCTGAGTCCTCTTTCCAATGCAGCTAATGGCTCGTTAATCTGATATACGGTTTGAAAGTTATCGCTGTTTTAGTAATCTATCGCCGAATAGTTTTCGGTTCAGCTATTCTTTCTTGCGAGCCTGTTTTGACCCCTTTCTATTTGGATTTAGTTCCCGAAGTCTTCTGACAAATTGTAGTCCTCTGAGCCGTACAGCTACTGTAAAAATTTGATTAAATTCTAGTGAACGGTTTAGGAATTATAACAGTTTCCGCGGGGGTGTCGGGTTCTGGCAGAATGTTTTGAAATGAGTTTTGAGCCAAGTTTTAATTCGAGTTTTATTATGCGATGTAGGACCTTCTAGGAACTGATTAGTGACTCGTACGTGCCGAGGATACTTCTAGGAGCATACGTTTATTCGAGGTGGGTAATCTCACTATAAACTTGTACTTACTTTCGATTCATGATTATGTGCTATGTGTTGTGAATTGTCTTGTTGATTGAGCTTGAGTATTGATTGTGTGATTTATTTGAGTTATCTGTGATCTGAGTTATCTGGAGACTGAGTTGTCTGAGTTCTGAGTTCTTGAGTTAAAACATAATATACTTGACTTGACGCCGAAGAGCACTGGTGTCAGATGTTTGTCTTGGCACCGAAGAGTACTGGTGCCAGACGTTTTGACTCAACACCGAAGAGTACAGGTGTTGAGCCTTGAGTTGTGTGAGGCGGGACGAGGTTGATCTCTCGTCCCAAGTCACACTAGCGCGCTATATAAATTAAAATCTGAGAATTAAATTCGAGTAATTGAGAATTGAGTAGAGTCTCTAGGGATCACTTATGTGACTTGAGTTGTTTGTATTTATTTGTTTATTTTGATATTATTCACTCAGCGGTGGCTGACCCCAAACACTCCCCTCCATTTTTCAGGTACTAGTAAGGGCAAAGAGAAGGTTAACAGTTGATGAGCTGCGCTTCGATTTTATTTCGGATTTGGATTTAATGTTTGAGTCAAATATATTGTTAAAAAAACATATTTATTATTCCGCATTTAAAACCATGAGACGGTTTAATTTATTTTTAATGAGATGGGACCTTTGAGTTACTTTTACTTGGAGGAAATGAATACTTTTTATTATTTAAAATTTTTAAATTTCCTCAAAATTTTGGGATGTTACAAGTTGGTATCAGAGCTTTAGCTTGAGAGAATTGGGTTCACACGGGGTGGATTCCAAACTCAAGTCGAAGCATGAGTTTTCAAAATGAGTTTTCAAGTGTTTTAAAATGAGTCCAAATCCAAATCGAGAAGCAGCGCATCACGACGATTTTATGCCTCTAGTACCTTACTTAAGAGTTATTTAGTTTATTAAAAACGTCGCGAGTAACACTGATTATTAAGTGAATAAAAGAGAATTAACTCGAGATGAGTGTGAATTGTGCGACTATAGATAGATATATATACTATACTTATTGATGTGAATTACTTGTTATGTGGATGGTAGGAGGATGGGAGATCCTGGAATTTTTGAAACTGGCTCGAAACCATGACATGGGTAGGTGCGGATAATAATAGAGGGCCCCTATTATTATACGCACAGGACTCGTGCCTATGTTTCGAAAAGGATTCAAGGAGACCATTTGTCAAGCATCTAAGTATCATGAAAACCCTCAATTATTATATATAAGTAGATAATAAAATCACTAAAAGAGATTTAGGAGAAAATAGTGCAACCAATTGAATAAAAGAATCATCAAAGGCGAATCGATAAAAAGTTATCTAGACATGTTAAGAGAGAGACTAATGAATCAAAGTGAGTTGGATTCTTTAAATGATTTAATTTAGTTATTAATAAATCGATATTTATGAGAAAATAATAAATAATTAAATAAGAGATTATTGATTGATAAGGAGTTATCTAAACAAATCAAGTTAAAATTAATTTAACCAAATTTGGTGAAAATCACCAATGATAATTTGTTAAAATTAAGTAATAAAGAGATATATTAAGTGGTCAAGATTTAAAGTTAATGATTGAAAAATAATTAAGAATAATTTAATTCATATAATTGAGAAGTTATTGAAAAATTTCGAGAAATTAATAAAGCAAGAACTATTGGCAATTATCTGAGACGAATAAAAAAAAGATTATAAATTATGTATAGTCATTAAATTGAGTAAATGAGGAAAACAATAGTAAATGAACGAGATTTATATGAGTAAATGAGAATTAATGACTTGAAGGGTTAAGTTGAGTAACAAGAAATTTTTGTGAAGTGTATAAACATAATCCGAGGAGAAACCAAGGGTGATAATGAGAAAGTTTTATGCGAAACTATATAGATTTAATTTTACATTAAGAGACAATTTACGAGATATATTCACTACGAATAAAAATGAGAAATCTATGTAAACGACAAAATTGTTATATGGTATTAATAATACCAAACACGCTATGAGTAAGCCAAAAATGAGAATATAATACTGAGATTTGAACAAGAAATAATCGTCAATACGTAACGCGAAATAAATATTGGGGTGCTAATAAATGTAACAAGCTTGACTTATGAGGAGTCATAAAATGACTAATTATTAATGAGACTAATAAAGGGTGATGAGTTATAATTGAGAAAATCTAATAAGTATGTGAGAAGCCTAATGAGAAAGCTAACACCTAATATGAGCAATGAATAATTTTTATAAAGCGATAAAAAGTTAATGAGTTGGGGTGTAAAGAGTATACGTTGGAACCAACCTACACCTGTGCATACGATTTTAATTATCGAGTAATCAAATTAATCTTAAAATATGAGATTTTGAGTGCAACTTCCAAACTCGGGGACGAGTTTTCTCCAGGTGGAGTTGAGTGGGGGTAAAAGAGAAAACTACCAATATTAAGAGTGCGAATAGAGAATAATTATAAAGTCGTGGATTATTAAATTCGTATTATTGAACTAATGGAGATTAATAAATCGAGCTAAATGTGAAAAATAAATTTGTAAGGAGTAAATTAAGAGAATTACCAAGAGAAAATGTTGTTATGTGTTATTATGAGCATATATGTGTATATAGCTGGCTAAAAAGTTATAAGAGTGATTAAGTAATCGAAAAAAAAAAAATTTTATCCCCGTGGGAATATAATGAGATATAAAGAGACCATTAAAATATGAGAATTTATTATGAATTATTCAAATCAAGTTAAAAAAACGTGATTATAAGAAGTTATTAAATCCAGTCGAGAAATTTTTGAGACAAAATATTGTGTTGAGTGATATATATACATGTGACTAGGGAATAATTCATTTCATGTGATGGTATAATTACCAAATGGTTAGAAATTCATAAATCGAGGGTAATGTTGCAAATGAGAAGTGGCAGATATATAAATCGGGAGAAATCATGAAATTAGAGTAACAATAATGTTGTTAATGAGTCGGCTATGAGAGGATCGCCATAATAAAAATATAAGGAAGATTTATTATTATTGAGAAATTATCGAGTTATAAGAAACTAATAAATCAAGTTAAACGATTAAATTATTAAAATAAATCAAATGACAAAATCCTTAATTATGATCAAATATTAAATTGAAACTAAGGGAAATATCGAGTTAAATTGTTAAATTAAATGTCATCAAACATTATACTTTATTGAGTAATTACTAAACCGATAATAGTTATTGAAATAAGCACACGAGAAAGATATAAGTGTATCAAGTAATAAATTTAATTAAAATACCATGAGTATCTAAATCGAGAAAACAATAAAAATATAAAGTAATGAGGAAA